>CM039676.1:49487143-50203328 GCA_022496015.1 Hordeum marinum
CACGATGACATTCTGATATTCTCCAAGAACGAGGAAGAGCATAAGGAACATTTGCGTTTAGTTCTGGAGAAGCTAAGAGAGCATCAGTTATATGCCAAGTTCAGTAAATGTGAATTTTGGAAGTCGGATTCCTTGGACATGTTATTTCCGGAGATGGAATAGCAGTGGACCCCGCTAAGGTTGAAGCCGTCACCAAGTGGAAGTCACCCACCTCAGTTAAGGAGATCCGCAGTTTCCTCGGACTTGCCGGTTATTACCGGAGGTTCATTGAGAATTTCTGAAAGGTTGCCAAGCCCATGACAGAGTTGTTGAAGAAAGAATCCAAGTATGTTTGGACTGTGGAATGTGAAGCCAGTTTCCAGGAGTTAAAGGAACGTTTGGTCACAGCCCCAGTATTGATTTTTCCCGATATTCGGAAGGATTTCCAAGTTTACTGTGATGCCTCACGTCAAGGACTTGGAGGAGTACTTATGCAGGATGGTAAAGTTGTAGCCTATGCTTCCAGACAGCTACGACCTCATGAGTTAAATTATGCCACTCATGACTTGGAGTTAGCAGCCGTAGTGCACGCACTCAAGACTTGGAGACATTTCCTTATCGGAAATAGTTGTGATGTTTACACCGACCATAAGAGCCTGAAGTATATCTTCACGCAGAAAGAGTTGAACCTCAGACAGAGACGATGGTTAGAGTTAATCAAGGACTATGACATGAGATTACACTACCATCCAGGTAAGGCTAATGTTGTAGCCGATGCCTTGAGTCAGAAAACTTATGTGAACACACTCACAGCTGGAGGATTACCCCAAGAGTTAGTCGATGATCTCAGAGAGCTCAAGCTAGAGATAGTTCCAAGAGGATATGTTGCTACACTGGAAATTTAGTCCACCTTGACCGAAAGAATTCGTGAAGCCCAGAAATCAGACAAGGAGATAGCTGAGATTAAACAAAGAATGAAAGATGGCAAATCTAAAGGTTTTCGTGAGGATGAACACGGAACTCTGTGGTTTGAGAACCGCATCTATGTGCCCAATGAACCAGAGCTCAGGAAGTTGATACTTCAGGAAGCCCACGATTCACCTTACTCGATACACCCAGGCAACACCAAGATGTATCTGGATTTAAAGGAAAGTTATTGGTGGACAGGTATGAAGAAAGATATTGCAGAGCATGTTGCGATATGTGATGTTTGTCAGCGAGTAAAGGCAGAACATCAGAAACCAGCAGGGTTACTCCAACCTTTGCCGATACCCGAGTGGAAATGGGAAAAGCTTGGTATGGATTTCATCACAGGATTACCCAGGACCCGTTCAGGTTATGATTCCATCTGGGTAGTGGTTGATCGCTTGACCAAGGTAGCACATTTCATTCCAGTGAAAACCACCTATACCAGTGCTAAGCTAGCCAAGATATATATGACCAGAATCGTATGTCTGCATGGAGTTCCGAGGAGTATCGTGTCAGATAGAGGAACACAATTCACTTCAAAGTTTTGGCATCAGTTACATGAAACTTTGGGTACAAGGCTAGAGTTCAGTACAGCCTTTCATCCGCAGACAGATGGCCAGACTGAGAGAGTCAATCAGATTCTGGAAGACATGTTGAGAGCTTGTGCGCTAGATTATGGATCTAGTTGGGACGAAAACTTGCCTTACGCAGAATTCTCGTACAACAACAGTTATCAGACCAGCCTAAAGATGGCCCCTTTCGAAGCTTTATACGGAAGGAGGTGCAGAACACCACTGACATGGGATGGTGTTGGAGACCGACAACTTTTTGGTCCCGACCTTATCCGAGATTCTGAAGAGAAAGTCAAGTTGATTCGTGACAGACTCAAGATAGCTCAATCTCGACAGAAGAGTTATGCTGACAGCAAACGTAAAGAAGTGATGTATGAAGTGGGAGACCGAGCATATCTTCGTGTGTCCCCGCTTCGTGGAATCAAGAGATTTGGTGTTAAAGGAAAACTAGCACCTAGATTTATAGGCCCCTACAAAATTCTTGCACGCAGAGGCGAAGTTGCATACAAACTGGAATTGCCAGAAGGATTATCCGAAGTTCATAATGTGTTCCATGTTTCCCAGCTGAAGAAATGTCATGCTGAGATGGTTGACATCCCTTTGCGAGGCACCGTGCCCCTAGAGGCCATACAACTTGAAAGTGATCTGACTTATGAGGAGAAGCCTGTCAAGATCCTCGAGACATCCAACAGGGTTACCCGCAGCAAGATCATCAAGTTCTGCAAAGTTTTGTGGAGTCACCATACTGAGGAAGAAGCCACCTGGGAACGCGAAGAAGATCTTCGTAGAGACCATCCGCACCTATTTTTTTTAGCCAACCCGAATCTCGAGGGCGAGATTCATCTTAAGGTGGGTAGGTTTGTAACATCCCAAAATTTTTTTTTGGAATGTCATGAATATAGTTATGCATCTATCATCACCATTGCTTGATTGTATGTGATAGTTCAAATGTCTTTTCTGACTTTCTGAAAGCTCTTTCTACTTTTCCCTAAGTTGCTTTCACCTATTTGAAATTTTGGTTAAATGTTCAAAATAAGAGAGGAGGAACATGACACTCCACACCAGGGTCAAATTGGTGAATTATTTGAACATAATAACCAGGGGTTATTTTGAAAATATTTGCAAAAAGGATTTAAAAACAATTAGGACATTTCTGAAATAATATTTTTTTTCAAAGTGTTCAAATGACAGAATAGAAATGTTCATTAAATAACATTTATTATTCTGTTAATTTTGATATATAATACCCCTATATTTACAAACGATTTGAATGCTTTAAAAGCTTTTGAATGTCTCTGGTAAATTATTAAAAAGAAACGGTAACCGTTTCCTGTATTAAACGGGCCGGCCCACCGGCTTTAAAAGCCGAGACCGTTACCGGTCGGCCGACCGAGCGCAGTAACGCTCCCGCTCTCTCGCTGACATCGGGCCCCACCCATCCGACCGTTGCCCGAAACGGTCATTGTCCCCCCCCCCCGCGCTCGCCGGACCCGACGCCGGCCGTTACTCCCCCTCGCCGGATCTCTCTCTCCTTTACTCCCCCTCACCCCTCGAGCGCCCTATAAGAACCGGACCACCCCCCGCATCCATTTCCCCCCCGAGCCCCTTCTCTCTCTCGCCGAGACGCCGGCAATTGCTCGCCGGAGCTACTCCCACACCGAACGTCGCCGTCGACCGTAGCCACCATCTCAGACCACCGTTCGCCTCGCCGTCGCCACCAATCGACTCCGGAGAACCGTCGCCGTCGCCCGGACCACTTCCCCGTCCTCCCCGACCACCGGAACACCTCGCCGTCGCAATCGCCGCTACCGGACTCGCCGGAGTACCCCGACGCCGGCGACTTTTACCCCGTCAGCCCCCTCGACCGTCGGATCCCGAACCAACGGCTAAGATTAGAACGGACTTAAGTCCGAACCGTTTTCTTATATCGATCGGTCGCCCGCTCTATTTCACCTACCGCACGCCCCCCTTAACCAATCGGATCGCGCCACGTCACCCCCTGGCCGACCAGTAGAATTTCACTTTTTTTTTGATTTTATTTAGAAAACAGAACCTATTCTAATTTTGTTTTAGCTATATCTTTTAACCTGTTTAGAGTTTTGAGTTGATTCTTTTTGCAATAGCTCACATTTTTCATGTAGTTTCACCCTGTACTTTTAGATTTCAAATTTGAACTATAAAATTTGAATTGAATCAAATTTTCTTAAAATCTTCAAATCTGAATAACTAGAGTTTGAAAATAGATTTTGATATGAATCTTTTTGCTACTGTTTGGTATTAGTTAGGACTATCTTCAGGTATAGTTTGAGGATTTTCATGATATATTTGATTACTGTTTTACCCAAAAAACAGAATCTGCTTATTATTATAATATAGTTTTATAAACTTAACTTTAATTAATTTGATTTAGAATTAGGTTTTAATTGTTTATTAGGTTCTGTTAGCAAGCATTTAGTGTTTTTACTCACTGTTAATAAAAATATAATTTTGCTTAGATTAAATTTATCTAACATAGGAATCACAACTGACTAATGGTTTTGCTTCAAACAAAGTTTTATATAGTTTAATTCTGTTTTCCTAAAACAAGTTTATTTGTAAATTCCTTTATGTTAAGTACATGTTTTCTAATAAATTATAAGTTTAGTTTTTCATTCTTTTGTTAATATAACTATAGTTGATTCATATAGTGTTTATCAAAACTTGTATAAACTTCACTAAATTTTTCCCAACAAGCTTAAATTGATTATTCTGTTTATTAATAAAATATTCTATTGTTTCCTTGCTGACAACAATTGTTTTGTTATTTCAAAATAGTTTTATTATGTAGTAGTGTTTTCATCATCTCCTTTGGAAAACAAAACTTTATGTGTTTTCTTACTTATGACTTGTGCATTGTTTGTTTCAATTGTTTACTAGTTCCTTGTTGTGTGTGTGTGTTAGCTACAATATTTTGATTGTATGCTTATTTGAGTGCATTGTTTGTTTCGTTAGATTATCCGGAGTGCGAAGCCTGTTACTTAGAGTCACTCACGTACGAAGATCATCAATCAGGCAAGTCACTTTGATCATGTTTTACCCATGTTTTATATGCATTAGTTCTACCATCCCCCCAGTTGCATGCAAGATAGGTTAGTTGGAAACTTGGTTACATTGTAGTAGTATCATGTGGTAGATACCCCTCTCAACCCTCTTTGACAACATTGGCCGCGGGAAACGTTGTTTTACTTTTGCTATGCTAATAGTAGACGGGGTTGGTTGTGTGATTCATGGGAGTTGAGAGAGTTAATAATTTCAAGACCTACATAATGAGCAAGATTTCAAGACTGCAAGTTTTCAACATACCTCTGGGTGGATGATGGTTGAACGGCGCCCTGGAGAAACCAGTGGTTAGCCTAGGTGATGCTGGAGATGGCCAGTATTCACGCGGAAAGGTCCACCCAGGCACAAAGGGATGGATGGGTGCTTCAAGACCCAAGGCTTACCTACACAGCCACAAGTCATTATGGGCTCTGGCTTGGTTGGATATCATGGTAACTCTGGACAGGCGGTGCTACGAGAGGTAGAAGAACGGTAGGAAAGGATGGGCACCGTCAGAGTCGCAGGGAAAGCCTTTGGAAGACCATGTTTTGGTCATACGTTTCTCAAACACCCTGAAGTGCGAGAAACCAAACGGAGGCGACCAAATCTTGTGGGGAACGTGTGCAAAACTCTGCAGAGTATTTCAAACCTAATCGATTAGCCGTGTCCACGGTCATGGACGACTTGAGCCAAAGGAATTGGAACTTCCGGAACTCTCAACACAAATAATATGATGATGTGGGAATTTAATAATTTTGGGTATGAGAATTGGTTGGTGGAACCATCTCATTAATCAACCAACTTAGTAATGTTTTGCTTAGCCCCTTTTCTTGATGTAGGAAAAATTGGCTTTACGCAAAACTTACCACCCCACCTGCCATATATGCATATAGACTAGCTGATTATTTTCACACCTCTACTGTGACTTTGCCGGCATATTCCATATGCTGACCTACACGACTGCAACGTATCATGTTGCAGAGTACTTTTCCGACCAGGAGTGAGGACACGTTCTATGCTCAGTGAGATGCCCTTGGAGTCAGATGGACTCACCTATCTTCGACGCTTCCGCAAGACTTAGTTACTCTCATGAGTTGGCTTTTTGGCCACTTTATTGTAACCTTTATTGTAATAAAGGACTCGATATGAGATCTCGATTAACATAATGTTGTGTGATTTCCCTTTGATATATACATTGATGTACCGTGTGTGTACCAGCATGATCTTGGGATGGTACGGAAACACCGGAGACTTGACCTTCCAGGTCGGGTCGCTACAACGTGTCACCATCGGGGTTGTCGCGCCCACCATGATTCTACTACTAGTGCTACCACTTAGCAATAATGTAAAGCATTACAGAGCGCTTAATGATTAAAGACAACTATATGGCTCCTGCCGGTTGCCGTACTCATTGACATGCAAGTCTTGATATTCTATAAAAACAGGATTATCTCATACATCACATATATCTCATCATGTAAGTGGCCATATCACAGCACAACATACCCTGCAAAAACAAGTTAGACGTGCTCTAACTGTTATTGCAAGTTTTACGTGGCTCCTACAGGTATCTAGCAAGAACAATTCTCACCTACACATAAACCACAACGGTGATACTCAAATTGCTATTCAACTTTCTCAAGGACTGCCTTTGTCAAATCCGATCCAACTAGTGTAGGAGAGACATACACCTGCCAACCATCTTTGTACAACAAAGTTACACGTTAGTCGATGGAACTAGTCTCTCGTAAGCGTACGAGTAAGGTTGGTCCGGGCTGCTTCATCCCACAATAATGGTGAATAAGAAACACGACCAAGGGAGGAAGTAATATAAGCATAAATGCCCACAAACTCCTTTGTGTTCTACTCATGATCTCATCTACACATAGAACTAGCTCATGATGCCACTGTTGGGGAACGTTGCATGGGAAACAAAACTTTTTCTACGCACACGCAAGATCTATCCATGGTGATGAGCATCTATGGGGGGGATAGTGGATCTAAATACCCTTGTAGATCGCTAAGTGGGAAACGTTAAGAACGCTGTTGATGTGGTCAAACGTCTTCGCGATCCAAATCGCCAAGCGTCCCGTGATCCAATCTGGATCCGTCCCGATCTAGTGACAAGAGGACGACACCTCCGTGTTTGGCACATGTACAACTTGATAACAATATCCTCCTTCTTGATCCAGCAAGAGGGAGCAGAGAGGTAGATGATTTCATCGGCAGTGCAACGGCATGTCGGTGATGGTGGTGGAACTATTCCGGTAGGGCTTCGCCAAGCACCGTCGAAACGATATAGAGGAGAAACTACGATCTAGAGGAAGAGGGTAGCATGTGGCTGATCTCTCTATGCAAAAACCCTCAATATCTCTAGTATATAGGAGGAGGGAGGGAGGAGGCCTACACCCTAGATTTGGCCCCTCTGCCTCGGCCACAAGGAGGAGAGGAGGAGTCCTCCTCCAATCCTAGTAGGATTAGGACTCATCCTTCCCACTTGGAAACTCTTTCCACCTTGGATTTTTTCCACCCTAGTCGCATGGGCCTTTAGTGGGGCTTCGGCCAGCCCACCAGGGTCTGGTTCCTTCCACAGCCCATGTGGCCCCTTGGGTCGAGACACCCCTCCCGATGGTCCCTCGGTACCCTCCCGGCACTTCCGCTACACTACCGATGAGCCCAAAACTTTTTCGGTGACCAAAACAGGACTTCCTATATATCAATCTTTACCTCTACATCATTCTAGAGCTTCTCGTGACGTCCGGGATCTCATACGGGACTCCGAACAACCTTCGGTCACCACCATACATAACTCTATACTACCAATACGTCACCAAACCTTAAGTGTGCAGACCCTGTGGGTTCGAGAACTATGTAGACATGACCGAGACACCTCTACGGTCAATAACCAATAGAGGGATCTAGATGCCCATGTTGGTTCCTACATATTCTATGAATATATTTCTCGGCTAAACCTCTATGTCAAGGATTCGGTTAATCTTGTATGCTGTTCCCTTTGTTCTTCGGTATGTTACTTGCCCAAGATTTGATCGTCGGTATCTCTATACCTATTTCAATCTGGTTACCGGCAAGTCTCTTTACTCGTTCCGTAATACAAGATCTCATGGCTAACACTTTATTCACATTCCTTGCAAGGCTTGTTGTGATGTTTTATTACCGAGTGGACCCTAAGATACCTCTCCATCACACGGAGTAACAAATCCTAGTCTTGATCCATGCCAACCCAACAGACACCCTTAGACATACCTGTATATCACCTTTATAGTCACCTAGTTATGTTGAGGTGTTTGATACACACAAGGTACTCCTTCGGTGTTAGTGAGTTGCATGATCTCATGGTCATAGAAACATATACTTGACATGCAGAAAACTATAGCAATGAACTGACATGATCATATGCTGTGTTTATAGTTTGGGTCTTGTCCATCACATCATTCTCCCAATGATTTGATCCTGTTATCAAATGACATCTCATGTCCACGGCTAGGAAACCTTAATGATCTTTGATCAACGAGCTAGTCTATTATAGGCATACTAGGGACATGGTGTTGTCTATGTATCCACACATGTATTTGAGTTTCCGATCAATACAATTCTAGCATGGATAATAAAAGATTATCATGAACAAGGAAATATGATAATAACTAATTTATTATTGTCTCTAGGGCATATTTCCAACAACTGGTACACTGCCAGAGGCATTCATATAGAGTCATATTATCCTATCAGTTTTTCATGATGAGTTGTAAGTAAATAAAAGTGTGATGATCATCTTTATTAGAGCATTGTGATACGTCTATTTTGCATCATGTTTTACTACTATTATTTATAATGTTTTTATTCATAATAATGCTTTGGGGAGTAATTCTAATGCCTTTTCTCTCACAATTTGCAAGGTTTATATCAAGAGGGAGAATGCCACAACTGGAATTCAGCACCCCGAAAAAGCACGTCAGAGATACCTATTCTGCACAACTCCAATGAAGCTGGAAATTTGTGGAGAAGTTTTATGCAATAAATAAGAATTACTGGAGCTAAGAACTACCAGAGGTGGCCACCAGGTGGCTAGCCTCCACTAGTGCGCGCTAGGCCTCCTAACCGCGCCCTAATGGAGGGTTGGCACCCAGGCCCACCTCCGGAGCCCATCTTCTGGTATAAAATCCTCAAAAAACTAAAACAATTTAGAGAAGGACTTTTGGGATGAAGTGCCACCGCCTCAAGGCGAAACTTGGGCAGGAGCAGTTTTGCCCTCCGGTGGAGCGATTCCGCTGGGGGAATTTCCCTCCCGGAGGGGAAATTGAAGCCATCGTCATCACCAACGACCCTCTCATCTTGGGGAGGCCATTCTTCATCAACATCTTCAACAACACAATCTCCTCTCAAACCCTAGTTCGTCTCTTGTATTCAATCATTGTATCAGAACCTCAGATTGGTACCTGTAGGTGACTAGTAGTGTTGATTAGCTTGTGTAGTTGATTACTATATGGTTTATTTGGTGGAAGATTATATGTTGAGATCCATTATGTTATTCAATACACCTATGATATTAAGAATGCATATTATTTGTGAGTAGTTACTTTTGTTCTTGAGGTCATGGGAGAAGTCATGTTGCAAGTAATCATGTGAATTTGATATGTTTTCGATATTTTGATCATATTTATGTTGTGATTCCCTTAGTTGCGTCATGTGAACGTCGACTACATGACAGATCACCATCATTGGGCCTAAGGGAATGCATTGTGGAGTATTCATTAGATGATGGGTTGCTGGAGTGACAGAAGCTTAAACCCTAGTTTATGCGCTACTTCGTAAGGGGCTGATTTGGGTCCACATGTTTAATGCTATGGTTGGACTTTGTCTTAATACTTTTCTCGTAGTTGTGGATGCTTGTGAGGGGGTTAATCATAAGTACATTGTTAGTTCAAGTAAGAACAACACCTTAGCACTAGTCCACCCAAATATCAAATTATCAAAGTAGCGAACATGAATCAAACCAACATGATGAAAGTGACTAGATGAAATTCCCGTGTACCCTCAAGAACACTTTGCTCACCATAAGAGATACTTTTGGCCTGTCCTTTGACACCAAAGGATTTGGATACCTTGCTGCACCTTACCTATTGTTTCCGTAACTTTCTCATTACAAATTACCTTGCTAGCAAAACACTTGCTACTTACAATTTCAGTGCTTGCAGAAATTACCTCATTGAAAACCGCTTATCATATCCTTCTTCTCCTCGTTTGGTTTGACACTCTTACTTATCAAAAGGACTATGATTGATCCCCTATACTTGGGGGTCATCAAGACTCTTTTCTGGCACCCTTGTCGTGGAGTGAAGCACTCTTGGTAAGTGGAAATTGGTAAGGAAAAACTTATACTACATGCTGAAATTTACTGTCACTTGTTACTATGGAAAGCAATCCTTTGAGGGGTTTGTTCGGGGTATCCTCACCTTGAACGGAACCACAATTAGTTGCCCCTAAACCTACAACACCTACTGAAAATATTGGTTATGAAATTCCTTCGGGTATGTTAGAACAACTACTAGCTAGTACTTATGCAGGAGATGGAACTGAACCTAATATGCACCTAATACATGTGGAATAAATTTGTGGACTATTTCAGCTTGCAGGTTTATCCAGAGATGAAGTTTGGAAGAAGGTTTTCCCTTTATCTTTGAAGGGAAAATAATTGACATGGTATAGGCTATGTGATGATATTGGATCATGGAAATGGAATCGTTTGAAATTGGAATTCCACCAAAAGTTTTATCCTATGCATCTAGTACATCGTGATCGGAATTATATATATAGTTTTTGGCCTCGTGAAGGACAAAGTATCTCTCTAGCTTGGGGGAGGCTTTTCAATGTTATATTGATGCCCCAATCATGATATGCCGAGAGAATTTTTCATTCAAAAAATTTATGCTCAGCTTTCTCATAATGATCAAACCATGCTCGATACTTCTTGGATCGGTTATTTCATGAAGAAGACTATTGAATTCAAGTGGGATCTCTTGGAAAGAATTAAAATCAACTATGAAGATTGGGAACTCGATGAAGCTAATGAGTTTGGTATAGATCTTGAATTTGGTTGTGTTAAATCTTTTAGGAATACCGATGCTTTTCACAAGTTTAGCAACAAATATGGACTTGACTCTAAGATAGTAGCCTCTTTTTATGAATATTTTCCTGCTCATGTTGATCTCCCCAAAGATAAGTGGTTTAAATATCATCCCCCTATTAAAGAAGAAATTAAATAACCGGTCATAGCTAAAGAAGAAACTATCATTTACATTGTTGATCCACTTGTGCCTACTAGTTACATAGAGAAACCACCTTTCCCTGTTAAGGATAAAGGAACATGCTAATGTATCAACTCTGGTTCACAAAATAATTTTAGAGCACCTAATCCCTCTGAACAAATTAAAGTGGAACCTAGTGTTTTTATGGTTAAAGATCTCTTGGTAGAAAATATTGATGGCGTGTCATTTACTTCTGTGATGAAGCTGCTAGAATTGCTAAACCTAATGAAAAAGACAAACATTGACCCGTAATTGGCTTGCTTGTTGTCTTAGTTAAAATAGGAGATCATTGTTATCATGGCTTATGTGATTTGGGTGCTAGTGTAAGTTCTGTTCCTTTTACCTTATATCAAGAAATTATGAATCACATAACACCTACTGAAATAGAAGATATTGATGTTACTATTAAACTTGCTAATAGAGACACCATTACACCACTTGGGATTGTTAGATATGTTGAATTCTTGTGTGGAAAAATAAAATATCCTACTGATTTTCTAGTTCTTGGTTCCCCACAAGATGACTTTTGTCCCATTATCTTTGGTAGACCTTTCTTGAACACTGTTAATGCTAAGATAGATTGCAAAAAAGGAACTGTCAGTGTTGCGTTTCGTGATGTGTCTCATGAGTTTAATTTTTGCAAGTTTAGTAGACAACCTCGTGATAGAGAATTATCTAGTAAGGATGAAATAATTGGTATTGCTTCTATTGCCGTTCCTCCTACTGATCCACTAGAACAATATTTGCTAGACCATGAAAATGATTTGCACTTTCGTGAAAGAAATGAAATAGATAAAATTTTCTTTGAACAACAACCTCTACTACAACATAATTTGCCTATTGAAAATCTTGGAGGTCCTCCTCCACCTAAAGGTGATCCTGTGTTTGAATTAAAACAATTGCCTGACACTTTAAAGTATGCTTATCTTGATGAGAAAAGGATATATCTTGTTATTATTAGTGCTAACCTTTCAGAACATGAAGAAGAACGATTATTAAAAATATGTGGAAGCACCGGGCTGCTATTGGATATACTCTTGATGATCTTAAGAGCATTAGTTCCACTCTATGTCAGCACAAGATTAATATGGAACCTGATGCTAAACCCATTGTTGATCACCAATGACGATTGAATCCCAAGATGAAATAAGTGGTAAGATCTGAAATACTAAAGCTTCTGGAAGCAGGTATAATCTATCCTATAGCTGATAGTAGATGGGTGAGTCCCATTCGTTGTGTCCATAAGAAAGAGGTATTACTATTGTTCCCAATGAGAAAAATGAGGTTATTCCGCAAAGAATTGTTACTGGCTATAGGATGGTAATTGATTTTAGAAAACTAAACAAAGCTACTAGAGAAGATCATTACCCCTTGCCTTTTATTCGTCAAATGCTTGAAAGGTTATCTAAGCACACACACTTTTGTTTCCTAGATGGATATTCTGGTTGCTCTAAAATACCTATGCCACAATCTGATTAGAGAAAACCACCTTTACTTGTCCTTTTGGAACCTATGCTTATAAACGTATGCCTTTTGGTTTATGCAATGCACCTGGTACCTTTCAAAGATGTATGCCGACTATATTCTCTGATTTTTTTGAAAAAGATTGTGGAGGTTTTCATGGATGATTTTTCCGTTTACGGAACTTCTTTTGATGATTGCTTAGGCAACCTTAATTGAGTTTTGCAGAGATGTGAGCAAACTAATCTCGCCTTGAATTGAGAGAAGTGCCACTTTATGGTTAATCAAGATATTGTCTTGGGGCATAAGTGAAAGCACATTTTCTCCCTTGGTTGTTTTGGTAATTAATAACAACATATATGTCATTGACTAATGTTTTCACTAAGCATGTTTCAGGAAAAGTTGAATCATGGGTTGGCAAAAGGACTGTGGAGTACCCCAAGATGCAAGGAAATAGTTTGGCAAAGCATAAAACAAGAGGACTCTACAGTTTACCTTTTGTGAGAAATCACTTTGAGTCCATAGGAAAGACAATACTATTAAAAGAGGGTAAGGTACTGTTGGTGAACAAAATGCTCATACGTGCACAAGTGATAGTCACCACATACACCCACAAGCTCTTCCACAAAAGTCTGTCCACAGCCAAATATCCAAAATCGGTGCAACCAACACTTTCCACTCGGTGCCACCAATTCTCAGCCTCAGAGAGACTCAGCCAAACCCTAGCATTTCAGTGCAACCGATTCTATTTTGGTGCCACCGAGTTTGGGTTGCCAACTTCCTGTTATGCAAATTCACAAAATCTGTCCCTCCGAGTTTGTTGAATCGGCATCACCGATTTTGGCAATCTGACCATTGGTCACCTTATCGCTGCAACCGAGTTGTGTGTATCGGTCTCACCGAGATTCAAAAGTTGCTACCTTTGAGGCAACTCGGTACCACCAAGATTAACACATCGGTGTCACCGAGTCTAACTTATTAGGTGTAACGGTTGGATTTTTGGAGATTCCTATATATGCCCCTCCACCACCACTCACTCACAAGATAAGCACTCAAAATAGTTCCCCACTCCTACCTACTGATTTTCTAAGAGAGTGCCACCTACTCATGTGTTGAGATCATGCCATTCCATTCCTACGATATGAATCTTGATCTCTAGCCTCCCCAACTTGCTTTCCACCACATCAATCTCTTCCACCAAGCCAAATCTGTGAGAGAGTGATTGTGTGTTGATGAGTCTATCATCTTGAAACACAAGAGCAAGGAGTTCATCGACATTATCAATCCTATTACCTTTTGGAGGGTGGTGCCTCCTAGATTGGTTAGGTGTCGCTTGGGAGCCTCCTACTTCGTGTTTTGGAGAGAACCAAGAAGTTTGTAAGGGCAAGGAGATCGCCTACTTCGTGAAGATCTACCCCGAGTTAGGCTAGTCCTCCGTGAACGTAGGCCATCATGGTATAGTCAAGGTTGCTTCTTCATGGAACCCTCCATGGGTAGAGACCTCCATGGACTCTCCCGACTATTACCCTCCATAGGTTGAAGACTCCATAATCGTGGACGTACGATAGCACCACCTATCGGAACCACGGAAAAAAATCATCGTGCAATTGTGTTTCATTTTCCTACCCTTCCTTTACTTACATGTTTGTCTTTACTTTCTGCTGCAGTACTCATAGACGTGCATGTTTAGGGTGTACTTGATTTGAAGTGAATGCTAAAATATGCCAAGACTTAAAATTGGGAAAAATAAGTTTTTTAATTGGTCAAGTAGTCTAATCACCCCCCTCTAACACTACTTTTGATCCTACAAGTGATATCAGAGCTTTGGTCCCCATTGCATTGGTCTCACAACCTAGGAGAGTATGGCGTCTAGTGAGGGAAATTATCACCGTAGAGGTCCATACTTTGATGGCACTAATTTTTCTAGTTGGAAGCACAAAATGAAAATGCATTTACTTGGTCATAACCCCGTTGTTTGGTCTATTGTTCATGTTTGATTGCAAGGTGAATTCTTTGCAGATGGAAGGGAACCGGATCATGAAGCAACTACGGAAGAATTGAAGATGTTGCAACTCAATGCTCAACCACGTGACATTCTCTTCAACTGCCTATGCCCCAAAGAATTCAACAAAATCAGCCGTCTTGATATTGCAAAAGAGATTTGGGATACTTTGGTTGATATGCATTAGGTACTAAATCTGTGAGAGAATCCAAGCTGGATGTTCTTCAAAGTCAAATTGACAAGTTCAAGATGAAGGATGGTGAAGGAGTCGCTAAAATGTACTCTAGGCTAGTTCTCATCACCAATGAGAATGCCGGCTTAGGAAGCAAAGAAATGACTGACAAATTCATCATCAAGAAGATACTTCGGGATCTGGGTGATTGATATGACACCGTATGCACATTGATCCAAATGATGCCCAACTACAAAGATCTCAAGCCAACGGAAGTGATTGGAAGCATTGTTGCTCATGATATGACACTCAAGGACAAGGAAGAGCTTCATCACAAGTCTAGCGGTGCTTACAAAGCAACAAGTGATGCTCCTGCAACTTCAAGCGACAACCTTGTCACAAATGAAGAGATAAGCCTCATGGTAAAGAAATTCAACAAGTTGTACAAGAATAGAAGCGAAGATAAAAGCTCCAACTCAAAATATGAAGAGAAGCGTTCGTCAAGTCGTGACCGAAACTGCTACAATTGTGGGAAGCCCGGACACTACTCCAATGACTGCACGGCTACTTACAAAAGGAAAGAAGAGTCATCGAGAAGATGAAGCTCAAGAGACGAGTTACCTCAAAGAGAGAGAAGTAGGGATGTTCGTTATGAACGAAGACCCTCCAGGAGAAGTAGGGACTCGATGAAGAAGGACAAGTACACCAAGAGCTACTCAAGAAGTAAACACCAAGCTCATGTTGGTGAATGGGTTTCCGGCTCCGAATCCGACAACCACTCCGAGGGAAGCTACCATGCCAACTCCGACTATAGTTAAGTTGAAGGTGTTGCCAAACTTGCACTAGCAACAACCGACTCCTAATTTGATTCACCAAATTAAGGGAGTGGATGTTCCTTCATGGATAAAGGCCCCAAGGTATCACACCCTAAGTATCTTGAATTCAATGGTGATGAAGATGACTTGCTATTTGACAAATCTAGTGATGTTAGTCAAGATGAACTTGCTAGTGATCATTCTACTCTAGATAAGTCATGTGATGATGATAAGCTGGAAACAAAACGACTAAATCAAGAACTAAACACTCGTAAGTTAGCTCACGAGTCTACTCTACAAGATCATAGAGATCTTGTAAGGACACATGAGAAGCTCAGCTTCGAGAAGCTCAATTTAGAGGAAGAGCATGAGTTCCTTAAAGCTATCAATGACGATCTTCAAAAGAAGACTTCCTCTTATCTATCCAAGTGACTTATCTTATCTATGTTCATGCCACAAGTTAAGACTAAGCAAGCTAGTAACAAAGGAAAGAAAGGTTCTTCAACTAGTAGCAATAAAAATGACAAATCTAATGTTATTGCTTCTAGTACTTCTATTGATCCCACTAACTCTTCTCTTAGCCAAGTTACACTTGAGCAAGAAAATGAACTTTTGAAAGGGATTATAGAGACAGGTATCTACAAGAGTCTTGAAGGGTGCAAACAATTTCAGGAGATTGTATGCAAGCACGGAGGATACTGGAAGAACCATGGTGTTGGCTACTTCAACGCTAATGGAGTTGAATGGGAACAAGGTCAATACCCCAATCCCAAGTTTGTTCCTCAAAAGGAGAAGTATGAAGATACTCTCCCCAAGGGAACAAAATCTCAAGATGACCCTCCACCACAAGACCCCAAGCTTAAGGGAAAGAACAAGCTTCAAGAGGACATTGACTAATATGAAGATGAATCCCTAGCTTTGTTGAAGTGGGATCCCAATGCTACTACAAGCTCACTTCTACAAGTGGTACTTCAACACCAAGGATCCCCATCAACTTGATGTGGGTCCCCAAGAAGAACAACTAGAGAAGTTCGTGAGGGGTGACTCCACCAATGAAATCCACTCACATTCATTATTTGCAAGAACTAGCTGCAATCATCATCAACATCATGCAATAGTTCAAGGAGTCACACATTCCCTCAAAGGTAAGCAAGGGAAATGGTATTCAACAAATCGATGGACATCATCATATATGCTTTGCACTCCATGTCCATAGCTATCCTTGTATTTGTCTCTTGTGTGTTGGGACTAACCCATGTAGGTGAGAAGAGTAATGAAACGACAAGGATGCTCCCAACTCTTGGTGATTTCATCAACTTTGAGCATCCACCACTACTTCACCTACATGAAGTCTTCAGCGACAAAACCCAAGGTTAGTTTATCACTCGTACGGGGGGATGTCACATCAAGGGGGATATTTACTCTAAGACTTGAGGCAAAGCATCTTATAGAATGTGACAACATTAAATGTTTTATGTAAAAGTGGTAACCCCACTTGTTCTTAAACGATGAGTATGACCTATGATCAAGTATTTTACTTGGCTCCTAAGTCAAAATACTCATATATAGATGACTCCGTCATCGCCAAAGTGCTTGTTAGATGTATTTGTGCATGGTTGCCATGATTTCATTTGACATCTTATTGTGTGAGCATGTTGGTCTGCATTTATTTACTCATTCTAGGATATCCAATTGTTGCTATTTGGCTTTTGATTTTTCATTTGCCAATTGGATATATAAGAATGCCTAGGACCACTCCTCTAGATATCTATGCTTTCTCACCTCATATTGTATTCATGATGCATCACAAAATTTGAAAAAGTACTTTTCGATCTCTCTTTGTGAGGAGCACTCGATGTTCCGTATCGACAAAGGACTGGCCACTAAAACCTCCCAAGTGCATCTCGTTGAACCAACTTAAAAAACTCAGTCTCATCGATTGCCTAGGGTTGATCTGGTTTTTCAATCTCGGTACCGTTGATTCCATATTCTCGGTTACACCGAGTTTCCCTGTCAGCTGACAGTTGAGAAACTCGGTGACACCGAAAATTTAGAATCGGTGTCACCGATAGTGAGGGGTATATAAGATGTGGACCTCGATGATTTGAAATTCAATCTCAAACCGTCGCGCCCCAGAACCCTAAGCTACCGCAAAGGACCCCCTGGTCGTCTCCCTTGTTTCCCCGCGCTCCTCCGCCGCTGGGATCCTCGCCGTCGACGGGCATCTTCACCGCCGTCCTCGCCGTAGTAGAACTATCACCAATCTAGGGTACGAAGTAGCGAATGATGAATTTTTTAGGATTTACTGTCCGCCTCATGTATCTCGGTAGAACCTATGCAAAATAATCGGTATCACCAATTTTATTCCTGCCACACTGAGAACACCTCGGTGGAACTGAGTTCCTATTTTTGGTGCAACCGAAAATGGTGCCAAGTTCGTGGAAAGCAGGTTATTAGTATCGGTGTGACCAAAAATGTTGTCTTGGATTTACCGACATACATTTGACAGAATGCAAAATTTAAGAAATTGTTTGTTCAAACTTTCAAGAACTCTGCATTTTGCGATGACTTATCCTATTCCAATCTTCTCAACTCTATTCATAGGGTCAGACATGTCAGATGCCGAGCATAGCCAGAATCTGTAGGAGCAGAATGTTGATGTGAGTTAAGGCACTAGCCCTGAGTCCAGCTCTTTCTCAGATCCAGGCACCCCTAGCTCTCATGGGTTGCCTAAAGTTGCTACAAGGACCAGGAAGAGACATAATTCTGATGAGGAGGATTCTGATTTTGTGCCTGAGGAGGTTCTTGCTAAGAAGCAAGAGAAGACTGCCAAGAAGTCAGCTAATGAGGCCACCTCATCCAGGAGGGTAGTCATCAAGGTATATGCACCTCCGGAGACAATGAAAGCACCTGAGAGTGCTAAGGCAACCATGTCTGTTGAGCTCCCAAGGAAATCTTTGTCTAAGAAGGCAGGAGAGAAGAAGGCAGCCGGGAAGAGAATCATTAGTGTTGTTAGCAGGCCTACCTCAATGTTTGAGGATCCAGAGGAGGCTGCTGGTGTTGCTGCTGAGGAGGAGGAGGAGGAGCATGTTATCAAGGCCCCTCCCAAGAAGAAACAAAAGAAGCTGTTGGCAGATGCTATGCCAAAGCCTGGTCCCTCCAAGAGCACCAAGGCTGCACCTAAGAAGGTTGTTGCAAGGAAGTCCAAGAGGACTACCATAGATATTCCAGCTGCTGAGAAGAACAAAAGATCCACTTTTAGAGAAGCTGCTGATGATGATGCTATGACAACTTTGATGAAGCTTAGACCTCACCTTCCTGAACACAATGCCAGCCATCTAATAGCTAAGGATATGTAGTATAGGGAGGATTCTGGTTTGAGGTCATGGAGAGCTATCGATCCATATGCCTAGAGGAGAAAAATTGCTGTGGACTATATGTTCTACACAAGGAACAATAGGATTTCTATGAGAAAATCTTACTTGACAAGAGTCCAGGTGTTAGTGATATGAGATACGTTGAATGGAAGTATATCAAGGCAAATGAGAACTATTTCCCATGTGTGCAAGACAAGTTTCACTGCATTGGTATTGATCAGTTTGTTGGCAGAGAGTTCACTGCTTGGAATGATGAGATGATTATGCAATTCTACTCCACTGCTCAGTTCTATGGAGATGGTATGATAGTGTGGATGATTGAAGGAGCTAGATATGAGTCTATAGTTGATGAGTGGGCTACCATCTTAGGAGTCCCAGAGGTACAACATGGTGACTTGGATGTCTACTCTGAATCCAAGGAGAGCCACAACGCTATAAAGGATATGTACAATGCTATCCCTGCTTCTAACTTGCAATCACACAAGTTAGGATCTATTTACTTCCTCCAGGCTGGCCTCCGTACCATTAACACCATCTTGAGGCATACATTGATGCCTAAGTTTGGAGATGAGAAGATGATTCGTGTCTACTCCATCAACATGCTTATACATCTTGATAGTTACACCAGAATTCAAGTCATGGACTTGATTGTAGAAACAGTGAAGAGGGTTGCTGCTAACCAGAAGCACTCATGCTGCTATGCACCCTACATTCAGATGCTTATCAACTCCAAACTTGAGAAGCACATCTTTGCTCTGGATAGACCCCACTTGCCATTTTAGCCAGATTTTGAGGACAACGTTGTGGTGATGGACCCAGACCATCCCACATCAGCTGCAGCTCAAGCACAGGTAGAGGCAGAGGCAGCTAGATCCACTAGTGCTCAAGTCCCCAGATACAGGAACGAGCTGATGGATCTCTTGATCTCTACTATCGTGGACATGAAGAAGAACATCAAAACCATTATGGATAGTCAGGAGAGCCTTTTGAACATCTTTGAGGATAGAGTGAAAACTCTCAATGACAAGGTAGATGGGCTGACCAAGACCGTCAATGAGCTCAAGAAGGAAGTAGATGAAGCTCCTATGTATCGCACCTCTTCAGAGTCTAAGTCTTCTGATGATGAGGAGGATAGTGCACCTATCAGGATGACTGCCCAGTACAGGACATAGGCCAGGACTCCTACAGTGCCAGCTCCGAAGACGAGACTTTCATCTTCTGCTCTAGCTATAGTGGCTACATCTCCATCAGCTCCTCTAGTGCCTCCAATGACTACTCCAGCTCCGTCCAGGACAATGGCAGAGGTCTTCGCCAACACAGTTCTCACGACTCCGACATCGACCACCGGTGGAGACCAGCCGCAGAAGGACGATTAGCTATATCTTTTTGAACATTTTGGTAACCATTTGCCAAAGGGGAAGAAGTTGTATATAGATCTAGGCTACGAGTGAGAGAGCGTCTATTTTTATCTATGTTTTACAAAACATTTGGTCTTTTGGTTGCTTGCTAGTTAATCACGAACAAAAGTTTATTTGTGTTTGATCATACGCTTTAATGTGTGTTGCTACCATTTCCTATCTTTTGATGGTTATGTGATGATCATCCACTCTGTTTAATGTGTTTTGCTATGTTGTTAACTCTTATTACTCTCGCACACCACCAAGATGTATGTGACATGGAAAAAATGCCCCATGTACCTAATCGATTGTTGATAACCCACAAGTGTAGGGGATCACAACAGTTTTTGAGGGTAGAGTATTCAACCCAAATTTATTGATTCGACACAAGGGGAGCCAAAGAATATTCTCGAGTATTCGCAGCTGAGTTCTGAATTCAATCACACCTGAAAGACATAATATCTGCAGCAAAGTATTTAGTAGCAAAGTAGTATGGAAGTAACGGTAACAATGGGAAAAGTGACAGTAGCAGTTTTGTAGTGATTGTAATAGTAGCAATGGAGAAGTAACTTAGCAAAGATTAATATGTGGAAAGCTCATAGGCAATGGATCAGTGATTGTCGGATTTTGGGCTCCGCAAAACCCTTACGATTCGAACACAGGGGCGTATGCGAAGATCCCCCGCAGCCTCGTCCAACCTAGCTCACTACTCGATGAACACAACAAATAACTTGCACGATGATGAGGAAGAGAACGAACACGACAGTTTACCTAGGTTCGGGCCGTTGCGAAGCGTAATACCCTACTCCGGACTTTGGTGGATTGCCTCTCTAGGAGGTGAGGTGGATGAACAAGTACAGTGTTTTGGAGCCTCCTGAGGGCCCTCGGTGGTGTTTGAGGCTCCTTGTGGCTTTCTGGTCGGAGAGTGGTGGAGTTCGTCCCTCCCTTCTAAGAAGCTGTCTACCCTCTATATATAGCGGTGGCCCGGGTCCTCTTCCCTTATCACAATGGCAGGAAGGGATCCCACAACGGCCAATTTTGAATGGGGCTAGGGGTTCGTGCTCACCCCGCCAAAGGCGGTCTTCTTCTGCAAAGCGGCTGTCGACAGCACAGGGACGCGCTTAGCGATGACATCCGCCCTGCAGGATGGGTGGTTGTGGCCTTGTTGCACCGAAACGAAAACCTTTGGGGGGTGCTTTGGGAACCCGCATATGTCCTTGCTCCCTTTCCACCAAAGAGGAAACTGTGCCGCATGGCATACTGACGCTCGCTTGTCCTTCCTTGTGCCACCCTTTACTATCGAGGTCGGGCCTTGCATAGAAACCTCCGCCGCCTTGGAGGGGTCCTGAGGAGGCCCATCCTTCGCAGGTCTTGTCCCTTTTCTTCCTTGCGAAGCTAGAGCCCTCGCGAGGGCCTTGTCCTGAGTGGGGCCACACCTTGCTAGGTTTGGTCGATGAGGTGGGTCGTGCCTTGGGCCATAGGCAGGCAGGTCTTGGTACCCCAGTTCCTAGAACGTCGACAGTAGCCCCCGGGCCCAAGGCGCGCTCGGGCCGTCCTCGGGGCGGAGCCCTGAGGGCGGCCAGGAGCGATGCGGGCCACATATGCTTGCGGGCCAGGCCTGGCATGTGTTGTGCGGCTGATGTCAGGTGCCCCTCGCCCTTTTTGCCTCCGCTCGAATTGCTAAGAGCCTGACTTCTAGCGTTGGGCCATTATTGGTTTCCCTTCATACGCACCTACTCTTGCTTCCCAGGTCTCCCACTCTAGCAGGCGCCTCCCCAGATTTGGCACCACTTTGTCCTCTTCCTTGCTTCTTCGGCCCAACAAGCAGAAGTCAGAGGCGCAGATCTCTGCCTCCGCTCCCGCCTCGCCGACGGTCTTGGGATCTACCATCGCCAAGGACGAGGACCTCCTCCCCGCGCTCCTATGGATGGTGAGTCGGTCCAATGAGAAAGGGCGGACCCTGATCTAGGGTGGCTCCTCGGTGAAGCGGCCCTCGTCCAAGGCAGTCCACCCCTTCTTCCTCCATAGCATCTTCGTCGGGCTTGTTCTTGTTGGGAGACGTAGTAGTAAATCAAAAATTTTCCTACGCGTTCACCAAGATCCATCTATGGAGAAACCAGCAACGAGCAAGGGGAGAGTGGATCTGCATACCTTTGAAGATCGCTTAAGCGGAAGCGTTACAAGAACGCGGTTGATGGAGTCGTACTCGCAGCGATTCAGATCGCGGTAGATCCGATCAAGTGCCGAACGGACGGCACCTCCACGTTCAACACACGTGCAGCCCGGTGACGTCTCCAACACCTTGATCCAGCAAGGAGGAAGGAGAGGTTGGGGAAGGGCTCCAACAGCAGCACGACGGCGTGGTGGTGGTGGAGTAGCAAGGTAATCCGACAGGGCTTCGCCTAAGCGCTATGGAGGAGGAAGAAGAGAGGTAGGGCTTCGCCGTGAGAGAGAGAGATCAAATCTTGTCTCAAAACATCCAAAACCTCAAGTATATATAGGAGGAGGGACGTGGAGGGCTGGCTTGGCCTCTACTCCAAAGAGGAGAGGGTCGGCCGAATTAAAGGGAGAGTCCACCTCCCACAAGGGAGGTGGATCTCCTCCTTTTAAATCCCTTTTGCCTTCTCTCCTTATCTCCAGCCACATGGGCCCACATAGATGGTCTTGGCCAACCCAATATGGGCTGGCACACCTCCTCTAAGGGCCCGTGAGGTCCTTTGGTCGTCACACCCCTCTCGGGGTCCTCCGGCACCCTCCCGGCACTCCTGGTACACTACCGATGAGCCCGAAAACTTTCCGGTGACCAAAACTGGACTTCCTATATATCAATCTTTACCTCCGGACCATTCCGGAGCTCCTCGTGACGTCCGGGATCTCATCCGGGACTCCGAACAACCTTCGGTAATCACGTATACCATTTCCCTATAACCCTAGCGTCATCGAACCTTAAGTGTGTAGACCCTACGGGTTCGGGAGACACGTAGACATGACCGAGACACTTCTCCGGCCAATAACCAACAGCGGGATCTGGATACCCATGTTGGCTCCCACGTACTCCACGATGATCTCATCGGATGAACCACGATGTCGGGGATTCAATCAATCCCGTATACAATTCCCTTTGTCTATCGGTATGGTACTTGCCCGAGATTCGATCGTCGGTATCCCCATACCTTGTTCAATCTCGTTACCGGCAAGTCTCTTTACTCGTTCCGTAATACATCATCCCGCGACTAACTCCTTAGTCACATTGAGCTCATAATGATGATGTCTTACCGAGTGGGCCCAGAGATACCTCTCCGTCACACGGAGTGACAAATCCCAGTCTCGATTCGTGTCAACCCAACAGACACTTTCGGAGATACCCGTAGCGTACCTTTATAGCCACCCAGTTACGTTGTGACGTTTGGCACACCCAAAGCATTCCTACGGTATCCGGGAGTTACACAATCTCATGGTCTAAGGAAATGATACTTGACATTGAAAAGCTTTAGCAAACGAACTACACGATCTTGTGCTATGCTTAGGATTGAGTCTTGTCCATCACATCATTCTCCTAATGATGTGATCCCGTTATCAACGACATCCAATGTCCATGGCCATGAAACCGTGACCATCTATTGATCAACGAGCTAGTCAACTAGAGGCTCACTAGGGACATGTTGTGGTCTATGTATTCACACATGTATTATGGTTTCCGGTTAACACAATTATAGCATGAACAATAGACAATTATCATGAACAAGGAAATACAACAATAACCATTTTATTATTGCCTCTAGGGCATATTTCCAACAGTCTCCCACTTGCACTAGAGTCAATAATCTAGTTCACATCACCATGTGATTAACACTTACATCACCATGTGATCATATCATCATGTGATTAACACCCAATAAGTTCTGGAGTTTGTTCATGTCCTGCTCGTGAAAGAGGTTTTAGTCAACGGGTCTGCGACATTCAGATCCGTGTGTACCTTACAAACTTTCCATGTCATATTTGTAGATACTGCTCCCACGCTCCACTTGGAGCTGTTCCAAATGGCTGCTCCACTATACGTAGCCAGATTTCTACTAAGAGTCATCCGGATTGGAGTTAAAGCTTGCATCATCGTAACCCTTTACGATGAACTCTTTATCACCTCCATAATCGAGAAATATTTCCTTAGTTCTCAAGTTACTAAGGATAACTTTGACCATTGTCCAGTGATCCACTCTTGGATTACTCTTGTACCCCTTGACAGACTCATGGCAAGGCACACACAGGTGCGGTACACAGCATGGCATACTATATAGAGCCTATGGCTAAAGCATAGGAGATGACACTCATCTTTTCTTTATCTTCTGCCGTGGTCAGGTATTGAGTCTTACTCAATTTCACACCTTACAATACAGTCAAGAACTCCTTCTTTGACCCATCTATTTTGAACTCCTTCAAAAACTTGTCAAGGTATGTCTTCGTCGAAAAAACTTATCAAGCGAATTGATCTATCCCTATAGATCTTGATGCTCAATAAAATAGTAGCTTTTTCTGGTACTTCCTTTGAAAAAAAAACTCTTTTCAAACAACCCTTATGCTCTTCCAGAAATTCTACATCATTTCCGATCAATAATATGTCAACTACATATTCTTATAAGAAATTCCATAGTGCTCCCACTCACTTTCTTGCAAATACAAGTTTCTCATAAACTTTGTATAAACTTAAACGCTTTGATCACCTCATCAAAGCATATATTCCAACTCCGAGATGCTTGCTCCAGTCCATAGAAGGATCGCTGGAGTTTGCATATTATTAGCATCCTTAGGATTGACAAAACCTTCTGGTTGTATCACATACAACTCTTCCTCACAGAAACCATTACGGAAACCTTGTTTTGTCATCCATCTGCCAGATTTCATAATCGAAAAATGCAGCAACTGCTAACAAAATTTAATAGACTTTTAGCATCGCTACAAATGAGACAATCTCATCGCAGTCAACTCCTTGAACTTGGCGGAAACTTCTTTGCGACAAGTCAAGCTTTATAAACGGTGACAATTCACCATTAGCGTCTATGTTTATCTCAAAGGTCCATTTGTACTCAATGACCCGCCATTCAACAGGCAAGTCTACCAAAGTCCATACTTGGTTTTCATACATGGATCCTTTCTCGGATTTCATGGCTCCTAGCCATTTGTTGGAATCCGGGACCACCATTGCTTCTCCATAGTTCGTAGGTTCATCGTTGTCCAACAACATGATTTCCAAGACAGGGTTGTCGTACTACTCAGGAGCAGTACGCGTCCTTGTCGACCTACGAGGTTCAATAGTGACTTGATCCGAAGCTTCATGATCATCATCATTAACTTCCTTTTCAACTGAGTAGGCTCTACAGAAACATCTTTCTGTGTTGCGCTATTCTCTGGTTGAAACAAAGGTTCAACAATGTTATCAAGTTCTATCTTCCTCCCAATCAATTCTTTCGAGAGAAACTCTTTCTCAAGAAAGGACCCATTCTTAGCAACAAACACCTTTTGCGCTTGGATCTGAAATAGAAGGTATACCCAATGTCTCATTAGGGTATTCTATAAAGATACATTTGTCTGCTTTGGGTTCGAGCTCGCTAGCTGAAAAACCCATTTTCACATAAGCGTCGCAGCCCCAAACATTAAGAAATGACAGCTTAGGCTTCTGTCAAACCATAATTCTCACGGTGTCATCTCAACAGACTTAGATGGTGCCCTATTAAAGTGAATGGATTTGTCTTTAATGCATAACCCCATAATGATAGTGGTAAAACGATAAGAGACATCATAGTACTCACTATATCCAATAGAGCACGACTACGACGTTCGAACACACCATCACACTATGGTGTTCCAGGAGGCGTGAGCTGTGAAACAATTTCCACATTGTCTAAAATTGCATACCAAACTCATAACTTAGATATTCACCTCCATGATCATATCATAGACATTTATCTTCTTGTCACGATGATCTTTAACTTCACTCTGAAACTCCTTGAACCTTTCAAACATTTCAGATTCGTGTTTCATTAAGTAAATATCCCCATATTTACTCAAATCATCAGTGAAGGTAAAGAAAAACAACGATATCCACTATGTGTTTCAACACTCATTGGACCACATACATCAACATGTATTATTTCCAATAAGCCACTTGCCCGCTCCATCATATTGGATGACGGGGTCTCAGTCATCTTGCCCAAGAGGCATGGCTCGCATGTCTCAACCGATTCGAAATCGAGTGAGTCAAAAATCCATCATCATGGAGTTTCTTCATGCGATTTATACCAATATGACATTTAGCGGCAGTGCCACAAGTATGTGGTACTATCATTATTACCTTTATATATTTTTGGTACCAACGTTATGAACATGTGTACTACTACGATCATGATTCGATAAACCATTCCGAGTGGGTGCATGACCATTGAAGGCATTATCCATGTAAATAGAATAACCATTATTCTCCAACTTATATGAATAACCGTATTGCACTAATCATGATCTAATCACGTTCATGCTCAACGCAAACACCAAATAACATTTATTTAGGTTTATCACAAATCTCGAAGGTAGAGAGAGCGTGCGATGGTGATCACATCAATCTTGGAAACACTTCCAACACACATCGTCACCTTTCACCTAGCTAGTCTCCGTTTATTCCGTAGCTTTTATTTCGAGTTGCTAGCACTTAGCAACCGAACCGGTATCCAATACCCAGGTGCTACTAGGAGTACCAGCAAGGTACACATCACTAACACGTATATGAAATATACCTCCATTGACATTACCAGCCTTCTTATCTACCAAGCATCTAGGGTTTTTCCGCTTCAGCGAACATTCTCCTCATAACAGAAGCACTTAGTCTCGGGTTCGGGCTCAACCTTGGGTTTCTTCACTAGAGCAACAACTGGCTTGCCATTCCTGAAGTTTTCCCTTCTTGCCCTTGCCCCTTTTGAAACTAGTGGTTTAACTTAACCATCAACACTTGATTCTCCTTCTTGATTTCTACCTTCGTGGTGTCAAACATCACGAACAACTCAGGGATCATCTTATCCATCCCTGGCATGTTATAGTTCATCACGAAGCTCTAGTAGCTTGGTGGCAGTGACTTGGAGAACTGCATTAATCACTATCTCATCTGGAAGATTAACTCCCACTTGATTCAAGTGATTGTAGCACCCAGACAATCTGAGCACACGCTCAGCGATTGAGCTATTCTCCTTTATCTTGCAGACAAAGAATCTTGTTGGAGGTCTCATACCTCTCTACATAGGCACGAGCCTGAGATCACAATCTCAGCTCCTAGAACATCTCATATGTTCTGTGACGTTCAAAACGTTTTGGAGCCTCAATTCTAAGCCGTAATGCATGACGCATTGAACTATCACGTAGTCACCAAAAAGTGCCTGTCATATGTTCACAACATCTACAGACAACGCTTGAGGGAGTGATGCAGTTAGCGGTACATCAAAAACATAAGCTTTCTGTGCAACGATGAGGACAATCCTCAGATCACGGACCCAGTCCGCATTATTGCTACCATCAACTTTCAACTTACTTTTCTCTAGGATTGTATCAATAAAACTGGGGAGCTACAGCGTGAGCTATCTACGACATAATTTGCAAGGACATTTTTAGACTAAGTTCATGATAATTAAGTTCATTTAATCAAATTATTAATGAACTCCCACTTAGATAGACATCTCTCTAGTCTTCCAAGTGATACATGATCCATGTCAACTAGCCCGTGTCCGATCATCACGTGAGACGGACTAGTCATCCATGGTGAACATCTCTATGTTGATCGTATCTTCTATACGACTCATGTTCGACCTTTCGGTCCTCCGTGTTCCGAGGCCATGTCTGTACATGCTAGGCTCGTCAAGTCAACCTAAGTGTTTCGCATGTGTAAATCTGGCTTACACCCGTTGTATGCGAACGTTAGAACCTATCACACCCGATCATCACGTGGTGCTTCGGAACGACGATCCTTAGCAACGGTGCACAGTTAGGGTGAACACCTTTCTTGAAATTTTATTGAGAGATCATCTTATTTACTACCGTCGTTCTATGCAAATAAGATGTAAACATGATAAACATCACATGCAATCAATATAGTGACATGATATGGCCAATATCATCTTGCTCCTTCGATCTCCATCTTCGGGGCACCATGATCATCACTGTCACCGGCACGACACCATGATCTCCATCATCATGATCTCCATCATTGTGTCTTCATGAAGTTGTCTCGCCAACTATTACTTCTACTACTACAGCTAACGTTTAGCAATAAAGTAAAGTAATTGCATGGCGTTTATGATTGACACGCAAGTCATACAATAATATAAGACAACTCCTATGGCTCCTGCCGGTTGTCATAGTCATCGACATGCAAGTCGTGAACCCTATTACAAGAACATGATCAATCTCATACATCACAATGCATCACATCACATCCTTTTGGCCATATCACATCACACGGCATATGCTGCAAAAACAAGTTAGACGTCCTCTAATTTGTAGTTGCAAGTTTTTACGTGGTTGCTATAGGTTTCTTGCAAGAACGTTTCTTACCTACGTCAAAACCACAACGTGATATGCCAATTGCTATTTACCCTTCATAAGGACCCTTTTCATCGAATCCAATCCGACTAAGGTGGGAGAGACAGACACCCGCTAGCCACCTTATGCAACTAGTGCATGTCAGGCGGTGGAACCGGTCTCACGTAAGCGTACGTGTAAGGTTGGTCCGGGCCGCTTCATCCCACAATACCGTCAAATCAAGATAAGACTAGTAACGGCAAGCATATTAACAAAATCAACGCCCACAACTGCTTTGTGTTCTACTCGTGCATAGATTCTACGCATAGACCTAGCTCATGATGCCACTGTTGGGAGACGTAGTAGTAAATCAAAAATTTTCCTACGCGTTCACCAAGATCCATCTATGGAGAAACCAGCAACGAGCAAGGGGAGAGTGGATCTTCATACCTTTGAAGATCGCTTAAGTGGAAGCGTTACAAGAACGCGGTTGATGGAGTCGTACTCGCAGCGATTCAGATCGCGGTAGATCCGATCAAGTGCCGAACGGACGGCACCTCCGCGTTCAACACACGTGCAGCCCGGTGACGTCTCCAACACCTTGATCCAGCAAGGAGGAAGGAGAGGTTGGGGAAGGGCTCCAACAGCAGCACGACGGCGTGGTGGTGGTGGAGTAGCAAGGTAATCCGACAGGGCTTCGCCTAAGCGCTGCGGAGGAGGAAGAAGAGAGGTAGGGCTTCGCCGTGAGAGAGAGAGATCAAATCTTGTCTCAAAACATCCAAAACCTCAAGTATATATAGGAGGAGGGACGTGGAGGGCTGGCTTGGCCTCTACTCCAAAGAGGAGAGGGTCGGCCGAATTAAAGGGAGAGTCCACCTCCCACAAGGGAGGTGGATCTCCTCCTTTTAAATCCCTTTTGCCTTATCTCCTTATCTCCAGCCACATGGGCCCACATAGATGGTCTTGGACGACCCAATATGGGCTGGCACACCTCCTCTAAGGGCCCGTGAGGTCCTTTGGTCGTCACACCCCTCTCGGGGTCCTCCGGCACCCTCCCGGCACTCCCGGTACACTACCGATGAGCCCGAAAACTTTCCGGTGACCAAAACTGGACTTCCTATATATCAATCTTTACCTCCGGGCCATTCCGGAGCTCCTCGTGACGTCCGGGATCTCATCCGGGACTCCGAACAACCTTCGGTAATCACGTATACCATTTCCCTATAACCCTAGCGTCATCGAACCTTAAGTGTGTAGACCCTACGGGTTCGGGAGACACGTAGACATGACCGAGACACTTCTCCGGCCAATAACCAACAGCGGGATCTGGATACCCATGTTGGCTCCCACGTACTCCACGATGATCTCATCGGATGAACCACGATGTCGGGGATTCAATCAATCCCGTATACAATTCCCTTTGTCTATCGGTATGGTACTTGCCCGAGATTCGATCGTCGGTATCCCCATACCTTGTTCAATCTCGTTACCGGCAAGTCTCTTTACTCGTTCCGTAATACATCATCCCGCGACTAACTCCTTAGTCACATTGAGCTCATAATGATGATGTCTTACCGAGTGGGCCCAGAGATACCTCTCCGTCACACGGAGTGACAAATCCCAGTCTCGATTCATGTCAACCCAACAGACACTTTCGGAGATACCCGTAGCGTACCTTTATAGCCACCCAGTTACGTTGTGACGTTTGGCACACCCAAAGCATTCCTACGGTATCCGGGAGTTACACAATCTCATGGTCTAAGGAAATGATACTTGACATTGAAAAGCTTTAGCAAACGAACTACACGATCTTGTGCTATGCTTAGGATTGAGTCTTGTCCATCACATCATTCTCCTAATGATGTGATCCCGTTATCAACGACATCCAATGTCCATGGCCATGAAACCGTGACCATCTATTGATCAACGAGCTAGTCAACTAGAGGCTCACTAGGGACATGTTGTGGTCTATGTATTCACACATGTATTATGGTTTCCGGTTAACACAATTATAGCATGAACAATAGACAATTATCATGAACAAGGAAATACAACAATAACCATTTTATTATTGCCTCTAGGGCATATTTCCAACAGTTCTGCCCTTCTCGGCGTTCTTCACTACCATCCTTGACCACTACAGGATCCAGGCCCTTCACCTCTAGCCCAAATCGATCTTGCTCTTGACTGTCTTTGCCTTCTACTGCGTGTCCTTCGTGGGCGTGCGACCTTCGGTAGCCCTCTTCCATCATTTCTTCAGCTTGCGCTTGCATGACGGCGCCCGACGGTCAGCGTGTGTCTCTTTCATCGCGGTCCAGAGCAGCAACATGCTCCTGAAGGCCGGGAAGAAGGTGGAGAACTTCAAGCACTGCTGTGTCCTCCTGGATCTCGAGGACACCAATTCGCGGTTGGATCTTCCGAAGGGGTTGCCAGAGAAGACTTCTGCATGGAGCTCCGCGAAGCTTTCCGACCCTCATGCGAAGCCCGTCTTGGAGCGCTTCTCTCGCGATATCAGCGCCAAGAAGTTGAATGGTGGAATGATAGTGAAGGAGTTCTTGGTGCAGCACCAGGCGCCCCTTTAGGCCCATGCTAAGCCCTTGTGGGACTATCAGGGCAGCGGCGACAACCTCAGGCTTCGGTCCGCATGCATACCTCTTGTGGAACTGAGCAGGGTTGTCGTGACCTTGCTCAACGGTGACCCTGGTGAACTTCCCGAGGCCCACGATACATTCTACTGCCGCGACAATGGGACCGACCTAGTTGTGGCGATGCCTGTCTTCAACGAGCTGTGGCTTTTCCCAGCTGAGGGCCCTGGTCTGGTGGTGGTGTCTACTAGCGATACCTCATGCGGGGAGGACTCGGAGAGGACCACCGCCGACGGCCCGGTGGGGGCGCCCCCCCCCGTCGTAGGGTACCCTTATCTATGAGCTTGGAGACGACGACAACGTTGGTGAAGTTTCTATTGTAGGCTCCTCATGCGCCATGAAGGCCTCCAGAGGCTAGGGACGGCCCCTTGTGCTATGCGGTCTGCGTGCGTGTCGACTCCCTAGAAGCATGGCATAGAGTCTCCTCCGACACGCCCTACCTTCGGTGGTAGGGCGGTTGAGGCGCCGGCGTCGCCCCCGCTCGAATCACAACTCACAGGCAAGGTGGACGACGATGGGGACATGGCGATCTCTTCCACGACTGCCTTGGATATTGGCGACTCCGCTCCCCCGCACGGCGGCCCCCTCTACATGGGGACATCAGGTGCCCCCATCGTTGTTGGGACAGAAAGGAAGAGGAAGTGGGTCGACGTCGAGGAGTAAATGACCCGACTTGGCTTGGCTCACGTGTCTATGCCTTGTTCACTACTGACCTCCCCATGTCGGTGACCAGGGATGTCGCTATGTTGAAGATGAGGAAGAAGAAGGCGGGCGCTGAGCCAAAGACGACACCCAATGCGTCGTCTGCCCTTGCCGACACGCCGCCGCCTACTGCTGAAGAAGAGAGAGCTCACGAGGCGACCCCTCAGGCCACCATCGCCGAGCCCCCTGAGCCCCCGATGCTAGTTCACGTGATCACTCCTGCCCTTGGGGGAGTGGTGACGCCGACGTCTGGAGTACCAACCCTTGAGGGCTTGCTGCCCGCCGATTCGTCTGTGTTCACGGTCGCTGAGCGGCCTCCAGAGCCTCCTGTACCTCGCGGCCCCACTTCCCTGAGGGCGCCCCTGCGACCGCGCTAGGGACTACTCAAGGGGAGACCTCGACGCCTCCGGTGCATGTCCATGACGTCCTAGACGGGGCCTTCACTGCTCTGGGTCAGGTTCGTGACGCCTTCGGGAGTGTCGGCGGTCGCCACATGGGCGGATGCTTAGAGCTCCTCTCAGGGTAGCTCCGGTCCATCGCCGCCACTATGGCGATGTGGGGTCAGGCCGCGGCTACCGCGGCGATGGCCGAGGAGGAAGCCATGGCCGCTTGCACCATGCGCGAAGAGGTGGAGGCCCTTCTGAAGACCTTCCATGAGGAACAGGCCAAGCTTGTGGTGCGACTTCGTCAGCGGACGGAAGATCTTGAGGCCCACGAGGCCAATCTTGTTGCTTGGGAAACCAAGTTGTCTCAAGTGGTGGCTCGCCAGGACGTAGAGCAGGCACGCCTAGACCCGTAGGAGAAGGAATTGCCTCGAAGAAGATCCTTCTTGACACCAAGGAGGAAGCTATCGCCGCGCCAAGGAGGAAAAGGCCACATAGCTGAGCGCCTTCCCTATCATAGAGCTCAAGCTTCGCAAGGCACTCCACCCCCTCTGCCAAGATGGATTCGCAGAGCCTCTGGCCGCCCCGAAAGGCAGATCCACGGTGCTCACTTTGAAGCTCGTCGAGGCGCTGGAGTGCGCCATCGTCAAGGTGGATAGGGTCTTGGACAGTGAGTGTCGCGACCTCTTTTCTAAAGACGTGACGCGCGTCTTCAGCCATCTTCATCTTCGTGAGCCGGGGTTTGACTTCAACTCTGTGATCCTCCCTGTCGCCCCTGAGGTCCGCACTGGTGCCGCGGCAGCAGTGAGGCCGCCATGGTGACGCTGTTGAAGAGGTTCATCCGCGTCACGGTTCCTCCTCCTCCGGATACTGCTGAGGCTGGCAACAGGGAAGACAACGCCAGCGATGTCGATGATGAGTCCCTTGAGTGTGGGTCGAACGGTGGCAGCGGTTCCCCTTGACTCCTTCCTCCCGCTCCTTTCCTGCAATGCACATCGTGCCTCGTGGAGGCCTTAAAATCATTTGTGTTTGCGAAAACTTCTAATTCTTGTAATAACTGTTGGACTGCATTATTGCTTTCTTCGCCTTGTTTCCTTCTTGCTTGCTATGATGCTCTGCGTCGGTAGGGCCCGACCCGTGCATACCTCAACCGCCGTTGGGCCGACCGGAAACCAAAGACGGTCCAAGGGGTGAGGGGCTACAAATCAAGTTAGGCTCCCGAGTCGCGATGCTCAGGAGTCCCCCTTGACGTACGAGCGGCTCCCATACCTTTCCTCGCTAGGTTTTCCGGAGATGGGCGCATGAAGACGAGGTTAGGGAGACCTAGAAAGGTGGCGTGTACCAGGCCTGGCTAGGTAGTAGGCCCATCCAGCCCCCTCATGCGTGCATCCCTAGGGAACGCAACGAGAAAAGGGCCGCTAGGGACCTTCCTGAGGTTTGATGCAGCCGCTGGGGTGCCCTTAGTTGTTTATCCCCCCACACCGGGCGTGGGGCTTCCACCTTGCGTGGGCATAGTCATTGGTGGACCGTGTTGACCGCTAGCACGGAGTTGTGGCTTCCACAATGCGTGGGCATAGTCATTGATGGACCGTGTTGACTTCTCCGCCAGCGCTGGGCTGTGGCTGCCACATTGCGTGGGACGGGACCCCCCGCGTCTTCGGGGGGCCCCGGGCGTGTATAGCCCATAGAGTTCATATGTGTGGTCAGCACAGTAGAACTGGGTGGTGTACCTGGGAGGTCGCGAGGGCGCTTTGGCCTTGCGATGTCCCAACCTCAAAGCCGGTTTGCGCCTGAATCTTCTTGTAGATGGGGCTATTTGAAACCCCGCTTGCTTTTTCTTTGGGAGTGAGGTAGGTTGGGGGTCCTTTTGGCACTCTACGTCTGTAGGTCCCAGTCCCGCACATTTCTCGACAACCATAGTATACGACCGGAAACCAAGGACGCAACTACAGGGTCAGGCCTCGGCACCCTTGACGCTGACTAGAAACCCAGGACGACCTCAAGGGGCGAGTGGCTTTATGACCAGTAAGGCTCTTGAGGAGCCCCCTTTGACGTTTAAGTGCCCCCCATTCCACCCTGTTGGTTATTGCCTCAGGAGGCCATGAGGCCTCCCGAGACTCCATGCTGAGGCGACGCACTGTGGCCAGATCCCCCAAGCAGGGGGTCGACCGCCCAGCAATGCAAGTAAGGTAGAACATCAGGACATAGAATATATGCAGAAGAAACTATTGAAATATGCATAAATGAAGCAACGACAGGGGCGTGCCCTGATCATCTAAAGATCATATGGCCCTATGGGCACCCTTGGACAGAGTGAACCAAAAAATTACCTGGCAACAGCCAACAAAATGTCACCTGGCGGCCATGCCGCTGAAGAGCCGAGGCCACCGTCATTGCCTGATCTCCTGCTTCCACGAGCGCGACCTTCATGGATCCGTCATCACCCGAGGCCTAGAACCTTCACTTGGTCCGAGCACCTCCTCCTGCTCCTTGCTTTGCCCCACCAGGAAAGGCACGAGCATGGCTCGGTGAAGGCACTAGAAGGTGACGGGTTTGTTTGCCAGCCCGAAGTGCATGCAGACATAGGTGTTCGGGTAGACCCATCCATGATCGGCATGCACTGGCCAGAAGGGGCCTTGAGCTGTGACAGTGTCAATTGTAAGTGCATTGACGCAGGCACGTGGCCGATCGACCATGCCGATGACGGCGTCTGCGATTAGTGGTGCAGGACAGTCCCCGCCTCGCTCGGCCTGGGCTCCACGAAGCTCTTCGGTCGCTCTGAGGATGGACTCTTGTGAACTAGGCCCCACGCGCCATGATCCCAGCCTTAGATGGCGCGCGTCGGAGCATGCCTTCAGGTTGTGCTCGAGCGCCTCTCTTGCCTCACTGACCAAGCCGGAAACTTCCCCGGTGGGAGCCCCCGGGCCCGGTCCAAGAGGGGCACCAAGCGCGCTTTCCTACGCGATAGGAGGCGAGGCCCCAGCCCGAGCACAGAGCTTGGAGTTCAAAGATGCCCTGCGGGGAGGAGTTGCTTCATCTTCTTGCGTGGGTCCTCACAAGGTAGTGCATCTTCCTTGTTGTCTGAGCGCTCAGCCGCCACAGTGCAGTAAGCACACTCAAGGGTACAAACGACATCCTTCTCATCACAAGCAATGGTGATGACGGTACCACTCCCTCGCATCATGAGGACGTTGTAGCCATGGTGGGCTACTGCCATGAACTTGGGGAGAGATGGGTACCCAAGGATCGCGTTGTAAGGAAGGTGGATGTGCACGACATCGAAGACGAAGATCTCGGTGTGGTAGTTCTTGCACCCTCCGAAGGTGACAGGCAGACGCACCTGCCTGATGGGTATGGTGGACCCGTCTATGACCCCCGAGAAGGGCTTAATTGGCATGAGCTATTTGTACGGCACCTGGAATATCTTGAAGGTCTCGATGGAGAGGACGTTGTGCCACGCCCCACTGTCGATGAGGGTCTTGGTCACGAGGACATTGCTGATCGTCGGGATACATAGCATGGGGAGCTTGCCGGCCATAAACGAACAACTGAGATGATCGCTTGAGTTGAAGGTGATGGTGGTCCGGGACCAATTGAGGGGGTGAATCTCTTGAGGTTTTAGGAGTGCTGCATTCACCTCCCACGCGAATTGCTGGAAGGCACGGTTCGATGTTGGGGCCCGGGCACCGCCCAAGATACAAGCCACCGCCCTGATTTCCTGGAAGCCCCCAACCCCATCGTCCTGCCTGTCTTCCTCTTTCCTTCTAGGGGGCGGAGGTAGTGGAGGTAGTCCAGCCTCATGCGGGCGAGCCTCGCGAGGCTGACCGCATCGTGACTCCTCCGGAGGGTCGTCGCGCCAGTGGTCCTCATGAGGCAGGTCGCGCCAGCGGTCAGCCCGAGTTTGATCGCGCCATCGGTCCTCCTAAGGATGATCACGCCAGCCCTGACGCGGCTCCCGGTTGTCCCAACGACCTCCACCGCGGCCACCGCCGCGTCCAAAGCCTCGGTCGCCTCAGCCAGGGCGCCTGCCAAAGTGCTCGGCGCGGATAAGTTGGAGTTCCTAGCAGTCGGCGGTGTCATGGTTGTTCGTGCCATGGAAGATGCAGATCGGCCTTCCTCCTGGGGGTGTTCTTCTTCCCAGTTCCGCTTTGCCTCAGGTTTGGCCGCAAGCACCGCCGAAGCCTTGTGCTTTGCTTCCTTGGCCTTGGTCTTCTTCTCTTCTGGCTCCGTCACCGGAGGCCCACAGAGTGATAGGCAGCCCTCCTCGGCCTTGGCACACTTTTTCGCTAGGTTGAATATCTCCAAGGTAGAGCATAGTTCGTCATTCATGGCGAGCTCCTCCTTCATCTTGAGGTTAGTGACTCCATCGGTGAAGGCTGAAATGATGGCCTCGTCCGACGCCCTAGGGATCTTGAGGCGCGTAGTCATGAAACGTTGTTTGAACTTGTGCAGGGTCTCCCCGTCCTGCTGCTTGATACGCCGCATGCCGTTCACGATAGGTGCACAATCACGGGTGCCTCGGAAGTTGGTGACGAAGCACTTGCGCAGAGCATCCAGAGAGGTGATGAATGCCTCCGAGAGGTTGAAGAGCCAGGAGAGTGCGCTGCCCTTGAGCGCCATGGGGAACCAACACGCCATGACCTTGTCGTCTCCTCCTGCACTCGGATACTCAGCGAGCAGAGCTGTAGGAACTCGGCTGGGTCTAGGGTGCCATCGTAACGCGAGGGCAGATCAGGCTTGAATTTGGAAGGCCACCCAGTCGGGTAGAGATCCAGGGCAATGGTGAGGCACCCCACCGGCTCGACGGGGGCCGCACGCGCGAGGGCGGCCAGGTCTTGACGCTCCTGCGAGGCCGCCACAAGCGGTGTCCGGTTGTGACGTTGAGTTGGCAGCGCAAGGAATGCGCACACGTCGGCATGAGGCCGGGGAACCACTTGGCAACTTACTTAATCTCTCGGCCTCGCCCTCGGATCATGAGGCCTGTCACGAGGGCGCGCTTCTCACCTGGACTCGGGGTCAGTGTCGCATCGCGGTGGAGGTTGCGCGTCTTGTACCACGTCATGTGCCAGGGATGGTGGGGGTCGAAGTGGATAGAAGAGCGCCGGAGCGTCGCCGACAGCGCTGACGGGCTCCATGATGCACCGAAGCCAGTCGTTAGCGTTGTGGCGGTAGCGAAGCAGTTCGTTAGCCATGGCCAGCATGCCTTGGCCGCGCACCGGCCCTAGTCGAACATGAGAGGACGAACCAGAGGCTGGGACGATCGACAGAGTGGCAGTGTGGCTGTCGCGCTGCATGGTGACCGGCTAGGAGGAGTCTTGTTGCTCGTGGGCGTCGGGGCCCGTGGCGGCGTTCGCCACAGGCGAGGGTGACCTGCGTGCACTGGCGCAGCCCACCGGCGCCGTCTGGGCAACACTGGTGGCACGGCGCTCGCCACGGGCTCGGCGAGTGTCATTCATCGGAGCGACGAGGTGGGAGGAGATCTTGGCTTGAGGGGGGCTCCGACATGCCCCCTACCTGGTGCGCCAAATGTTGGATTTCGGGCTCCGCAAAACCCTTAGGATTTGAACACAGGGGCATGTGCGAAGATCCCCCGTGGCCTCGTCCAACCTAGCTCGCTACTCGATGAACACAACAAAGAACTCGCACAATGACGAGGAAGAGAACGAACACGACAGTTTACCCAGGTTCGGGCCGCTATGAAGTGTAATACTCTACTCCTGCCGTTGGTGGATTGCCTCTGTAGGAGGTGAGGTGGATGAACAAGTAGAGTGTTTTGGAGCCTCCTGAGGGCCCTCGATGGTGTTTGAGGCTCCTTGTGGTTTTCTGGTCGGAGAGTGGTGAAGTTTGTCCCTCCCTTCTACGAAGCAGTCTACCGTCTATATATAGCGGTGGCACGGGTCCTCTTCCCTTGTCACAATGGCGGAAAGGGATCCCACAATGGCCAATTTTGAAGGGGGGCAGGGATTCGTGCTCGCTCTACCAAAGGCGGTCTTCGTCTGCAAAGCGACTATCGACAGCACAGGGATGGGCTTAGCGATGACATCCGCCCTGCAGGATGGGTGGTTGTGGCCTTCTTGCACCGGAATGGAAACCTTTTGGGGGTGCTTTGGGAACCCGCATATGTCCGTGCTCCCTTTGCACCAAAGAGGAAACTGCGCCGACTGGCATACTGACTCTCACCTGTATTTCCTTGCGTCACCTTTGACTCCCGAGGCCGGGCCTTGCATAGAAACCTCCGCCGCCCTGGAGGGGTCCTCAGGAATCCCATCCTTCATGGGTCTTATCTCTATTCTTCCTTGTGAGGCTAGGGCCCTCGCGAGGTCCTTGTCCTGATGGGGCCACACCTTGCTGCATTTGGTCGATCAGGTGGGCCATGCCCTGGGCCGCAGGCAGGCAGGTCTAGGTACCCCTGTTCCCAGAACGCCGACAGTGATAGATAATTATGTTGGATAGGATTCATCATGCAATAGTTATAACATAGGGTGACATAGAACTAGCTCCAATTCATCAATGTAATGTAGGCATGTATTCCGCATATGGTCATACGTGCTTATGGAAAATAACTTGCATGACATCTTTTGTCCTACCCTCCCGTGGCAGTGGGGTCCTAATGGAAACTTTGGGATATTAAGGCCTCCTTTAATAGAGAACCGGACCAAAGCATTAGCACTTAGTGAATAAATGATGTCCTCAAACTACGGTAATCACCGAAAAGAATCCCAGCTATTGTCACCTTGGGGTATGCGGACCATAACTCGTAATAGGTGTCTACAACTTGCAAGATAGGATCAAGAACACGTATATATTCATGAAAACATAATAGGTTCAGATCTGAAATCATGGCACTCGAGCCCTAGTGATAAGCATTAAGCATAGCAAAGTCATAGCAACATCAATCTTAGAAGATAGTGGATACTAGGGATCAAACCCTAACAAAACTAACTTGACTACATGATAAATCTCATCCAAACGATCACCGTCCAGCAAGCCTACGATGGAATTACACATGAACGGCAGAGAGCATCATGGAATTGGTGATGAATGATGGTTGGTGATGACGATGGTCTTGATTTCCCCTCTCCGGAGCCAAAATGGACTCCAAATCTGGTCTCCCGAGGAAGAATAGGAGGTGGCGGCGGCTCCGTATCGTGAAACTTGATGAACTCTTCTCCTTGATTTTTCTCTCCGCAAATAGGAATAAATAGGAGTGGAATTGAGGTCGGTGGAACAGCAGGGGCCCCACAAGCTTGCTAGGCACGGCCAGGGGGTGGTCGCGCCTAGTAGGCTTGTGGCCTGTGGGTGGCCCCCCTCTGGTTCATTCTTTCACCAATATTTGTTATTAAACCCAAAAATATTCTCCGTAAAATTTCAGGTCAATCCGATAACTCTTATTTCTGCAAAAAAATAAAACCAAGGCAATTCTACTGAAAGCAACGTTAGTCCGGGTTAGTTCCATTCAAATCATGCAAATTAGAGTCCAAAACAAGGGCAAAAGAGTTTCAAAAAGTAGATACGATGGAGACATATCAACTCCCCAAAGCTTAACCCATTGCTTGTCCTCAAGCAATTCAGCTGATAAACTAAAAGTGATAAATAAAAACTTTTACAAACTCTGTTTGATCTTGTTGTTGTAAATATGTCTAACTGATGTTCATATTTTCCGTAAAGATTATGGACTAACCACGTTCACAATAACATTTAGGTCTAATGTTTACTCATATGAATGACTCTAGCGAGCAATAATAATAACTCCCGAATGACAAAACTTTTATCAGAACAATCATGATATAATATGACAAAATGGTATCTCGCTAGCCCTTTTTGAGACCGAAAAACATAAATGCAGAGCACCTCTAAAGAACAGTGACTGACTAGACATTGTAATTCACGGTAAAAGAGATGCAATCATTCTTACACTCAATATCAATTAACAGCAAAACATACAAATGATAGTGGTGCTCTCTAACTTGTGCCTTTTATAAGAGGAGGATGACTCAACAATAAAGTAAATACATAGGTCCTTCGCAGAGGGAAGCATTGATTTGGAGAGGTGTCAGAGCTCAAGCTGTTAAAACAGAGATGAATAATTTTTTTAGAGGTATGCTTTCATTGCTCACAAAACGACCAAAAGGTTTTCAATATCTTCCATGCTAGATACATTATAGGCGGTTCCCAAACGGAATGATAAAGTTTTTACTCCCCTCCACCAATCAATCAGACTCCACGGGGAGCCGAATCCACGGGTACCGTCCATACAAACATAATCCTGGGGGAGTTTTGTTTCATTATATTTTGACTTTATTGTAAGCATGGAACTGGGTATTCTGAATACCAGCCACTTTGTCGTGAATGATAGTGAATAAACACGTATCGTGAGAATAACCCACCTAGCATGGAAGATACTGATAGCCCCCATTCGCCACATGAGTGATTTGGGCAGACAAAATAGAATATTTATTTGAAGGTTTAGAGTTTGGCACATGCAAATTTACTTGGAACGGCAGGTAAATACCACATATATGCAGGTATGGTGGACTCATATGGAACAACTTTGGGTTTGAGGAATTGGATGCACAAGCAGTATTCCCGCTTAGTACAAGTGGAGGCTACCAAAGACTGGGGAGCGACCAACTAGAGAGCGACACAATTATCAACATGCTTTGAGATTAAACAACATTGAATGCAAGCATGAATAGGATATATATCACTATGAAGATAAATATCGTAGAGGCTATGATGATTTTGTTTCAACTACATGCATGAACATGTGCCAAGTTGTTCCACTTGAATCGTTCAGAGGAGGATAACATCCCATCATACTACATCATAACCATTTTAGCAGGCATGTTGGCACCCAAGACAAACCATTATCCAATCTTAGCTAATTAAGCATGGTATGAGTGACTATAATCTCTAATTGTCATTGCAAATATGTTTCACCCATAATGAACTGAATTCGGAATGATGAGCTAATCATATTTACAAAAGCAAGATAGGTCGAGTTCATACCAGGTTTTCACCATATCAATCTTTTCATCAAATATCGTCATTATTGCCTTTCACTAGCACAAATGAACGATGGTGATAATAATACGAGTGCGCGTGCAAACAATACCTCAAAGGAGAAGAGAAAGTAATATGGGCTCCCTGATAGATAAACAATAATGCATATGATAACCACTCAACATTTTCATTGTGGTCTTCTCCTTACGACTCAAAAGAAACAAAATCAAAACAAGACGAGAAAAAATATTTACACGGGAAAGCTCCCAACAAGCAAAAGAAGAACGAAAAATCTTTTTGGGTTTTCTTTTAATGCTACAACTAAGTGACTAGAAGATAAACCTAGAACTATTTTTTTGTATTTTTCTCAAATTTAATTAAACACACAAGAAGAAAGCCAAACAAGGAAATAAACTACCATGGATGGTACAATGAAATAGTATGAACACCGACTACTAAGATGAGTGTGTGAACATGAATGTAAAGTCGGTGAGAAATACGTAATCCCCCAAGCTTGGGCTTTTAGCCAAAGTTGGTCTAGGGCCATGGCTGGAAGTAACCTTCTCCTAGATACTCGGGAGCATCCACAGAGTTCCATTGGTTCGTGAGCGCCTGTGGCTCCCACTGAAAAACTGGCTCAGGATATGGATCAAGGGCTGGTGCCGGTTCAGGTGCTAGGGGTTGCATAACACCCCAATATTTGTATATGTCTCCGGGCATAATGGTGTACCTGTTTGAGCGAATAGAAGAAGCAGGCAGAGTAATAATCTCACAAGTACCCTGGTTAAAAACTAAGTTGTAAAGCAGCCTCCTATCATCATTCTTTTTAATAAAATCATGTGCTACCGTACGGTAATAGTCTACAAATCTTGAGGGTAGCAACATTTCTTTTTCATCGTCAAGCCTAAAAGGTATCTCAAAGTGTTTAGCTAAACGAGATGTATAAATGCCCCCGAATATGGTCCCCTTTGAATGGTTGGTGTTCAACCATTGGGTCACCATAGCACCCAGACTAAAGGTTCTATCAACAAGTAAAGCATGGCGCAAAATGGCGAGGTCAGGAGCACTAAGACGTCCACTCTCCCAACGACGAACTAAACATCTCCCTGCAAATAATGAGTAATAGCGTAACACAGGAAAATGTAAACTAGCTGCTTTTGACTTTGACATCCCTCTCTCTTACCCTAAAGTGATTGAGGCAATAAAATCTTCCATGTCTCTTGGACATGGCTCCCTGATGCTGCCCTCATAGGGAATTTTGCAAACATTGCAAAATCATAAACGTTCATTTTCTTAGGCACATCATATAAGTTAAATTCTACCGTAGGAGGGTCTTCCCTAGAATGAAAGTGAAAGTTTTGCATAAAGGTATTCGTGAGCAAGAGGTACTAGTCACACTTATCGTTGAGGAAGTCGCTGATGCCTGCATTCTCAGCCAAATAATAGAAATCTTCATAAATTCCGGCCACCCTCAAGACTGTGTCACTTGGCCATTCACATGGTCGAACTTCTGCAAAGGAGGGGAGGTTATACTTGGGCTTCTCCTTCATTTCATTTTCATCTTCTTTAGAACTCTGACTTGAAGAGCCTCTTAGCAATTTTCTCAACATTTTCTTTCTCTGAAAAATTCTGAAAATTTTAGTGACTCAAAATAAAGGTGAACCAAACTCAACAAAACTTAAAGCAACTACTCCCACAAGTTCCTAGAGCCTATATCATGCATCAAAACTACTTGGGACCCTACAAATTTGACATGCAAGCTCACAAACAAGGTCACCACAGCAGCAAAAATTTGCAATATATAAAGCACTAGAACAAAAACTAATTGGACCATTGGAGGAGTCACATACAGAAGAACAATCTCCCAAAACTGTTTTCCGAATTAATCCTTGCACAAGGAGATTGAAAATGACAGCAAAATGAGCTAGACCACGGGTTTAAGCATTGGTGGGATTTTTTCTGGAGGAAGATGAAGTGGATGGGGGATGGAATAAGTGAAGGGGGCCACGTGGGACCCACAAGCCTGCTAGCCGCGGCCAGAGGGTGGCCGCGCCTTGTGGGCTTGTGACCCACTAGTGTGGCCCCCTGCAGTGTGCTCAGTGCCAGATGTTTTTAAATATTCCAGAAAAAATCATACTACATTTTCAGGACATTTGAAGAACTTTTATTTTTAGGTCATTATTCTATTGCTCGAAAAACTCAGAAAACAGAAAAAATAGTAGCATTTTTACTTAATTTAATCTAAGTAACAGAAAGTAAAAGATGGGTATAGAAATTTGTGTTTTCTAAATTCACCCATCTGATGCTCATCAAAAGGAATCCATCAATAATGTTGATGAAGTCTGATTAACAAACTTCTTTTGAATAACACAAAACTGAAGAATTTTCGATAACACTAAGTTACCTCTATAGGGATATGCATATCCCCAACAATAAGTATATCATATTTCTTCTTGATAGTAGGAAGAGGGATTTCAAAGTCTCCAATAATAGTTGTTGGAAGTTTTTCAATGGAGTTGATACTATGAACTTGAGGTTGTTTCTTAGGAAAGTGTACCGTATGCTCATTACCATTAATATGAAAAGTGACATTGCACTTGTCGCAATCAATAACAGCCCCTGCAGTATTGAAAAAGGTCGTAGCAAGGATGATTGACATACAGTCCTCCTCGGGAATATTAAGAATAAGAAAGTCCGTTAAGATAGTGGCATTTGCAACTACGACAGGTACATCCTCACAAATACCGATAGGTAGAGCAGTTGATTTATTAGCCATTTGTAAAGAGATTTCAGTAGGTGTCAACTTATTCAAATCAAGTCTATGATACAAAGAGAAAGGCATAACATTAACACCGGCTCCCGAATCACATAAAGAAGTTTTAACATAATTCCCTTTAATAGAGCATGGTATAGTTGGTATCTTTGGATCTCCTAGTTTCTTTGGTACTCCACCCTTAAAAGTATAATTAGCAAGCATGGTGGAAATCTTATCTTCCAAAATCTTTCTTTTATTACAATATCTTTCATATACTTAGCATAAGGAGACTTTTTCAGAATATCAGTCAAGCGCATACGCAAAAAGACCGGTCTAAGCATTTCAACAAAGTGCTCAAAATCCTCTTCATCCTTTTTCTTGGATGGTTTAGGAGGAAAGGGCATGGGTTTCTGAACCCATGGTTCTCTTTATTTACCATGCTTCCTAGCAATAAAATCTCTTTTGTAATATCTTTTATTCTTAGGTTGTGAGTTATCAAGATCAACAACAGGTTTGATCTCCACATCATTATCATTACTAGGTTGAGCATCAACATGAACATCATTAATATTATCACTAGGATCATGTTCATCACCTGATTTGGTCTTAGCATCAGAGACAAAAATATCATTTGGGTTTTCACGTGTATTTATAACAGGTTCACTAGCAACATGCAAAGTTTTATCATCATCCTTGCTCCTCTTATTACTGGAGCGACTAGGTGCATCAATATTACTCCTTTGAGAATCTTGCTCGATCTCTTAGGATGGCCCTCAGGATACAAAGCTTCCTGAGTCATTCTACCACCTCTAGTCACAACTTTAACAGAATGATCATTGTTCTTACTATTCATCTGATTAAGAAAATCATTCTGAGCTTTATGTACTTGTTCTACTTGAGTAGTTACCATGGAAGCATGTTTACTCATAAGTTTAATATCATTGATAGGTCTACTCATATAATCACCTAAGCGATCAAGTATGAAAGCATTATGTTTCGATTGTCTACTAACATAAGCATTAAAATTTTCTTGCTTAACAACAAAATTATCAAACGCATCCAAGCATTGGCTAGTAGACTTATTATAAGGAATATCGCTTTCATCAAATATACGAAGAGAATTTATCGCTACTACCTGTGTTGGGTTATAAAGACCATGTATTTCTTCAATAGGTGGTAGATTCTTAACATCTTCAGCTTTAATACCTTTTTCTTTCTTAGATTTTTTACCTCTTGCATATCTTCAGGACTGAGACTACCTCTTTTCTTTGGAGTTGGCTTCGGAGGTGGTTCGGGAATAGTCCAATCATTATCATTCCTCAATATATTATTCAATAGTATTTCAACTTGTTCAATAGTTCATTCACTGAAAACACAACCAAAACAACTATCTAGATGGTCCCTAGAAGCATTGGTTAGTCCATTATAAAAGATATCAAGTATTTCATTTTTCTTGAGATGGTGATCAGGCAAAGCATTAAGCAATTGGAGAAGCCTCCCCCAAGCTTATCGAAGACTCTCTCCTTCAATTTGCACAAAGTTAAATATCTCCTGCAAGGCATCTTGTTTCTTATGGACAGGTAAATATTTTTCAAAAAAGTAATATATCATATCCTGGGGGCTACGCACACAACCAGGAGCAAGAGAGTTGAACCATATCTTAGCATCACCCTTTAATGAGAAAGGAAACAACTTGATAATATAGTAAGAATGAATTTTTCCTCATGAGTAAATAGGGTGGCTATATCATTCAATTTAGTAAGATGTGCCACAACAGTTTCAGATTCATAACCATGGAAAGGATCAGATTCAACCAAAGAAATTAACTTAGGATCGACAGAGAATTCATAATATTCTCAGTAACAAAGATAGGTGAAGTAGCAAACTTAGGATCATGTTTCATTCTAGCATTCAAAGATTTTTCTTTCCACTTGCATAGTAATTTCTTAAGATCATCGCTATCCTGACAAGCAAGAAAGTCCCTAGCTACCTCTCCTTCCATAACATAACCCTTGGGAATATCGGGTAATTCGTATCTAGGAGAGCTCGTTCTAGCAAGTGTCTCATAGTGTTCAGTTTCAATAATTTCATCAGTTTCAGAAGTATAATAATTTTCAGCATTGTCTCTAGCTATTTGTTCATCAAGTAATTCACCCAGTAGCACAGTATTATCAAGCAAAGTATCATCATAAGCATCATGCATAGTAGAAGTGGCATCATCAATTACTTGCGACATATTAGAATTACTAGCAGGTGGTGGTGTCGCGAACTTACTCATAATAGAAGGTGAATCAAGTACAGAGCTAGATGGCAGTTCCTTACCTCCCCTCGTAGTGGAGGGATAGATCTTGGTTTTTGGATCTTTCAAATTCTTGATAGTGATCAACAGATATAAATCCCAAGTGAGTTAGAGAATAGAGCTATGCTCCCCGGCAACGGCACCAAAAAAGGTCTTCATAACCCACAAGTATAGGAGACCGCAACAATTTTCGAGGGTAGAGTATTCAACCCAAATTTATTGATTCGACACAAGGGGAGCCAAAATATTCTCAAGTATTCGCAGCTGAGTTATCAATTCAACCACACTTGAAAGGCTTAATATTTTTAGCAAAGTATTTAGTAGCAAAGTAGTATGGAAGTAAAGGTAACATAGTAGAAGTTTGGTAGTGATTGTAAAAGTAGCAACGGAGAAGTAACTTAGCAAAGATCAATATGTGGAAAGATCGTAGGCAATGGATGCATGATGCATAATTATATTGGATAGCATTCATCATGCAACAGTTATAACATAGGGTGACACAGAACTAGGTCGAGTGCATCAATGTAATGTAGGCATGTATTTCATATATAGTCATACGTGCTTATGGAAAAGAATTTGCATGACATATTTTGTCCTACCCTCCCGTGGCAGCGGGGTCCTAATGGAAACTAAGGGATACCTTTTAATAGAGAACTAGATCGAAGCATTAGCACTTAGTGAATAGATGAACGCCTCAAACTATGGTAATCATCGGAAAGAATCCTAGTTATTGTCACCCTGGGGGATGCAGATCATAACTCGTAATAGGTGTCTACAACTTGCAAGATAGGATCAAGAACACATATATATTCATGAAAACATAATAGGTTCAGATCTGAAATCATGGCACTCGGGCCCTAGTGACAAGCAATAAGCATAGCAAAGTCACAGCAACATCAATCTCATAACATAGTGGATAGTAGGGATCAAACCCTACCAAAACTAACTCGATTACATAATAAATCTCATCCAACCCATCACCGTCTAGCAAGTCTATGATGGAATTACTCACTAATGGCGGAGAGCATCATGGAATTGGTGATGAAGGATGGTTGGTGATGCCGATGGCGTCGTTTTCCCCTCTCCGGAGCCCAAAACGGACTCCAAATCTGGTCTCCCGAGGAAGAACAGGAGGTGGCGGTAGCTCCGTATCATGAAACGCGATGAAATCTTCTCCTTGATTTTTTTCTCTGCAAATAGGAATAAATAGGAGTGGAATTAAGGTCGGTGGAGTAGTAGGTGCCCCACAAGCTTGCTAGGCGCGACCAGGGGGTGGCCGCGCCTAGCAGGCTTGTGGCCTGTGGGTGGCCCCCCTCTGGTTGATTCTTTCGCCAATAGTTTTTATTAAATCCAAAAATATTCTTCGTAAAATTTCAGGCCAATCGGAGAACTTTTGTATCTACGCAAAAATAATACCAAGGCAATTCTGCTGAAAACAGTGTCAGTCCAAGTTAGTTCCATTCGAATTATGCAAATTAGAGTCCAAAAGAAGGGCAAAAGAGTTTGGAAAAGTAGATGCGATGGAGCGTATCAATTTTTCATTTGCATTCAAACGCAAATTTAAAAATAATTCACAAATTTAGGGGAGCTCTTGCTTATCACATACTTCTCAAAGCAAAGATTATATTCATTGATTATATAATATGTCGAAGCTTTGATCTATATGTTGTCATGAATTGCCAAAAAGGGGGAGATTGAAAGCACATTTGCTCCCTTGGTGGTTTTGGTAATTAATAACAACATATATGTCACTGAACTAATGTTTCCAGTAAGCAGGTTTCAGGAAAAGTTCAATGATGGGTTGGCAAAAGGACTATGGAGTACAACCAGATGCAAGGAAATAGCTTGGAAACGCTTCAAGCAAGAGGACTATATGGTTTACCTTTTGTGAGAAATCACTGAGTCCATAGGAAATCCAATACTATTAAAAGGGGGTAAGGTACTGTTGGTGAACAAAATGCTCATACGTGCACAAGTGATAGTCACCACATACACCTACAAGCTCTACCACAAAAAGTCTGTCCAAAGTCAATATCCAAAATCGGTGCAACCAACACTTTCCACTCGGTGCCACCGATTCTCAGCCTCAGACAGACTCAGCCAAACCCTAACATTTTGGTGCAACTGATTCTATTTCGGTGCCACCGAGTTTGGGTGGCCAACTTCCTATTACGCAAATTCACAAAATCGGTCCCTTCGAGTTTGTTGAATCGGTGTCACCGAGTTTGGCAATCTGACCGTTGGTCACCTTATTGGTGCAACCAAGTTGTGTGTATTGGTCTCACCGAGATTCAAAAGTTGCTACCTTTGAGGCAACTCAGTACCACCGAGATTAACACATCGGTGTCACCGAGTCTAACTTATTAGGTGTAACGGTTTGATTTTTGGAGATGCCTATATATACCCCTCCACCACCACTCACTCAGAAGAGAAGCACTCAAAACAGTGCCCCACTCATACCTACTGATTTTCTGAGAGAGAGCCACCTACTCATGTGTTGAGATCATTCCATTCCATTCCTACCATCTGAATCTTGATCTCTAGCCTCCCCAAGTTGCTTTCCACCCAATCAATCTCTTCCACCAAGCCAAATATGTGAGAGAGTGATTGTGTGTTGAGGAGTCTATCATCTTGAAGCACAAGACCAAGGAGTTCATCGACATTATCAAGCCTATTATCTTTTGGAGGGTGGTGCCTCCTAAATTGGTTAGGTGTCACTTGGAAGCCTCCTAATTCATGTTGTGGAGTGAACCAAGAAGTTTGTAAGGGAAAGGAGATCGCCTACTTCATGAAGATCTACCCCGAGTTAGGCTAGTACTCCGTGGACGTAGGCCATCATGGTATAGTCAAGGTTGCTTCTTCGTGGGATCCTCTGTGCGTAGAGCCCTCCATGGACTCTCGCGATCGTTACCCTCTGTGGGTTGAGGACTACATAATCGTCGACGTACGATAGCACCACCTATCGGAACCACGGGAAAAAATCATCGTGTCACCAATTGCGTTTGATCTTCCTACCCTTCCTTTAGTTACATGCTTGTCTTTACTTTCCGCTGCAATACTCATAGACATGCATGTTTAGGGTGTACCTGGTTTGCAATGAATGCTAAAATATGCCAAGACTTAAAATTGGGAAAAGTAGATTTTTAATTGGTCAAGTAGTCTAATCACCCCCCTCTAGCACTACTTTCGATCCTACAATAAGATATCTGAACGAGGTATTGAGGTGGACCAATCTAAGGTTGATGCAATTGAGAAAATGCCGTGTCCTAAATATATCAAAGGTATTTGAAGTTTCCTTGGTCACGCTGGTTTCTATAGGAGGTTTATTAAAGACTTCTCAAAAATTTCTAGGCCTCTTAGTAATCTTTTGCAAAAGGATATTCCCTTTGTTTTTTATGATGATTGAATGGAAGCCTTTGAAACACTAAAGAAAGCCTTAACCACTTCACCTATTGCTTAACCACATGATTGGAACTTGCCTTTTGAAATTATATCTGATGCTAGTGATTATGCTATTGGTGCTGTTCCAGGACAAAGAGTTGATAAGAAATTAAATGTTATACATTGTGCTAGCAAAACTGTAGATAGTACCCAAAGAAATTATGCCAGTACTGAAAAGGAATTTTTAGCGGTCGTGTTTGCTTGTGATAAATTCAGACCTTACATTGTTGATTCCTAAGTTATTGCTCACACTGATCATGCTGCTATAAAATATCTTATGGAAAAGAAAGATGCCAAGCCTAGAGTCATTAGGTGGGTTCTCTTGCTTCAGGAATTTGATTTACATATTGTTGATAGGAAGGGATATGAGAACCCCATAGCTGATAACTTTTCTAGGTCAAAAACTATTCTTGATACCCACTACCTGTTGATGATAGTTTTCCTAATGAACAACTAGCTACAGTAAATGTCTCTCAAAACACTCAATGGTATGCTGATTATGCTAATTACATTGTTGCTAAATATATTCCACCTAGTTTCACATACCAACAAAATAAAAAATATATTTTATGACTTGAGACATTAATTTTGGGATGACCCACATCTTTATAAAGAAGGAGTATATGGTATTATTAGACGTTGTGTACCTAAGCATGAACAGGAGCAAATCTTATGGAAATGTCATTCTGAAGCGTATGGACGACATCATGCTGGAGATAGAACTGCTTTTAAGGTATTACAATCTAGTTTTAATTGTCCTACTCTCTTCAAAGGTGCTCACAAGTTTGTCTCGCCTTGTAATGAATGCCAAATAATTGGTAATATCAGTAAGCGTTAGGAAATGCTGCCGAACTATTCACTCTTTGTTGAACCATTTGATGTTTGGGGTTTTGATTATATGGGACCTTTTCCTTCCTCTAATGGGTACACTCATATTTTGGTTGTTCTGGATTATGTCACTAAGTGGGTAGAAGCTATTCCAACTAGTAGTGTTGATCATCATACTTCCATTAAAATGCTTAAAGAAGTTATTTTCCCAAGGTTTGGAGTCCCTAGATATCTTTTGACTCATGGTGCTTCATACTTTATTCATGGCAGTTCCCGTAAGATGCTTGCTAAATATGATGTTAACCATAGAATAGCATCACCCTGTCATCCTCAATCCAATGGTCAAGTTGAACTTAGAAATACAGAAATAAAATTGATATTGCAAAAAATGTTAACAGGTCTCGAAAGAATTGGTCTAAGAAACTAGATCATGCACTTTGAGCCTACAGAACTATCGTCGTTTTCTCACGACAGATGCCATGGGTAGGCTTATTATGGGTGGTTGGGGCCGGAGGATGCCGACGGGCTCCGAGAGCGGGATTAGGCACAAACGGAGATGACACGCGATGTACCCACATTTAGGGCCCTCCGTGGGAGGTAATACCCCTAGTCCTGCCTAATCTAGTTGAACGATGAGGAGGGGCTACAATGTTGCTCCTGGAGCTGTTGTCTAGATGTGGAAGAGGGAGCAGTCGGCTCCCTTTCCTTGGCTACGTGGGAGTGTTCTGGTCTATCTATTTCCTTGCTTGCCCTCTGCATGGGGGGCTCGAGGGGATTTTATAGGTCAGCCCCCGGATTACCATATGAGTTGGAACCCACGAGGGGGCCCTAGCTGGCAGCCTCTGTAACCGCCCGTGGGGCCCAGGTTGTAGGGTCTTCTCGTCGGTAGGGCCTGTCGGCTGGGGGTCGTGTGGAGGGCCAATGGGACCTGCGTAGCGGGTCCCAGCAATGGTCGCTTCTCAGCATGGGTCGTCCTTCGAGGCGTCGTCTTGCGGTAGCCGACCGCGGTTAGCGGTATGGCCGACTGCACTGTAGCCATGCCAGGCAAGGTCATGGACTGGTTGGAGGCTTGCCGGCACTATAGAGAGCCCGGTCACGGTCAGCCGAAGTCAGCGGCACTATTGCCTCTACTATAGCCATACGGGCGCTGACCCCCGATGGGATGGAGGCCATTGTAGCCACACATGCCTGGGCAGCGGGATCCAAGGCGCGACCGGCCAAGGAGTCATGAGTCTCCGTGCCCAACCGACAGCCCTTGGTGGAGCCGGTCAGGTGTAGCTGGCAATTCCCAACCGGTGCTGCAGAGCTGACCGCGCTCAATCTTGGCCGCTGGGGGGAGGCCTCTCACCCTTCGGCCGTTTTAGAAAGTTGTGCGACAGTAGGCTGCTTCAGGGTACCCCGGGGTCATCCCCCCGATAGTAGTCCCCGAAGCGGGGAGGACCGCCACAGGGCCGCGACGGACCTCGCGGGCTTGAGAACCGTCCTGGCGCCGCGGCCACCCCCAAAGGGCGGCCGCCAAGGGTCACCCGGCCACCGGCTTCGCATCCGGTCCAAAGCCCGAGCCTCGTTTGGGGCACCTCGCCAAGCGGTATGCCCACACCACGTGGTGGGCACCACCGGCCGGAGTCCTGACTGGCGGCACGGCGGACAAGACCGGACCGAGAGGGGGCCCTGCCCTAGCCACGGCCTTGGGCCATGCACGCGGATCTTCTGCGATTCGGGCCGTCGGTCGGCATGCCCGAGGGCGGGAACTGCCGCTCCGCACACAACAGGAATTGTGGGGGGGCATGCACAATGGATCCGGCCCCCACGACTACCCGTGTGGGGTTTAAATGGAGGAGGAAGAGGAACATAACGGCGCATTCGCTCCCCTCTCCTTCATCGCTTCGCACTCATCGCCCCCCTCCTCCCGACCTGAGAGAAAGAGAGAACAAGGGAGGCTCGTGCCTGCCGTCATGCTCCCGCCATCACTGCCGGAGACCCCTCCAAAGCGAGATTCCGACGCCTGCCGCGGCGCCCGCAAGCCCCTCGAGAGGTCATGCCGAGCAAGGGGACATGGAACAGCAGTGTTGTTGACGAGGAGTTCATCATTCATCTCTGCCACTGCCGCAAGCTTTCGGCGGAGGAGTTCGTGGAGGCGCGCGTGGCGGGGCCGGAGAACTCTCTGATCCCGCGAGACGACGAGGTGGTCGTCTTCGCCGAGCATTTCCTGCCCGGGATCGGACTGCCGGCAAGCATGTTCTTCCGACGGTTCCTGACGCGGTTCAGCCTGCAGCCACACCACCTCGCCCCCAATGTCGTCCTGCAGCTAGCGGCCTATGTCACCCTCTATGAGGGGTACTTAGGGGTGGAGCCGAGGCTTGACCTCTAGTTCTGCCTCTTCTTCCTCAAGCGGCAGACGACGAAAGACCCGGTGACGAAGCAGGCGGTCATGACTGCCTACGGGGGCGCCTTGACTCACATCTGCCAGGGAGCCAGCTTCCCGAAACTCCTACTGCAGGAGTCGGTGAAGAACTGGCAGCGGGGGTTCTTCTACGTGAAGAACGTGCAGCCGGAGGAAGACTACATCAACCTCCCTGACTTCGTCAACACGCCGCCGGTGGTAATGCTGAACTGGTGGACCGCCCCGACTGTAGGCCCGGAGATGGCGGACTGGCTTTACGAGCGGGTGATTCTCATGACCTGGGTGGAGGGTCTGAAGGAGGCCGACCTGCTGACGGCGATGGTGGCGCGCCGGGTGCAGCTGCTGCAGAGCCGACCACACGTCATCTGTCAGATGGGGGGACGGCACGATCCATGTCGTCTCTCCACTAAGGAGTTGAAGCAGGTCAATGTGGCGCGGAGGGTGAACACCATCTCCATGGCAAAACTGAACGGGGGGAGTTGGCAGTGGGGCAAAACTCCGTACAGCCGGGGCCACCCAGCACCAGTGGTAAGTGAGGCAGCCGGATCGACCTCCTTTCTCCCCCCAAGAGTGCCGCCTCGACTTGACAGCGGAGAACGGCTTTCGACATGCAGGTTTTTCCTTCTCTTTAGGCGTACGAGGAGCCGGCCACCGACTTGGCAGATTCGGACCCCGAAGAGGTGGAGGACGTCTACGACGTGCAGCCGGCCAAGCTAGATCGAGCCAGCGTGCCCGAAGTTGGAGGGGAGGAGACGGAAACGGAGACGATCGAATCGGCGAGTGAGTACCCTCCCCGTCCAAATTTACGGGATTGGACTGAGGACGAGACTGAGTCGAAGGAAATGTGGGATGCAGAGGCCCCGGAGGACGTCGAGGTCTCGGTGGACGATGCCACGGCCCCGCCGAGGAGGCGTCTGCGCCGGGTCAGCGATGAGACTGGCCGAAACGACATGGCGGCCGGCAACAAGGGGAAGCAGGTGGCCGCCCCGGGTCTGGTGTTAAAATGGGCTGCCACTAAGCAGCCCGGCAGTAGCCGTGGAGGCGGCCGAAAGAGGAGTCGGGTCGCCCCGACGGGCTCGGCATGGAGGGAGGTCCCCGTCTTTGTCGAGTAAGCTGGCGTGCCCTAAATTTTGCTCGCCTGAATCATCCTTATCCCCCTCCCCTTCTTATTCCGTTTGTCCATGAAGTGCGTGCCCTAGGAAGGACCTCGGTGGGCGACGCCGCGGGGGTGGCTCCGCCAAGCTCCGCCGAGGAGAGGGAGAACCAGGCTTGACGCGCCATGGAGGCGGCCCATAGGGAGCTACGCATCGAGGGGCACCATCCATGGGAGGAGGCGTTAAAGAATTGGGCGCCCCCAAACGGATCCAGCGGGGAGATGGCAGGCCAATCATGGGAGCCCTTCCCCGAGGACCGGGGGAGGCGGTCCGATGACCATCACGTCCCCGTGCGACAAGCGGAAACGACTACAGAGACCGCGCGGGCGGCAGCGAACGCAGGAACGGACCGCGCCACCGGCGAGGAGGAGGAGGCGAGACGCGACACGGACCCATCGGGGGCGAGCGATGTGCCGTCGGGGATGGATCGCGGCACGGTCCTGACCGATGGGGACGACGTGCCTCCGGGGGCAGGCGGTCCCCCGGACGTGGAGGCGACGGCAGCAGGGGCGCCCGCTCCGGATACGCCTACTCCGGAGGTGCCACCTCCAGAGGCCACGGTGCCAGAGGTGTCGGCTCGGGATGATCCGGCTATGGAAATGCTGGCTCCCGGGTTGAGCCGGTCGGGAGAGGCCGAGGCGCCCGAGGGGGCCAAGCACCATGGGCTCCGCACCCGGGGCCACCGGCACGATGGTGCTAGGAGGAGCTGGCCCCTAATGACCTCAGGCAAGGGCGGGCCGACAAAGGGAGGCCAGCCATAGCAAAACAGGGCCACGACTAGTCGTTCGGTGGCCGGGGATCCGCCGAGTGCGCTTGTGGAGGTGGTGACTGCCGCGGTTTAAGCGTTCGCCACCTGCCTTGCCCAGACGACACTAGATGCCTGTGTAGCAAATGACTGGCTGGTGTAGCTGGAACGGACCGTCACGGTAAGTCTTCTCCCTTTCTTCGTCTTTTTTTGGCGTTTTCTCTAGTAGGGGCGCGCAGGCGCACCCACTGGGTGTAGCCCTCGAGACCCGAGCCGGCTGTGACGTAGGCGGGTCACGTCTAATGCCGCGTATTGGTTTTGCTATCTGCAGGCAGCGCATGACTACCGGGTGACCATGTACAACTCCATGCTGAGTTTGTACCAGGAGAACAAGGGCTGGCTAGCCACCCTATCCCAGGACCTGCGAGGTAAGGCTCTCGCGATTTTTGAGGCGGGGGCTTAGCCTCCGGGATTCGAGCCGGTCACCGCAGAGGCAGGCCGAATCCCCTTCTTCTCCTGTCTTCTTATCATGGTTTCTTCCATCTTGAGCAGACACCAACGCCGAGGCGTTCAACCTGCAATGCCAGGTCATGGAGCTTGGTGATCAGTGGAGCTCCCTAATCATGGAGTGCGAGTAGCTCCACGAGGAGACGACCCAGGCGCTGATGGCGGTGACTGAGCATGAGGCGGCCCACCGCCAAGAGCTGGCGGACCGCGAGGCGGTCATCCGTGAGGAGTTATCGGGCCGCGAGGCAACCGTTTGCCAGCAGGCGGAGGAGCGGGAGTGCGCCCATCGCAAAGAGCTGGCGGGCCGCGAGGCGGCCATCCTCCAGGAGTTGTCGGGCCATGAGGCGGCCCTTCGCCAGTAGGCAGAGGAGCGGGAGCGCACTCACCGCCAGGATCTAGAGGCCAAGGATGCCGCATTGGCATAGGCGGCTGGCGAGAACGAGCGCTGGCTCCAGGAGTGGTCCGCTAGGGAGTCGGAGCTACAGGAGCAGGGCCATGGATTAGACCACATGTTGCGCGGTAAGTCCCTGTCATCTCGTCCTTTCCGCATGCTTATTTTTGGGTGTGGCTGGTCCTTTCATTCATCCTTTTCTTCTTCTTTTCAGGGCTCTTCCCTGGTACGCAGGAGGCCGTTGAGGCGGCCGTGGTGGCCCACCTTGAGGGCCGGTGGGAGCAGGGGACGCTGTTGGGCCGCACGCTCCCTGGACCCTAGATGAGGTGGGGATCGCCGCCAGGGCAAGGTTGGAGGTGGTGGTTCGTGCCTTGAAGCGGCTTCAAGCGTTCGGGGAGTCGTTGGTCCGCGTCCTCTGGACGGGCGCGGTGTATCCGGCTTCGATGGGCCGGTTGTCGCGGTGGCTCGAGTTCGGGATAGCGCGAGTGAATGCTTGGAGGGCGTCCGCCACACGCGCTGGTGCGGGCATGGCCCTCCGCATCGCAAGGTCCTGGTACCCCGAGCTGGACCTGAGCTTGCTCACGGCCCAGCGTGCCGGCACCGACGCGGATCTGGAGGCGGTGGCCGATGAGCTGGCCGTGCGAGCCAGTGACTTCGCCTCCTTCGCTGCGTGGAACGAGTACGTCCAAGAGCGCCAGGCGGACGGCATGGTGATCCCGGAGGACCAGTATGCGCTCGCGCTGGATTACCCAGAGGGGAGCGATGGCGAGACGGACGATGAAGATGTCAGATCTAGCACCAATGAATACACCGATTCCGAGCCGGCTCGGGACCCCAAGGCGGGAGCCGCAGCAGGCGGCGACCGAGAGGACGAAGGAGCTGACAATTAGATCTCTTTTCTCTTTTTCCTTTATTCCCGTGCTTTTGTTAGAATTTCAAGTCCACCCACTGGTGGTGTAGATGTAATGAACTGGTTGTCATGGGCCTTTTTAAATTATGAAGTTTTCTGGTTGATGCAAAGATTGGTTTTGTGCATGCCGGCTTACCCTTCCCTTTGTTTGACCCTTTGATTCCGTAGCTCAGGTTCTTTTCCCCCATGGTTTTGACCCTGCCAGCCCGCCAGCCGGGAGCCAGTCTGTAGATGGGATGGGGCATCCGCCTCGAGGGAGATGGCTCTGAGCTTTAGGAACCACGAGGACTTTTTTGGTGAGGCAAGCGATAGAGGCAGGAAAATGGTCCGGCTAGACCTAGCCGGCGGCCCCTAGTGATCGGTTTTGATGTGTACCGAGCTTTGCCGTCCTTACACCCCTTGAGCCGGACAATCGGGAGCCGGTCTGTAGTTGGGTGGGGTAGGAGGGCTTGCTCATCCCACACTACTTGATCTACCTTGAGAGAGGACGCTTAGGACTAACCGGCGAGCCCTGGGGGTTGATCGCCTCGAACCCACACACGAGAAAGAAAGGAGTGAAGCTGGTCGACCGATTAGGCATGGTCCTGAGGCTCCAAAGGACAGCAAGCAACTCATCGACCCAGCAGTCGGTTGATCTTGCCAGTGGTGTTACGAGTCGGGGCTTGATGCCCGATAGGATCAGGCCGTTTGCCCTCTCGACCTGGCCGTTTGACTATGGGTGAGCGACGGAAGCTAGGTCGAGCCGGATGCCTTGCCTAGAACAGAAACACGCTAGCGCGCCCATGGAAAAGTTTGTGCCGTTCTCGGTGATGATGCTTTGGGGAATGCCGTAGCGAACCATGATGTCGTCGATGAACCGGACGGCCATGGGGCCGTCTAGCTTCTTGATTGGCTTGGCCTCGATCCACTTGGTGAACTTGTCGACGGCCACCAGCAGATGCGTCATGCCGCCTCGTGCGGTCTTGAAGGGACCCACCATGTCCATCCCCCAAACGGCGAAAGGCCACGATAGGAGGATGGTTTGGAGGGCCGTAGTCGGCAGGTGGTTCTATGTGCTGAAGCGCTGAAAGCCTTCGCACTCGCTGACCAACTTCTTGGCCACCTCCAAAGCGGTCGGCCAGTAGAATCCGTGGCGGAAGGCCTTGGCCACAGGGTCCTGGAGGTGGCGTGGTGCCCGCACTTGCCCTGGTGGATGTCGAGGAGGATCTCCTGGGGGGAGCTCGCCGCGCAAAGGAACACCAGGATGGGCTAGGCCCATGAGGGAGCCGAGACGGGGGCCGGCTCGAGAGCCCCTAGGCCTGAGTGATTAGTCCCTGGGACCGGCTCGCTAGCCCCTGAGACCGGCTAGTCAGTCCCCGGGACTGGCTTGCCAACCTTCGAGTTGGGGACGACAAGAGGGGCGTCGATTGTCATCATGACGGCCATGGCGTCGGGGCCAGCCGCCTCGGATGGAACCGGCTGGACCGGCTGAGCCAGCGCCGGTAAGGTGATCGAGGTTGAAGGAGCAGGAGGTGAAGACGCCAAGGGAGCAGCCATAGCAACTGATGGACCGGTAGCGTCGGCCGGTACAAAGATGGATTCCGACTTTGGGGAAGGCTTGATCGGCGGTTTGAGCAGCCGCTCGAGGGAGACGCCGGCTCGGATGGCCTGCCGGGTGGAGCCGATCTACGCCAACGCATCGGCCGCCTCATTGTCCGCCCGTGGGAGGTGGTGGAACTCGCAGCCCTCGAAGGAGCCGGTGAGTTGCTGTACGAGGAAGTGGTAGCTGGCCATGTTGGCATCCTTGCCATCCCATTCGACAGAGACCTGCTACACTATGAGGTCAGAGTCGCCGAAGCACAGGATGCGCCTAATGCCGATCTCCTTGGCGAGCCGAAGGCCATGGACGATGGCCTTGTACTCAACCACATTGTTGGAGGCGACAAAGTGGATTTGCAGGGCGTAGTTGAGCTGGTCACCTTTTGGGGGAGGAGAGGACTATGCCGGCAGCCAGGACGGTCCTCAATTTCGAGCCGTCGAAATGCATGCGCCAATGCATGGAGTCTGGTGGAGGCGGCATGAACTCGGTCTCCACCCAGTCGACGATGAAGTCGGCCAGCGCCTGCGACTTGATGGCGGTACGTGACTCATACCAGATCTTGTGGTCGGCAAGGGCGATGAACCACTTGGCGATCTGTCTGGTGGAGTCCCGGCCGCACATTGTCTCGCTGAGCGGAGCCATGCTCACCACGGTGATTGTGTACTCCTTGAAGTACTGCTTGACCTTCTTGGCGGCGAAGACAATGTCGTAGCACATCTTCTGCTAGTGGAGGTAGTTCTGCTTGGAGGCGGAGGGGACCTCACTGAGGTAGTAGATGGGGTGCTTAACCGGCAAGGATTTGCCTTCCTCCGGCCGCTCGACCACCAAGACGATGCTGATGACGCGAGTGGTTGCCGTGATGTAGGCGAGCAAAGGCTCCTTCTTAACTGGCGAGGCCAGGATGGGTGCGCGGACGAGGGCCCGCTTGAGGTCGTGGAAGGCCTCGTCCGGCTCGTTGGGCCAGTCAAACACGCCCGGCTTCTTGGCATGGCCTAGCTCAACCAGAACCGTCTTGTGGAGGAGCCCGTAGAGGGGCAAGGCCTTCTCCCCCAGCCGGTTGATGAAATGGCTGAGCGAGGCAAGGCAACCCGTGAACTTTTGGATGTCGTGGAGCCGGGTCGGCTTGGGCATGTGCTCGATTGCGCTGATCTTCTTTGGGTTAGCTTCGATGCCGAGAGCGGACACGAAGAAACCTAGGAGCTAGCCGGCTGGGACACCAAGGACACACTTCTCTGGGTTAAGCTTGACCTTGTATTCGTGCAGGTTCACAAAGGTCTCCTGGAGATTGTCGAGGAGGCTGAAATGCTTCTTGGTCTTGACGACGATGTCGTCGACGTAGACGTGGATGTTCCTGCCTATCTGAGGCAGGAGGCACTTCTGCATGCACCGCTGGAAGGTGGCGCCTGCATTCTTCAGGCCGAAGGACACGGTGATGTAGCAGTAGGCCCCAAAAGGCGTGATGAAGGAGGTCTTGAGCCAGTCCTCCGGGTCCAGCTTGATCTGGTGATAGCCGGAGTAGGCGTCCAAGAAGGACAGCAAATCGCAGCCGGCCGTGGAGTCGATGACTTGATGGATCTGCGGCAGCGCGAATTGGTCCTTGGGGAACGCCTTGTTCTGGCTGGTATAGTCAATGCACATGTGCCATGTCTTGTTGTTCTTCAGCACCAGGTCTGGGTTGGCCAGCCAGTCCTGGTGGAAAAATTCCATGATGAAGCCGGCTGCGAGCAGCCGGGCGATCCCTTCTCCTATAGTACGCCGCTTCTCCTCAGAGAAATGGCGTAGGGGTTACTTGACCGGTTTAGCATCCAGCCGGACGTGAAGCTTGTGCTCGGCGAACTTCCTAAGAACACCTGGCATGTCCTTGGGGGACCATGCGAAGATGTCCAGATTCTCACGTATGAAGTCGACGAGCTCACCTTCCTATTTGCTGTCAAGGCGGGAGCCGATGGTGACGCACTACGCGGGGTGGGCAGGGTCGAGCGAGGCCTACCTGGTGTCCTTGGATGGCTTGAAGGATGCCTCACCGACCGACTACGAGGGAGGCTCCACCACGGCCGGCTGGCTAGCAGCAAGGGCCACGAGCCAGTCAAGCTGTTGCCTTTCTTCGGCTATCTTAAGGGCCTCGGCCAGCCGGCTGCCTTCTCGCGCGCAATCGTTCGACATCTTGTAGTCACCCGCGATGGTGATGATCCCCTTGGGGCCCAACAACTTGAGCTTGAGGTAGGCGTAGTGAGGGACCTCCATGAATTTGACGAAAGCCGGCCGACGCAGCAGCGTGTGGTAGGGACATTCGAGGTCCACCACCTCGAACAGAACTGGCCACCCGGAAGGCCGTACCCCTGGGCCAGTCGTTGTGAGAAGTTGCACTGCCGTAGCTTGTGTGTATAGGGCTTGGCCCCAGAGTGGTTCTTGCACGGGAGGTCGAGCATCTGCTCGAACATGAGCTTGGGCAGCTAGGTGGCCTTGCCAGTGCGTTGACGCTGACTAGAAGGCTAGTCTGTCGGCTCCTGCTGCCCGACGGTGGCGACCTGCCGGCTCCCATAGTGAGCGTCGGGCTAGTCATTCTTGCGCTTGTTCTTCTGCGGCTGCTGGTTATCGGCAGCCGGTTGATACGCCACCAGCGTCGATGTTGCCTTTGCGGGCGGGGTCGTCTTGACCCGAATGGCGGAGTCGGCCGTGGCGTACTTGTCCACCTTGGTCATGAGCTCAGCTAGTGTATCTGGCTCGGAGCACAGGAGCTTGTGCTTGAGGGGGGTGCCATCGCGATAGCCTTTGATGAAGTACTATATGGCTTGCACCTCGTGTACCCCCTCACAGGAGTTGTGGAGCTCGGTCCATGGGGTGAGGTAGTCGCGGAGGGACTCGTTCGGCCCCTGAATGCACATGGCTAGTTCACGGGGCGGCTGGGCCGCTTGTAGGTGTCGGTGAAGTTGCGGATAAAGGCTTCCTTGAAGTTCATCTAGGTGTTGATGCTGCCAGCTACCAGGCTGTTGAGCCAGGTGCGGGCCGAGACGGTCACCATGAGGGGAGCGTAGAGGATGGCTACGTGCTTGTTCCCCATGTCGATGCCGACTATGGTGGTGTAGTCGTTCAGCCAGTCTTCGGGCTTGGCGAACCCGTTGTACTTCAGGGTGTCTCTGGGAAGCATGAAACAGGTCAGAAATGGTTCGTTGTGGATCCGGGGACCGAAGCACGTCGGGCCAATCGAACCCTCCTCCTCGAGGAGGGCTGAGTGCATGAGCTGGTCAACGCGGAGACGGGCTTCATTCTCGCTGCAGGGGACGCATGGTCCAAGCCGGGCCGAAAGCTCGGGGTGGATGACAGGGGGGATCGACCGTGCCAGCTCATGCCGAGGCAGCGGCAGGTGACCACGGCTACGCCGACTGTCGGCAGCCGGCACATTGTCACGGCAGCTGCTACGAGACGGGTGGCTGGTGCGTCGGCTATCCACAGCCGGGTGCTCACTCCCTGGCAGCTGGGAGCCCCGAGGGTTGCTTTCCTCGACCCGCCGGCCGCAGACGTGAGGGGAGCAGGAGTGCTGAGCCGGCTGATGGCCATCAGTCCTGGTGCCCTTGCCCTTGAGGCGAGGGTCTTTGGGGCCGGCTCCGTCCACCACGAGCAGGTGCTGCTGTGCGTCGGCGGTGTCGATGAGGTCTTTGATGTGACACTTGCGGGTGGCCCTCTCTTCGCCCTCCAAGCTAGCCAGATCCTTGTTGTCCCGTAGGTTGGCCGTAGGGGTGTCGTAGATGGGCATTTTGCCGCCCAAGATTTCGGCGACAATGTGACAGCGGTCGCGCAAAGCCCCACGCCGGCTAGGCTCGATGCTAGCCGGGGTGAGGCTGTATGCGGAAGCATACTCCTGCTAAGCAGCCTCCATGCGGCACCGGGTGGCCAAGAGAGCGTTACCGTCCTCGAACAGGAGGTGGTGAGCCGCCTCCAGCTCGGCTGCGGTGACATCGGGGTTCGTCGTCGGGGCTATGGGGGTGCTCAAACTCCGAAGGGCCACGACGAGCAGATCGGAGGTGTCGACTCGCGCCTCGGCGACAGCGGCCTCGGCCCGCGTGTGGCCGGCGGAGGTGGAGGAGTGATGGCCATCCTCTCCATGCGGTCATGAGAGCTGCTGAACTGGGTCGCAGCGAGCGTGCCCACAGCCGTGGGTGTGTCGGCGCAGTTGAGCACCTGGCTGGGGTACTCATCAGCGACCGGCGCTTTGGCATGGCTCAGCCTGCTGAAGCACTCGGTGACAGTGCCGACGTCGAGCATGAGTTCGACAGTGCGGCCCGTAGGGCCTGCTGGGGCAAGCCCCACGAGCCTGTGGTTTCGCCTGGACGTGCGGTGGTGGGGGAAACGGCGAGGGGTACCAACCAGAGCATGAATCCGGATGGCGCCGCGTATGGACCCACGGTGGGCGCCAACTGTCATCGATTTCTCACAACAGATGCCATGGGTAGGTTATCATGCGTGGTTGGGGCCAGAGGACGCCGACAGGCTCCGGGAGCGGGATTAGGCACAAACGGAGATGATACGCGATGTACCCAGGTTCAGCGCCCTTCGTGGAGGTAATACCCCTAGTCCTGCTTGATCTAGTTGAACGATGAGGAGGGGCTACAATGTTGCTCCTGGAGCTGTTGTCTAGAGTTGGAAGAGGGAGCAGCCGGCTCCCTTTCCTTGGCTACGTGGGAGTGTTCTGGTATATCTACTTTCTTGCTTGCCCTCTGCATGGGGGGCTCCGAGGGGTTTTATACATCAGCCCCCTAGATTACAATATGAGTGGGAAGCCACGAGGGGGCCCTAGCTGGCAGCCTCTCTAGTCGCTCGTGGGGACCCCAGCTGTAGGGTCTTGTCATCTGTAGGGCCCGCCGGCTGGCGGGTCATGTCGAGGGCCGATGGGACGCACGTAGCGGGTCCCAACAACGGTCGCTTCTCAGCACGGTTCATCCTTCGGGCATCATCTTGCGGTAGCCGGCCACGGTCAGTGGTACGGCTGGCTGTGGTGTAGCCACGCCGGGGCAGGTCATGGAGTGGTTGGAAGCGTGCCGGCACTATAGAGAGCCCGGTCATGGTCAGCCGACGTCAGCGACACTATTGCCTCTACTGTAGCCATACGAGCGCTGACCCCTGATGGGATTGGGGCCACTCTAGCCGCACATGCCTGGGCAGCGGGATCCAAGGCGCGACCGGCCAAGGAGCTGTGAGTCTCCGTGCCCAGCCGACAGCCCCTGGCGGAGCCGGTCAGGTGTAGCATGCAATGCCCAGCTGGCGCTGCGGTGCTGGCCGGGCTCAATCTTGGCCGCGGGGGCCGGGGGGGAGGCGGCTCACCCTTAGGACGTTTCAGAAAGTTGTGGGGCACTAGGCTGCTTCAGGGTACCCCAGGGTTATCCCCCCGGCAAGAACAACGTATAAAAATCCTATGGGTATGTCTCCATACAAAATGGTATATGGGAAAGCTTGTCATTCACCTCCAGAATTAGAACATAAAGCATTCTGGGCAATCAAAGAACTAAACTATAATTTCAAACTTGCTGGTGAAAAGAGGTTATTTGATATTAGCTCATTTGATGAATGGCGAACCAAAGCTTATTCAAATTCCAAGTTATTCCAAGAAAAGGTTAAAAAATGGCATGACAAAAGAATCCAAAAGCGATAATTCAAAGTTGGAGAATATGTTATTTTGTACAATTCTCGTTTAAGATATTTTGTAGGAAAACTTCTCTCCAAATGGGAAGGACCATATGTTATTGAAGAGGTTTATCGTTCTGGAGCACACAAGATTAATAATGCCGAAGGTACTAACCCGAAGGTGGTCAATGGACAAACACTTAAGCACTATATCTCAGGTACACCTATTAATGTTGGAAGCAATGTTATCCAAACCATGACATCGGAGGAGCACATAAAATAAATCTTCCGGAACACTCTAGAATCATGAAAATAAAGAGGTACGTGATACGGTGAGTAAACAGTCTCCAAAAAATCTGCCATAATATTTTTTATCAGTTTTGGAATATTTATGATTTTTAGGAAATAAAAAAATAAACTGGAAGGTAACCGAGGAGGGGACGTCATACCAGGGCGCGGTTGGCATCCCTGATGCGCACTTGTGGAGCGTGCCCACCTTAGGAATCTTCCCGACTCTGTTTTCCTCTTGTTTGCTTGGTTTCCAAGAATAAAAATTCTCTATATATACCCCCTGAATGTTTTGACAACCGCATCGCGAGATTTTCTTCTGTTCTTGTTTCGTGCTGTTTTCCTAGCAGATCTGAAAATATGTCGTCCCAAGATTCTGAGGGATACAGCTATGTGCAAGTTATGTTGCTGATCCAAAGATGTTTGGGGACATTTACCCCTAGTCGCGGACTTCGTAGGAAGAAGAAGATACCGATCTGGAAGAAATAGAAGACGTAGGACCAGACAGTGGCTCAGATGAAGATGAACCTCCACTACCTCGACATGGAGATATGTATGTGGAGTTCAAGAAGTCAAGCCTCCCTAATGGTAGGAGTATACCCAATACTCCTTTTATCCCTTCTCGTTTTCTACAGGTGACGGGATTATTACCCTCGGGTAGGCCAAGGCAACGGGGTTCTCTCCCCACTTCAAGCAACAAAAACACACGCGCAGCTGGCTGCTTCCTGGCCGGCTGATGGGTGTCAATGGGTGTGTCATCGGCTGGCCTGGGGCCGGCTGGCCGGGGAGCCGGCTGCTTCCTGGCCGGCTGATCACGGCCGGCTGCCCTCGGGTCGGCTCCTCCGTTGACCCTCGGGAGGACGAGCCCCCGTCCCATCCGTCTATGCGCGAATACGGCAATGGGATAGGACCCTCGTGATGGGTCCCGATGTAGCCACAATGACCGCTGACGCACGGGCGCGCGTAGCTATAGTTGGAGGGGTCACACCGCTGACCTCGCTGACCGCGTTCAGGTGGGGCGATAGTACCGGCACACCTCCTCCCACTTGATCACCTTCCCTGGCATGGCTACAGTGCGTCCGGTCGTACCAGAGACTTTGGCCGGCTAGCGCTAGTCGACGCCTCCAGGACGGCCCGTGCCCTAGCAGGTGGGCGGCGGGCCAATCCTAGAGCCGGCTGGCAGCCCCCCGCGGGCAATGGGACCACGCATCTGGTGGACCCTAGGGGCGGTGAGACGGCTCGAGGGTGTTGGAAATATGCCCTAGAGACAATAATAAATTAGTTATTATCATATTTCTTTGTTCATGATAATTGTTTATTATCCATGCTATAATTGTATTGATTGGAAACACATTACATGTGTGGGTAAATAGACAACACTTTGTCCCTGGTATGCCTCTAGTGAATGAGCTCGTTGATCAAAGATGGTCAACGTTTCCTAGCCATTGACATGTGATGTCATTTGATAACAAGATCACATCATTAGGAGAACGATGTGATGGACAAGACCCAAACTACAAAAGTAGCATATGATTGTGTCAGTTTATTGCTACTGTTTTCTGCATGTCAAGTATGTGTTCCTATGACCATGAGATCATGTAACTCACGGACACCGGAAGAGTGCCTTGTGTGTATCAAACGTCGCAACGTAACTGGGTGACTATAAAGGTGCTCTACAGTATCTCTGAAGGTGTCTGTTGAGTTGGCATGGATCAAGACTAGGATTTGTTGCTCCGTGTGATGGAGAGGTATCTCAGGGCCCACTCGGTAATACAACATCACAATAATCTTTGCAAGCAATGTAACTAAGTGTTAGTTGCGGGATCTTGTATTACGGAACGAGTAAAGAGACTTTCCGGTAACGAGGTTGAACTAGGTATGGAGATACCGACGATTGAATCTCGGGCAAGTAGCATACCGAAGAACAAAGGGAACATCATACGGGATTAACTGAATCCTTGACATAGAGGTTCGACCGATAAAGATCTTCACAGAATATGTAGGAACCAATATGGGCATCCAGGTCCCTCTATTGGTTATTGACCGTAGAGGTGTCTCGGTCATCTCTACATAGTTCTCGAACCCGCAGGGTATGCACACTTAAGGTTTGGTGACGTTTCGGTAGCATAGAGTTATGCATGGTGGTGACCGGAGGTTGTTCGGAGTCCCAGATGAGATCCTGGATGTCAGGAGGTGCTCCAGAATGGTCCGGAGGTAAAGATTCATATATAGGAAGTCCTATTTTGGTCGCCGGAAAAGTTTCGGGCTCATCGGTAGTGTACCGGGAGTGCCGGTAGTGTACCAGGAGACCATCAGGAGGGGTATTTCGACCCAAGAGGCTACATGGGCTTTGTGAGAGTAAATATCAGCCCTTACTGGGCTGGTGGAAGTTCCACACAAGGCCCATGAGGCTGGGAGAGAAAACCCAAAGAGAAAAAGGTGGGAAAAGGCAAAATAGGGAGGAATCCTTGTCCTACTAGGATTGGACGAGGAGTCCTCCACTCCTCCTTTATTTGGCCGACCCAAAGTCTGGTCCCTAGAGGGACAAGCTGCCTCCTCTCTTCCTCTTATATATACTAGAGGTTTTAGGGTTTTTTGGACCAGATTTTTAGCTACGTGCTGCTCATTCCTCTAGTGCATAGTTTCTCCTCTAGATCGGTTTTCTGCAATGCTTAGGTGAAGCCCTGCCGGAATAGCTCCACCACCATCACCGGAGCACCGTCACGCTGACGGAGAACTCTTCTAGCTCTCTGCTCCCTCTTGCTGGATCAAGAAGGCGGAGATCGTCATCAAGCTGCACGTGTGCTGAATGCGGAGGTGCCATCCATTTGGCGCTAGATCGGAAAGGATCATGATCAAGATCGTGAGACGGATCTTGATGAGATCACAGGACGGATTGTGATCAAGATCGTGAGACGGATCATGATGAGATCACGGGACGGATCGCGGGATGCTTGGCGATTTGGATCGCGAAGATGTTCGACTACACCAACCGCGTTTCTTAACGCTTCCCCTTAGCAATCTACAAGGGTATGTAGATCCACTCTCCCTCTCGTAGATGCTCATCACCATGGATAGATCTGCGTGTGCGTAGGAAATTTTTTATTTCCCATGTGACGTTCCCCAATAGTGGCATCATGAGCTAGGTCTATGTGTAGATGAGATCTCATGTAGAACACAAAGAGTTTGTGGGCATTGATGCTTAGATTGCTTCCTCCCTTGGTCGTGTTTTGGTTCAGCGGTATTGTGAGATGAAGCGGCCCGGACCAACATTACTCGTACGCTTATGAGAGACCGGTTCCCTCAACCACAATTTGTTGCATAGATGGCTTGCGGGTGCCAGTTTCTCTCACTTTAGTTGGATCAGATTCGACAAAGGCGGTCCTTGAGAAGGTTGAAAAGAAACTAGTGTATCACCGTTGTGGTTTTTGCGTAGATGAGAATTGTTCTTGCTAGATACCCATAGCAGCCACGTAAAACATGCAACAACAATTAGAGGACGTCTAACTTGTTTTTGCAGGGTATGTTGTGACGTGATATGGCCAATTACATGATGTGATATATGTGATGTATGAGATGATCATGTGATGTATAGATTATCACGACTTGCATGTCGATGAGTACGGCAACCGGAAGGAGCCATAGGGTTGTCTTTAATTATTGTATGACCTGCGTGTCAATCATTGAGCGCTATGTAATGCTTTACTTTGTCGCTACGGTAGCAATAGTAGTAGAAGCATGTTGGGCGCGACAACCCCGATGGCGACACGCTGATAGAGATCAAGATGATGGAGATCATGGCGTCATGGCGGTGACGATGGAGATCATGCCGGTGCTTTCTAGATGGAGATCAAAAGCACAAGTTCATGGCCATATCATGTCACTTATGATTTGCATGTGATGTCAATCCTTTTATGCACCTTGTTTTGCTTAGGACGACGGTAGCATTATAAGGTGATCCCTCACTTAATTTCAAGATAAATTATGTTCTCCCCGAGTGTGCATCGTTCCGAAAGTTCGTCGTGTTGAGACACCACGTGATGATCGGGTGTGATAGACTCTACGTTCACATACAACGGGTGCAAGCCAGTGTTGCACATGTAGAACACTCGGGTTAAACTTGACGAGCCTAGCATGCACAGACATGGCCTCGGAACACAAGAGACCAAAAGGTCAAACATGAGTCATATAGTAGATATGATCAACATGATGATGTTCACCATTCAAACCACCTCAACTCACGTGATGATCGGACTTGAGTTGGTGACTTTGGATCATGTATCACTCGAATGACCAGAGGGATGTCAATTTGAGTGGGAGTTCTTAAGTAATATGATTAATTGAACTCATTATCATGAACATAGTCAGTCGTGTCTATGCAAATTATGTTGTAGATTACTAGCTCACACTATAGCTCCCTTATGTGTTATATGTTCCTAGAGAAATAGAGTTGAAATATGATGGTAGCAATATTGAGGACTCGGTCCATGATGTGAGAATTGTCCTCATTGCTACACAGAAGGCTTATGTCCTTAATACACCGCTCGGTGCGCCAACCCCTCTAGCGTCGTCTATAGATGTTGTGAAAACATCTGACAGGCACGTTCTAATGACTACTTTATAGTTTAGTGCGTCATGCATTACGGCTTAGAATTGAGGCTCCAAAACGTTTTGAACGTCACGGAACATATGAGATGTTTCTAAGAGCTGAAATTAGGATCTCAGGCTCGTTCCCGTGTTGCAAGATATGAGATCTCCAACAAGATTCTTTGCCTCCAAGATGAAAGAGAATAGCTCAATCGTTGAGCATGTGCTCAGATTGTGTGGGTGCTACAATCGCTTGAATCGAGTGGGAGTTGATCCTCCAAATAAGATAGTGATTGATATAGTTCTCCAAGTCACTGTCACTAAGCTACTAGAAATTGGTGATGAACTATAAAATGCCAGGGATAGAATTAATGATCGCTGAGCTGTTCGTTATGTTTGACACCGCAAAGGTAGAAATCAAGAAGGAGCATCAAGTGTTGATGGTTAGTAAAACCACTAGTTTCGAGAAGGGCAAGGGCAAGGAGGAAAACTTCATGGACGGCAAGTCAGTTGCTGCTCCAGTGAAGCAACTCAAAGTTGAACCCAAACCTGAGACTAAGTGCTTCTATTATGAGGAGAGCGGTCGCTGAAGTGGAACAACCCTAGATACTTGGTAGATAAGAAGGCTGGCAATGTCGACAGAAGTATATTTGATATACGTGTTATTGATGTGTACCTTCCTAGTACTCCTAGTAGCACCTGGGTATTGGATACCGGTTCGGCTTTAAATATTAGTAACTCGAAGTAAAATCTACGGAATAAATGGAGAAGCTAAGGGTGAGGTGACGATGTGTGTTGGAAATGTTTCTAAGGTTGATATGATCAACATCGCACGCTCTCTCTACCTTCAGGATTAGTGAAGAACCTAAATAAATGTTATTTGGTGTTTTGCATTGAGCATGAACGTGATTAGATCGTGTTTATTGCAACACGGTTATTCATTTAAGTTAGAGAATGATGGTTATTCTGTTTTAGCCTACTAGGATTGGAGGAGGAGTCCTCCACTCCTCCTTGATTTGGCCGACCCAAAGTCTGGTCCCTGGAGGGACAAGCCGCCTCCTCTCTTCCTCTTATATATACTAGAGGTTTTAGGGTTTTTTGGACCAGATTTTTAGCTATGCGCTGCCCGTTCCTCTAGTGCATAGTTTCTCCTCTAGATCGGTTTTCTACAATGCTTAGGCGAAGCCCTGCCGGAATAGCTCCACCACCATCGCCGAAGAGCCGTCACGCTGCCGGAGAACTCTTCTACCTCTCTAGTCCCTCTTGCTGGATCAAGAAGGCGGAGATCGTCATCAAGCTGCACGTGTGCTGAACACGGAGGTGCCATCCATTCGGCGCTAGCTCGGAAAGGGTCGTGATCAAGATCGTGAGACGGATCGTGGTGAAGATTGTGAGAAGGATCGTGATGAGATCACAGGATGGATCGTGATGAGATCCCGGGAGGCTCGGCAACTTGGATCGCGAAGACGTTCGACTACACCAACCGCGTTTCTTAACGCTTTCCGCTTAGCGATCTACAAGAGTATGTAGATCCACTCTCCCTCTCGTAGATGCTCAGCACCATGGATAGATCTGCGTGTGCGTAGGATTTTTTTTGTTTCCCATGCGAAGTTCCCCAACAGAGGGGCGGGACCCCCTGGCTCGCCGGAGAGGCTGCCAGCCGGGTCCCCCTGCCCTATACTGTAGGAATATTGTAAGTCGGGGGGTTGGCCTATAAAACACCCCGAGCCCCCCCCCCCATGCAACGGGGACAACAGATTCATGTGCACACATCCACATAGCTAGGGAAAGCCAGTCGGCTGCTCCTTCTTCCACCTCTAGACAATGGCTCCAAGAGCAACCCTGTAACCATACCCCTCTATTCAAATAGACCAAGCAGGACTAGAGGTGTTACCTCCCATGGAGGGCCCTGAACCTGGGTACAGCATGTGTCTCCACCGCTTGTGCCCAATCCCGCTCCCGGAGCCCATCGGCGTCCTCCGGCCCCAACCACCTTAGATAAGCCTACCCATGGTATCTGTCATGAGAAAACGACGACAGTTGGCGCCCACCGTGGGGCCGTACGTCTGGGTGGGACCCCTTGCTATCCCTCGTCGCTGCCGCACGTCCAGGCGAATCCGCGGGCCCGTGGGGCTTGCTCCGGTAGGCCCTGCAAGTAGCGCCATCGACCTCACGGTCGACATCGATGCGCTCACCGAGCGCTTCGGCAGCCTAAGCCATGCTGAAGCGCCGGTCGCCGACCAGTACCCTGGCGGGGTGCTCGTCTGTGCTAACCCTCCCACGGCCGTGGGAGCACTCGCGGCCAGTGAGCCCGACACCCCCACTCCGGGCTGATGGTCATCACCTCCAGCACCTCCACCGGCTGAGCGCGGGCCGAGGCCGGCGCTGCCGCGGCCAGTGCTGGCACTTCTGACCTGCTCGGCATGACCATTCGTGGCTTGAGCACTCCCATCGCCCCGACGGCGAACCCCGACATCACCACGGCTGAGCTGGAGGTGGCTCGCTGCTGCCTGTTAGAGGACGCCCGCGCCCTCGTGGCCACATGGCACCGCATGTTTGCTGCTCAACAGGAGTATGCCTCCGGCTACGGCCGTACCCCGGCTGGCACCGAGCCTAGCCGGCATGGGGCTATGTGCGATCGCAGTCGCGTGGTCGGCGAAATCTTGGGCGGCAGCATGCCCGTCTATGACACCCCTGCGGCCAACCCGTGGGCCGCCAAGGTAGCCTATGTGAAAGCACAACATGCTCCCTTGGTGGTTTTGATAATTCATGACAACATTTAGTGTCTCTTGCACTGATATTTTCACCTAGTGCATTTCAGATACAATCTATGAGAGGATTGGGGAAAAGGGGATTGTGGAGAAACCCCAAGATGCAAGGAAATAGGTTGGCCAAACTTCAACCAAGAGGACTCTACATTTTATATTTGTGAGAAATCACTTTGAGTCATAGGAAAATCCAATACTATTAAAAGGGGGTAAGGTTTTGTTGGTGAACAATATGCTCAAACGTGCACAAGTGATAGTCGCCAAAAACATCCACAAAACTCTCCCACCAAAGTCTGTTCTATACCCAACACTCAAAATAAGTGCAACCAACTATACCACTTCGGTGCGACCGATTCCAGAACCTAGACAGACTCTACCAAACCCTAGCCACTTCGGTGCAACCGATTCCATACCGGTGCCACCGAGTTTAGGTTGCCAATTTTCTGTTACGCAAATTCACATTTTCGGTCCCATCGAGAATGTTGGATCGGCGTCACCGAGATTGGAAATCTGACCGTTGGTCACCTTATCGGTGCAACCGAGAATTGTATATCGGTCAATTCGAGATTCGAAAGTTACCACCTTTTGGTGACTTCGGTACCACCGAGATTCACACATCGGTGTCACCGAGTTGGGCATTTTGTGTGTAACAGTTGGATTTTTGGGGATGCCTATATATGCCCCTTCACCACCACTCACTCGACAGAGAAGCACTCAGAACTATTCCATACTTATCCTATCAGATTTTCTGAGAGAGAACCACCTACCCTTGTGTTGAGGTCAATATCTTACACTCCAAACATATGGATCTTGATTTCTAGCCTCCCCAACTTTCTTTCCACCAATCCTATCTGTTCTACCAAGCCAAACCTGTGAGGGAGAGATTGTGTGTTGAGGAGTCTATCATCTTGAAGCACAAAAGCAAGGAGTTTATCATCATTACCGAGCCTATTACCTTTTGGAGGGTGGTGCCTCCTAGATTGGTTAGGTGTCGCTTGGGAGCCTCCTACTTCGTGTTGTGGAGTGAACCAAGAAGTTTGTAAGGGCAAGGAGATCGCCTACTTCGTGAAGATCTACCCATAGTGAAGCTAGTCCTTCGTGGACGGAAGTCGTATGGAATAGCCAAGGTTGCTACTTCGTGGACCCTTTTGGGTGGAGCCCTCCATGGACTCTCGCGACCGTTACCCTCCGTGGGTTGAAGACTCCATAAACGTGGATGTACGATAGTGCCACCTATTGGAACCATGGGAAAAATCATCGTGTCTTCAACTGCGTTTGATCTACCTATCTCAACTCTTTACTTCATATGCAATGTCTTTACTTTCCGCTGCCATATTTGTTGACATGCATGTGTAGGGCTGTTAGACTTGCTAGCTTTGCTAAAAACTTTTAAAATCTGCCAACCAATTAACTTGGGAAAAGGTTAGGTTTTAAATTTCTGCTAGTAGTCTATTCACCCCCCTCTAGACACTCTTCTAGTGATCCCTCAATTGGTATCAGAACGTTGGTCTCCATTGCTTCGGTTTAATCACCGAGGAGGAAGATGGATGTGTCTAGTATAGGGAGTTTGTAACATCCCAAACTTTGGAATGTTATAATAAATATAGAATGATTGTTTGTTTGCTTGAATGATCGAAAGTGAGTGAAATTTGAAACTTTTTGAAAGTTTAATGAGAGGGAATGAAATGACTTTCCCACACTTTCACTTTGCATTTTGATCACCAGGAATTCAAATTAATTTCATCACAAAACCCTAGAGTGAAGATGACATGACTTCTTCCATTTAAAGAAATGAAAAGGGATTTGAAAAGAATTTGAATTTCATTTGAAAAATATTTCAAATTCAGAAAACTTTATGCAACTCAATGATTTTCATGAGAGAAGATAAAATGACTTCTTCAAATTATATGAAATATGAGTTGGAAGTTTAAAATAAATCTTTGAATAGTGAATGTGAAAATCTCTGGATTTTCTTTTGGAATCATTTCATATTTGATTCCTATTCCAATTTTCAAAGTATTCAAACCCCTGACAAAAATTTGAGAGGAGTAACATGACACTCCACACCAGGGACTTCTTGGTGATTTATTTGAATAATAAAACCAGGGGTTATTCTGAAAAAAAAAATTTGCAAAGGGATTTAAAAGCAAAAGGGCAATTTCTGAAAATAATATTTTTTCCAAAGTATTCAAATGCCAGAATAAAAATGTCCATTAAATGGCATTTATTATTATGTTAATTTTTATATAAAATTTGACTATATTTGTAATTTATTAGAATGCATTGAACAATATTTGCATTGAACAATATTTAATGCTGATGGGCTCGCCGTTTTATTATAAAACCGTTACCGTTTTCTATTTATGATTTTACCAGAGCCATAAAAATTGTTCAATGCATTCGAATAAATTCCAAATATAGTCAAATTTTGTATCTGAATTGACACAATAATAAATGCCATTTAATGGACATTTTTATTCTGGCATTTGAATATTTGGAAAAAATATTATTTTCAAAAATTGCCCTTTTGCTTTTAAATCCCTTTGCAAATATTTTTTTCAGAATAACCCCTGGTTTTTATTACTCAAATAAATCACCAAGAAATCCCTGGTGCGGAGTGTCATGTTACTCCTCTCAAATTTTTGTCAGGGGTTTGAATACTTTGAAAATTGGAATAGGAATCAAATATGAAATGATTCCAAAAGAAAATCGAGAGATTTTCACATTCACTATTCAAAGATTTATTTTAAACTTCCAACTCATATTTCATATAATTTGAAGAATTCATTTTATCTTCTCTCATGAAAATCAGTGAGTTGCATAAAGTTTTCTGAATTTGAAATATTTTTCAAATGAAATTCAAATTCTTTTCAAATCCCTTTTCATTTCTTTAAATGGAAGAAGTCATGTCATCTTCACTCTAGGGTTTTGTGATGAAATGAATTTGAATTCCTGGTGATCAAAATGCAAAGTGAAAGTGTGGGAAAGTCATTTCATTCCCTCTCATTAAACTTTCAAAAAGTTTCAAATTTCACTCACTTTCAATCATTCAAGCAAACAAACAATCATTCTATATTTATTATAACATTCCAAAGTTTGGGATGTTACAAACCTACCACACTTAAAATGAATCTCGTCCTCGAGATTTGGAAGGGCTAGAAAGAAAAGGTTAGGGTTTGGGGTCTTCTAACAAAACTCCATTGACCTGGAAATGTGGGTCTACCACACTTGAAATGAGAGTTACTGGTTCTTCAAAATCTTGACAGTCCTATGGTGCATCTGTCTGTTCACATTCTTCACAGCATCTTCCTTGGTGATGATCTTCGGTTATATCAAAATCTTGAGTCCTCATAACAACATGTATTTCCGCCGATACTGAGTCTTCTTAGCTGGTAAGTCTCGTGATCAATTCTAAATAACTTATCGAAGATCTCATGGTGGTCTACCATTTGTGGTTGTCCTGCAGTGAAATGGGTCTTGGCTTTATTCCTCACCGTAAAATTTCCTACGTGTGACAGCAACTGTCAATGTACAAGGGTTTTCTTCATACCATTCTAAGGCTTAAACAAAAGCTTCAAAGAACGTCGTCTCTTTACTCTGGGTAAGTCACCCAGATTTACCATTCTGGATAGCAGGAGAATGATAAGAGTAAGTCGTCATGGTGGCCAAGCCATGTCGCACTAAAATCATTACCTTGTATAAGGTTTAGTAATCTCGTATTCTAACACTTGGGCTTCCTCACTAGCGTTGCAGAAAATTTCTCTTGTCAACGAACAAAGTTCAGATAAATCCATTGATTCTGCAAGCTAAGCAAAAACATCTATCGTTTTTTCACAACTCTCAGGTTATCGTATGCTCCTAAGAAAACGTTTGCGGATCCGTCGTAGCTTCTTCCAAGTTTCTTCCTTCACAAAGGTGGCGCTTGATCCTTATCAATCTTGAGGTCAGTGACTTGTGGATTCACTTGAATTCTTGAACAACTTCATCTCACCCGTGGGGTGACTATTGATGCATATTCCAGCATTACCTTCAGTTCACTCCATTATACCCTTGAGGTAACAAATCTCAGAGTTATTCTTGTCTAGATTCCACTCTGCAGAATCGATTTTCCTTTCCATTGGTTTGTTTAACCTTGGGTGTGGTTTTCACCATAATCATTCCGTTTCTCAGCATTCCCGCTTCGAAAACTCTTTGTCTCAAAGGTTATTATCCGGATAGTTTGCGGTGATTCCACATTCTCTTCATCCGTATTCACTGATCCAAATTACTTAACCGGGAGGTACCTGTGGTCACTACCACACTTAAAATGAAATGCACTCAGGTCTGCTTAGACCAAATTTTTGTCTCGTATCCTCGAAAATTGGTCGGAGACTATTGCTCTTGGAATGGCAACTCATATAGTTCAACACGGGAGAGTCATGACATCATAAATTCCATTGATCTCATGAATTTTATTACAGACACTGAGACTTCCGTTACATAACTTCAATCTCTTCTTAAAATTCCAAAATACTTTATTACAAGTGTTGCCATCCACATAGTTTGGTATGGGTCAGTTTCACTCCCAACTTTATTCCTTTATCCCCTCTTGGAGATATTTTAGTACCACTAGAACTTTGCGATGTGCTCCTTGAAATCACCCATCTTCTCCTTGATCAGGGTGGACTTGAGCTTCATCTCCATCATCTCCGTGTGCACGTATTGCAGGTATTCCTGAGTATGACGGAGTCTTGCTTCAAGTATTTCTCCAATATGGTGTATGGCTTCCATGGCAGCTTCACGAACAGCGTCAAAGAAAATAGCTTGTGGTACACGAGATATGTAAAAGTATCGTCCAGTAGTCTTTGGGCAAACTCCCTTTGCACGGTGAAGGTGTACCTCCACATACCAAAGTTTCACTCCATTATCCATGAATGGGTAGCCTTTGTAGACTGCATCTCCTTCAAGATGGATGTGCTTCATCATATCCTTCAGGATCCTTGGGTAGTCATGATCACTGGTCAGGGTCATGATTGTTTCCGGGCCTTTGAGGAAAGACTCATAAAGGGTGGTCATCTGCGTGTGTCAGAAAAGGTACTCAAAATTGACATACGTCTCGACTTGGGTAAACATCCATGTTATTCAAAATCAAACTTCAATTTCACTTTCCAACATCTTTAGAGAGTATTGTCATCCTTAAAACAAATGGATTATCCATTACATAACCTCAAAGGATAAGAGTGCTACCTATTACATTTATTACTTCCGAACTCAAACTACTCATGCTTAGCATTCTTCTCTGGGAAGGTATAGGAGTAGGGTCATGTCTTCTTGCACCGAAAACAGATGATTTTTGACAAATCTCGGGGCTTCTTGATGTTGGTGCTTGCTCCTTGGGTTCTTGATTCCTTTCTTGGGCACTTATCGGCATAGTGGCCCATATCCTTACGCTTGTAACATCTAATATGACTCAGGTCCTTCTGTTCAGGGGCTCGTCTCTTCCTAAGGTTCTTTGTTCCGATCAAAACTTCAATTTCCTATGGATCAAACTCCACTTCTTCTGTCGGGAAGTTTCCCAGATACTCTTTTCTTTCCTTCGTACAGTCCTGTGAGAAATGTCCTTCTTCCCCACATGAATAGCAGACATTTGAGTAAAACCTGGTTAATCCTTCTCCATCAGGGTCTTCAATATCTTTCTTCATCACAAATTCTCCAAATTCTCCTCTGAAGGCTTCCTTCATGGCTTCCTTCTATTGCTTGATGACTTCCTGTACCTTGGGGTATATTTGGCATTGAGCCGGGTAGTGGTTGGTTCCTTCACACAAGAAACAAGTCACCCTACTAGTTGGGCACTCCTCAACTGGGTGATTTTCTTCACAATGACGACATCCATCCTTGTGTTCTTCTTGGGTGTGTCCTATCTCTCCACAGATTTTGCATGCTCGGGTCTTCTTCATCGGGATAACACAATGATTCTGAATGAGACGGGATCTTAACAGAGTCTTCTTGAGTTCTTCCCAATTCTTTGCTCCATTAAATCCTTGTATGGCATGATGCATTTTCCACCAAGTTGTGGCACTTTGTGTAAAGTGCTGGAGAGCATATTGAACCTCATACTTCTGTGCTATCGAGTTGCTCCTGAAGTGATTCTCCATGTTGTGTATCCATACTTCTGCCTCTAGCTGGGTCATTGGTCCAGAAAGTACAAGTCCAGCTTCATATGCCATCTATTGGGTTCAAGGTTTTGGGATGAGAAGCAAGAGAGAGAAAGGAGGGGAAAACACACAATACAAACAATGGTTTTGAAAATAGATTTTAGTTGTGGCTGTCGAAAATAAAACTTACACACAAATGACAGCTCACAAATCATCGTATCTAACGTAAGTATACAACAAGGGTTTGGTCTTCTAGGGCATAATATCTTCGAAATTCTTCATGGTCTTCAATTTCTTCAGATCTGTATAGTATTCAACCTGTATAGCTTCAATTCTTCTAATGCATGGTGAAATCTTCTATACTTGGAAAGGACCATCAGTTGTTTCGATATCTTGTCCTTCTTGGAGGGCTTCAGTTGATCCTTCGTGTGGTCAAGGGAAAAAGGGTATTTTCTAACTCTTGATAAAACTCAGAAAGGATGAGAAGTAAAGACTCTTTTGAAAACAAAGTTTTTGAGAAATCATTTCCTAAGGGCTTTCCAGTTTACTAGGGTCACGTCCTACAGTCAACATGTGCTCTGATACCATTTCTGTAGCGACCCGACTCAAAACGAGTCAAGCCTCTGTGTGTTCTGTGCCATCCCTGGATCAGTATGCTGGCACACACAGTACATCAATGTACATATCAAAGTGCAATCACATGTAAATAACGTAAAACTGATATATACCTTAAAATAGCAGCGGATACAGTCAATGGGAGTGGAGTCCCAATAACACCAACGGCAAGTTGAGTGCGGACCGTAACCCTGAATCGTACTCTTACCCGTCGTAGAAGAGTATCTGCAACATAAGACGTTGCAGCCATGTAGGTCAGTACATTGAATGTACTGGCAAGATCACCATAGTAGAATAGAAAAATAAGGACTATTCTATATGCAAAGGCTTTGTGGCTCTGTGTCTGAGTTTTTGCGTAAAAGCTGATTTTATTTTCCTACAACAAAGGAATATCAGGAATTTCACTATAGAGTTACCTATCATGACATGGTTCCGCCAACCAATGTCTCACTGCCCATAAGTATCATAAGTTGCCCACAATTAGTTATTAGTCCAGTGTTGAGAGTTCAGAGATAGATCCAAGTCTAGAAGCTCAAATTGTCCGTAACCGGGGACACGGCTAATCGATTAGGTTTAACTCTGCGGAGTGTTGTGTACTTTACCCACAAGATTCTTTCCCTCCTGGTAAGTCCTCGCACTGCCTGGTGTTTGAGAACAGGATGAAAGAAACATGGTCTTTCAGAGTGCTTCCCTGACTGTCCGATAGTGCCCATCCCAATCCTAACGTTGACTACATCTCGTAGCACTACCTAGCAGAGTCACAACAAAGATCAACCAAGCCAGAGCCCATAATGACTTGTGGCTACACAGGTAAGCTTCCGGGCATGAAGTATTCATCCTTCTCTTTGAGTCCGGGTGAAGCTTTCCGCAAGATGTCATGGCGCTTCTCCATGCATCCCGGCCATCCACTAGTTTCTCCAGGGATGCCCAATCAACCATCCTTCACCCAGTAGTGTGTATTGAAAACTTGTCTTCTCGAGTCTTGAAGTCTTGAGGTCTTGAAGATGCAGGACTTGAAGATGTCTTCATGAAGTCGTCGTTTTGACGTGGAGTCCTTCTTCACACCACTTGTTACTAAAGCCCCGGGAACGCTAGTTAGTGCAATGCTATGCTAAAGTAGATGGGGTCTGGTATGAGTGTTCGTGAGTGGTGTGAAGAAGGACTCCACGTCAAAACGACGACTTCATGAAGACATCTTCAAGTCCTGCATCTTCAAGACCTCAAGACTTCAAGACTCGAGAAGACAAGTTTTCAATACACACTACTGGGTGAAGGATGGTTGATTGGGCATCCCTGGAGAAACCAGTGGATGGTCGGGATGCATGGAGAAGCGCCATGACATCTTGCGGAAAGCTTCACCCCGACTCAAAGAGAAGGATGAATACTTCATGCCAGGAAGCTTACCTGTGTAGCCACAAGTCATTATGGGCTCTGGCTTGGTTGATCTTTGTTGTGACTCTGCTGGGCAGTGCTACGAGATGTAGTCGACGTTAGGATTGGGATGGGCACTGTCGGACAGTCAGGGAAGCACTCTGAAAGACCATGTTTCTTTCATCCTGTTCTCAAACACCAGGCAGTGCGAGGACTTACCAGGAGGGAAAGAATCTTGTGGGTAAAGTACACAACACTCTGTAGAGTTAAACCTAATCGATTAGCCGTGTCCCCGGTTACGGACAATTTGAGCTTCTAGACTTGGATCTATCTCTGAACTCTCAACACTAGACTGATAACTAATTGTGGGCAACTTATGATACTTATGGGCAGTGAGACATTGGTTGGCGGAACCATGTCATGATAGGTAACTCTATAGTGAAATTCCTGATATTGCTTTGTTGTAGGAAAATAAAATCAGCTTTTACGCAAAAACTCAGACACAGAGCCACAAAGCCTTTGCATATAGAATAGTCTTTATTTTTCTATTCTACTATGGTGATCTTGCCAGTACATTCAATGTACTGACCTACATGGCTGCAACGTCTTATGTTGCAGATACTCTTCTACGACGGGTAAGAGTACGATTCAGGGTTACGGTCCGCACTCAACTTGCCGTTGGTGTTATTGGGACTCCACTCCCGTTGACTGTATCCGCTGCTATTTTAAGGTATATATCAGTTTTACGTTATTTGCATGTGATTGCACTTTGATATATACATTGATGTACTGTGTGTGCCAGCATACTGATCCAGGGATGGCACAGAACACACAGAGGCTTGACTCGTTTTGAGTCGGGTCGCTACAGAGTTTGAGTTGTAGAGTGCCCATTCTTGATGGAGAATACTATAGTCAAGGGAAGTTTTTGATGCTTGAGTTGTTTAATGAATTTCAATTGAGCAAATATGTTATGCGCCCCTATGAGCCTCCTATTGATGAATTGCATGCCACACATGAAGAGGAAATCAACATGCTTGGTAACCTAAGAACTGTCAATCTTATCGTTAGAGGTTTACCAAGATTCGTGCTTTCTCAAATGAAGAACTTTGCATGTGCATATACCTTATGGACTAATTTGGAGAAACGATATCCAAATCTTTCCTTAGGGAATCTAGATGAAATTCTTCATAAAGCCATTGCTTTTCATAAAATGAAGCCTAGTGATCCAAACTTTGATAAATGCCTATTTGAACTCCGTGATCTTATGCGTGCTAAAGGAGATGTCACCACTATCAACAACATTATCTTTGAAGCCATTCACACTCATAAACTTGAAAATTGTCATGATCATTATTCTAACGAATCTCTTGTTCATTATGACGAGGATTTCCCACTTGATGATGACAATGTGGAACATGGCTATTATGAAGAAGATGTGTTGTTTGACATTAAGTATGAGAAGATCATGAAGAATCTAAGTCTTATGGCAAAGTACTTCATCCCATGGAGATGAAGAATCTGACCCTTTGGAAGATATCCTAGATTTACCCATCAGCAAGATTCGTCCCATGGAGGTGAAGGAAATTACTTCATCAACTCAAGTGGAAGCCCCTACCTCAATACAAGGTGAACCACAACATGACATGGAGGCATCCACAAGAGTTACATGGCAAGATGATGAAGAGGAGGAAGTGCATCATGAAGATCCACCACAACCTCCTTCACAACCACCTCAAGGGAACGGCACCTTCAACAACAACGAAGATGAAGGAGATGATGATGAAGAAGAAGCACCACCAACCAACAATCGGAAGTTGACCCAAGTTCGAGCACAAGTGACCAAGAACCATCCCCTAAATCAAATCTTTTGTGATATACAAACAGGGAGAATCACTCGCTCTAAAACTCGTCTAGCAAACTTCTGTGAGCATTATTCTTTCATTTCTAGCATTGAGCCTTTGAAGGTAGAACAATCTCTTGAAGACGCGGATTGGGTGAACACTATGCATGAAGAGCTTCACAACTTTGAAAGGAACGAAGTGTGGACACTCGTGGAGAAGCCCGAGGATGAACACAACATCATCGGAACCAAATGGGTTTTTTGAAACAAGCAAGACGAAGACGGTAAATTCATGCGCAACAAGGCTCTCCTCGTAGCTCAAGGATACACGCAAGTCGAAGGTATGGACTACGGTGAGACCTACGCCCTTGTCGCTAGACTTGAAGCTATTCACATTCTTCTTGCTTATGCCAATCACCATGGTATCACAATTTATCAAATGGATATTAAAAGTGCATTTTCAAATGGTGAGATTGAAGAAGAGGTTTATGTTAAGCAACCACCCGGCTTTGTTAATCCTAAGAAATCTGATCATGTTTACAAGCTTCGTAAAGCTCTTTATGGTCTTAAGCAAGCCCCTCGTGCTTGGTACAAATGTTTAACGAAGTTTCTTATCGAAAAAGGTTTTGAAATTGGTAAAATTGATGCAACCTTATTCACTAAGAGAGTTAATGGTGAACTGTTTGTGTGCCAAATTTATGTGGATGATATTATCTTTGGTTCCACTAACCCTCAATTTAGTGAAAGATTTGGAAGGTTGATGTCTGAGAAGTATGAGATGTCTATGATGTGTGAGCTGAAATTCTTTCTTGGGTTGCAAATCAAACAATCGAAAGAAGGAACTTTCATCTCTCAAACTAAGTATACCAAGGACTTGATCAAAAAGTTCAACATGCAGGAATGCAAAGGTATGAGAACCCCTATGCCTACTAGCGGACATGTTGATCTTACCAGAGAGGATGATCCGATTGATCAGAAAGTTTATCGATTTATGATTGGTTCACTTTCAATTCTATGTGCATCTCTCCCCGATATCATGCTGAGTGTTTGCATGTGTGCTAGATATCAAGCTGCACCAAAAGAATGTCATCTTTCAGCTATTAAACACGTTGTGAGATACTTGATACAAACGTCAAATTTTGGCATTTGGTATCCCAAGGGATCTTCTTTTGACCTTCTTGGCTATTCTGATTCAGACTATGCCGGTGACAAGGTTGATAGAAAATCCACCTCGGGTACTTGTCAATTTTTGGGCAGATCTCTTGTATCTTGATCCTCTAAGAAACAAAACTCGGTATCTCTATCGACTGCCGAAGATGAGTATATTGTTGTTGGATCTTGTTGTGCGCAACTTCTTTGGATGACGCAAACACTTAAGGATTATGGAATTCATGTTAAAAATGTTCCATTACTTTGTGACAATGAAAGTGCTATTCAAATTGGTCATAATCCTGTGCAACATTCTCGAACTAAGCATATTCAAGTTCAACATCATTTCATTCGTGACCATGTTGCAAAAGGAGATATTAATCTTAAGCATGTTCGCACTAACAAGCAATTGGCCGATACCTTTACTAAGCCACTTGATGAGAAGACATTTTGTCACTTGAGGAGTGAGTTGAACATCATCGATGCTTCAAACTTGAGCTAGACTCACTCGGTTGCATGCATGGGCATGAGCTTTCTTGATATTTCCATGTATCTTAACATTTTATCTTATGCCATGGAATTCTATGCTCCCTTGTATTGCATCTAATCTCTTGTAGGTACTTGGAAAAACTTCATTCCACAAGATTGCCATCAACTCCAATCATTAGCAATCTTGTCATTACCAAGTATCCACAACCCCTCTTGATGATGGAAGGAAGAAGACCACTCAACCATATCCTTGACATATACTTGATCATGATTGCACACTCTCAATTGGAATCATGTCAATTGGGTATATCTATTGTTCTTCCTTGCATAACTAATCTTTGTAGGTAACTAGTATACTAGAACAAGAAGGATTGCCCAAAACTCAAGATGATCTTCATCAACCTCGAGCATCCTCAACAAGTTCATTTACAAGCTACGTCATCAACATCACTCAAAGGTATGAACTCATGTCCTTGAAAAGGCTTTACTCAAATAAATGAGCTAAAGCAACTCAAGCGACATGAAGACATTAAGACGCTTAATCGAAAAATGGTAACCCCATTCTGAGCTTAACGTAGAGTATGACCTATGATCAAGTATTCTTGATTGGCTCCTAAGTCGATATACTGTAATATAGGTGACCTAGTCACCGCCCATCATCTAGTTAAGAATCTGGTGTGGTTTGCTCTCTATTGCATGATTTTCCATAACCACTCAAATCTTCTCTAGTTGATGTTCCTTGTATATTTCATTGCAAATGTTTCTCTTGACTCTCTGAAAACAGAAACTTGGTTTCTCTTTCGGAGCCGCCAACACAAATATCTCGGTTCTACCGAAATTGCAGACAAGTTGCACTATAACATCTCGGTACCACTGATCTATCTAGCTCGAAGTAACCGATTTTCATTCTGGTTCATTTGAATTCATTTTTGCAATTCTTTGTTTTCTTAGTAAACTGTCTTGTAATACTTCTATTACTTCGATGATCCCTCAATAACAAAACCTTGTATTGCTTAGGGGGAGAAGACCAAAAGTTAATCTTGAGGAGAGAATTTCTTTCTTCAAGGATCCCTATCTTCAATGAAGAAAGGTGGAGAAGAACAAATCATTTTTCCTGACACTGTCAGTTTTCATATCTATGAATCCTACATTTCAATGACCCTTGTTATCAAGGATCCCTTCTCAATTAATGATCCCTGTATCTGTCCCTGTTTTTGTTCTTCGCCCTTGCTTTTTGGAAATTAATGCCAAAGGGGGAGAAGATCAAAGCTTCAACCATTTCGGGAGAAGACCAAAGGTTCATGCTACAAGGGAGATACATGCTTATGCAAAGGGGGAGAAATGATTAAGGGGGAGGGCCAACATGAATACTGATATCTTTATAAACAGGGGGAGAATATCAAAGTAGGGAGAAGAAAATTGTTGACCTTTCTCACCTTATCCAATCCTAATATCAACATGCTAAGTTTCAGGGGGAGAGGATAATACATTTTCATATCTATGTGAGAAAATTCTCAATGATTTTGGAGACATATCAATTCTAAGGAATACTATTTTTTATATGTCCTCCATATCTTGGAAATTTTGAGTTCTATTGCCTTGCTGTTTGGTAGAATACTCTTGTGTTTCCTAACATTGTTTTCTCAAGTGTTTTTCTATTACCAGGATGCTCGAGAACTCAAGGTAAGTATATGCATCATATCCTTGGTCAAGATGATCTCTTGCTTCTTGCACATATTGTTTCCAAGAGTGATGTATTGAACAAAGATACATCTCATTCATATATATTTGATGCATATAGCCAAGATACACATGACCTGTTATATCCCTTCTATCTTATGTGTGTTCATGCACTCAAAAGCAACTATCCTTTAAAGAACTGCACAAATTTAGGGGGAGCAAGTTTAAGTCATGTGTCTCTCAAAGTCTTCAGCATAACCATGCATATCTTTATTTGAAGCTTTGATTGTATGTTGTCATCAATTACCAAAAAGGGGGAGATTGAAAGCACAACATGCTCCCTTGGTGGTTTTGATAATTCATGACAACATACATTGTCTGTTGGACTGATATTTTCACCTAGTGCATTTCAGATACAGTCTATGAGAGGATTGGCAAAAACGGGATTGTGGAGATAACCCAAGATGCAAGGAAATACGTCGGCCAAGATTCAAGCAAGAGGACTCTACATTTTATATTTGTGAGAAATCACTTTGAGTCATAGGAAAGCCAATACTATTAAAATGGGGCAAGGTTTTGTTGGTGAACAATATGCTCAAACGTGCACAAGTGATAGTCGCCAACAACATCCACAAAACTCTCCCACCAAAGTCTGTTCTATACCCAACACTCAAAATCGGTGCAATCAACTATACCACTTCGGTGCCACCGATTCCAGAACCTAGACAGACTTTGCCAAACCCTAGCCACTTCGGTGCAATCGATTCCATACCGGTGCCACCGAGTTTAGGTTGCCAACTTTCTATTACGCAAATTCACATTTTCGGTCCCACCGAGAATGTTGGATCGGCGTCACCGAGATTGGAAATCTGACCGTTGGTCACCTTATCAGTGCAACCGAGAATTGTACATCGGTCCCTTCGAGATTCGAAAGTTACCACCTTTTGGTCAGTTTGGTACCACCGAGATTAACACATAGGTGTCACCAAGTTGGTCATTTTGTGTGTAACGGTTGGATTTTTGGGGATGCCTATATATACCCCTTCACCACCACTCACTCGACAAATAAGCACTCAGAACTATTCCATACCTATCCTATCAGATTTTCTGAGAGAGAACCACCTACCCTTGTGTTGAGGTCAAGATCTTCCACTCAAATCATATGGATCTTGATTTCTAGCCTCCCCAAGTTGCTTTTCACCAATCCTATCTCTTCTACCAAGCCAAACCTGTGAGAAAGAGAGATTTTCTGTTGAGGAGTCTATCATCTTGAAGCACAAGAGCAAGGAGTTCATGATCATTATCGAGCCTATTACCTTTTGGAGGGTGGTGCCTCCTAGATTGGCTAGGTGTCGCTTGGGAGCCTCCTACTTCGTGTTGTGGAGTGAACCAAGAAGTTTGTAAGGGCAAGGAGATCGCCTACTTCATGAAGATCTACCCATAGTGAGGCTAGTCCTTCGTGGACGGAAGTCGTATGGAATAGTCAAGGTTGCTACTTCGTGGACCCTTTTGGGTGGAGCCCTCCGTGGACTCTCGCTACTGTTACCCTTCGTCGGTTGAATACTCCATAAACGTGGATGTACGATAGCGCCACCTATCGGAACCATGGGAAAAATCATCATGTCTTCAACTGCGTTTGATCTACCTGTCTCAACTCTTTACTTCATATGCAATGTCATTACTTTCCGCTGCCATATTTGTTGACATGCATGTGTAGGGCTGTTAGACTTGCTAGCTTTGCTAAACACTGTTAAAATCTGCCAACCAAATAACTTGGGAAAAGGTTAGGTTTTAAATTCCTGCTAGTAGTCTATTCACACCCCCCCCCTCTAGACACTCTTCTAGTGATCCCTCACTATGAGGATTTGGATACCTTTGAGGGCGAAGAGTGTGCTGCCCGCGAGCGCCACATCAAAGACCACATTGACACCGCTGATGCATAGCAACAATAGCTTGCGGAAGCCGGGGCCACCTCCAAAGATCCTCGGCCCGAGATTGGGGGCACCAGGACTGCTGGCTATCAGCCGACTCAGCACTCTTGCTCCCCTCGTGTCTCCTGTAGACTAGCCGAGGCAAGCAACCCCCCGCGCTCCCAGCAGCTGGGGAGCGAGGAGCCGGCTGTAAACAGCCAGTGAACCAACTAGCCGGCTCGTAGCAGCCGCCACGACAAGGTGCCGGCGGCCGGCAGCCGGCACACCCGCAGACACACCCCGCTGACGCGGCGCGAGCCAGCACGATCAATCCCTCCTGTCATCCGCCCCGAGCTTTCGGCCCGGTTCGGACCGCGTGTCCCCCGTAGCGAGAACGACGCCCGTCTCCACATCGAGCAGCTTGCGTAGTCGTCCCTCCTCGAGGAGGAGGGCTCTTTTGTCCCGGCATTCTTCGGCTCCCAGATCCGCAACAAGCCATTCCCAACCGGCTTCACTCTCCACTGAGACACCCCAAAGTACAATGGGGCCACCAAGCCCGAGGACTGGCTGATCGACTACACCATCGTGGTCGGCATTGCCAGGGGGAACAAGCGCGTAGATGTCCGCTACGCTCCCCTCATGTTGATCGGCTCGGCCCGCACTTGGCTCAACAGCCTGGCAGCCAGGAGCATCAATACCTGGACGGACTTCGAGGAAGCCTGCGTCCGCAACTTCACTGACACCTACAAGAGGCCTGGCCATCCCCATGAACTAGCCATGTGCGTTCAGGGGCCGGACAACTCCCTCCGCGACAACCTCACCCGGTGGACCAAGCTCCGCAACTCCTGTGAGGGGGTGCACTAGGTGCAAGCCATACAGTACTTCATCGAAGGCTGTCGAGACGGCACGCCCCTCAAGCACAAACTCCTGTGCTCCGAGCCGGCTACGTTAGCCGAGCTCATGACCAAGGCGGTCAAATACGCCACTACGGATTCCGCCATTCGGGCCAAGACGACCCCGCCTGCCACGGCAATGCTAACGCCGACGGCATCCCGACCGGCTGCCGACAACCAGCAGCCACAGAACAACAAGTGCAAGAACGACCAGCCCGACTCCCACTATGGGAGCCGGCAGGTCACCACCATCGGAGAGCAGGAGCCAGCCGCCCAGCCTTCTAGTCAGCATTAGTGCACTGGGAAGAACACCTGGCAGCCCAAGATCACGTTCGAGTAGATGCTCGACCTCCCCTGCAAGAACCACTCTCGGGCCAAGCCCTCTACGCACACGCTCCCAGCAGTGCAGCTTCTCACAGCGATTGCCCGGGGGGCGGCCTTCCGGCTCCCCCTGCACCGCCTGCCCGCGTGCCGCCTCCGGCACCAGCTGCCACCCCGACGCCGGCTCCGGCTCCGACCCTAAACGACGGTCGCCTGCACGACCAGTTCCCCAACCAGGACGGTTGCTACGTCGTCTTCACAAGTGAAGAGATGGGCAAGCATGCCCAGCGCCAGCTCCACCGTGAGGTGAATGCCACCATGCTGGCTACTCCCCAGTTCATGCACTGGTCGGAGAAGCCGGTCACCTACAGCCGGGCCGACCACCCGGCCATGATGCCAAATCCCGGCAGCTACGCCTTGGTCCTCGACCCCACCATCACCTCCAAGAGGCGCACCTGCCGCTTCTCGCGGGTGCTGATCGATGGTGGCAGCATCAACATCCTTTACCTTGACACGATGCGCAAGATGGGCTAAAGGAGGAAGACCTGCAGGTGAGCTGAACAGCCTTCCATGGCATCATGCCAGGAAAGTCCTGCTCCCCTGTCAGCAAGATCAAGCTCGACGTCCTTTTTGGCAGCCCCGGCCACTTCCGCCGTGAGCCGGTTCTGTTCGAGGTGGTGAACCTCGACAGGCCCTACCACGCACTGCTGGGCCGACTGGCTCTCATAAAGTTCACGGCGGTCCCTCACTACGCCTACCTCAAGATCAAGATGCCGGGTCCCAAGGGGATCATCACCATCGCAGGTGACTACAAGATGTCAATCGAGTGCGTGTGGGACGGTAGCCAGCTGGCCGAGGCCCTGGAGATAGCCGAGGAAAAGCGGCACCTTGACCGGCTCATGTCCCTCGCTGCCAGCCAGCCGGCCATGTCGGCACCTCCCTCGCAGTCGGTTGGCGAGGCCTCCTTCTAGCCCTCCAAGAACACCAAGCAGATCCCGCTCAACCCGGCCAACCACACTCGGTGCATCACCATCGGCTCCCGCCTCGACAGCAAATAGGAAAGCGAGCTTGTCGACTTCCTCCATGAGAATCGGTACATCTTTGCATGGTCTGCCAAGAACATGCCGGGTGTTCCGAGGAAGTTTGCCGAGCACAAGCTTTATGTCCGGCCGGATGCTAAACCGGTCAAGCAACCCCTGCACCGTTTCTCTGAGGAGAAGCGGCGTACTATAGGAGAAGAGATCGCCTGGCTGCTGGCAGCCGACTTCATCATGGAAGTATTCCACCCGGACTGACTGGCCAACCCGGTCCTGGTGCTGATGAAGAACAAGACCTGGCGCATGTGCATCTACTACACCAGCCTGAACAAGGCATGCCCCAAGGACCCATTCGCCCTACTGCGGATCGATCAAGTCATTGACTCCAAGGCCGGCTGCGAATTGTTGTCTTTCTTGGACGCCTACTCCGGCTACCACCAAATAATGCTGGACTCGGAGGACCAGCTCAAGACCTCCTTCATCACGCCTTTTGGGTCCTATTGATACATCACCATGTCCTTCGGCCTGAAAAATGCAGACGCCACCTTCCAGCATTGCACGCAAAAGTGCCTCCTGCCTCAGAGGCAGGAACGACCATGTCTACGTCGACGACATCGTCATCAAAACCAAGAAGCATTTCAGCCTCCTCGACGACCTCCGGGAGACCTTCGCGAACCGGTGCGAGTACAAGATCAACCTCAACCCAGAGATGTGCGTCTTTGGCATCCCAGCCAGCCGGATCCTGGGTTTCTTCGTGTCCACCCGCGGCATCGAAGCTAACCCAGATAAGATCCGTGCGATCGAACGCATGCCCAAGCCGACCCGGCTCCGCGACGTCCAGAAGTTTACCTGCTGCCTCGCCTCGCTCAGCCGGTTCATCAGTCGACTAGGGGAGAAGGCCTTGCCCCTCTATAGTCTCCTTCGCAAGACGCCTCTGGTCAAGGCGGGTCACACCATGAAGCCAGGCATGTTCGATTGGCCCGACGTGGCGGACGAGGCTTTCCGTAGCCTCAAGAGGGCCCTCACCCGTGCGCCCATCCTTGTCGTGCCGGCTGAGAGGGAGCCGTTGCTTGCCTACATCGTAGCAACCACGCGTGTTGTCCTGGTGGTCGAGCGGTCGGAGGAGGTCAAATCCTTGTCGTTCCATCGCCCCATCTACTACCTTAGCGAGGTCCTCTCTGCCTCCAAGAAGAACTACCCCCATTACCAGAAGATGTGCTATGGCATTTACTTCCCCGCCAAGAAGGTCAAGCAGTACTTCCAGGAGCACACCATCACCGTGGTGAGCATGGCCCCTCTCGGCAAGATCATGGGCGGCTGAGACTCCAATGGACAGATTGCCAAGTGGGTCAGCGCCCTAGCCGACCATGAGATTCAGTACGAACCCCATACCGCCATCAAGTTGCAAGCGATGGCCGATTTCCTCAACAACTGGGCAGAGACCGAGTTCATGCCTCCTCCCCCAGAGTCCACGCATTGACGCATGCATTTCGACGGCTCGAAGGTGAGGACCGGACTAGGTGCCGGCATAGTCCTCTCCTCTCTAAAAGGCGATCAACTCAAATACACGCTCCAGATTCACTTTGCCGCCTCCAACAACATGGCCGAGTATGAGGCACTGGTCCATGACCTCCGGCTCGCAAAAGAGATTGGCATCCAGCGCATCATGTGCTTCAGGGACTCCGACCTCGTAGTACAACAGGTCTCTGGTGAATGGGACACCAGGGACACCAATATGGCCAGCTATCGCTTCCTCATCTAGCAGCTCACTAGCTCCTTCAAGGGCTATGAGTTCCACCACATCCCGCAGCGGATAACGAGGCAGCCGATACGCTAGCAAAGATCCGCTCCACCCGCCAGGCTGTCCCAGCCGGCGTCCCTCTCGAGCGGCTACGCAAGCCATTGATCAAGCCTTCCCCGGAATCGGAGTCCATCTTCATGCCGGTCGACGCTGCCGGCCCATTGGCGGTTTAGACCGCTCTCATAGCGTCAATGGCACCGGCCCCTTCGACGTCGGCGGCCGAGCCGGCACCGGCTCCCCCGGACCTGGCGGCTACATCCAGCGTGGCCGGCTCTGTCACCACGGTGGTCCTGATGGCCATCGACGCCCCCATCCCGTTGTCCCGGGCCTAGGGACTGGCAAACCGGTCCCGGGAGCTTGTGAGCCGGACCCAAGGGCTGCTCGCCCAAGCGTGGGGGCTTCGGAGCTGGCCCAACCCATCCTGGCTTTCCTTCTGTGCGGGAAGCTCCCCATGGACGAGACCTCGGCGAGACAAGTCCAGCACCGGGCCCCGGCTTATAGCATCATCAATCGTGAGCTCGTCCACCGCAGCACCATCGGCGTCTTCCAATGTTGTGCCGAATCGGAAAAAGGACAGGAGATCCTCCTCGACATCCACCAGGGCGAGTGCGGGCACCATGCCGCCTCCAGGACCCTGGTGGCTAAGGCCTTCCGCCACGGATTCTATTGGTCGACCGCTTTGGAGGCGGCCAAGAAGTTGGTCAACGAGTGCGAGGGATGTCAGCGCTTCAGCGCACAGAGCCACCTGCCGGCTATGGTGCTCCAAACCATCCCCCTCTCGTGGCATTTCGTCGTTTGGGGGCTGGACATGGTGGGACCCTTCAAGACCGGGTGAGGCGGCATGACACATTTGCTGGTGGCCATCGACAAGTTCACCAAGTGTATCGAGGCCAAGCCAATCAAGAAACTGGACGGCCACACGGTCGTTCGGTTCATAGAAGACATCACGGTCCGCTATGGCGTTCCCCATAGCATCATCACCGACAACGGCATGAACTTTGCCAAGGGCGCGCTAGCGCGTTTCTGCTCCAAGCAGGGTATCCGGCTCGACCTGGCTTCCGTTGCCCATCCACAGTCAAATGGCCAGGTCAAGAGGGCGAACAGACTGATCCTATCTGGCATCAAGCCCCTGCTCGTAACACCTCTAGTCGGGTCTGCTAGCGGCTGGATCGACGAGCTACTGGTTGTCCTTTGGAGTCTTAGAACCATTCCCAACCGTTCAAGCGGCTACAACCCTTTCTTTCTAGTGTACGGGTCCGAGGCGATCATCCCAACTGACATCGAGTTCGACTCGCCTCGGGTCGCCCTGTGCACGGAGAAGGATGCGAGGGAGGCAAGAGAAGACAACATTGACCTGCTTGAAGAAGCACGTGACCTGGCCTTGAGCCGGACGGCCATCTACCAGTAGAAGCTCTGGCACTACCATAGCAAACGGATCCGGCCGCTCTCCTTCCGCGAAGGAGACCTAGTGCTCAGGCGAATCCAGCAGACAGCCGGCCAGCACAAGCTGTCCTCCCCATGGGAGGGCCCGTTTATCGTCAGCAAGGCGCTACACAACAACATGTACTATCTAATAGACGCCAAGAAGCCACAGAAGCGCAAGAGAGACGCCTCCGGCGAGGAGATCGAGCGCCCATGGGACGTGGCGCTCCTGCGTCCGTTTTACTGCTGATATACCGGTGCATGTAAGTATCTTCCCCTCTTCGGAGTTTATGAATGCTATGGGTGCCCCAGGCCGGCTCTTGGGGCATGCCCTTTTGGTTCCCATCCAAGTCTCCCTTGATCACCGGCTCCCGGGCCTAGCTCCCGGGCCCGGGGGCTCGTCGGCTGGTCCTAGGCTGCCTCCTCCCAAAGAACCGACCAAGTAGTGTGAGCTAAGCAAGCCCCTCCCACACCTCCCAGCTACAGACCGGCTCCCGGCTGTCCGGCTGACGGGGCTTTGGGGCGGCAGAACTTAGTGCACATGAACGATCGATCGCAAAGGGGTCGCAGGCTAGGCCCAGCCGGGCCATCTCCTAGCCTCTGCTGCTCAACTTACCCAAGGGAACCCTCATGGTTCCTAATCTTGGAACCGGCTCCTTCGAGATGGATGCCCCATCCCAGCCACAGATCGGATCCCTGTTGTCGGGCTGGTGGGGCCAAAACCAAAGGGGAAATGGGGCCAAGTAGACGGAACCGGGCAGGGTGACCAAGGGGAAAGGAAGAGCCGGCATGCTCGATAAACAAACACTTAAAACATTCAAAGTACAAATTAATGATAGTGAAGGCCCATGGCCATGCGTTCTTTACAATACACCCCAAGTGGGTGGAAATGAACCTAACGTGCAGCAAAACAAAAGATAAGGGAAAACATCCAGGGGCTCAGGCTACCGGCGCGTCGCGAGCCGGCGTATCGCCAGCCGGTTCAACCTACGGCCCGAAAGGGGCCACGTCCTTCGAGGCGGCTCCCATGGTCCCCGCCATCTCACTGGTGCCATCCATGTTGGAGTTCGTGCTTTCATCGGTGACCTCCTCGTCCTCCGGACCTTGGGGGTTGCCGAATGAATCCTCGGCGACCAGCTCGCCATCCTCGCCATGAGCCGGAAGGAGCTCATCCGGGTCAACATACAAGGCGAGCTCGTTGGCCCTATGGACGAGGGCGGTCTCGCGGGCCGCCTGCTCCTCCTCCGCCTCGTCCCGCATGGTCGCCAGCTGGTCCAAGTCGACACCATGGTACCAAGACGTGACGAACCGGAGCGCCATCTGCGCGCCGACTCGACCTGCGGACGCCTTCCAGACCTCGAGCCGGGCCATGGCGTTCTCCAGCCACAAGGCCAGGCGGCCCTCCGGAGCCCCCAGACCCGACCACAGGGCGGCAATGACCTCATTGTCGGGCATCTTCAGCCGCTCCACGCTTCGCTCAAGGTGGATCAGCTGGTTTTCCATGGCCATCCGAAGCTCCGCCATGCTCCAAGCGGTATCCTCCTCGATGTTGTGCCCGCACTCCCGGAGATACTCCCGATGCTCCTCGACGACACGCTCAGCACGGCTCTATGTTTCTAGGAAGCGTCCTAAACAAGAAATGGAAGAATAAGAAAAAGGCGAATCAAGAACAAGAAGGAGGCGGCCGACTGAAAAATAAAAAACTAATGCTTACGCTCGAAGGAGTCGTCCAGGTCGATGGTGAAGTGGAGCGACGAGTCCCGCTCCGATGCCAGTGCTGCCTCCACCTTAGCAAGGGAAACCCTGTGCTCCTCGAGCGTTCTCTCGAGGCGGGTCACCTCGTTTTGGTGGGCGGCGGTCCGTTGGGCGGTGTCGGCCACTTCCTTGACGGCCTTCTCCTTGGCCGCCACCACCCAGTCCACGTCGGCCCTCAGGCGGTCTTGGGCCGCCTGCCCATCCACCAGCAGGGTGCCTAGCCGGTTCCTCTCCTGGGTGATCGCCTGGATGCTCTACGCCAGCCGATCCCGCTCAGAGACTGCCCCGATCTTCTCCTCCCGAAGAGTGGTCAGCTCCACTATGAAGCAAAAACCACCATCAGCAAGACGTTTCAGACCTGGCCCGGCTGCTGGGCAGCCGACCCGGCTCCCGGGGGCTAAGCACCCCCACAAGGCTAAACATACCTCGCACCCTCGCGAGCTCCTCCTCCAACCGGCAGAAGTCGTGCTTGCCGTTGTCGAGGATGGCGACTGCCTCGACGAAAAGCTCCCGCTACCGGGCGTTCCCCGCCTGCCGCAAAAATTCAAAGTCAGCATGTGCATAAGGAGATCCGGCCCGGCTGCCCCGTAGCCGGTCCATCGGCCCGCATCTCCGGGGCTACACGCAGTGGGTGCACTCGTGCGCCCCCACCTGAAATTTTTAAGGAAGATAGGCGAAGTTTACCTCTGCGTGCCGTAGGGTGTTGTTGGCCGCCTCCGCGAACCAGACCAGCTTCTGGTGGCACCGCTCTAGGACACTCCCCAGCTCTCCAAGCGCGGGGACCAGGCCGCCTACCAAGGGAGCCAAGAGGGTAGGGACATGCGCCAACGCCTCCCAGTCCTGGATGACATCGTGCATGGACCTCCGGGCCCGGCTCTCTTCACCTCCTACCTCGACGTTCGTCACGGCGTAGACTGCCGGGGGAGGGTTCATAACGATGAGGGGGTGGGAATCCGGGCCCGGTTGCCCCTTGCTCGGCATCGCCACCGTCTCCTCCCCCTGCCGGCTCGGCGCAACGATCCTGGCGGCCGGTGCCTCCGCCTCCATGGTCGGCGCCTCCGTCGACGCCTTCGGAGCCCCCGGGACCTCTGGCACATCGACCCGGGCCGGCTCGGCCGCAGGTGCCATCATGACCGGCACCTCCGGCTGGGTCTCCTCGAGGGCCGGCTCCGCAGCCGCCGCCCCTGGACGGGCCGCCTCCTCCGCAAACGGGGGCGCAGCCGGTTCCATGGCCCCGCTTTGTGGCTCGCTCGATGGAGACCTCGACATGCAAGTCGATTCTGCCGTTGAGTCATACCCTCGCCCAGGGTCCGCGGACCTCCTCCGCCTCCCGCTGCTCGAGGTCCCGGAGCATGAGGCCCCGCCCTGGGCTCCAGACTTCGAGGCATGTAGCTCCACGAGCCGCCTCTTCTCCTTGCGTTGCATGGTCGCATGCTCACGAGCCAGTCAGCTGGCGGCATCTGTTGGGTCGACCATTGACTCCATGTCATGGAGTTCGATGGGGTCCCTGAAGCGCATAGGGGTCAAACGCCCGCCATCACACGATTTGGAAAGAAACCCACGGAAGAAAGACACTTACTCGATGACGATGGGCAGGGCCCGCCTGGCACGCACTGGAGGATTCGGCACGGCTGCCTTCTCCCGCTTACGGGCTGGCAGAGGGGCCGCTGGCTCCTCCTGAGCCAGCCTTTTCCCTCAGCTGGTGGCCCCAGCTGTCGGGGCATTAGACAGCCGCTCCTTTCTCCGTCCACGCAAGCCTTGTTAAACTAAGGGGGAGGTGCGTTCAAGATCCGAACATCGTCATCATCATCATCGCTCCATTCCCTAATCGTGGGGCCGGGAGGGTACTCACCGGCTATGCTGGGCCCTCCGGCTGCGCTAGGCTCTCCGGCCATGCCGGGCCCGCCGGCTCCTAGGTCGGCCAACCCCTCTGCCTCCCCCGAGGAATCGACTCCCTCTTTAGGCGGGCCTCCCTGCTCGTAGTCCTCGGAGTCGGAGTGGTCATGCTCCTCCTCAAAGATCTGACGGTGCGGGCCATCTGGTGTGTTCTGTCGCACGAACAACTACGGTCAGCACGGAAACGTAAGAGCGGGCGCCGGCTGGAGGGAACTGAATGAGAAAGAGCCACCTCTACGGGACTTACCAAGGGAGCTCGACGGTGTCGGTCGTACGGCTCCTTGCCAAAGGCCCACGACGCCGGTGCCAACCGGAAGGTCGTGATGGCGTTCACCTGCCACGCCACCTGCATGGGGATCAGGTCGACTGTCGTCAGCAGGGGTCCCGACGGCCGGACATGTCGCAGATCCGGTGCTGCCTCAGCTGGAGGGGTAGCACCCGGCGCGTGATGAAGGCGGCCACCAGGTCGGAGGCGACCAGCCCCTTTCCACTCCTCATTGCCGCGAGCCGGCCGAGCTCTTCCAGTGCGGTTCCACGCGGAGCGGTCCCCGACCAATTCACGCCGGAGGAGGGGATGTTGACGAAGGCCAGCAACCGGATGAAGTCCTGCTGCGGTTCGGCGTTCTTCACATAGAAGAATGTTCGATGCTAGACCTTGACGGATTCAATGAGGCTGAAGTGCGGAAAGCGCGCGCCCCGGCAGCACACCGCCATGCCTCAGCAGGCGTACGGATTGTTGCCGCTCTTTAGCGCCTTGAGGTAGAATAGGGTTTTGAAGAATTCGACGAAGGGGAGAATCCGCAAGTACCCCTCGTACAGTGTCACGAAGCCCGCGATGTAGAGGATCATGTTGGGGCCGAGGTGGTGCGGTTGGAGGTTGAAGGTGTCCATCAGGAGGCGGAAGAAGTGGCTCACCGGCAATTTGAAGCCGCGGGAGAAGTGCCAGGAGAAGACAACGAACTCCCCATCCTGCGGCTCGGGTACCACCTCGTCACCCGGCGCACGCGCGATCACGCGCTCCTCTGGCGGCAGCATGCGTGCATGGCGGAGCTCCGCGATGGCGCCCTCCGTGACAATGGAGCCCGCCCAGCTCCCCAAGCAATCGTCGGCCATTGCGGGGCAAAGGCTACGCGCGCTAGGGGGCGTGCGGAGTGGCTAGTGGAAGAAATGGTAGCGCGTCAAGGAGGAGGAAGACAAGGAAGTGGGGAGTCGAGGGGGCAAATGGGGCGCGCATGGCTCCGCCCCTTGCTCCCTCTCCCTTTTATATCAAAAGGGCCATGACTGGGGGGAATTGGGGATTAACTGCGCCCACTCGCCCCGGAATCTCCACGCGCGTGGGAGTCATGCTTGGTCGCAACCACCGCTTCGGGGCACAAAGGATCCCGTCCTCTGCCCCGAGGTCTACTGGGCTATGCTCGTGGCCTAGAAGGCTAGGCCCAGGGCAACGTCCCGTCTACCCGCGTGGGCGGGCCCCACGGCATCATTATTCACCACATGGCACGCGATGGACCGGCCCGGGACCCGGGGTGGTGCGTCGGAATCTGAGGCGTCGGGAGCAGCAGCAGCTAAACTGGCTGGCAGTCCAACTTTGTATCGGAGGCAGACGCCGCATGGGGGAAGCCGCTGGCTCCCCACCGTCTGGTGGACGTGGGGCACCGTCGACTTCGGGGACAACTGACGGGGTTATTACTCCCGGGTAGGCCAAGGCAACGACTCTCCCCTATTCAAGAAATAAAAAACACACACACAGCCGGTTGCTTCCTGGCCGGCTGATGGGTGCCAACGGGCGTGTCGTCGGTTGGCCTGGGGCCGGCTAGCCGGGGAGCCGGCTGCTTCCTGGACGGTTGGGCGCGGCCGGTTGCCCTCGGCCCGCCTCCTCCGTTGACCCTCGGGCAGACGAGCCCCCGTCCCATCCGTCTGTGCATGGGTACGGCGACGAGACAAGACCCTCGTGATGGGTCCCAATGTAGCGACTGTGACTGCTGACGCATGGGCACGCATGGCTAGAGATCGAGGGGTCATATTGCTAACCTCGCTGACCGCGACCAGGCTGGGAGACAATGTCGGCATGCCTCCACCCGCTCAATCACCTGCCGCAGCATGGCTACAGTGCGACCGACCGTACCAAAGACTTCGGTCGGCTGGCGCTAGCCGACGCTTCTAGAACGACCCATGCCGTGGCAGGTGAGCGGAGGGCCAACCCTAGAGCTGGCTGGCACGCCCCCGTGGGCGATGGGACCGCAGCCGGTGGACCCTACAGGTGATGAGACGGCTCGAGGGGCGGGACCCCCTAGCCCGCCAGAGAGGCTGCCAGTCGAGTCCCCCCGCCCTATACTTCAGGAATATTATAATCCGGGGGGTGGCCTATAAAAAACCCCGAGCCCCGCTTATGCAACGGGGATGACAGATTCATGCGCACACATCCATGTAACTAAGGAAAGCCAGTCGGCTGCTCCTTCTTCCACCTCTAGACTACGTCTCCAAGAGCAACCCTGTAACCATACCCCTCTATTCAACTAGACCAAGCAGGACTAGGGGTGTTACCTCCCACGAAGGGCCCTGAACCTGGATACATCATGTGTCTCCACCTCTTGTGCCCAATCCCGCTCCCGGAGCTCGTCTGCGTCCTCCGGCCCCAACCACCTTAGATAAGCCTACGCATGGCATCTGTCATGAGAAAACGACAACAATAGGAGAGCAAGGTAGTTGTATGCAAAAAGATATCAAAACTTGAGAAACAGAACGATGATTTGAGGGAAGAAAACTTCATCCTCAAGCATAAATTGGCAAAGAAGAATAATGCCTCATCACCACCAACTTCATCATCTTCACCACCAAAGGAGACCTGAGTACACGGGTATGGGCACTCCCCTTGGCTTGAGCCAAGCTTGGGGAGGTGCACTGGTAGCATATCACCATCGAGTGAGAGTTATATAATAAAGTTTAGTTTGAGCTTTGGCCCCTTTACTTTGTTGTTGCAATCATGATAAAAGAAAATAAATGAAAAATATCATATGCTAATCTTATGGTGAGTAATGACATCACAATAAAGAAAAGTACAAGTGCTAAAATTTATTGGAGATTGGCAAACATAGCATTAGTCAATGATGCAACTCATGAAAGAATTAAGTAGGGAAGAGAAGATTCACATGCAAATAGACTATCATGTACATCTTTTATGATTGTGAGCCCCCATTAAATATTATACACATGTGAATCTTCATCGGTGTATCAAGGCAATAAAAATTGCTTCTAAAAAGTGTTGGATCAATTAGTGTAACAGAAAATTGAGTGTTGCACGAACTTGTGATGGAAAAGTAATAAAAGCGACGGACTGTATTATAAAGGTTGCTATCACAAGAGGCAATGCAGTGTGACATTCTTTTGCGTTAAGGGATTTGGCATACAAACTAAAAAGTGCGTAACAACCTCTGCTTCCTTCTACAAAGGGCCTATCTTTTACTTTTATGTACGTACTTTTATGCAAGAGTCAAAGTATTCTTCCCTATTCCTTTTTATTTTACTCCTTTGGCAAGCATCATTTCGTGAGGAAAGATCGAGGAACATATGACCAGTTAGATATGAGTGAGCATGAGTTATTATTGTTGACATCATCCTTGAGGTAAATATGTTGGGAGGCAAACTACATGCCCCTATCTTTCTTTCTGTCCGGTTGAATCTTTTTGTCCATGGGTATGCTTTGAGCGTTAGCACTCATAGAAGACTAAATGATGGTTGCGTATGAGGACTTGCCAAAAGGCTCCTACATGAGACCCTTCCTTAAAATATGATGAATTGTAGTTGCAAAGTTGACTGAGAACATAGTTTGTTGGTTTCCAATAAGGTTTATGCTTTATACTTCCATGTTGTGATGAATTGTTACTTGCTCATAAGAAGTTATATGATGTTGCTATGAAATAAAAGTTTAATGACAAAGTTTTATGTTAGTCTTTGTTGCGTTCATGATAACAAGCATGATGCCACTATGTCTGTATTTTGTTTTTATCGACACCTCTCTCTCAAACCATGTGGACATATTCTTCGATATCGGCTTTCGCTTGAGAACAAGCGAGGTCTATGCTTGGGGGAGTTGATACATCCATTTTGCATCATGTTTTACTACTATTATTTGTAACATTCTTATGCATAATAATGCTTTGGGGAGTAATTCTGATGCCTTTCCTCTCAAAATTTGCAAGGTTTGCATCAAGAGGGAGAATGCCGGCAACTGGAATTCAGCACCCCGAAAAAGCACGTTGGAGCTACCTATTCTGCGCAACTCCAATGAAGCTAAAAATATGTGGACAATTTTTATGCAATAAATAAGAATTACTGGAGCTGAGAACTACCGAAGGGGGGACACCAGGTGGCCACCCTCTACCAGGGTGCACCAGGCCCCCTAACCGCACCCCGGTGGAGGGTGGGCACCCAGGCCCACCTCCGGAGCCCATCTTCTGGTATAAAATCCTAAAAACCCTAAAAAATCAGAGGAGGACTTTCAAGACGAAGCACTGCCACCTCCAGGCAGAACTTGGGTAGGAGCACTTTTGCCGTCTGGCGGAGCGATTCCGCTGGGGGAACTTCCCTCTCGGAGGGGGAAATCGAAGCCATCGTCATCACCAAAAACCCTCTCACCTTGGTGAGGCCATTCTTCAACAACATGTTCAGCAGCACCATCTCCTCTCAAACCCTAGTTCATCTCTTGTATTCAATCTTTGTACCAGAACCTCAGATTGGTACATGTGGGTGACTAGTAGTGTTGATTACATTGTGTAGTTGATTACTATATGGTTTATTTGGTCAAAGATTATATGTTCAGATCCATTATGCTATTCAATACACCTCTGCTCTTGAGCATGTATATTATTTGTGAGTAGTTACTTTTGTTCTTGATGTCACGGGGAGAAGTCATGATGCAAGTAATCATGTGAATTTGATATGTATTCGATATATTGATGATATGTATAATGTGATTCCCTTAGTAGTGTCATGCGAACGTTGACTACATGACATTTCACCATCCTTGGGCCTAAGGGAATGCATTGTGGAGTAGTTATTAGATGATCGGTTGCTAGAGTGACAGAAGCTTAAACCCTACTTTATGCGCTACTTCATAAGGGGCTGGTTTGGGTCCACATTTTTAATGATATGGTTAGACTTTGTCTTAATATTTTTCTTGTAGTTGTGGATGCTTGCGAGGGGGTTAATCATAAGTAGGTTGTTCATTCAAGTAAGAACAACACCTTAGCACCGGTCCACCCACATATCAAATTATCAAAGTAGGGAACATGAATCAAACTAACATGATGAAAGTGACTAGATGAAATTCCAGTGTACCCTCAAGAACACTTTGCTCACCATAAGAGATACTTTTGGCCTATCCTTTGCCACAAAAGGATTGTGGTACCTTGCTGCAGCATAACTATTGTTACCGTTAATTGCTCGTTACTAATTACCTTTCTATCAAAACATTTGCTACTTACAATTTCACTGTTTGTGGAAATTACCTTGCTCAAAACCGCTTATCATATCCTTCTACTCCTCATTGGGTTTGACACTCTTCCTTATCGAAAGGACTATGATTGATCCTCTATACTTGTGCATCATTACATTGTCCTCGTGAGGAAAGGATGATGGAGACTATGATTCCCTCACAAGTCGGGATGAGAGTCTGGACGAAAAATTAAAAATGGGGGAGGCCAAATGAGCCCACCACAATAAAAGAAAAATGGGGGAGGCGAAAAAAGCCCACCATGAAAAAAATCTAAATAAATAAATAAATGAGAGATAAAGAGAGGAGAGACTTTCCTACTATACTTTACCACTCTTGTGCCTCAAAGTGGCACCATGTTCTCCATATAGAGAGTCTCTTGTTTTGTCACTTCTATATGCCAGTGGGAATTTTTCATTGTAGAACTTGGTTTGTATATTCCGATGACGGGCGTCCTCAAATTCCCGAGGTCTTCATGAGTAAGCAAGTTGGATGCACACCCACTTAGCTTCTGTCAAGCTTTCGTATACTTATAGCTCTAGTGCATCTATTGCATGGCAATCACTACTCCTCGCATTGATATCTATTGATGGGCATCTCCATAGCACGTTGATACGCTGACTTGATGCGAGACTTTTTTCTTCACTTTCAACCCTTTTGATATCTACCACCATATTATATTCCACCCTTATGCTATGTCCATGTTTCATGATCATGTATTGCATGAAGAATAAAAAGTTGATGCGCACTGAAAAAGTACGATCCAATTGTTTGGTTTGACACCGGGGTGATCATGATTTGTACCTTATACTAGTAAGATAAAGCATGATAAGCTATACGATTTTGTAGGGATAACATTGTTTGGCATTGTTATTTTGAAAAGAGATGATTGTTGGCTAGTAAACCTAAGTATGGAAGTCTTTTTGGCAAACTGTTGTCCTGAATCACGTGTATCTTAATATTCATGTCATGACTATACATTTGTTAAGGATTATGTTAGGTAGCATTCCACATCAAATATTATTTTCTTTTACCATTTACCTAATCGAGGACAAGCCGGAACTAATCTTGGGGATGATGATACATCTCCCTCGTATCTATGATTTTTGATTGCTTCATGCCAATATTCTACAACTTTCATATACTTTTGGCAACATTTTATATTATTTTTTGGGACAAACTTACTTACCCAGTGCCTAGTGGTAGTTCTTGTTTTCTGTGTGTTTTTTGTTTCACGGAAATTCCATATCAAACGAAGTGCAAACGCGATAAACTTTACGGAGATTTTTTTGGAATATATGTGAATTTTGGGCATCAGAATCAACGCAAGACGATGCGAGAGGGAGGCACAAGCCAACAGGGCGCCCTGATGGCTGGTGCCCCCCCCCTTAAATCGGTTGGGGCTCTCCTTCTTCCACAAGAAAGATATTTTTGCGATAAAAATCCCCTCAAAATTTCAGCCTGACCAGAGTTACGGATCTCTAGATATTTAAGAAATGGTGAAGGGGTCAAAAACCAGACGGGAAAACAAGAGAGAAGCACACACACACACACACACACACACAGATCCAATCTCGGAGGGGATCTTGCCCTTCAGGAACCATGGCGGCCATGGACCAGAGGCGAATCTCTTCTCCCACCTAGGGAGGAGGCCAAGGAAGAAGAATAAGGAGGGGCATCTCTCCCCCTCTCTCCTGGTGGCACCGGAGTGCTGTCGGGGCATCCATCGTTACGGCAATCTACACTAACAACTTCGTTGTCGTCACTACAAACTCTGTCCCCCTCTATGTAGCGGTGTAAAACCTTTGTTCCCCGATGTAATATCTACTTGAACATGGTGCTTAATGCTATATATTATTATCCAATGATGTGTGGCTATCCTATGATGTTTGACTAGATCGCTTTTGTCCTACGGGTTAATTGTGGTATGGTGTTATTGATATGTGTTGTATGTTGAAAGGTTGTTGTCCTAAGGTGCCTTCCATGAGGCGCGCACGTGAAGGAATCTTGCTGGCGGGTTTGTAATATGTTCATGATTCGCTTATAGTGGGTTGGTGAGTGATGGAAACACAAACCCGAGTAAGCGAATTGTTTAAGTAAGTGAGTAAAGGGGACTTGATGTTTAATGATATTGTTGGGTTTTACCTTAATGATGTTTATTAGTTGCGGATTCTTGCTAGAGGTCCAATCAATAAGTGCACCTGATGCAAGTAGAGAAATTGTGTTTGTGTATGCCTCTCCCACATTGTATATAAGAAGTATCTATCATGTTATATTCAATTGCCTATGGACAATCTTTCTCTTGTGTTACACAAAAATCTTTCTACTAAACTATTTACTTTATTGTTCTTTTAAGAAAAGAACACCTAACTTTTATTTCCATGTTCTTTATTATCTTTCAAAACTATCTTTACACCTACTAAGTACTTCTAGTTTCTTTCATGCAAAGTAGTTTCATACTTGTTCTAGGCAAAGTAAGCGTTAGCATGCGTGGAGTTGTATATATCGGTGGTCGATAGAACTTGAGAGAGTATTAGTTCTACCTTTAGCTCCTCGTTGGGTTTGACACTCTTGCTTATCGAAAAAGGCTACAAATGATCCCCTAGACTTGTGGGTTATCAACACCCCAATGTTACTAAGGGTATCCACATGCAAGACATACATCAAGTGTTCTCAAACCCAATATTGAATCCAACATAGCAAGATCTCAAAGGGATTGATTCAATTTATCACAACAAGATAGCAAGGGACAAACACCATATGATCCACCTATATTAACAAAGCTTGTGGTACATCAAGATTCTGCCATCTCAAGAACATGAGAGAGAGAGATTGAACGCATAGCTACTGGTACATACCCTTAGCCTCGAGGGTGAACTATCCCGTCATTGGCATGGCCTCCGCCGGGATGATGAAGATGGCCACTAGAGATGATTTCCCCCTCTGACAGGGTACTGTAAAGGCTCCAGATGGGTTTTTCATCGATATAGAGAGCTGCGGAGGCGGAGTGGAGGTTATCTATTTATCTCTGAGGGTTTATGTGTGTGTGTATGTGTGTATGTGAATTTTTGGAGTTAGATTCACGCTAAACAGAGCCACGTAGGCCTCACAAGCCATCAGTGTGCGGCCAGGGGGGTGGTCGCGCCCTGTTCGCTTGAGGCCCACAAGTGGCTCCCCTCCGGTGGTTCTTCATTCCAATATTTCTCATATGTTCTAGAAAAAAAACACCAAAAAGTTTCGGGCAATTTCGAGAACATTCTTTTTTTGAACAAAAACAACATCACGGTAATTCTGTTGAAAACAACGTCGGTCCAGGTTAGTTCTAAAAAATGAAATAAAGTGCATGAAAACCATATAGAAGTATTGTAAACATAGGTAAATAGGCATGAATACTTCACAAATTATCGATACATTGGAGACGTATCAATACCTTCCAAGATTCAACTGTATTTGTATTGCCTCCTGTTAATATCAATCTCATTTCATTTTGTAGAAATAAAAGAGGATGCGATATTTTTCATCATGGACACAACGGAAGTTTCTACACGAGGGGTTTTAGCTGGAGGGAATCAAGGGGCTAAGAGGACTAAAGCAACTCAAGAAAATGAACTATATTGGGAAATGGAACCGCAACCTTTAACTTCAAACTACTCGATAAAGTACCATATTTGTTATTCCTGATTCTTCTCGTGGTCAACATAGGGAAGGTGATATACAACCTGATCATGGTCTTAGGAAGCTTTTCCTCTTTATTGGATCTCTTCAAGCACATAACTTTTTGGGCCCGGGGCTTGTTCCAATCCTAGATCCGCCACTGTTGGCCTTGCTAGGAAGCCACATTATTCTGTGGTGTCACAATTCTCTCGTGGAGCCTGGGACGTCCAGCTTCACCCCAATCTATCTCCAACTGTAGATTTTGAACTACAAACACTGAATGAACTCGTTGCAACTGTGTTTCTAGACAATGGTGATTCGGGTAAGCGTCTTTCTATGATCTATGAGAAAGAGGTATGCACCAGGTACTTCTACAGACTCCTAACCTTTCGAAGGGTGGGGTATCCATATGAGCTTTGGGTTTGGGATAAGCTAGTACCTTTAAAGCACAAAACCTTCCTCTGGCTAGCATTTTGGCGGTGTCTTATTACACGAGATAATATGGTCAAGGACAATTGGTCGACTATTGCACCCCATGCACATTGTGATGTATGCACGGCTATTGAATCAATTGATCATCTGGTATTGTAGTGTCGATCACCAAAAGCTCTTTGGAACAAGATGCACTTGTCCTCGTTGGAGCTCTCAATGGCTAGTCTAGTGACTTTTGCAACACAGGTTACGGATCACCTTGCCTTGAAGCGGAAATGGAATGTTGCCTTTGCTAACTATATTGTCTCGCTTTGGCATGCACAGAACGACCATTTTTTCAGTAATAAACTTTGAACGGAATCACATCTAGTTTTAAGTCGCTGATTTGCTCCGGTTGTGGTTATACGGAGCCAAGAGGCAGGAGGATAAGGGTGACCTACTTGCCTGGATTGGTATGCTCCATTGCAGATTCTAGGATTTGTCAAAGTTTTCTAATCTGCTCATGTAAAACCCTCCCCCTGCTCCCCTGTCTGTTTTTTTAGGCAGCTTGTGGCCTTGCACCCTGGTGCATCTTACAAGCTCATGTAATTGATCTTATGGTCTTCAACCTTTGTCTATTTTGAAATATATATGGTAGAAGAAAACCTACCTTTTATGTTAAAAATGGCCTATGTCAGTCCTTTTCGTAACTAATAATTTTCAACACACAAATGCTAAGAAGAACGCCCCTAGGGAAAAACATGGAAGAAACTCGCCCAAAGTTTGTGAAACTCAATGTCGATGTGGAATTTTATCTTGGTGATGGGGTTCGAGCTACGACAGAAGTGATCGGGGGGAGAAGGCACTACAAGAAATATGTCAACTTGGGACCTTCTCTTAGTGACCTTGGGTGAATGATACATCTCCAACGTATCTATAATTTTCTTCTTCTTCGATGATGATATATTATCATTCTAGGATACTTTGGGGGCATTTATTTACCAATTTATATTTTTTGAGCACTAACCTATTGACCTAGTGCCCAGTTCTGGTTGCTGTTTTATGCATGTTTTTCACTTTTCAGGTTTACAATACCAAACAAATTCCAAGCCCCGAAACTTTTGATGATTTTTTTGGACCAAAAGAAGACGTGGAAGCTTCGGAAGGACGTCAGGAGACGCACGAGGGCCCCACCACACAACAGGGCATGCCCTAGGGGGCGCCCTGATGTTAGGTGGTCTCCTCGTGGCTCTCCCAACCTCGTTCTCTGGCCTATGAGTTCTATAATATTCCAAAAACCTTAGAAGTGCTCCCAAAACACTTTTTCTACCGCTGCAAGTCTCTGTTCCAACGGAACGCCATCTAGACCTCCATTCCGATACCCTATCGGAGGGGAGATCGATCACGAAGGGCCTCTTCATCAACCTTGCTGCCCTACCCATGATGTGTGAGTAGTTCACCACAAACATACGGGTCTGTAGGTACTAACCTAGATGGCAATATCTCTTTGTCTCTCTCGATCTTCAATACAATGTTCATCGCATCTTTGCCTTGATCTATCCGATGTAATCCCTTTGTATGGTGTGTTTGTTGGGATCCGAGGAATTGTGAGTTTATGTTCAGATTATTCATGAAAAGTATCTGAGTCAAACCTAAATACTAAGATTCTTATTTGCATGATCATCATAGCTTCGTAATGCTCTCTGATCTATTGAGATAGTTTGGCAACTAGATTGTTATTTCTTCGGTGGAAGTGGTGCATTGTAGTAGGATCAACCTGACGAGTTTCTATATCCTAGTGACAAAAGGGGACAAGTTGTGTATTTGTGTTGCTTCTACTAAGGATAAAATGATGGGGTTTATTCATATTGATTGAGTTTACTTTCTCTACATCATGTCATCGTTCTTCAACATTACTATGTTTTACTTAAGACTCTAGATGCATGCTGGATAGAGGTCGATTAGTGGAGTAATAGTAGTAGATGCAGCCAGGAGTCGTCCTATTTGCTTATGGATGTGATTCCTATATACACATGATCGTTCCCGTGAAAATCGCATAACTATTCGCTTTTCTATCAATTGCCCAATAGTAATTTGTCTACCCACCATATGCTATTTCTATGAGAGATGCCACTAGGGAACTCTATGTCCCCTGGGTCTATTCACTTATATATTCACAAACGCTATCATTACCTTGCTGTTAGTTATTTTATTTTATTTTAATTTCCAATTACCAATTATCTACAATTATCTACATAACCTTGCAAATAATAAGATCAAGGGGATTAACAACCTGCTTGCCAGCGTTGGGTGCAAGTTGTTTGTTCTTTTGTGTGCAACCGCCGAAGAAGGTTGAGGATTGGTATTCTCATGACCCACAAGTATAGGGGATAAATTTTAGTCCTTTCTATAAGTAATAGTGTCAAACCCAACGAGGAGCACAAGGAAATGATAAGCGGTTTTCAGCAAGGTAATTTTTGCATGTACTCAAATTGTAAGTAGCAAGTAGTTTGATAGCAAGGTAATTTGTAACGAGCAAGTAACAGTAACAATAGGTAAGGTGCAGCAAGGTAGCCAAATCCTTTAATGGCAAAGGACAAGACAAAACTATCTCTTATGATAAACAAAGTGTTGTTGAGGGTACATGGGAATTTCTAGTCACTTTCATCATGTTGGTTTGATTCATGTTCGCTACTTTGATAATTTGATATGTGGGTGGACCAGTGCTAAGGTAATGTTCTTACTTGAACTAACAACCTACTTATGATGAACCCCGTCGCAAGCATCCACAACTACGGGAAAAGTATTAAGACAAAGTCTAACCATAGCATTAAACATGTGGACCCAAATTAGCCCCTTACGAAGTAGCGCATAAACTAGCGTTTAAGCTTCTATCACTCTAGCAACCTATCATCTAATAAATACTCCACAATGAATTCCCTTAGGCCCAAGGATGGTGAAGTATCATGTACTCGATGTTCACATGACACAACTAAGGGAATCACAACATACGTATCATCAAAATATCAAACACATATCAAATTCACATGATTACTTGCAACATGACTTCTCCCGTGACATCAAGAACAAAGGTAACTAATCACAAATAATATGCATTCTCAAGATCAAAGGTGTATTGAATAGCATAATGGATCTGAACATATAATCTTCCACCAAATAAGCCATATTCAAATCAACTACACAAGGTAATCAACACTAATAGTCACCCACATGTACCAATCTGAGGTTCCGGTACAAAGATTGAACACAAGAGATGAACTAAGGTTTGAGAGGAGATGGTGATGTTGAAGATATTGATGTATAATGGCCTCCCCAAGATGAGAGGATGGTTGGTGATGATGATGGCTTTGATTTCCCCTCCGGGAGGGAAGTTCCCCCTGTGGAATCGCTCCGCCGGAGGGCAAAACTGCTCATGCCCAAGTTACGTCTCAAGACGGTTGTCCCTCGTCTTGAAATTCCTCCTCTTAAGTTTTTAGGTTTTTCCAGAATTTATACTAGAAGATGGGCTCTAGAGATGGGCTAGGGTGAGCACCACCCACCGGGCCGCGCCTGGGGGTCCTGGCGCGCCCTGGTGGGTGTTCCTCACCTGGTGGGGCCCCTCCAATAGTGTTTCGGTCCAGTATTTTTCATTCATTCCAGAAAAATTCTCCGTAAAATTTCAGCTCCATTGGGGATGTGCAGAATAGGTATCTTTGACATGGTTTTTCTAGGTCCTGGATTCCAGTTGCCAGTATTCTCCCTCTTTGTGTAAACCTTGAAAATTATGAGAGAAAATGCATTAGAATTACTCCCCAAGGCATTATTATGCATAAAAAAATTATAATTTACAGTAGGAAAACATGACGCAAAATACGAACCTCGCTTTTCCTTAGGCGAAAGCCGATATCGAAGAGCATGTCCACATGGTTTGAGAAAGAGGTGTCGATAAAAAAAATACGAACATAGTAGCATCACTCTTATTATTATAATGGCAACAAACTTTAATGTATAAATTTTCACGCAACTTTTCTTTCATAACAACATCATATAACTTCTTATGAGCAAGTAACAATTCATCACAACATGGAAGTATAAAGCATAAACCTTATTGAAAACCAACAAACTATGTTCTCAGTCAACTTTGCAACTACAATTCATCATATTTTCAGGAAGGGTCTCATGTAGGATCCTTTTGGCAAGTCCACATACTCAACCATAATTTAGTCTTCTATGATTGCTAACACTCACATCATACCTATGAGCAAAAAGTTTCAACCGTACACATAGAAAGATAGGGCTTATAGTTTGGCCTCCCAACGTATTCACCTCAAGGGTGATGTCAACAATAATAAATCATGTTCATTCATAACCAACTGGCTAGATGCACCTAGATCTTTCCTCACCACATGATGCTTGCAAAACGAGAAAAATAAAAAGGAATAGGGAAGAATGCTTTGATGCTTGCATAAAAGTAAATACATAAAGGTAAAAGATAGGCCCTTCACATAGGGAAGCAGAGGTTATCATGTGCTTTCTAATTTTTATGCCAAATCCCTTACCACAAAAGATCGTCACGTTGTATTGCCCCTTGTGATAGCAACCTTTATTATGCAGTTTGTGGCTTTTATTACTTTTCCATCACAAGTTTGTGCAATGCTCAATTTTTTCTTAAACTAATTGATCCAACACTTTTAGACGCATTTTTTGTTGCCTTGATGCACCGATGACAACTTACTTGAAGGATCTTATTCATTCATAGGTAGGTATAGTGGACTCTCAAACATGAGTTTGGGTTTGGGGTTTGCGGATGCACAAGTAGTATCTCTACTTAGTGCGGATTTTTTTGCTAGCAAAGATATTGAGCAAGCACCACATGTTGAAGGATCTATGACAATATAACTTCTATGTGAATATGAACAAACATAAGTCATTATGTTTTCTTCCTTGTCCAACGTCAACAACTTTGGCATATAATATTTAATGGGGGATCACAATCATAAAAGATGTCCATGATAGTGTATTTGCATCATTGACTAATGTTATGCTTGCCAATCTCCAATAAATTTTACCACTTATACTTCTCTTTATTGTGATGTTATTACTCACCATAAGATTAGCATATGATATTTTCATTTATTCTCTTTTATCATGATTGCAACAAGAAAGTAAAGGGGCAAAAGCTCAAACTATTCTTTATTATATAAATCTCACTCGGTTACATAGATAGATAGATCATGGAACTAGCACTCAAAAATAGATCATACTAAACTTTTATTCAACTAAATTACGCAAAATCTAAGGATCGAAATAAAAAACAAAGGTAAAAAGTGATAGTGATACGATAGCGGGGCACCTCCCCCAAGCTTGGCTCAAGCCAAGGGGAGGGACCATACACGTGTACTCAAGTCTCCTTTGGTGGTTAAGATGATGAAGGTGGTGGTGATGAAGTGGTAGTAGGTTTGTCCTCCGGCTTCCAAGGCAAGGGGTCACCATCAAAAGTTGACGAACGAGTCCTTGGAGTCCTACAACTGGCAGCTAAACTCATACCTTTAAATCTTGCTTCATATTCAAAAACTTGATTTGGGAGATCATAACTTTGACTCTACAGAAAGCTGATTTTCTCGTTGAAGGTGAAGACGATGTCTTTCATGGACTGGCCATCCACCATATGATCACAGGTGAATTCCATGATCATGGAGTGATTGGCACTAAGTCCACACTCCACCATCCCTTTGCTCTTCAAGATGTCTTGTTCCACTGCTTCCTGCCTGGCCTCCATGCTTCCCGTCTTCTTGGGCCCTTGAATATCCTGGATGTGGAGCACCCCCTCACGCATCTCAATGGTTTGAGGATGCTTCATCACCTCCAGCAAGTATGGATGATAACCTTCTCGAAGAACTTGCCTTGGGAGAACTTGGTGAAGCCATGGAGATTTAGATCTGACAAGAAAACAGTACGAAACAAGAACAGAGGAAAATCTCATGATGCGGTGGTCAAAACAATCAGGGGTATATATAGAGAATTTTTATTCTTGGAAATCAAGCAAACGGAAGGAAAATAGAGTCGGGAAGGTTCCCGAGGTGCGCACCACCCACCAGGGCATGCCAGGGATGGCAACCACACCCTGGTGTATCGTGCTCACCTCGGTTGCCTTCTGGTTTATTACTTATTTTCCAAAATTCTAAAATATTCCAAAATTGATAAAAACTATTTTTGCGGATTTTTCGGAGTCCGTTTACTTACTATATCACGTACCTCTTATTTTTCATGATTCCGCAGTGTTCCGTAAGGTTTCTCTTATGTGCCCCTCCGGTGTCATGGTTTGGATAACATTGCTTTCAGCATTAATAGGCGTGCCTAAGATATATGCTTAATTCTTTGTCCATTGACCACCTACGAGTTAGTACCTTCGACATTATTAATCTTGATAGCTCCAGAGCGATAAACTTCTTCGAGAACATATGGTCCTTCTCATTTGGAGAGAAGTTTTCCTGTAAAAAATCTGAAACGAGAATTTTAAAAAAGAACATATTCTCCAACTTTGAATTCTCGCTTTTGGATTCTTTTGTCATGCCATATTTTAACTTTTTTTGAAATAACTTGGCATTTTCATAAGCTTGGGTTCTCCATTCATCTAATGAGCTAATATAAAATAACCTCTTTTCAGCAGCAAGTTTGAAGTCATAATTGAGTTCTTTAATTGCCCAAAACGCTCTATGTTCTAACTCTAGAGGCAAATGACAAGCTTTCCCATATACCATCTTGTATGGAGACAAACCCATAATTTTTATATGTTGTTCTATAGGCCCAAATTGCCATCTTGTATTGACAAGCTTTCCCATATACCATCTAATTTCCTAGAAGAATTCTTTCGAGACATATTAACAATTTTTTGTAATATCAATTTTATTTCTCTATTGCTAAGTTCAACTTGACCACTAGATTGAGGATGATAGGGTGATGCAATTATATGGTTAACATCATATTTTGCAGGCATTTTACGGAAAGCACCATGGATAAAATGTGAACCACCATCAGTCGTTAGATATCTAGGGACTCCAAACCTCGGTAAAATAACTTCTTTAAGCATTTTAAAAGAAGTGCTAGGATCAACACTGCTAGTTGGGATAGCTTCTACCCACTTAGTGACATAATCAACATCAACTAAAATATGAGTATACCCATTGGAGGAAGGAAAAGGTCCCATATAATCAAAAACCCAAACATCAAATGGTTCAAAAACAAGTGAATACTTCATAGGCATTTCCTGACACTTACCGATATTACCAATTCTTTGACATTCATCACAAGACAGGACAAACTTACGGGCATCCTTGAAGAGAGTAGGCCAATAAAAACCAGATTGTAATACCTTATGAGCAGTTCTATATCCCGCATGATGTCCTCCCTAAGCTTTGGAATGACATTTCCATAGGATTTGTTCCTGTTCATCCTCAGTTACACAACGTCTAATAATACCATCTACTCCTTTATAAAGATGTGGGTCATCCCAAAAGTAGTGTCTTAAATCATAGAAGATTTTTTTCTTTTGTTGGTATGCGAAAATAGGTGGAATATATTTAGCAACAATGTAATTAGCATAATCAGCATACCATGGAGTACTTTGAGAAAAAATTATTTCAGCTAATTTTTCATCAAGGAAACTATCATCAATAGGTAGTGGGTCATTAAGAATATTTTCTAACATATACAAGTTATCAGCTATGGGGTTCTCAACTCCTTCCTCTCAGTGATATGTAAATCATATTCTTGAACCAAGATACCCCACCTAATCAGTCTAGGTTTAGAATCTTTCTTTTCCATAGGATATTTAATAGCAGCATGATCAGTGTGAAGAATAACTTTGTAATCAACAATGTAAGATCTGAATTTATCACAAGCGGACACAACTGCTAAAAATTCTTTTTCAGTAGTGACATAATTTTTTTGGGCACTGTCTAGAGTTTTGCTAGCATAATGGATAACATTTAATTTCTTATCAACTCTTTGTCATAGAAAAACAACAATAGCATAATCACTAGCAACACACATAATTTCAAAAGTCAAGTTCCAATCACGTGGTTGAACAATAGGTGCAGTGATTAAGGCTTTCTTACGTGTTTCAAAGGCTTCCACACAATCATCATCAATAACAAAGGGAATATCCTTTTGTAAAATATTGGTAAGAGGCCTAGAGATATTTGAGAAGTATTTAACAAACCTCCTATAGAAACCAGTGTGGACAAGGAAACTTTGGATAGCTTTAATATCTTTAGGACATGACATTTTCTCAATTGCATCAACTTTAGCTTGATACACCTCAATACCTCATTCAGAAATTTTATGCCCCAAGACAATACCTTCATTAACCATAATGTGACAATTCTCCCAATTCAAGACGAGATTAGTTTGTTCACATCTCTGCATAACTCGATCAAGGTTGCTTAAGAAATCATCAAAAGAAGTTCCGTAAACGGAAAAATCATCCATGAAAACCTCCACAATCTTTTCATAAAACTCGGAGAATATATCAGTCATACATCTTTGAAAGGTAGCAGGTGCTTTGCATAAACCAAAAGGCATACTTCTATAAGCATAGGTTCTCAAAGGACAAGCAAAGGTGGTTTTCTCTTGATCAGATTGTGACACGGGTATTTGAGAGAAACCAGGATATCCATCCAGGAAACAAAAGTGGTGCGTGCTTACATAATATTTCAAGCATTTGATCAATAAAGGGAGAGGGTAATGATCTTTTATAGTAGCTTTATTTAATTTTCTAAAACCAATTACCATTCTATAGGCAGTAAAAATTCTTTGTGGGATAAGTTCATTTTTATCATTAGGAACAATAGTAATACCTCCTTTCTTAGGAACGCAATGAACGGGACTTACCCATCTACTATAATCTATGCAATAGATTATACTTTCTTCCAGAAGCTTTAATATTTTAGTTGTTACCACTTCTTTCATCTTGGGATTTAATCATCATTCATGATCAACAACGGGTTTAGCATCAGGTTCAATATTGATCTTGTGCTGACATAGAGTGGGGTGGCCGGTGCTTCCTCGGAATTTTTAATACTCTTTATTCTTCATGCTCTGAAAGGTTAGCACTAATAATAACGGGATATATCTTTTTCTCATCGAGATAAGCATACTTTAGAGTGTCAGGCAATTGTTTTAATTCAAACACGGGATAAACTGTAGGTGGAGGAGGACCTCCCAGAGTTTCAATAGGCAAATTGTGTTGTTGTTCAAAGAAATTTTTATCTATTTCATTTCTTTGATGCAAGTGCATATCATTTTCATGGTCTAGCAAATATTGTTCTAGTGGATCGGTAGGAGGAACGACAATAGAAGCAAGACCATATTTCATCCTTACAAGGTAATTCTTTTTCACGAGGTTGTCTACTAAACTTGGAAAAATTGAAATCATGAGACACATCACCAAACTTAACACTGACGATTTCCTTTTGACAATCTATCTTAGCATTAACAGTGTTCAAGAAAGTTCTACCAAAGATAATGGGAAAAGTTATCTTGTGGGGAACCAAGAACTAGAAAATCAATAGGACATTTTATTTTTCCACACAATACTTCAACATATCTAACAATCCCAAGTGGTGTGATGGTGACTCTATTAGCAAGTTTAATAGTAACATCAATATCTTCAATTTCAGCTAGTGCTATTTCATTCATAATTTCTAGATATAAGGTAAAAGGAATAACACTCACACTAGAACCTAAATCACATAAACCGTGATAACAATGATCTCCTATTTTAACTGAGACAATAGGTAAGCCAATTATGGGTCTATGTTTACCTTTTTCACCGGGTTTAGCAATTCTAGCAACTTCATCACAGAAGTAACTGACATGTCCATCAATATTTTCTACCAAGAGATCTTTAACCATAGCAAAACTAGATTCTACTTTAATTTGTTCAGAGGGCTTAGGTTCTATAATATTACTCTTGCAAACCATAGTTGACACCTTACCATGTTCCTTTGTCATAACCGGGAATGGTGGTTTCTCAATATAAGCAGTAGGCACAACTAGATCAACATTGTAAATGACAGTTTCTTATTTAGCTATAAACGGTTCTTGAATTTCCTTTTTAATAGGGGATTATATTTAAACCACTTCTCCTTAGGGTGGTCAACATGAGCAGCAAATGATTCACAAAAAGAGGCTACTATCTCAGAGTCAATGCCATATTTAGTGCTAAACTTGTGAAAAGCATCGATATCCATAAAAGATTTAACACAATCAAATTCAAGTGTAATACCTGACTCATTACCTTCGTCAAGTTCCCAATCTTCAGTGTTGCGTTTAATTCTTTCCAAGAGATCCCACTTGAATTCAATAGTCTTCTTCATAAAAGAACCAACACAAGAAGTACCGAGCATAAATCGATCATTATGAGAAAGCCGAGCATATTTTTTTTGAATAATAACTTCTCTCGGGATGTCATGATTGGGCATGAATATAAAATTGAATTAATAATACCCCAAGCTAGAGAGATACTTTCTCCTTCACGAGGCAAAACATTATATATATAATTCCGATCACGATGAACTAGATGCATAAGATAAAACTTTTGGTGGAATTACAATTTCAGTCGATTCCAATACCATGATCCAATATAATCACATAGCCTATACCATCTCGATGCTTTTACCTTCAAACATAAAGGGAAAACCTTCTTCTTAACTTTATCTCCGGATAAACCTGCAATCTTAAATAATTCACAAATCTTATCCACATGTATTAGGTACATATCTCGATGTTCAGTTCCATCTCCTGCATAAGGATTAGCTAGCAGTTGTTCTAACATACCCGAAGGAATTTCATAACCAATATTTCTAGTGGGTGCTATAGGTTGAGGGGAAACTAACTGTGGTTTCGGTCGAGGTGAAGATACCTCGAACAAACCCCTCAACGGATTGCTTTCCATAGTAACAAGTGACGGTAAATTTCGGCACGTAGTATTAGTTTTTCCTTACCGATTTCCACTTACCAAGAGCGCTTCACTCCCTAGCAATGGCGCCAGAAAAGATTCTTGATGACCCACAAGTATAGGGGATCAATTGTAGTCCTTTCAATAAGTAAGAGTGATGAACACAACAAGGAGCAGAAGGAACTGATAAGCGGTTTTCAACAAGGTAATTTATGCAAGTACTGAAATTGTAAGTAGCAAGTAGTTTGATAGCAAGGTAATTCGTAACGAGAAAGTAACAGTAACAATAGGTAAGGTGCGGCAAGGTATCCCAATCCTTTAATGACAAAGTACAGGCCAAAACTATCTCTTGTGATAAGCAAAGTGTTCTTGAGGGTACACTGGAACTTCATCTAGTCACTTTCATCATGTTGGTTTGATTCATGTTCGCTACTTTGATAATTTGATATGTGGGTGGACCGGTGCTAAGGTGTTGTTCTTACTTGAACTAACAACCTACTTATGATTAACCCCCTCGCAAGCATCCGCCACTACGAGAAAAGTATTAATACAAAGTCTAACGATGGCATTAAACATGTGGACACAAATCATCCCCTTATGAAGTAGCGGATAAACTAGGGTTTAAGCTGCTGTCACTATAGCAACCCATCATCCAATAACTACTCCACGATGCATTCCCTTAGGCTCAGGGATGGTGAAGTGTCATGTAGTCAACGTTCACATGACACCACTAAGGGAATCACAACATACATGTCATCAAAATATCAAACACATATAAAATACACATGATTACTCACAATATGACTTCTCCCGTGACCATAAGAACAAAGGTAACTACTCACAAATAAAATTCATGCTAAAGATCATAGGTGTATTGAATATCATAATGGATCTGAACATATAATCTTCCACCAAATAAGCCATATTCAAATCAACTACACAAGGTAATCAACACTACTAGTCACCCACATGTACCAATCTGAGGTTCCGGTACAAAGATTGAACACAAGACATGAACAAGGTTTGAGAGGAGATGGTTATGTTGAAGATATTGATGCAGAATGGCCTCCCCGAGATGAGAGGGTTGTTGTTGATGATGATGGCTTCGATTTCGCCTCCGAGAGAGAAGGTCCCCTGCGGAATCGCTCTGTCGGAGGGCAAAACTGCTCATGCCCAAATTACGTCTTGAGACGGCGGTCCCTCATCCCGAAAGTCATCCTCTTAATTTTTTTAGGTTTTTCCAGAATTTATGCCAGAAGATGGGCTCTAGAGGTGGGCTAGGGTGAGCACCACCCACTAGGCCGTGCTTGGGGGTCCTGGCATGCCCTGGTGGGTGTTCCTCACCTGGTGGGGCCCCTCCGGTAGTGTTTCGGTTCAATATTTTTCATTCATTACACAAAAATTCTCCGTAAAATTTCAGCTCCCTTGGGGATGTGCAGAATAGGTATCTCTAACATGCTTTTTCCAGGTCCCGGATTCCAGTTGCCAGTATTCTCCCTCTTTGTGTAAACCTTGCAAATTATGAGAGAAAAGGCATTAGAATTACTCCCCAAGGCATTATTATGCATAAAAACATTATAATTTATAGTATGAAAACTTGATGCAAAATGGACGTATCATATTCCTATTGGTTCGATAAACCTTGGTTTCATAACTAACGGAAATACGTATCCACATTGTGTTGCGATAACCCGTTCCTCTTCACAAAAAACCCAATGCAGATCACACATATCACCTACCACCATATTCTATTCCACCTACATGCCATGTCCAATGGTTCACGCTCATGTATTGTGTGAAGAATAAAAAGTTGATGCATATTGAAAAAGTAGAATCCAATTGCCAGACTCGGGGACCGTACTTTGATGATCGTATACTTTGAAAGATTAATGATTTTGGTGCTTATACTTATAAGTATTGCTATGTTAATCTTTATTAATTCATCATTTCTCACTGAGCACAGATGCATAAGATTACATAATGGGTAGCATGTCACATCAAAAATTACATTTTTATCATTTACCTACTCGAGGACGAGCAGGAATTAAGCTTGGGGATGCTTGATATGTGTTCAACGTGTCTATAATTTATTATTTGTCCATGCTGATATATTATTATAGGATACTTTTTGGGCATTTATTTACCAATTTATATTATTTTTTAGCACTAACTTATTGACATAGTGCCTAGTGTCAGTTGTTGTTTTCTGCATGTTTTTCACTTTTTAGGTTTACAATATCAAACGAAGTCCAATTGCTCCAAAACTTTTTGATCGTTTTTTTGGACCAAAAGTAGACCTAGAATCTCTGGAAGAAGGCTAAGAGCCACACGAGGGCCCCACCACACAATAGGGTGCGCCCTGATTTGTGGTGGCCCCTCATGGCTCTCCCGACCTCGTTCTCAGGTCTATAAATTCTCTAATATTTCAAAAAGCCTAGAGCAGTCTAGAAACACTTTTTACGCCGTCCCAAGTCTCTGTTCTGACGGGAGGTCATCTGGATCTCTGTTCCGGCATCCTGCCGGAGGGGGTATCGATCACCGAGGGCCTCTTTATCAACCTTGTTGCCCTCATGATGATGTGTGAGTAGTTCCCTACAAATCTATCGGGTCGTAGTTTGTAGCTAGATGGCAATCTCTCTCTCTCTTTCTCTCTCTGTCTCTCTCTCTTGATCTTCAATACAATGATCATCACATCTTAGCTTTCATCTATCTGATGTAATACTTTTGTGCAGTGCGTTTGTTCGGATCCGATGAATTGTGGGTTTATGTTCAGATTATTCATGATAAATATTTGATTCTTCTTTGAAATATAATATGATTCTTATGTGCATGATCATTATAGATTCATAATTCTCTTTGATCTATTGAAATAGTTTGGCCAGCTAGATTGATATTTCTTCGGTGAGAGAGGTGCGTTGTGGTAGGTTCAACCTGGCGAGTTTCTATATCCTAGTGACAAAGTAGGGGACAAGATGCGTCTTTGTGTTGCTACTACTAAAGATAAAATGATGGGGTTTATTCATATTGCTTGAGCTTACTTTGTCTATATCATGTCATTGTTCTCCATGCATTACTATGTTTTACTTAATACTCTAAATGCATGTTGGATAGCGGTCGATGAGTGGAGTAATAGTAATTGGTGTAGGCAGGAGTCAGCCTATTTGTTTATGGACATGATGCCCATATATACACATGATCATTGTCGTAAATATCGCACAACTATCCGCTATTCTATCAATTGCCCAATAGTAATTTTTTTTACCCACCGTATGCTTATTTTCAGGAGATATGCCGCTAGAAAAAACTATGGCCCTTGGTCTATTCACCATATATTCATAAACGCTTCAATACTTTGTTGCCATTTACTTGATTATTTTATTTTGCAATTTATAATTATCTACATAAGTCACTTGCTTGCAAAAAATGATACCAAGCGGATTGGCAACCCTTTTGCCCGTGTTGGGTGCAAGTTGTTTGTTATTTTGTGTGCATCCGCTGAAGATCGTTAAGGATTGATATTCCTATTGGTTCGATAAACCCTGGATTCATAACTCAGGGAAATACTTACCCACATTGTCCTGCGATAAATCATTCCTCTTCACGGGAAACCCAATGCAAATCACAAGTATCAGTGAATTGGTCGTAAATCTATGACCATTTCAACTAATTAGTCATAAGTTGTTTGGGAGGGTCTAAACCTATCAAAAAACGTCGTGATTGCCTTACACAAAATGGTCACAACATAGACAACATTGTTCTCCACCTGAATTATTGCCGATTACGACAAATCTAGATGGTCATAACTGCTAATTTCTGATGCATTGAAATGACGGGGCGGCTAGCTCAGCAGTTTTGCCTTCGTGTCACGTCCATGTGTCAATTTTTGTCTATGTGTCATGTTCATGTGTCAATTTAAACCTAGAACTTACAGGTGAGACCCACACATTGACTTGTTGGTCATGAAGCCTCCCTACAATGACTATCCAATGACACGTGGGTCCCACCAACCTGATAGGTAGGCCCTGCTCATTTGACACATGGACCCACTGCCCTATGAGCGGGACCCACTACCGACCTGCCACGTGGGAGCCATCTGACACGGACCAAGTATCCTATGAGTGGGATCCGCCACCTACCTCACATGTAGGACCCACCACCATGCGGGTGCGGCCCACTAGCGAACTGACCACAAGGAGGAGAAAAAGGCAAAACGCGTCGTGTGAGGATCAAACTCACGCCCCCACACGCAACTCTATGGGAGCTGAAGCACTAGACGAAAGGCATGTTGGTGATTCGAAATAAACATACAACTTTTTGTATCAATAAGACTCGTCGATTGAGTTGGGCCACATTAAGCCTAAAGGAAAAAAAGTCTGAGGCTCTATTTTCAGCCCATCTACAAAGAGAAAAATATTCATCTAAAAAATCTACAAAGAGAAAAAAAGGTTGTCATAATTAGGGATTTCAAAGAGTTCCAAATCTAAAAATTTGCCGCTTCCATAACATATTCAAGAATTAAATAAATGTTCTATCTCGAACGTATTTGAGAAGTCATAAATATTTGCATATTCAGAAAATGTTTGTGATTTTGAAAAAATATCGCATATTCAAAAAATGTTGTCAATTCTGGAAACCTATTCGGGAAATCAAAAAATGTTCATGATTTTGAAATAAGTCACGTATTAAAAATGTTCATGATTTTAAAGAAATATTTGGGAAATAAAAGCTGTTCATGATTTAGAAAATAGTTAGCATACCGATAAAATGTTCATGAATTTTAACAAAAAATTGTGAATCAAAAAAATATTCATGAATTCCAAAAATATGTTCACCAAATTTGAAAATTGTTCACAAAATTCAAAAGTTGGTCCCAACTTTCTGAAAAAATATAAATGTGAAAAAACTTCATTAATTCAGAAAAATGTTTATGAGTTTGAAAAATATTAATTTAAGAGCATTTTTTAAATATGTGCAGTATTCAAGTTTTTTATCTTTCATGGAAGGTCACATATAACGACACAATGTCGGAGGTTTTCTCTTTTTTTGATTTGTTTTGACTTTCTTATGCGTGTTTCAGAATGCGATCAAAACGGCGGACATGACCGTTCATAGATAAGGATTGAATATTGCAAAACATTTGGAGTATCTCTGATTAAATACATACTTGTGTAGCTAAAATTATTATTTTTTAAATAAAGAGAAAACTATGAGGCAACTCTAGTTTAAATTTGACCCGCTTTCCGCTCAATCGACGGAAATTTGTCTTTTCACGAGAGGTGGATCAAAAGTTTTTGACACCCAACCATTTGGTCAATTGTACAGTAAATATGGCCTAATATTTTAGAAAATTTATTTGGTCCAATTTTGCAACAAATTTTTGTGGGGTTTTGCACATAAAAAACTCATCTTGGGTAGTAGAAAAATGCAAAATGAAATTTTCACGCAAAGAAAATATAAACTTCCTTAAACAACATTTTTTGTCATCCCAATATGCACCCTTGTGCAAAATATCATATCATTTGAACCAACTATGTCATGAGCTATGCCATAACACTGTCCATTATCCTTGAAATCCATGGATCATCATACAAGATAGCTTGTTTTTGATAACACTTTTTTAAGACATTTGTCGTAGTCTAATTTTATTATTTTTTCTGAAAACTAGGTCACATTAAAATACATTAAAACGGAACACTTTTCCTGCCCTCTCATACCATCAGCATCCCCAGCCATACGATTTTCAGTTCTGACCATTTTCGCCACCAGATTCTTTGCGAATCGCTCCGGATATGGTTTCATGACCTATTAACGTAACCGTTAACTGTGCTGGGCCGCTGCTCCGGCCACTTTTTTGGATGCCTCCGGTTAACTTGGGCCTAATGGGCTTGTAGCAGCCAAAAAAAGGCCGCACTTCTGCAACCTTTGGAGTGGCGGCTCTTCCCATGGCCGCCCGACCTGTGTGTTCGACTGCTGCCAGAGCGACGGATCCCACGGTGGTCGCACTGGGTTCGCCTGGGCTCTGCTCAACAGCTTAGACCACTCAAAAAATAATTACTGCTTCGATCCGTTCGGTTTCACGGCGCGGGGGCATGGTGTGTGCCCCCGTACAGCCGATTACAGTTCTATCGTCAACGACCATTGATTGAGAGATTAATCACCGGTTAATAGCAGTCGATGGTCCGGCCATTGATTATTGCATACACGCCACCAGTTACATATATGACGACTCATATTCTACGCACGCCATATAACCCAGACTTGCCGCTGCTCCTTTCCCACTCTTGCAAACCAATCTCCCAGCAGCGATGGGTGATTTTCAGGTCTCCAATTCGTTCCTATTGTCTCTCCTTCATGCATCTCCTCTTCCCCTAATTCTTTCTTCATTTTTAGAATTGGTTTTGTTTATTGATACTACTGTTCTTTGTGCTCACAGAAAATGCAGGTGGTCTCTTGATTCTGTTGGATTAGAAAGTTTAGGCATTAAACATTTGGAAGGCGATGCACTGGTTTCTATGTTTCCAATCTATACAGTACTACCGCTTGCTGCTCCACTGCACAATTATTTGACCATGCACCAATATTATACAACACGTTTTAGACTCCGGTCCAATGTTATCCCATGTACAGGTGTGTTATCTGTCTAATTTATAGTTAAAATGCGTGCATGTTATATACAAGATCGAATTCAGGCTACGTACTTTGCTGGGTTCCTTTCTTTCCTCCTTGCCGACTTGATATGTCCTTGCTGAATTACGATGAGCTTCATCGCATATCATTTTCCATGACATAGTTTGTTGTTGTTGTTCCATAATGGAGCAAGCCACTTCTCAGTGCTTAGGTAATCTTTGTACTAGTAGGAAGTAGGAATATGGAAACACAAATCACTACCACTAATTTAGTGTGAACAACATCATGGTTTGTTTATTTAACCGTACAAGTTAAACTCTAACTGGCAAAGTGGTTAGTGATTTACCTTATACCTGTTAGTCAAAGCTCATGTAATGTGACTTGCCAAGTTTCCGTTGAATATATTGTAGAAATAAAAAAGATCTGAATGAATGATTATTTGGCATCAAAGTAGGGACTGTCCTTCATGAACTTTGCCGTGTTTAGCTCTTTTATATTTTTATATGTTTTATCAACTATATCTCCTGATATTATAAGTATTACCTGGCAGACTGATACTATTACAGTGAGTAGGACATAGAAAATGTCTTATAGAAGTTATTAAGCAAGGAGGAAGGCAGGTCAATCTCTCTTGTCCAGTTTACCACAATGTTACAGTGCATGTTGAGTTCACCACAAATACATGATTAAGTGAAGAGAAAGCATCCTACCAGCGAATATCTCCCAGTCTTTAGGTTACCAATTTCATACAACGAGTCATTTGTACTTATCATCTTATTTATGAATATTATGACAATTCGATGACATGATTTTCCAGTGTAATTTTCGGATTATTAGGAGATAAGTGTTAAGGGATTTAGATTGTACTCATTCCAATTACCGGTTGGTTGGTTGTTTTGTAATACAAAGCGGGGGAAACCCTTTTTCGGAGAGAAGTGTTATTCGGAAAGAAACCCAACACTGGTAGATAAATAGATTTTATTCATAAATAGATAAATAGATACAAATTGCCGAGCTGATAGATAAATAGATTTTATTTTTCTGTTTGTTGTATTCATCGACTAGCATGGAAGAACAAAGTAGGAACAGTGTGTGTGGAATTTCAGTGAAGGCATTGTCCCTATACTTTTTGGTTAGTTTGATTTAGGTTGTGTTTTGGTTTATATTATCCGTGTTTTACTCAGTGATAATTTTAATTGTAAGTAAGCTGAACCATTTGAATCTATTTTATGTTGCTACCATTTATATTTTCAATTAATGTCTTGGCTATTTACTCCAGATGGGCATAATAAAAATAGGAAGGCTTCTCATAGTATTACTCCGAGAAAATGGGAATCTTGCAGAAATAAAGTCATCTTGACATCCATGTTTTGTGTCTATCGTATAATCCAACCATCAAAATAGACGGGCGTAGCAACGCGCGCCATCAATGATCTAGTATGATGATACAATGCGAAGGTTTTCAATTTTTGATTTGTTTTGACTTTCTTATGCCCGTTTTAAAATGCGGTCAAAATGGTGGGCTTGCCCGTTCATAGCTAGAGGTTGAATCTTACAAAAAATTGGAGTACCTATAATTAAATAGATACTTTTGTACTTAAGAATGTTTAAAAAAATAAAGAGCAAACTATGAGGCAGTTGTAGTTCAACTTTGACCCGCTTCTCGCTGAATCAACGAAAATTTGTCTTTTTCATGAAAGGTGGATAAAAAATTGACACCCAGCCATTTGGCCAATTGTACATTAAATATGTCCTAATATTTTAGAAATTTTATTTGATCCAATTTTGCAACAAATATTTGGTAGTTTCTTCACACAAAAAACTCATTTTGAGCACTTGAAAAATGCAAAATGAAATTTTCATGCAAAGAAAATGAAAAATTCCTTAGGAAACATTGTTTGCAATCCCAATATTCACCTTTGTGCAAAATATAATATCATTTGAACCAATGATGCCATTAATATTTCCATAGCAGTATCCATTTGCCTTGAAATCCATGGATCTTCATACAAGACAACTCTATATTCCATCGGCAACGCCTATGGTTCAACCGCCGTCGATCTCTTCAAAGGCCCCACCGCTGATCTCCTCCGTCTCGCGCTCATGGATTTGTGATCCTTGTACGCCATCGAGCCCCTTTTGTCATTTTTGAAGGAAATGTTCTATGACATTGGCTTGGAATCCTTAGCTCCAAAGTCAGATCTCATCGAGAAAGAGAAGGATACACTATGGCTATTACAAGGGGAAACATCACATCTGCGACATCAGGGAGTGAACCCTGGGCACCACAAATTCCAAGTGGAAGGATGGCATCCATGATAATTGAGACAACATCATGTGAGAAAATCATACTTTTTCTAGCTTGCCCTCTCGTACCCATTGTTGTAGTAACTTTCCATGCGATAAACATGCAGTGTTTAATTGAGCATTTGAGTTTTCAAACAGATGCCTTGCTTTTCTATATCTGGTTGTTAGGTTGGTTGCATCGAGCATTTTTCCAGTTTTCAATGGTTATTTTTGGTTGTTATAGTGAACATATATGCCTTATTTCTTTCAGTTATTCACAATGTGATGTTCATTATGTGCAAGTATGATCTATGCTGTTCAATTTCATCAGTACCACCTGTTATGTCTGGTGTTGTTAACAAGTGCACTTAACTCCCGCTTTAAACATGTATGCCTTTTTTCTTTGAATTTGGTTGTCAGGTTGGTTGTAGTGAGCATTTGTCTACTTTCCAAGGAGATGTCTTGCTTTTCTATATCTGGTTGTTAGGTTGATTGTAGTGAGCATTTGTATAGTTTTCAAGCAGATGCATTACTTTTTAGTATCTAGTTGTTAGGTTGGTTGCATTGAGCATTTATCCAGTTTCCAATGGCTATATTTGGTTGTTATAGTGAGCATATATGCCTTGTTTATTTCAAGCAGATACCTTGTATATTTGGTTGATGTTAAACCTGTTGTACAATTGTACTTATTATGACTTTTCATGTACTTACACAGGACAACAATGGGAGTGGCCGACGTTTTCCATCGAGGGTTTTTTCGTCCCTCCGCTTACACTTGTACTTAAACCTATCGGATTCATATAGGTTTTTTGAATAGTCAAACTTTGCAAACCGTGAACAAATTTATAGAGAATAGTATTTATATATACCACACTAAAATGTATACAATATGAAAGTAAATTATGTGGTGTATCTAATGAAATGGAATTGGAATTCTAGATGTATTTTTTTATCTACAAACTTGGTCAAAGTTAGTAAATATTGACTTCTCAAAATGTTTATTCGCAACACATTGTGGAACTGATGAAGTAATATATTAAACCATTCTACAACTGCATTTTAGCTTCTAATATTGACTTGTTGCTTGTAGGTACATATGTCCTTGGTCAAGATCCATGCCTGGACCCTTTTTGCATGTGGGGCAATGAAATATTCATGAACAAACTGTTAGAAATATGCCCTAGAGGCAATAATAAATGGTTATTATTATATTACCTTATTCACGATAATCATTTATTATCCATGCTATAATTGTATTGATTGGAAATACATTGCATGTGTGGATACATAGACAACACTGTGACCCTAGTATGCTTCTACTAGACTAGCTCGTTGATCAAAGATGGTCAAGGTTTCTGTCGGTTTACTAAAGTTTGGGTATTTTAGTACCCTATATTTGTGCACGGACGGTTGTAGCCACACCAGCGGCAAGGCCTGTCGGAGGACATCTGAATGCAAATGCAGCAATGTCAAGAAAACATTCAGGTCAATAATCAGAAGACAAAAGAACAAAAGCTAGGACACCGACAAGATCTTGCCAGGATGGCTCACGAAGCCCCGACAAAAACTGCACCCGGCAAGACCTCGCCAACCCGTCACCGCTTCAGCGCAACAACCAGCCTGTCAGACAGGTCTTATCCTCCTGAATACGTGTCAAGACGCTGGCGATGATATGGTTAAGCTGTGCTGATTGGATGGCCTCTTTTTCTGTCCCCAAAAAGATTAGGGACAGCTAAATAGAGCATTTAATGTGTTTGTCCTATATCATCAGTGTTAGGTATGATAACACTGTAGCAACTGTACACCCCGTCTATGTACTGTACGCCACTATGGAGATCCCTTGGACATATAAAAGGAGGCCCAAGGCGTAGCTACAGGAGGAGGACATTCTATCTCAGACCACGCATCGCGGCTATGTACTGTTCATCACATAGCGCTCCCGGAGCCATAGCTCAAACGTTCATAAATACACTAAAGCAGGAATAGGGTTTTATGCTTCTCAGCAGCCCGAACCTGGGTAAAAATCCCTCGTGTTGCTCGTTAGATCTGCTCTTTGTGCACACCCTCTCCCTGTCGAACCGTAAAGGGATTCACGCGATCCCATAGGGGTCGTGTCCCGACATCTTTGCCGCGCCAGGTAGGGGAGAGGGTTGCATGAACCTGATCTAGCGATCAGCGTGCCAGTTTCTTCATCATCTTCATCGCCATGGCCCCCAAGAAGAAGAGTTTCAAGGTGGTTGATCCATCCACGTCTGGCCTGCCTGTAGCTACTCGGACAGGCAACGGTGTGGATGCAGGCGGAGGAGGTGTAGATCTTGAGCTTCCATGACGCTCTGATGATCAAGGCCAAGCAAGCAGCATCGCTCGTGGCGGCGACGGCGACCCACGCACCGCTGGATCTCAGGATGGATCTGTACTACCTACGGGTAGCATAGTGAACTCCAGGGACAAAAGGGCGCCTTCCAAGACACCTGTCGGTGTCAAAACCGGCGGATCTCGGGTAGGGGGTCCCGAACTGTGAGACTAGAATCGACGGTAACAGGAGACAAAGGGGACACGAATTTACCCAGGTTTGGGCCCTCCTATGTAGGTAATACCCTACGTCCTGCTTGGTTGTATTGATGATATGGGGGGTTACAGAGTTCATCTACCTCGAGATCGAATAGCTAACCCTAGATGAGTTCTCTCTATACCCTAAAACCCTCCAGCTTATATAGATGACGAGGATGCCTAGGGTTTATATATGGTCAGTTACATGCTGAAGAGATAAACATGCCTATTTACTACATCAAACGTGGAACACAAGCCGTGCTTCCCGAAGCTTCCATCTTGGAGATAGGGCGTTTAAATCTTCCTGTGTCCGATATGTAGCCCATATAGTCCAGCGCATAAACAATATATCGGCTATCCGAGGACCCCCTGTTGGAAATATGCCCTAGAGGCAATAAATAAAGTGTTTATTATTGTATTTCCTTGTTTATGATAATCGTTTATTATCCATGCTATAATTGTATTAATTGGAAACATGGATACATGTGTGGATACATAGACAAACACAATGTCCCTAGTATACCTCTAGTGAACTAGCTCGTTGATTGAAAGATGGTTAAGGTTTCCTAGCCATGGACATGAGATGTCATTTGATAACGGGATCACATCATTAGGAGAATTATGTGATGGACAAGACCCAAACTACAAACGTAGCTTATGATCGTGTCAGTTTATTGCTACTATTTTCTGCATGTCAAGCATATGTTCCTATGACCATGAGATCATGCAACTCATAGATATCGGAGGAGTACCTTGTGTGTATCAAACGTTGCAACGTAACTGGGTGACTATAAAGGTGCTCTACAGGTGTCTCCGAGGGTGTCTGTTGAGTTGGCATGGATAGAGACTGGGATTTGCTACTCCGTGTGACGGAGAGGTATCTCAAGGCCCACTCGGTAATACAACATCACAATGAGCCTTGCAAGCAATGTGACTAATTTTTAGTTGTGGGATCTTGTATTACGGAATGAGTAATGAGACTTGCCGGTAACGAGATTGACCTAGGTATGGAGATACCGACGATCGAACCTCGGGCAAGTAACATACCGAAGAACAAAGGGAACATCATACGGGATTAACTGAATCCTTGACATAGAGGTTCAACCGATAAAGATCTTCGTAGAATATGTAGGAACCAATGTGGAGAGCCAGGTCCCGCCATAGGTTATTGACCGTAGAGGTGTCTCGGTCATGTGTACATAGTTCTCGAACCCGCAGGGTCTGCATACTTAAGTTTGGTGACGTTTCGATAGTATAGAGTTATGTATGATGGTGACCTAAGTTTTTTCGGAGTCCCGGATGAGATCCTGGACGTCACGAGGAGCTCCGGAATGGTCCGGAGGTAAATATTCATATATAGGAAGTCCTGGTTTGGTCACCGGAAAAGTTTCGGGCTCATCGGTAGTGTACCGGGAGTGCTGGTAGTGTACCGGGAGACCTCCGAGAGGGATATTTTGACCCTAGAGGGTCCATGGGCTGTGGGAGATTAATAACCAGCCCTTAGTGGGCTGGTGGAACAGCCACAAAAGGCCCATGGCGCCAGGAGGAAAAAGGCCTAAAGAAAAGGTGGAAAAAGGGCCAATAGGGAGCAATCCTAGTCCAACTAGGATTGGAGAAGGAGAGTCCTTCTCTCCCTCCCTCTTGCGGCCGAATTGGCTTGGCCCTTGCGCCAAGCCATCCCTCCTACCTGCCTCCTTTATATACTGGTGGATTTGGGGCTGTTGGCACTAGTTTTTTCCGGCCACGTGCTACCCGTTCCACCGGTGCATAGTTTCTCCTCTAGATCATGTTTCCGAAGTGCTTAGGCGAAGCCCTGCCGGAATTGCTCCACCACCATCGCCGGAGCACCGTCCGCTGCCGGCGAACTCTTCCTCCTCTCCACTTCTTCTTGCTGGATCAAGACGGTGGAGATCATCATCAAGCTGCACGTGTGCTGAACGTGGAGGTGTCGTCCGTTCGGTACTAGATCGGAAGCACCGTGATCAAGGCCACGGGACGGTTCGTGATTGGATCACGGGACGGTTCGTGACGTGATCGCGGGACGGATCGTGACGAGATCGCGGGACAGATCGTGATTGGATCGCGGGACGCTCACCGATTTGAATCGCGAAGACGTTCGACTACACCAACCGCGTTTCTTAACGCCTCCCGCGTAGCGATCTACAAGGGTACGTAGATCAACTCCCCCTCTCGTAGATGCTCATCACCATGGATAGGTTTGCGTGTGGGTAGAATTTTTTTTGTTTCCCATGCAACGTTCCCCAACGGTGGCATCATGAGCTAGGTTGATAGTTCGATGAGATCTCGAGTAGAACACAAAAGGTTTGTGGGCGTTGATGCTTAGATTGCTTCCTTCCTTGGTCGGATTTTGGTTCAGCGGTATTGTGAGATGAAGCGGCCCGGACCAACATTACTCGTACGCTTACGAGAGACCGGTTCCCTCGACGCAACTTGTTGCCTAGATGGCTTGCGGGTGGCAGTTTCTCTCACTTTAGTTGGATCGGATTCGACAAAGGCGGTCCTTGAGAAGGTTGAAAAGCAAATTATGTATCACCGTTGTGGTTTATGCGTAGGTGAGAATCGTTCTTTCTAGAAACCCGTAGCAGCCACGTAAAACATGCAACAACAATTAGAGGACGTCTAACTTGTTTTTGCAGGGTATGTTCTGATGTGATATGGCCAATTACATGATGATATATGTGATGTATGAGATGATCATGTGATGTATAGAATTTCACGACTTGCATGTCGATGAGTACGGCAACCAGCAGGAGCCATAGGGTTGTCTTTAATTATTGTATGACCTGCGTGTCAATCATTAAGCGCTATGTAATGCTTTACTTTATCGCTAAACAGTAGCAACAGTAGTAGAAGCATGCAGGGCGTGACAACCTCGATGGCGACAAGTTGATGGAGATCAAGATGGTGGAGATCATGGTGTTGTGCCGGTGACGATGAAGATCATACCGGTGCTTTCAAGATGGAGATCTAAAGCACAAGTTCATGGCCATATCATGTCACTTATGAATTGCATGTGATGTTAATCCTTTTATGCACCTTGTTATGCTTAGTACGGAGGTAGCATTATAAGGTGATCCCTCACTTAAATTTCAAGATAAAATTGTGTTCTCCCCGAGTGTGCATCGTTGCGAAAGTTCGTCGTGTGGAGACACCACGTGATGATCGGGTGTGATAGACTCTACGTTCACATACAACGGGTGCAAGCCAGTTTTGCACGCGCAGAACACTCGGGTTAAACTTGATGATCCTAGCATGTACAGACATGGCCTCGGAACACAAGAGACCGAAAGGTCGAACATGAGTCATATAGTAGATATGATCAACATAATGATGTTCAGCATTGAAGCCACCTCAACTCACGTGATGATCGGACTTGAGTTGGTGGATTTGGATCATGTGACACTCAGATGACCTAAGGGATGTCAATTTGAGTGGGACCTTTAGTAATTTGATTAACTAAACTCATTATCTTGAACAATAGCCTAAATGAACTTTGCATATTTATGTTGTAGATCAATGGCTCGCGCAGTAGCACCCCTGAATTTCAATGTGTTCCTAGAGAAAGCTAAACTAAAAGATGATGGAAGTAACTTTGTTGACTGGGCCCGTAATCTGAGGATTATCCTCACGGCTTCCAAGAAATCATATGTCCTTGATGCACCGCTTGGTGACCAACCAGAAGACATGACCTCCGAAGACGTTAAGAACGCTTGGGAGGCACGTACTGGAGATTACTCAATAGTTCAGTGTGCAATATTGTATGGCTTAGAACCGGGACTTCAAAGATGTTTTGAATGTCATGAAGCATATGAGATGTTCCAGGAGTTGAAGTTTAACTTTCAGAAGAACGCCCGGATCGAGAGGTATGAAACCTCTGATAAGTTCTATGCCTGCAAGATGGAGGAGAACGGGTCTATAAGTGAACATATACTCAGAATGTCTGGGTATTCAACTCGTCTAGCGGAGTTGGGAATTGCCCTTCCGCCAGAGGCGATCACTGATAGAGTTCTTCAATCACTGCCACCTAGTTACAAGAGCTTTGTAATGAACTATAACATGCATGGGATGAACAAGTCAGTCGCCAAGCTGTTTGCGATGCTAAAAGTCGCTGAGTCTGAAATCCAGAAAGAACATCAAGTGTTGATGGTCAATAAAACCACTAGTTTCAAGAAAAATGGCAAAGTCAAGGGCAAGGGCAAGAAGGGTAAAACCAAGAAGGATGGCAAAGAAGTTGCTACTCCTGCAAAGAAGCCCAATCATGGACCCAAGCCAGAAACGGAGTGCTTTCATTGCAAAGGAACTGGTCACTGGAAGCGGAACTGCCCCAAGTACCTGGCTGACAAGAAGGCGGCCAACGACAAACAAGGTATATATGATATACATGTTATTGATGTGTACCTTACTAGCTCTCGTAGTAGTGCCTGGGTATTTGATACCGGTTCGGTTGCTCACATTTGCAACTCAAAGCAGGAACTACGGAATAAACGAAGGCTGGCAAAGGACGAAGTGACGATGCGCATGGGAAATGGTTCCAAGGTTGATGTGATCGCCGTCGGCACGCTCTCTCTTCGATTACCATCGGGATTAGTGATGAACTTGAATAATTGTTATTTAGTGCCTGCGTTAAGCATGAACATTATATCTGGATCTTGTTTATTGCGAGATGGTTACTCATTTAAATCAGAGAATAAAGGTTGTTCTATTTATATGAGTAATATCTTTTATGGTCATGCACCCAATGTTAGGGGTTTATTCATATTGAATCTTGATAGTAATGACACACATGTTCATAACATTGATGCCAAAAGATGTAGAATTGATAATGATAGTACCACTTTCTTGTGGCACTGCCGTTTAGGTCATATTGGTGTAAAACGCATGAGGAAGCTCCATGCTGATGGACTTTTGGAGTCACTTGATTTTGAATCACTTGACACATGTGAACCATGCCTCATGGGAAAGATGACTAAAATGCCGTTCTTTGGAACAATGGAACGGGCGAGTGACTTATTGGAAATCATACACGCTGATGTGTGCGGTCCAATGAATGTTACAGCGCATGGTGGATATCATTATTTTCTCACCTTCACTGATGACTTAAGTAGATATGGGTATATTTACTTAATGAAACACAAGTCTGAAACATTTGAAAAGTTCTAGCAATTTCAGAGTGAAGTTGAGAATCATCGTAGCAAGAGATTAAGTTCCTACGATCTGATCGAGGAGGTGAATATCTGAGTTATGAGTTTGGCAGTCACTTAAGACAATGTGGAATTGTTTCACAGTTGACACCGCCCGGAACACCACAGCGTAATGGTGTGTCCGAACGTCGTAATCGAACCTTATTAGATATGGTGTGTTCTATGATGTCTCTTGCTGATTTGCCACTATCGTTTTGGGGTTATGCATTAGAGACAGCTGCATTCACTTTAAATAGGGCACCATCAAAATCCGTTGAGATGATGCCATATGAAATGTGGTTTGGCAAGAAGCCAAAGTTATCGTTTCTTAAAATTTGGGGATGTGATGCTTATGTTAAAAAGCTTCAGCCTGGAAACCTGGAACCCAAAGGGGAGAAATGCGTCTTCATAGGATACCCGAAAGAGACAGTCAGGTATACCTTCTATTTCAGATCCGAAGGCAAAGTGTTTGTCGCTAAAAATGGAACATTTCTTGAGAAACAGTTTCTCTCGAAAGAATTGAGTGGGAGGAAAATAGAGCTTGATGAGGTTATTGAATCTTTACTTCAACCAGAAAGTAGCGCAGCGCAGAAAGATGTTTCTGTGGAAGCTACGACGGTAGAAGAGGAAGTTAATGATGATGATCATGAAGCTTCAGATCAAGCAGCTATTGAACCTCGTAGGTCGACAAGGCCGCGTACTACCCCTGAGTGGTACGGCAACCCTGTCTTGGAGGTCATGTTGTTGGACAACAATGAACTTACGAGCTATGGAGGAGCAGTGATGGGCCCGGATTCCGAGAAATGGTTAGAGGCCATGAAATCCGAGATGGGATCCATGTATGTAAACAAAGTATGGACTTTGGAAGATTTACCTGAAGGGCGAAAGGCCATTCAGAACAAATGGATCTTTAAGAAGAAGACAAACGCGGACGGTAATGTCACCGTCTATAAAGCTCGACTTGTGGCAAAGGGTTTTTCACAAGTTCAAGGAGTTGACTACGATGAGACTTTCTCACCCGTAGCGATGCTTAAGTCTGTCAGAATCATGTTAGCAATAGCTGCCTATTTCGACTATGAAATATGGTAGATGGATGTAAAAACAGCGTTCCTCAACGGTTTCCTTGAGGAAGAGTTGTATATGATGCAACCCGAAGGTTTTGTCGATCCAGAGAATGCTAACAAAGTTTGCAAACTCCAGCGATCCATTTATGGACTAGTGCAAGCATCTCGGAGTTGAAATAAGTGCTTTGATGAGGTGATCAAAGCGTTTGAGTTTATACAAGTTTACGGAGAAGCTTGTATTTACAAGAAAGTGAGTGGGAGCTCTATAGCGTTTCTAGTATTATATGTGGATGACATATTGCTGATTGGAAACAATATAGAAATGCTGGAAAGCGTGAAGGAATATTTGAACAAGAGTTTTTCAATGAAGGACCTAGGAGAAGCTGCTTTCATATTAGGCATTAAGATCTATAGAGATAGATCGAGACGCTTAATAGCACTTTCACAGAGCACATACCTTGATAAAGTTTTGAAGAAGTTCAAAATGAAATAGTCCAAGAAGGGGTTCTTGCCTGTATTACAAGGTGTGAAGTTGAGTAAGACTCAATGCCCAGTAACTGCAGAAGATAGAGAAAAGATGAGTGTCATCCCCTATGCTTCAGCCATAGGCTCTATCATGTATGCAATGCTGTGCACAAGACCCGATGTCAGCCTTGCCATAAGTATGGCCGGAAGGTTTCAAAGTGATCCTGGAATGGAGCACTGGCAAGCGGTCAAGAATATCCTTAAGTACCTGAAAAGGACTAAGGAAATGTTTCTCGTTTATTGAGGTGATGAAGAGCTCGTCATAAAGGGTTACGTTGATGTAAGCTTTGATATTGATCCAGACGACTCTAAGTCGCAAACTAGATACGTATTTATTCTTAACGGGGAAGCGGTAAGCTGGTGCAGTTCCAAGCAAAGCATGGTAGCTGACTCTACGTGCGAAGTGGAATACATCGCAGCCTCGGAGGCGGCGAAGGAAGGTGTCTGGATGAAGCCGTTCATGACAGATCTTGGAGTAGTGCCCAGTGCACTGAATCCAACGAACCTGTTCTGTGACAACACTGGTGCCATTGCTCTGGCCAAGGAACAAAGGTTTCACAAGAGGACCAGACACATAAAGCGATGCTTCAACTCCATCCGTGATTACATCTTGGAGAAAGACATAAATATTCGCAAAGTGCACACAGATCTGAATGTTGCAGACCCGTTGACTAAACCTCTTCCAAGGGCTAAACATGATCAACACCAGAGCTTCATGGGTGTTCGATTCATTACAATGTAAATCACATAGTGATGTGAATTAGATTATTGACTCTAGTGCAAGTGGGTGACTGTTGGAAATATGCCCTAAAGGCAATAAATAAAGTGTTTATTATTGTATTTCCTTGTTTATGATAATCATTTATTATCCATGCTATAATTGTATTAATTGGAAACATGGATACATGTGTGGATACATAGACAAACACAATGCCCCTAGTATGCCTCTAGTGAACTAGCTCGTTGATTGAAAGATGGTTAAGGTTTCCTAGCCACGGACATGAGATGTCATTTGATAACGGGATCACATCATTAGAAGAATGATGTGATGGACAATACCCAAACTACAAACGTAGCTTATGATCGTGTCAGTTTATTGCTACTGTTTTCTGCATGTCAAGCATATGTTCCTATGACCATGAGATCATGCAACTCACAGCTATCGGAGGAGTACCTTGTGTGTATTAAACGTCGCAACGTAACTGGGTGACTATAAAGGTGCTCTACAGGTGTCTCCGAGGGTGTCTGTTGAGTTGGCATGGATCGAGACTGGGATTTGTTACTCCGTGTGACGGAGAGGTATCTCAGGACCCACTCGGTAATACAACATCACAATGAGCCTTGCAAGCAATGTTAATAAGTGTTTTTTGCGGGATCTTGTATTACGGAACGAGTAAAGATACTTGCCGGTAACGAGATGTAACTAGGTATGGAGATACCGATGATCGAACCTCGGGCAAGTAACATACCGAAGAACAAAGGGAACATCATACGGGATTAACTGAATCCTTTACATAGAGGTTCGATCGATAAAGATCTTCATAGAATATGAAGGAACCAATGTGGAAATCCAGGTCCCGCCATTGGTTATTTACCGTAGAGGTGTCTCGGTCATGTCTACATAGTTCTCGAACCTGTAGGGTCTGCACACTTAAGGTTTGGTGACGTTTCGATACTATAGAGTTATGTATGGTGGTGACCAAAGTTTGTTCGGAGTCCCAGATGAGATCCTAGACGTCACAAGGAGCTCCGGAATGGTCCGGAGGTAAAGATTCATATATAGGAAGTCCGGGTTTGGTCGCCGGAAAAGTTTCGGGCTCATCAGTAGTGTACCGGGAGTGCCGGTAGTGTACCGGGAGACCTCCGAGAGGGATATTTCGACCCTAGAGGGTCCATGGGCTGTGGGAGATTAATAACCAGCCCTTAGTGGTCTGGTGGAGCATCCACAAAAGGCCCGTGGCACCAGGAGGAAAAAGGCCTAAGGAAAAGGTGGAAAAAGGGCCAATAGGGAGCAATCGTAGTCCAACTAGGATTGGAGAAGGAGAGTCCTTCTCTCCCTCCCTCTTGCGGCCGAATTGGCTTGGCCCTTGCGCCAAGCCAGCCCTCCACCGTCCCTCCTTTATATACTGGTGGATTTGGGGCTGTTGGCACTAGTTTTTTCCGCCCACGTGCTACCCGTTCCACCGGTGCATAGTTTCTCCTCTAGATCATATTTCCACAGTGCTTAGGCGAAGCCCTACCGGAATGGCTCCACCACCATCGCCGGAGCACCGTCATGCTGCTAGCGAACTCTTCCTCCCCTCCACTTCTTCTTGCTGGATCAAGATGGTGGAGATCGTCATCAAGCTGCACGTGTGCTGAACGCGGAGGTGCCGTCCGTTCGGTACTAGATCGGAAGCACCATGATCAAGGCCACGGGACGGTTCGTGATTGGATCGCGGGACGGTTCGTGACATGATTGCGGGACGGATCGTGACGAGATCGCGGGACGTATCGTGATTGGATCGCGGGACGCTCGGCGATTTGAATCGCGAAGACGTTCGACTACACCAACCGCGTTTCTTAACGCTTCCCGCTTAGCGATCTACAAGGGTACGTAGATCAACTCCCCCTCTCGTAGATGCTCATCACCATGGATAGGTTTGCGTGTGCGTAGGAATTTTTTTGTTTCCCATGCAATGTTCCTCAACATCCCCTAAAGCAGGACTCCCACAATATCCCCTGAACTTGACTCCAACGCCAAGGGTCTTCTGATCCCATTGCTTCGCGAACAGAGTCTTTGGCTTGCGAGGTGAGTTCCTTCCCGCCGAACCATAGTTTGGCCTCCGATGGTGAGCAGTCTTCTGCATAGTGGCACATGTGAATACAGTGAATTGATTGGCTTTGAAGGCCAAACGTCAGGGGGAAACAATGCTCCTCTGACGACCTCTCTGATGAAAGGATACGACCCACCACGACCGCCAGTCTAGTCGCATAGACTCTATTCGCGGTTCGAGGCGTTTTAATCATCACAATCTATCAATATACTGATCATGTCCCATTTTATATGGGATACACTTAATCACGTGCACGCAATGGCTCGCACGTCTCGAGAAATGGAGGGATTCACGGCGCAGCAGGGGGAGTCCAAATCGATAGGCCTTATAAAAAGAGGAGGAAAACCCCAAAGGCTATTCACGCTCGCCATTCGATTTCTCTGCCTCCCATTCTCTTGCACCTCTGAAGCACAGATCAAGGTCTCTTCGCCCGCACCTCCGAGCTCATCAATGGCGAGCTCAGGCTCCAACGACTAGTGGGAGGCCTCCACTATCACCAATAAGCACATCCTGGACCTCAAGAAGGTCGGATACCTCCCCGCTGACGTTCCTCACCATGTAACGGAGGAGGGCCAAGTGATACCTACCCCCAGGCCAGGCGAGAGGGTGGTGTTCATCCCCCACTTCATCAGGGGGTTGAACTTCCCACTCTACCCCTTCGTCAGGGGGCTGATGTTCTTCTACGTCCTTGACTTCCACGACCTCCCGCCGAACTCCATCCTGCACATCTCGGCATTCATCCCCGTCTGCGAGGCCTTCCTGCGCATCGAGACACACTTCGGGCTCTGGCTGCAGGTGTTCAACATCAAGCCCAAGTGCGTCGGCGGCAAGCACGCAGATTGCGGCGGGGCCGTCATTGGCAAGCTCACCCGCGTCGGGTGGCCGTCAGGCGCCCTCATCGACACCATCAAGGGGTGGCAAAAGGAGTGGTTCTACATCATCGAACCACAAGGAGAAGGTCAGCATCCCGCCGCCGCATTCAGATCTGGTCTCCTCACCCAACTAGCTTCATGGCTCGAAAGGAGTTGAGTGACCTACAAAAGCGCATCTGCTCCATGGTCGAGGAGGGCACCAAGTTGACCATTGTGGTCCATATGATGCTCCAAAGACGTATCCTCCCCTGCCAACGCCGGGACACCCCCCTGTGGGCTCGTGAACTCAAAGCCAAGCCCACAGTCCGGAATCTCTTCCGCACTACGTGGGAGAAGTTGTGGAAGGCCCTCTTCAAATCACAAAAGAGCTGGCCATCCGAGGAGGAGGACAAGGGTCTGCATGCCGCCAAGCCCGATTCCGAGGTATGATACACCCTAGCTTGGTCAGCTTTATTACATAGGAATTTTTCCTAATCCCCTTATCCGATCTATCTTTGCAGAGATGGCTGAAGAAAGCCATCAATATTAACATTCCGGCGCCTCAACTCGAGGACAAGAGGACCGGGCTGTTAGCCAAAATGCTCGTGGTAAAGCCTTACGAGGCTCCCACGAAGAAAGAGAAGAAGAAGAAACTAGGCGAGGCTGGCCTCCACATCAGGGACCAGCCTGATGCCGCATCCGAAGATACCCCCGCCTCCTCAACTCAGGAGGAGGCTAAGGAGGAGGAATAGGAAAAGGAGGAAAAGGCCGGGGTCGAGGGCGAGGGGGGAAGGCAATTCCCCTTGTTCTAGGAAGAGAGCGGCATCTTCGGATGACCTAGGGCAGGTCCCTTCACCTGCCCCGAAGAGGGCGCGATAGACGCGGGTGGTTCTATCCGATGATAGTTCGGACTCGGGCTCCGCATCCGAAGACCCCGAGGAGGTTCCATGAAGGAGCCTAAGGGCCAAGCCCCCCCCCAAAGGTTAGGATCCGAAGACCCTCCTGTTTATTACGAATAGATTTAGAGTTTGCTAACATGCAGGTTATTGGCCTTGCAAACCCCTGCGCATTATCCCTACCGAGGTGATATCGGACAGGGAGACCCCGCCCGCCGAACTGTCGGAGAGCGGGGATGCCTCACATCCCACCACTCCAGGAGCCATGAAGGACGCCGTGGAGGTGTCATCCCAGCCTACTCCAATGGAGGGGACACCGGTGGCGAGGGAGATCGTACCATGGCCAAGTCTAACGCCTCGGCCACTAAAGATCGGGGTGCAACACCCCGCCTGGATACAGAGTAGGCCGGACGAGCGGGAGCTCAATCCCCTTCGAGAACATCTCTAGAGCGCACTATGCCTCCAGAGGCACCAGTCCAATCCCTGGTGGGTGATCGGGGAATCCGATCATCACCGACACCACCGACAAATAGGTGGTCGGTCATGGAGGAGGCTCCATCGAGCGCCTCCATCCCCGAGGATTACCACACCCTTATGGGTGTGGTACTATAGAGCATCCAGTCCATTGACAATGGACTGAAGGAGGCCTTCAAAGGTCTCCTTATGAGTTTTCAAGTAAGTCACCCGATGTGTTTATTCTGCTTAGATTTTGTTTATTCACATTATATACATGGCAGCCCCCGATCCCTTGGTGGGGTGAAAAATCTCACCTAGGGGTCACATTTGAATCCGATACCGAACTATATGCACTTTAAGTGTCCGGCATGTTAGAATAACTCGACATATGATCGGATTGTCTATAATTTGGGATTTGAGAGCCCATGTAATGTATTAACTGTGTGTGTAATGCAGGCTTCGTCTTCGGCGGTGGCCATAAATGGTGCCGAGATGGAATAGCTAAATCGGAAGTTGAAGCACTCCGAAGACAAAGCTGAGGCCCTGAACCAAAGGCTCGACGAGGCTCAAGGTATGTCAAAATAGAATCTGAATGCCATTGTCTGAGCTCTATCGTCCGAATACTATCAACACAGCTTCTTTAAATTTATAATGTACGCACAACCTCGGTGAAGGAGATGGACAGGCTCAAGGTCGAGCTCCAGCGCATGAAGGACGAAGCGGCCTCCGAGAGGGCGGTTGCTAAGGAAACGCCTGTCGCCCTTTCCTCTATGCGAGCCACTGGTGGCAAGCATGAAGCTCGCATGGTAGAGGTCTAGTAGGAGCTCAAAGATGCCAGCAAAATATGCGAGGCCTTGGAGCAGAAGAATAAGGCGAGCTTGGCTGAACTGTCCACTTTGCAAATCAAACTCCAGAAGGAGCGGGTGGATAGACGGTTCTAGAGGAGCAAGTGCGCCAGGCCAAGGGCATAGTAGAGGGTAAGCTGTACTCGCTAAAGTGCATACTCGGGGATAGCAAATTCGCGTTGCTTACCCGGGTGTGGCAATCCTCAGGCGTAGCCTCCGATCTCCAAAAGAGCGTGGCAAACGCCAATCAGCTGTTCGCCTCGCGGGGAGAAGGAGATGAAGCTCGGCTATTCTGGGCACAGTTTGGAGCCCCCAAGCGTCCTCCTCTTCTGGTGGAATAGCTGACACAGCTCATGGAGCTGCACCAGATGGCAGAGCCAGTGATGAAGGACCTCTGCATCCGCTTATGGCCCGGCAAGCCACTGCTAGGTAGCTACTTTGGCCTGGTGCAGAGGTTGATTGCTGCTTCACCCTGCCTCGACATCGTCAAGCGCTCCACGTGCATCAAAGGAGTCCGGATGGCCCTTGCCAAGGGCAAAGTGCACTGGCCGGGGCTAAATCCGATGAAGGTAGCCACTAACCCGCCGCCCCCTAGGAAGGAGCATCGACACCCCGAGCTATACTTCGATGGAGTGATGGAGAGTGCTTGGGTTATAGCATCGCAGTGTACGGGTGATAAAATGTTTGAATGAGTTGTAACACGTCCGAAGACTTGCCCAGACTTTTAATGATATGAGTATTTATTCGTATATGGTTTTGTATTCCTTTATAACTCCTATGTGGTTGTTTAATACTGAAAGACGCGAGTCGTCGACTTCAGCCCCCACGTAGATACTACATGGGGTGCCTATGCCAATGCACTATGTCCCTTAGCCGTATTATCGGATCCCAAAGGCGGTACAGTGCGGCAGACTAGGTAATCAGACTATAGTGCTTTATTTCTTTCACTTAGCCGGAGGGGCGCGAAAAGGACTACGGGAAGCATACGATCAGCCACCGAAGTGTTGTGATGTTCGGACGAACCGTGGCCGAAGCCGGTATCACAATGACTGCACAAAGGGCAAGTTCCTCGTATAACACGAAATAACCGCTTCAGACAATTGAAGTATAATACTTCTAGCACGCGTTTCACAGATCGGATCATGCATACTATGACAGTCCACTTTCGGCTTTCTCCCCTGAGGTACTTGACCAGAATATCCGGAAGCACAATCGCAAGGCTGCTCCCTTTGCCCTTTTAGCCGAACGAGCGGAACTTAAAGGGGGAAGCACAGGAGCCGGGAAAACCCAACTTATTGACTAAAGACATATTTCGGAACCGATGCATATAAAGCGAACGCCAAGACGCCGAATACCTGATAGATAAGGCAATTTGTGTTTGAACTCGAGCCCCCCGTCTATTAGCCGGTTACCTCGCGTCATACCGAACAGGTTCACGAGAAGAAGGAAAAAGGAGAAAAAAGATATGCGCCGAAAAAGGACAGATGAGGCAAACTTGCACCACGCAATTTTGCATTTTCTCAACAACTCTTATAACTCGGATTGCCAAAGCAACTGTTTACATGTATGTGCAGGAAATAAGAAATAAAAATATACACGAGTTGTTGTACCAGGGGTCTTCGATTGGTAACCTGAGGTCCTCGATATGCCCCCTTGCTAGTTGACTCCTGCTCTTAGATGCCCCTTGATGGGTGCTAGTGTTCGGCGGGCGGATTTTGGCAACAAAATCTTGAGAGGCCGCCGAAATGTAGGTGAGCTTTATGCCATAGGTAGGTTGTTTGAGGAGCACCTGCGTTTTGTCCGAAGACGTGTTGATGGTAACGGTTCGGGGCAGCTGAATACCCATCTTTATTTCCCCACGGCTACCCATGGAATCTTAAGCACAAAGTTGTGCCTCCTCGGCACATACTTTGCTGGTCTAGGGGTTGTGCGGTGGGGGCGAGTCCTTATAGAGGGGAGGAAGAAGGATCTGAGTTTTCGGTCCGAAGCCGAACTCGCTTCCCAGCATCTTGTGCCTTTATGGCGGATGTCGGAACTTGCCGATCTTATTTGTAACTAAATTCGGCCGCTAGGGCCAGTGCATGTTCCTTAGTTCTAAGGGAACGCTCTGTATTGCTGTTGACAGTAATGACCCCCTTGGGGCCCTGCATCTTGAGCTTGAGGCATGCGTAGTGTGGGACCGTGTTGAAACGAGCGAACGCTGTCTGACCAAGCAGCGCGTGATAGCCGCTGCGAAAGGGCACGATGTCGAAGATCAAGTCCTCGCTGCGAAAGTTATCGGGCGAGCCGAACACAACTTCTAGAGTTACAGAGCCCATGCATCGGGCCTCAACGCCCGGGATCACTCCTTTCAAGGTAGTGCTGCTGGGTTTGATCCTTGACGGATCTATGCCCATCTTTTTCACCGTATCTGAGTAAATCAGGTTGATGCTACTTCCTCCGTCCATTAGGACCTTTGTCAGGTGATACCCATCTATGATGGGGTCTAGGATGAGGGCCACCGAACCCCTATGGCAGATACTGGTCGGGTGATCGCGCCAATCAAAGGTGATCGGGTATGCCGACCATGGTTTGTACTTCGGGGCTACGAGTTCCATAGCGTAGACCTCCTGAAGGTGTAGATGGGTGGCGTATATCATGTTCACCGTTTTTGACTTCGGGAGGGAATTTCTTCTGTCCGCCACCAATTGGACCCGGAGGCTCATCTTCGTCCTTGCTACGAGAGCTTTTGCCTTGATCTTCGGGTGGTATCTTGCCGGCGTGTTTAAACACCCAACAGTTGTGGTGTGTGTGGTTGCAGGGCTTTTCCGAAGTCCCATGAATTTGGCAAGGCCTTTCCAAGATCTTCTTGAGCTGGGTGGGTCCGTCACGATTGCCTTTAGGAGGCTTCTTCCACTGCCCAGGTCAAGAGTTGCGGAATTTGGCATTTATAGCCGTATCATCGGCATCGCTATTACTGTACCAGCGCTTATTCTTATTGCGCTTTGGCTTTGAGTTTCCATCCCGGGCTTCAGGCGCCACGGGATCTTCGGAATTGTGGTTGCGTTTTGCCAGCCAATTGTCTTCGCCCGTGCAAAAGCGGGTCATGAGGGAGGTGAGGGAAGACATGGTCTGAGGCTTGTCATGGACTAGCTGGCATGCCTGCCATTCGTCCCGAATCTTGTGCCAAAAGGAGGCTATGGCCTCAGCATCCGAACAGTCGACAATTTGGTTCTTCGTAGTCAAGAACCGATTCCAGAATTGCCGAGTAGACTCGCCAGGCTTCTGGACGACGTTGCTGAGATTGGTAGAGTCCAGCTGGCGGACATAGGTTCCCTGGAAGTTAGAGCAGAACACATCTTCTAGGTCTTCCTAGCATCCAATGGTGTTTTTGGGGAGGCTGTTTAACCAGTGCCGAGCTGGCCCCTTAAGCTTAAGAGGGAGGTATTTGATGGCATGGATATCGTCTCCTCGCACCATGTGGATATGGAAGAGGAAGTCCTCAATCCATATAGTTGGGTCAGTGGGCCCATCATACTTTTCTATATTCACGGGTTTAAACCCCTTGAGGAACTGATGCCGCATTACCTCATCTGTGAAGCACAGCGGGTGAGCGGTGCCTCTGGACCCATGCTATGTCACGCCTGTATTCGGCATGTATATGGGGCTGGTTGCGTTCCCAAATTTTGTTGGTTTGGTCGAACCATGGTCTGTATCCGCCCCGTCTATCGGGCGAGTACTCTCTGGATCCATAGATGGATCTTGTGCGGCCTGCTCTATGATCCAGGTCATCTCGCAGGTCGAACCTATCATTGGGGTCTAATGTCTCCTTACCCCTTCTTCGGGCCACTGCCAGTATATAACCGGCGTTGTCATTCGTCCTGTCCCGACCACGAGGGGGGCGGTCCGTCTTGTCGTATGGAGTACGGTTTGAAGACGGATCAGTAAGTTCATCATCGAATTGCGGCAACAACCTTCTCCTAGGGTAGCTTTTGGGATGGTTTGACAGACGGGTGTCGTATACTTCCTCGGCTGAGAGGACTTTCGTCCATAAATCATTAAGGTCGGCCTGTTCGGCTTTGAGTTGTCGTTCTTTAGCCTTTAGGCTGCGAGCCGTTGCTATGATCTGTTGCCTGATTTCTTCCCGATCTTGAAGGTTATCAGGGATGTACAAGTCATCGGCTTCTGGTATATCTTCCTCCTGGACGGGGGGAAGGAAATCATTGCCTTCGGAGTCGTTGACGTTATTGCGGTTGTTTTGGTCCTCTGGCCCTTCCGGACCCTCTAACGGGTGCTCGAGGATATCGGAATTACCATGATCAGCAGGGGTATTATCGTCCCTGTTGTTGATAATAACCTTTCTTCCCTTTTTGCTTTTGGACCGCTTATTTGATTTTCGGCGCCTTAATGACGCATTGCCCAATTTGTCGCTGTCATTGTGAGGCGTGTTGTCGCCATTGGTGGCAGGAGTATCTACCATGTAGACGTCATACGTGGAAGTGGTGGTCCAACTCCAGGTGTTAACAGGGGTGGGAGCACGGTCCTCCTCATCCATATATTCTGCCTCCTCGGAGGCATAGTCCAGCATGTCGGTTAAATCCTTGATAGTGGCTATCAAGTAGGTGGTGGGTGGGTCGAAAAATCTGTCCCTGCCTGCACCGTAACAAAACCGAGTGTAGATCGGGGCTGGATCATCGGTGATCTTCATCGACGAGAATTGCTCCAGGTCCTCGTCGACCGCTGAGGACACGATTAGATCCAGCTGTTCGGAAAACATGGAGTTAACCTCTAAGACTTCCAGACATGGGGAGTGTTCAGCAAGAACACGTGTCTGGTCATCTGGCTTAATGGCTAGACCGGGATAAGAGATCAGCGCATCGCCATGGGTGACCCCATCAGCATGTCCGATGAAGGGGCTCGAGGTTGAAGCCTCGGAGTCCTTGGGGGCTACAGGCGAAGCTATGAGCCCGATTAGTGAGAAGTCACTCCGAGAGTCAACGGAGAACTCTATGTTTCCAAATCTGACTTCTCGATCAGGGGCGAAGCTCTCAACGCGACCTAGATGGCCAGCAGAATCAGCGTGCAGCACAACGCTGCCAAAGGCGAAGATCTGTCCGTGGACAAAAGCGTCCATGTTGCGGACCTCTTCATTGATGACAAGGCAAGGCGTCGATTCCATCTTGCTCATAGAGGAACTCTCAATGAAAGCACCGATGTCGGTGTCAAAACCGGCAGATCTCGGGTAGGGGGTCCCAAACTATGAGACTAGAATCAACGGTAACAGGAGATGAAGGGGACACGGATTTACCCAGGTTCGGGCCCTCCTATGGAGGTAATACCCTACTTCCTGCTTGGTTGTATTGATGATATGGGGGGTTACAGAGTTGGTCTACCTCGAGATCAAATAGCTAACGCTAGATGAGTTTTTCTCTCTATACCCTAAAACCATCTAGCTTATATAGATGCCGAGGATGCCTAGGGCTTACACATGGTCGGTTACATGCCGAAGAGATAAACATGCCTATTTACTACATCAAACATGGAGCACAAGCCGTGCTTCCCGAAGCTTCCATCCTGGAGACTGGGCCTTCAAATCTTCCTGGGTCCGATATGTAGCCCATATAGTCCGGCCCATAAACAATATATCGACTATCCAAGGACCCCCTAATCCAGGACTCCCTCAACACGAACGCCAGCGCATGCACCGTGGCCTTCTCAGGTCGCGCGCGATGAACAGCGCCATGACATTTGTGGCTCCAAGCGTCCCCATGGAAAAACTCCTGAGCATCACTCCCGAGATGTGCGGGACAAGCATGCACGCCAAAATGCTGGTGGAAGTGGCTCGCGGTCGCGGGACCGTGATGGAGCTCCTTCTAACACATTTAGGAGTCAAAGCACCTCATGTTCTTCGCACCTTTCGCTGCCGACTACATCAGCAGAAGCGTTGGCGCGAGCACAGCTACTCCTAAATTTTCCTCCTATTTGTGGAGAAGCTTGAAGAATGGAGAGCTACTATTCAGAGCCTCCTCAGCCTCGCTGATAGAGATGGGTCGCAGCAGGCAGAGCCTTCGCGGCGGTAGTCCATCGAGCCGGCGTGCACCGATGGCAGAAAGACTGGAGGTGGCATGACCATGGTGCACTCTCCTCCGTGGCGGCAACAGCAGTCACTGACTCGACAAATCAGCGCCTATGGTGATGATTCAATGGCGTCGTCTGATCAGCAAACTTGTCGTGATCAACATCATGTTCTTCGGGAGCGAAGCAAAGAAGACGCCCAGACTACCATCGAGCGGCGGTAGGAAGTGCACTATCAATCTGATAGGTGTGCAGGTCCCACTCGAGACAAGCCTATGCTAGGGTATCTTGTCGACCTACCTTATGTGGTGGGTTCTCCAGCTTTTACCCGTGAGCTGCGGCGAGTCCAGTGGCCCAATTCCTGAACATTCAAACTGGAGGTCCTGTAGAAATATGATGGAAAGACTCACCCGTCAGAGTTCTTGAGCATCTACACCATTGCGGTGCAGTCCGTCGGGGCTTAGGACGACAAGATACTCGCCAACTTCTTCCCGTTGGTACTCAAGCCCAACATCAGGTCATGGTTGATGCATCTGCCATGGAATTCCATTTTTTCCCAGGCAGATCTATGTCATGAGTTTGTTGGCGCCTTTACCGGAGGCCACCAAGCTCCTAGCCAGGAAAGTGATTTGAATCTCATTCCCCAGAAAGAAGGCGAAACCTTCGCAAGTACATTCTGAGATTTAGTCGTATACATCACAACATTCCAGATGTTCATCCTGCTGCTGTTATCAGCGCATTTCATCAGAACATGCGCAACCGCAGGATGCGCGAAGTGCTGGTGGTGAACAAAGTTAGTGATGTTGCCGAGCTCTATGCTATGGCTGATAGATGTGCTCGAGGTGAAGAAGGGAGGAGACTCCCCGGCGAGGATGCTGGTGTTGGAGTCGACTCTGAGGACGAAGACGCCATCGCTTCGACAAAGAAAGGCCAACGGTGAAACAGGAAGCGCAAGGGCAAGGTTGTGCTTGCCGTCGAGGAATCCGGCAACCTCGACACTGCCAAGAAGACTAAGGTTGACGGCCCCGGCAAGGAGGTTGCCGGGTGCGTCTCCTGTCAGGCCTTGGCGGCTGCCGACAAACCTGAGGGCTCTGACAAGCAGTACTGCAAGATCCATCGCACTAAGGGCCATGATCTCCAAAACTGCCAGCAAGTTGAGCAACTTGTCAAGAAGCAGAAAGTTGAGTATTCGAGGCGAGATAAGGAGAAGGCTCAAGATGGTGTAGAGGGGTCCGGCAAGAAACACGGTGGCCGAGGAGGTCACCGTGGCAAGGCCAAGAAACAGAAGGAGAGGCCCGCTCGAGGCTGTGATAATCCCCAAGTGCAAGGAATCATTATAGAAATTTCCAAAGGTGAGAGTGATAAGTATGCAGTCTCGAACCCACAAGGAGCCAAAGGTAATATCAATATTCTCTCAAATCCTATGTGCCACTGATACGACTCTACGTACACCGAACGTTTGCTTCCATCTAAAACGAGAAATAAGACTGCATTGTGGGTATGAAGAGGATAGCTTTGCATGACAACGGAGAACTCAGATATAAAAGTAGGTGTTGTTATCATAATATTACAATATATTACAAATAGCGAGTGTGGAATAATGATGGGTCGGTGTGCGGAATTATCCTAGGCAATTGTTAACAAGATCGATGATCATTATTGCAATTCATATGAGGGAGAGGCATAAGCTAACATACTTTATCTACTTGGATCATATGCACTTATGATTGGAACTCTAGCAAGAATCCGCAACTACTAAAGATCATTAAGGTAAAACCCAACCACAACATTAAAGCATCAAGTCCCCTTTATCCCATACGCAACAACCCCCTTACTTGAGTTTATGCTTCGTCACTCAGGCAACCCACTATAAGTGAATCATGAATGTATTGCAACACCCTACAACGGGAATCCTTCACGTGTGCGTGACACGGAAGGCACCATAGGACAGCACCAAAATAAACATACAACTCAAACCAATATAGATAATCAATCAACTAAAAGGACAAAAGAAATTTACTCAAAACATCATAGGATGGCAACACATCACTTGATCATAATATGTGGCATAAAGCACCATGTTCAAGTTAGGGATTACAGCGGGGTGCGGGAGAGTGGACCACTAAAAGGAGATGATGATGGTGATGAAGAAGGTGATGTTGATGAAGACGATCACCGCAGCGATGGTTCCCTTGGTGGCACTTCAACACCACCGGGAGAGAGGGGGAGAGGGTGTCCCCCTTGTGCTTCCTCCTCCATGTCCTCCCCCTTTGTGGGGAGAGGTTCTCCCTCTGGTCCTTGGCCTCCATGGTGTTGATGGCCCCTCCAGGACGATGACGTTGGCCTCCAGTCATGGTGACCCCCTCCAGTAGGGTGCCGGAGAGGGCCAAGATTGGTTTTTCGTGGCCCTGGAGGTGTGCGGCGGCGGAACTCCCGATCCAGGTTTATTTTCGGAGGTCTCTATATTTATAGGAATTTTGGGCGTCGATCTCACGTCAAGGGGTGCCACGAGGCGTTGCTAAGCCTGCTAGGCGCACCCACCCCCCTAGCTGCGCCTGGCAGGCTTGCTGCCTCCTTGTGGATCTTCTGGCCCAGCTCCAATGCATCAGGGGTCTCTTTTGGTCCACAAAAAATCATACTAAATTTTCATCCCATTCCGAGAACTTTTATTTCTGCACAAAGAACGACACCATGGTAGTTTTGCTGAAAACAACGTTAGTACGGATTAGTTCTAATAAAATCATACCAAAAACATATAGAATTATTGTAAACATGGCATGAATACTTCATAAATTATAGATACGTTGGAGACGTATCAGGCCGCGACAAGGAAGAGGGGGATGATGATGGCAATGAAGAGGGCGATGAGTCCAGCGAGCAGGAATTTCAAAAAGCTACAGAGATCATATGCATTGACGGAGGCGCCTCGTTGCATTGTTGTCACCGCCATCTTAAATAGTGGACACGCGAGAGTAATGCAATAGAGCCATCTGTCGGCGCTCGGAAACCGTCAAAATGGTCCAACATGCCTATCATTTTTTACGCCGAGGATCACCCTAATCGCACAACTGCGGTCGAGTGTCAGCCATTGTTGGTTTCGCCAACAATTCACAACCTCAAGGTGATGAAAATGTTAGTGGATGGTGTGGACGGTTTGAACTTGGTCTCACTTGATGTCATCAAAAGGTTGCAAATTCCTGATGAAGATCTCGAGGAGATGGGCACGTTTCAAGGGATCAATCCAAGGAGGAGCCAGTCGAAGGGCAAGATCGCACTACCGGTAACATTTGGTAGTGACCTGAACTTCACGACACAGAAGATTGTTTTCGACGTCGCCAAGATACCATTGCCATATAATGGGATCCTTGGCCGTCCAACGCTGGCCAAGTTCATGGCAGCATCGCACTACGCTTACAATGTATTGAAGATGCCCGTGCCGATGAGCGTCATCAAAATCAACTCCAACAAGAAGGGTGCACTTATCTGCACTGACCAACTTTACCGAGGGGCAGTTGCAGCACCTGCCGCCAAGGCACTTGCTCCTACCGCTGAAGCTCCCCAGGGGAAGGAGACCGGAAAGACCTCTGGTACACACTCTGGCAAGCGCACCTCTTTGAAGACACACTCCGACAAGCGCACCTCTTCGAAGACACACTCCGGCAAGCGCACCTCTTCGGAGTGATGTGCTCCTATTGAGGATGTGCCAGAGAGCTCAACCGGCAAGAGAAAGAAATCCAAGGCAGCTCCACCGGAAACCAAAAATGTGCCTGCCAAGGAGGATGGTACGGGAGGAACTTTCACCATAAGTTCCACCCTCGATGACAAATAAGAAAGCACGTTCATTGCCTTCCTGCGGGCGAATGTCGATGTGTTTGCATGGCAACCATCTGATATCCCCGGTGTTCCCAGGGAGGTAATTGAGCACCATCTTATTGTCTGTCCTCACGCGCGGCCCATCAAGCAGAAAGTTAGGAAGCAAGCCTTGGAGCGGCAAGAATTTATTGCCGGGGAAATCAGGAAGTTGGAAGCGGTGGGTTTGGTCAGAGGAGTGCTCCATCCAACATGGTTGGCTAATACGTCTCCAACGTATCTATAATTTTTGATGATGTCATGCTATTATATTATGTCTTTTGGATGTTTTATATGCATTAATATGCTATTTTATATTACTTTTGGGACTAACCTATTAATCTAGAGCCAAGTGCCAGTTTCCTTTTTTTCTTGTTTTTGAGTTTTGTAGATATGGAATATTAAACGGAATAAAACCTTCGGAAGGAATTTTTCTAGAAGGAAACAAGTCGATCAAGCTTGGAGTGCATGACAGGGGAGGTGCCAGGGTGCCACAAGCCTGCTAGGCACGGGCCCCCCCTGGCCGCACCTGGCAGGCTTGTCGCCTCCTGTCAGGTCTCCTAACCCTATTGTCTGGCCTATAAATACCCAAATATTTCCCCAACATCGAAGAGAGCCACACAAAATATTTTTCCGCCGCCGTAAGCCTCTGTTCCCAAGAGATCCAATCTTGGAGCCTTTTCAGGTAATCTGCCAAAGGGGGTTTCGATCACGGAGGGCATCTACATCAACTCTATTGTCCGTCCGGTGATGCATGAGTAGTCCACCACAGACCTATGGGTCCATAGCTAGTATCTAGATGGCTTCTTCTCTCTCTCTTTTATCTTCAATACCATGTTCTCCATGATCTTCATGGAGATCTACCTGATGTAATCCTCTTTCGTGGTGTGTTTGTTAAGATCCGATGAGTTGTGAATTTATGTTCAGATTATCCACGAATCTTATTTGAATCTTCTTTGAATTCTTATTTGCATGATTTCATATCCTTGTAATTCTCTTTGAGTTATTGGTTTGGTTTCGCCAACTAGATTGGTAATTCTTGCAATGGGAGAAGTGCTTGGTTTTAGGTTCAATCTTGCGGTGTCCTCACCCAGTGACATAGTAGGGGTAGCGAGGCACGTATTGTATTGTTGCCATCAAGGGTAACAAGATGGCGTTTTCATCATATTGCTTGAGTTTATCCCTCTACATCATGTCATCTTTATTAATGCGTTACTCTGTTCTTCATGAACTTAATACTCTAGATGCAGCCAGGAGTCGGTCGATGTGTGGAGTAATAGTGGTAGATGCAAAATCGTTTCGGTCTACTTGTCACATACGTGATGCATATATGCATGATCATTGCCTTGGATAACTACATGATTATTCACTTTTTTGTTAATTGCTTGATAGTAACTTGTTTACCCACCATGATATTTGCCTTCAAGAGAGAAGCCTCTAGTGAAATCTATGGCTCCCAGGTCTACTTTCCATCATATACTTTCAGATCTATACTTTGCTGTAACTTACTTTCCTTTTAGTTTCCGCACTCGTTTACATCTATCTCTATTAGATTTAATCCTTGCAAATAACTGTGAAGGGATTGACAACCCCTTTATAGCATTGGCTGCAAGAGTTTAATTGTTTTTGTAGGTGCATCCATTGGTGACTTGCTTCTTCCTCCTACTGGATTGATACCTTGGTCCTCAAAAACTGAGGGAAATACTTATCTACTTTGCTGCATCACCCTTTCCTCTTCAAGAGAAAACCAACAAAAGCTCAAGAGGTAGCAAGAAGGATTTCTGGCGCCATTGCCGAGGAGGATACATAGCAAGTCAAGACAACATCTCTCCCGTCAACTTGCCGATTTCTGGCGCTGTTGTCGGGGAGGATAAACGCCAAGCCCACCAAGTACCCATCACAAACTCATCTCTTGCATTTACTTTATTTTCCATTTTCCTCTTGTTTTCCTCTCCACCACTTCTAAAACGATTTTCAGAAAATACCCAAAAGATTTGCCTTTTTATTTGCCCTTCTTTCGTTTGCCTTTCGTTTGCTTGTATGCTTGATTGCTTGCTTTGTCACGATGTCTGAGAATACCAAGTTGTGTGACTTTTCCAATACTAATAATAATGATTTTTATTAGTACTCCTATTTCTCCCGCCACTAGTGTGGAAACTTATGAAATCAATGCTGCCTTGCTAAATCTTGTTACGAAAGAACAATTTTCTAGCCTTCCTAGTGAAGATGTCGTATCCCATCTAAATACTTTCATTGAGTTGTGTGATATGCAAAATAAGAAATATGTGGATATTGATATTGTTAAATTGAAGCTATTTCCATTCTCACTACGAGATCGTGCTAAAACTTGGTTTTCATCTTTGCCTAAAAATAGTACTGATTCATGGAATAAGTGTAAAGATGCTTTTATTTCCATGTACTTTCCGCCCGCTAAGATCATCTCCCTTAGGAACGATATAATGAATTTTAAGGAACTTGATCATGAGCAGGTTGCAAAATCTTGGGCGAGGATGAAATTAATGATTAGGAATTGTCCCGCGCATGGTTTGAGTTTATGGATGATTATACAAATTTTCTACGTGGGCTTGAATTTTGCATCTAGAAATCTTTTAGATTCTATCGTGGGTGGTACTTTTATGGAAATCACGTTAGAATAATCTACTAATATCCTAGATAATATCATGACAAACTACTCTTAATGGCATACCGAAAGATCTCCTACTAGTAGAAAAGTGCATGCTATTGAAGAAATAAATACTTTGAGTGAAAAGATGGATGAATTGATGAAATTGTTTGCTAGTAAGAGTGATCCTATTGATCCTAATGATATTCCTTTGTCTTCTTTGATTGGAATTAATAATGAATCTATGGATGTGAATTTTGTTGGTAGGAACAATTGTGGTAACAATGCGTATAGAGGTCATTTCAACACTAGGACGTTTCCTAGTAATTCCTCTAATAATTATGGTAATTCCTACAACAATTCTTATGGAAATTATAATAATATTTCCTTTGATCTTGAGAATATTGTTAAATATTTTATTGGTTCGCAAAAAGTTTTAAATGCTTCTATTGAAGAAAAATTGCTCAAGATTGACGATTAGGTTAGGAGTGTTGATAGAATTTCTCTTGAGATTGATTCTTTGAAAGGTATATCTACTCCACCCAAGCATGATATTAATGTGTCTTTAAAATCCGTGAGAATTTCTATTGATGAAAGTAAGGAAAGAACCGCTAGAATTCGTGCTAGGCATCAATGGCTTGAAAACGTGTTTTCTCCCGATAATAATGATGGAGATCTTAAAGTTATTGATGTAAATCCTATTGAATATTTGTTTTCCAATATAAATCTTGATAAATATGGGACTGGATATAGGTCAACTTTATTTAAAAGGCGTCCCAATGATTTGGAGTCTATAGATCTTAATGAAAAGATTGATAAAAGTGGGATTGAAGAGGTCAAAACTTTAAATAGCAATGAACCCACTCTTTTGGATTTCAAGGACTTTAATTATAATAGATTATCTTTGATTGATTGTATTTCCTTGCTTCAATCCATGTTGAATTCTCCTCATGCTTATAGTCAAAATAAGGCTTTTAGTAAACATATAGTTGATGCTATTATGTAATATTTTGAAGAAAAACTTGAGCTAGAAGTTTCTATTACTAGAAAGCATCATGATGAGTGGGAACCTACTATTAATATTAACATAAAATATTATGAGTGCCATGCTTTGTGTGATTTGGGTGCTAGCGTTTGCATGATTCCGAAAACTTTATGTGATGTGCTAGGTTACCATGATCTTGATGATTGCTCTCTAAATTTGCATCTTGCGGATTCTACTATTAAGAAACCTATGGGAAGGATTAATGACGTACTTATTGTTGCCAATAGGAATTTTGTGCCTGTAGATTTCATTGTTCTTGATATGGATTGCAATCCTACATGTCCTATTATTCTTGGTAGACCTTTCCTTAGAATGATTGGTGCAATTACTGACATGAAAGAAGGAAACATTAGATTCCAATTTCCATTAAGGAAAGGCATTGAACACTTTCCTAGAAAAAAATAATATTTCCCTATGAATCTATTATGAGAGCTACTTTTGGATTACTTAGCAAAGATGACAATACCTAGATCTATTGCTTTTTGCCTAGCTAGGGGCGTTGGACAATAGCGCTTGTTGGGAGGCAACCCAATTTATTTTTTGTGTTATATTTTTGCTTAGATTTTTTAGTGTTTTACACATTATTACTTCTATAATAATTGTGTTTTTGTGTTTCAATTAGTGTTTGAGCCAAGTAAAACCTTTGTGTGGATCTATGGTAGTTCTTGATTTGATCTTGCTGAAAAACAGAAATGTTTGCGCTTAGTCCAGGAATTTTACATATTTTGAAGAATGTCTAATTGATCTGAAATTTTTACACAAGATTTATATATACATTTACCAGGTTTTCCTAATTTTTTAGAATTTATGGAGTTATAGAAGTATACGAAGTTTCCAGATTGCTCCAGACTGTTTTGTTTTTGACAGATTCTGTTTTCTTTGAGTAGTTTGCCTATTTTGATGAATCCTTGGGTTGTATCATGTGGGAAGAGACATGGAGAAGTTACATTAAAGTAGTTATAACAACGATATAAATAAATAATGAGTTCACAACAGTACCTAAAGTGGTGATTTATTTTCTTATACTAACGGATCTCACGAGTTTTCTGTTAAGTTTTGTGTTGTGGAGTTTTCATGTTTTGGGTAAAGATTTGATGGACTATGAAATAAGGAGTGGAAGAGCATAAGCCTGGGGATGACCAAGGCACCCCAAATCATATTAAAGGATTCCAAAGAGCCTAAGCTTGGGGATGCCCCGGAAGGCATCCCCTCTTTCATCTTCAATCCATCGGTAAATTTACTTGAGGCTATATTTTTATTCACCGCATGATATGTGTTTTGCTTGGAGCGTCTTGTATGATATGATTCTTCGCTTGTTAGTTTGACACAATCATACTTTATGCACAAATATTTTGAGCGAGACACGCTGAATCATGAATTTATTAGAATACTCTATGTACTTCACTTATATCTTTTGAGTTAGGCAATTTTGCTCTATGTGCTTCACTTATATCATTTAGAACACGGTGGTGTTTGCGTTTTATAGAATTACTTGAACTCTCATACCTCACTTATATTATTTTGAGAGTTTCTAAAAACAGCATGGTAATTGTTCTAGGTTATGTATTTAGTCCTAATATGATAGGCATCCAAGAGGGATATAATAAAAACTTCCATATTAATTGCATTGAGTATTTATGAGAAGTTTGATTCCTTGCATAAAGTTTTGAGATATAAAGATGGTAATGTTAAGAGACATGTTAGGAAGTAAATTGTGATTTGGTAAAAATACTTGTGTATAGGATTGTGATTCCCGTAGCATGCACGTATGGTGAACCGTTATGTAAGGAAGTCAGAGCATGACTTGTTTATAGATCGTTGGCCTTTGTGTGAGCGTCCGGGGGCGATGGTTAACTCCTACCAACCTCCCCCCTAGGAGCATGCATTTAATGCTTTGCTTGAATGACTAATAGACTTTTTCAATAAGTATGTGAGTTTTTTATGACTAATGTTGAGTCCATGGATTATACGCACTCTCACCCTTCCACTTTTGCTAGCCTCTCTATTACCATGCAACTTTCGCCGGTATACCATACACCTTCCTCAAAACATCTACCATATACCTTCCTCAAAACAGCCACAATATACCTTCCTCAAAACAGCCACCATACCTACCTATTATGGCATTTCCATTGCCAATCCGAGATATATTGTCATGCAACTTCCATCATTTCCTTTTATGACATGCACCATCACTTCCATATTGCATATAGAGTCATATTTTGTCATAGGTATCGAGTTGTAATTTTCCTTTTTGAGTTGTAAGTAAATAAAAGTGTGATGATCTTCATTAATAGAGCATGTCCCATTTGAGGAAAGGATAATGGAAGCTATTATTCCCTTACTAGCAGGGATGAGAGTCCGGACTTTATGAAAAATAGAAGTGGCCATAGAATCCCAAATAAAAAAATATGAATAAAAGAGGTCTTAGATGCCCACAAGAGAGAGAGAGAGAGAGAGAAAAGAGAGAAGGGACATTGCTACTACCTTTTTCCACACTTGTGCTTCGAAGTAGCACCATGATCTTCATGATAGAGAGTCTCCTATTTTGTCACTTTCATATAACTATTGGAATTTTGCATCATGATACACATCCACTTAGTTTCTTCTTGAGCTTTCATACACTTATAGCTCTAGTGCATCCGTTGCATGGCAAACCCTACTAAATCACATTGATATCTATTGATGGGCATCTCCATAGCTCGTTGATATGCCTAGTTGATGTGAGACTATCTTCTACATTTCCTTGACAACCTCCACCATATTCTATTCCACCTATAGTGCTATATCCATGGATCGCGCTCATGTATTGCGTCAGTGTTGAAAAAGTTTGAGAAAATAAAGGTGTCAAAACAATTGCTTGACTTTTCATCGGGGTTGTGCATGATATGAAAACTTTGTGTGGGGAAGATGGACAATAGCCAGACCATATGATATTGTAGGGATAACATTATATTTTGAAGACATATAATTGCTTTGCTAGTATGCTTGAACCGTTATTGTTTCTATATCAATATTAAGCTTTTTTTAGTATTACAAATCTGAATATTTATTCCACAATAAAGAATATTGCATGGATAGATATGTTAGGTAGCATTCCACATCAAACAATTCTATTTTTATCACTTACCTACTCGAGGACGAGCAGGAGTTAAGCTTGGGGATGCTAATATGTATCCAACGTATCTATAATTTTTGATGATGTCATGCTATTATATTATCTGTTTTGGATGTTTTATATGCATTAATATGCTATTTTATATTATTTTTGGGACTAACCTACTAATCTAGAGCCAAGTGTCAGTTTCTGTTTTTTCTTGTTTTTGAGGTTTGCAGGTATGGTGGCATATTAAATGGAGTCCAAACGGAATAAAACCTTCGAAAGGAATCTTTCTAGAAGGAAACAAGTCGGTCAAGCTTGGAGTGCATGTCAGGGGAGGTGCCAGGGCGCCACAAGCCTGCTAGGCGCGGGCCCCCTATCCGCGCCTAGCACGCTTGTCGCCTCCTGGTAGGTCTCCTAACCCTATTCCCTGGCCTATAAATACCCAAATATTCCCCCAACATCGAACAGAGCCACAAAAAAATACTTTTCCACCGCCGAAAGCCTCCATTCTTGAGAGATACAATCTTGGATCCTTTTCCGGTAATCTGTCGGAGGGGGTTTCAATCACGGAGGGCATCTACATCAATTCTATTGTCCCTTCGATGATGCGTGAGTAGTCCACCACAGACCTACGGGTCCATAGCTAGTATCTAGATGGCTTATTTTCTCTCTTTGATCTTCAATACCATGTTCTCCATGATCTTCATGGAGATCTATCCGATGTAATCCTCTTTTGTGGTGTGTTTGTCAAGATTCGTTGAATTCTAAGTTTATGTTCACATTATGTAACATCCCAAAATTCTAAATTTCGGAATTTTATATTAAATTAATAAGTAGGATTGTTTTCTTGAATGTTGTGTGATTGATTGTATGAAATTGAGTGTAATTTTGAAACTTTTGAAATTTTAATGAGAGGGAATAAAATGACTTTCCCAAAATTTTCTATTTCGAATCCCTATTCAATTTTGAGTTCGAATATTTTCAAAACCATCTTATAAAAAAAACAAATGAGAGGAGGTAAATGACACTCAAAAATCAGACACAATGTTTTGACTCAAATTTTAAAATAAAAACTATTTGCCATTTATTTGAAATTCAAATTCCTTTTCATTTTGGAGTTATTAAAAAATGATTTTTTAAGTATTCCAAAATTTCTTAATAATATGTTCATGTTTTAGAGTTTATTTTCCTAAATTTTTTGATATATAATATGTCTATATAAAATGTTTTTCTATTTTTATTTAATTGCTTTTGTTCGCTGTTTTTAAAGAAAAAAAATAGAAAACACTATTCATACCGAAACACTGTTCATCTGAGAAATAAAAAAAACTGCTGCACGTGCACTGGCCGAAATCATTAGGCCCATCCGGTGGCCTCTCTCCTTCCTTTTAATTTTCATCTACTTCTAGTCTATTTATTTAGTCCCACATTGCCTAGTCTTTGACTTCTAATTCTCCTCCCACCTATAAATATAGACTCATAGGTGAACCCAAAAATCATCCACTTCGGGTTGAATCAAATCGTTTTGGTTTGACTAGGTTTATTAAAATAAAAATATTTTCTTCTCTCTGGCGGGATTTCTGGAAGTCGTCTCCTCTTTGGATTTATATCTTCTGCGCATTCTAAAGGTATTCTCTTCGTATTTTCTTTTATACTCCTGTAGTTTAATATCCCTAGACTAGTATTTCTATACTAGTATATGGTAGAGTAATTATATTATTAGTTAGTCTCCGTATTTACACATAACTATTAGAATTCTTTTAGACATAACATTTTTCTTCCGTAAAACAGCTTGGCCCAGATTTTTCAAATAACCATAACTTTCTACTCGTTTATCAGAACTAGATGAAATCAACGCCTACAGTTTCGTCTTGATCCCATCTATACAATGAACCTATCACGTCAATTTTTTTCAAATTTCCAAATTTCGAAATTTGTTCATATTCATATTCAAACTTCTTTTGATCATATCTTTTTATCCATAGCTCTGTTTCCAATGAATCCAATTGCTTCGGATTCGTATCGAAGTAATCTTTCCATTCGTATCATTAGTGTTATCACTTTAACATATAATTTTGATCTTGCTCATACTTCTCTATTAGTCCCCAAAATATGCTCACACACCGTACTAAGCTAACTCAATGCCATATTGAATTGCTTATAACTTTTGATCCATCATTTTGAACCTAGTAATTCTTTTTATACACGTTCATATTGACTTCCCATATATAGTAACATCATTAATTTAAATCTTTGAACCTTTCAAATTTGAGCGATTCAATTTGAATCCGAACCTTGATTTGTTCATATCTTGCAAACTGTAACACCTTTTCAATTGATTCCTTTCGCCCCTAAATACTCGTGTCATAATTTCTATTCATAACCATCGTACTTCGGTTCAACTTCTTTTGACCTTTGTGAATTCAGATTCAATTCATACTTGAATTTACAGTTCAACTTCTTTTGACCTTTTCAATTAAATTCTTTCTACAAATAAATTCTTATGTCTTATACTATTTGTCAAACAACATTCATGTTGTTCTCCCATACTTTGGATCGTCTTTCGTAGTCTCTCCAACCTAAGCTTATATAGAAATAGTTCATCATCCATTAACTCTTTTGAGTTGATTCCTCCACTTTCACTTTACAACACAGCTAGAACCTATCTTTTCTTATTTAACCTTAATATGCTGTTATTTTTGCACCAAGACATGTTTTGTTCTTGCGTTTTTTGGTTCTTTGTTTTGGCATGAATGTTTATTGAATGTTATTTGCTTATGATAGATTTCTTGGAGTGTGGTGAGTAGAATTATCCAGATTGTGAGAGCGACTATCTTCATCAAGTAATACCAGGCAAGTTCACATTGACCATGTTATTACCTATGTTTTCAATTTGCATTAGTTCAACCTTTTCACCCATTGCATGCAAAGTAGGTACTTGGAAACTTGGTTACTTGAGTAGTATCATGTGGTTGGCACCTTAATACCCTTGTTACTTTGGTTGGGACGTTATTTTAGTTTGCTATGCTTTTAATAGACGGGGTTTTGGTTGAGTGTATACCATGAGAGTTGTGAGACTTAATTGATGATGAAGACCTCAAGACTCCAAGAATTATTTTCAAGACCTCATGATGCAATATACCTATGGGTGGATGATGGTTGAACGGCGCCCTGGAGAAACCAGTGGTTAGCCTAGGTGTTGCTGGAGAAGTGCCAGTATTCACGCCGAAAGGTCCACCCAGGCACAAACATATGGATGGATACTTCAAGACCCGAGGCTTACCTGCACAGCCACAAGCCATTATGGGCTCTCGCTTGGTTGCACATTGTGGCGACTCTGGACTACTGGTGCTACGAGATGTAGAAGAACGGTAGGAACGGATGAGCACCGACAGAGTCTTAGAGGAACCCCTTGAAAGACCATGTTTTGGTCATCCGTTTCTCAAACACCATGAAGTGCGAGGAATTCAACGGAGGCGATCAAATCTTGTGGGGAACATGTGCAAAACTCTGCAGAGTACTCAAACCTAATCGATTAGCCGTGTCCACGGTCATGGACAACTTGAGCCAAAGGAACTGAAACTATCAGGAAGTCTCAACACAAATAATTATAATGATGAGGGTATTATTGTTAACTTGGGTATGAGAATTGGTTGGTGGAACCATCTCATTAATCAACCAACTTTGTAGTAATAATTTCTGCATTACCCCTCTCTTGTTGTAGGAAAAAATTGCTTTAGGCAAAACTTGAACTTATAGCCCCACCTGCCATATATGCATATAGTATAGATGATTATTTTTTTACCCCCCCCCTCTTTTGTGACTTGCCAGCATATTCAAAATGCTGACCTACATGGCTGCAACGTCTCATGTTGCAGATACTCTTCTTCGACGAGTAAGGGTACGATTCAGGGTTACGGTCTGCACTCAACCTGTCGTTGATGTTATTGGGACTCCACTCCCATTGGCTGTTTCCGCTGAGATCTTAAGGTATATATCAGTTTTACGTTAATTACATGTGATTGCACTTTGATATATACATTGATGTACTGTGTGTGCCAGCATACTGATCCAGGGATGGCACATAACACATAGAGGCTTGACCCTTCCAGGTCGGGACGCTACAGATTATCCATGAATCTTATTTGAATCTTCTTTGAATTCTTATTTCCATGATTTCATATCCTTGCAAGTCTCTTCGAGTTATTGGTTTGGTTTGCTCACTAGATTGGTAATTCTTGCAATGGGAGAAGTGCTTTGTTATGGGTTCAATCTTGTAGTGTCCTCACCCAATGACATAGTAGGGGTAGCAAGGCACGTAATGTATTGTTGCCATCAAGGGTAACAAGATGGGGTTTTCATCATATCCCTCTACATCATGTCATCTTTCTTAATGCGTTACTCTGTTCTTCATGAACTTAATACTCTAGAAGCAGGTAGGAGTCGGTCGATGTGTGGAGTAATAGTAGTAGATGCAGAATCGTTTCGGTTTACTTGTCATGGACGGGATGCCTATATGTATGATCATTGACTTGGATAACTACATGATTATTCGCTTTTCAATCAATCGCTTGACAGTAAGTTGTTTACCCACCATGGTATTTGCCTTCAAGAGAGAAGCCTCTAGTGAAATCTATGGCCCCCGGGTCTACTTTCCATCATATACTTTCAGATCTATAATTTGCTGCAATTTGCTTTCCTTTTACTTTTCGCGCTTGTTTACATCTATCTCTTTTAGATCTGGTCCTTGCAAATAATCGTGAAGGGATTGACAACCCCTTTATAGCGTTGGGTGCAAGAGTTTGATTGTTTGTGTAGGTGCATCCATTGGTGAATTGCTTGTTCCTCCTACTGGATTGATACCTTGGTTCTCAGAAACTAAGGAAAATACTTATCTACTTTGCTACGTCCCCCTTTCCTCTTCAAGGGGAAACCAACGCAAGCTCAAGAGGTAGCATTAGGCAATCCAGTTGTAGTGCGCAAGGCGAATGGAAAATGGAGGCTGTGTATTGGTTATTCAGATATCAATAAAGCCTATCCAAAAGACCCTTTTCCCTTGCCACGCATCGACCAGATTGTGGACTCCACTGCCGGCTGTGATTTGCTGTCATTTCTTGACGCTTATTCAGGATATCATCAAATCTTCATGTCTAAGGAAGATGAAGAGATGAACACATTTATCACCCCATGTGGCACGTATTGCTTCGTATGTATGCCTTTCGGGTTTAAAAGTGCTGGTTCAACGTTTGCAAGAGCTGTCCAGATCGGTTTTGAGCCTCAACAACATAGAAATATGGAAGCTTATATGGATGACATAGTGGTCAAAACCAAGGACAAAGCAACACTCATACAAGATCTAGAAGAGACGTTTGCAAATCTGCGCAAGATTAATTTGAAGCTCAATCCTGAGAAGTATGTGTTTGGTGTTCCATCCGGCAAGCTTCTCGGACACTTTGTGTCTCAGCATGGGATCGAGCCGAACCCCGACATCTTTGGCTTGAAAAAGGTAGGTCCAATGAAGTGGACTCCGGAAGCGGAGGCAGTACCTCTCCTCTCCGCCAACACTAGTCGCACCTAAACCACAAGAGCCGTTGTTGCTATACCTGGCGGCAACGAATCAGGTGGTTAGTGTTGCATTAGTGGCGTAGAGAGAAGTTGACGAAGAAGTACCAGTGGAGGCAGGACCACCAAGCAACAAGTCAGGATCTTCCCCGACAGAGTCTGGTGCCGACAAGGAAAGATCTGCATAGATAAAAGAAGCAACATAGAACAAGAAGATGGTGCAGTGCCCAGTTTATTTTGTCCGCTCCCTTTTGCAGAAGGCTAGGTCAAGATACTCTGGCGTGCAAAAGTTGCCCTTTGGCCTCCTTATGGCCTAGAGGAAGCTGCGCCATTATTTTAGGCACATGAGATCACCATCGTCACTCGCTTTCCATTGCAACGAATCTTACAAAATCCAGATGCAACTGGTAGCATTGTGGAGTGGGATTTGGAATTGTCGAGCTTTGGTATCAAATTTGAAAGTACTTCAAATATTCAGAGCAGAGCCTTGGTAGAGTTCATTGTAGAATGGACCCCAACGCCGGACGAAGAAATCCAAGAAACAACTCTCCCCGGCAAGGAAACAAATCAAGAATGGATTACGTATTTTGATGGGGTGTTCTCCCTGCAAGGTGCCGGTGCTGGTGTGCTACTTGTCACACCCACCAGAGAGCACCTCAAATATGTAATTGATATGTACTTTCCTCGGGAGAGGTCGACAAACAACACTGTAGAATATGAAGGGCTGCTTGCCGGTCTCAGGATCGCGACAGGCCTTGGAGTTAAGAAGCTCATCGTCATAGGTGATTCGCAGCTTGTCGTCAAGCAAGTCAACAAATATTATCAGAGTCCGTTGATGGAAGCCTACGTAGATGAAGTGAGGAAATTGGAGGAAGACTTTTATGGTCTACAAATAGAGCATGTTCCTCGTGTAGAGAACAGCATTGCCAACGAGCTGTCAAAGCATGCTACCCTCAAGTTACATGTGGAACCAGGGACTTTTGTGCTCCAATCGACTCAGCCATCCGTAGCACCATCAGCGAGGCAAGACAGGAGAAGGAAGTTGAATTCCGGCTAGTACTCTCCCGTAGAGCTCCCAAAAGCCGCCAGCAAGGAAGTTGCCAGGAATAACGCCAAGCCAGCCGGGGGGCAACAGGCTCCAGCAGGACCTCGAGTCATTATCATAGAGACAAACACTCCCGTGGTAGAAGACATGCCTTTAGTCCTTGCTGTCGAGCCCTAGTCTCCAGCATGGGCACAACACATTGTTCAGTTCCTTCAAATAGGAGAACTGCCTGAGGAACAAGAAGAAGCGAAGAAAGTAGCCCATCAGTCTAATATGTACTAGTTTGTGGACAATGTCCTGTACAGAAAGGGACCGAACGGTGTCAAATTGAAGTGCATTCCTCGGGAGGATGGACTGGAGCTGTTGGCAGAGATACATGAAGGCATATGTGGCTCTCACATATGATCAAGAGCTCTTGTTGGTAAAGCATTCCGGCAAGCTTTCTTTTGGTCCACCGCTCCCCAGGATGCAACTACACTAGTAACCAAGTCTGAAGTGTGCCAGTTCCATTCAAAGAAACTACATCAACTAGATCAAGCTCTTCAGATGATCCCTCTCTCCTAGCCATTTTTGGTCTGGGGGCTCGACATCTTGGTCCCGTTTCCTCGTGCTACCGGGGGCTTTGAGCACTTGTACGTCGTGATCGACAAGTTCACAAAGTGGCTGGAAGTGGAAGCAGTGAGGAAGGTGACAGCATAATCAGCCGTCAAGTTCTTCGCTGACAACGGCACACAGTTCACAAGCCGCACCTTCATGCAATATGTCCGAGACCTTGGCGGCAAGATCTGTTTTGCTTCTATTGCTCATCCGAGGAGAAACGTCCAAGCGGAAAGGGCAAATGCTGAAGTGTTGCGAGGTCTTAAGACGAGAACTTTTGACAACCTGCGCAAGTGTGGAAGACGCTGGATTGATGACCTGTCGGCGGTTCTTTGGTCAATCAGAACGACACCAAACCGAGCCACCGGCTAGACACCCTTCTCCCTAGTATATGGGGAGGAAGCAGTTCTCCCCACGGATCTCATATACGGGTCACCTCGAGTGCTCGCCTGTGATGAGCTTGAGAAAGAGAAGTTGCGGCAAGATGACGCTATGCTCCTTGAGGAAGATCGTCTTCAGGCTGTTGTGCGAGCTGCATGCTAGCATCAAGCTTTGCGCCGCTACCATAGCCAGAAAGTTCATGCCCGAATCCTTGAAGAAGGCGACCTTGTTCTTCGGCGCGTCCAGTCGGCCAAGAATTCCAACAAGTTAACGCCAAAGTGGGAAGGCTCTTATCGGGTAGTACGATTCACCAGGCCTGGCGCAGTTCGCATGGAGACCGAAGATGGCATTCCAGTGAGCAACTCCTGGAATATCGAACATCTCTGTAAGTTCTATCCATAAGGCGCAGTTGTCGGGTTCCTTCGCAACCATTTTTTGTACAAGTCTTGTCGGCGAGGCATGAAATCCTTCGTATGAAGCCAGGCACAGACCCTATGTGTAGTTGAATAAGATCAAGCGTTCTACGATTCTTGTCGATTTTCATGTTACTTATATGCATGTTTATCTGAGATATTGTATTACTCTTATTTCCAGCAAGTACTAATGAACCGCCAAGGTTCTGTATCCCTATTTTCTCTTATTTCTTTTTCTTAAAGGATAGAAGGTTCCCTCGCGTGCAAGTTTTCCGAGGGGATGAGATGGTATGGACACTAATAGGCGATGTTCAGAATTGACATCTTGCAGAAAGGAGTACTGCAACAAAAAGCTAAGTTAAAAACTATAAGTAAAAATTTACTATAAATTTATTTTCCTTGGACGATTTCAACTTTTGTATGGGAAACCTCCACACGAAGGAACCTTGTCATGATTGGATTGCGCCCTTACACTGTTTTGAGTCCTCTCAATAGCTTAAGTGGCTGCACAGAAAACGTCAAGGTATATTGCCGACAGCGGCACCTCCAGCAGGCTGCTAAGGATTAGTTCCTCAAAGCGCTCACGGCAGGGCTACATGCACCGGCGAGTTTTCCGATAAAGCGTAGGGCGTGTACCATATAGAGAGAGATCAGACAAGAGGAATAACGTACATTCATTCAAAACACAGCTAGTTATATTACATTAAAAGTTGTCGCGATTCTAACTTAAGATAAAATTGTCTTTGGCATGGAATGGTGGCGACAAGAAGAACTGAAGCAGCTAGTTCCTGCGGTGGCCTTTAATCCTCTTGACTTAGTTCACCTTGTCAGCAATGGCCGTGACAAGTTCTTCAAGTTCCTTGACGTCCACATCCTTCGGCAGGCGGTCAAGGACGTTGGTGAGGTTGATGCCAGGGTTCTTGTGCACCACCTTGATGAGCACCTTGAGGAGGACGGCCCGACAGAGTTTGCGGGATTCGTTGGATAGATGGGTTGTGTCACACCCTATGTTTGTATCACATTGTTATGTTTGGATTTATAAAACTTGGAGCCAACTAAAACTTTTTCAAAGTGCTTGTGCTTGTTTGAAATGATGTTTGTTTGCTTGATGATTGTGATGTATGGCACTCTTAGACCCTATCCCTCTCAATATTCATCTTCCTTGACCCAAACTTCTTGCCCAATGATCATGCCATGTGAATAGGGCCCTAAACTAATTTTGTCAAATTTTATTTTGACCAAAAAGGATTTATCCAAATTAGGTTTTCAAAAACCCCTGAATTGATGTTTGCACTGCAAGTCCTCAAATTGGGTGGATTCTTCTTCCCCAAAAGCTTTACTTCAAACCTACTATATTTATGACTTCGCAAAACCACAAATTATTTTTTTTAAAGATTATTTTAATAATTTGTTTAAAGGCTTTTTCTTAATACCATAAATGGTTTTTCATAGGGAAAAATTATTTAATTGCCTTAAAAATATTTGAGAAAATTTAGGGAAACTGAGTGGACATATATTTTCCATATATATGAGTTTCAACACAAGGGCATGTTCAAATCATGGGCAAAACCCCTCAAAACCCTTTCTGTTCAAATCAAGCTTTTGATATATTTCTATAAGAAATATTCTCAATAAATTCCAGGAAAATTCCAGCAAGTCAACACTATCATAAGTGATGATGTTGCAAAGTTTCATCTCAATACAAATTGATTTGGTTCATCAAACCATCCCAAAACCCTCCTTGTCATGATTAAAATTTGAGCAACATTACATTGTGAAGTTTCTCCCCTTGACCTCAAACTTGGTGGACATGCTCTAATAACCTAATAATGATGCTACACCAAGTGGTGCATCAAGGGTAAGAGCCTAGCATCACTAGATCTTCAGAAACCTGATTCTATTAGTTTCTAGGGTTTACCAAGTTTCCATTGTCAACTTTTTCCACTTGAGCTCAAACTTGGTGATCAGGCCTATTTTAATCTAACATTTGACCCTGTTGATTATCTCAATAAGTTTGTAAATTTTTCTTGCCCAAAACCCCATCAAACACCTTCTGGTGAAATTGTAAGTCTCTGTTTTCACCCCCTTCTGCTATTTCCCTTGCCATGAGATTTTTACCACAACCCCTCAGGGTTACCAGCTACCTCTAGTAAAAACCTCAGACACATAAGCCACTGGAAGGTGGGGTAAAAATCCCATTTTTCACCCTGGCAGCATCTTTTTCTACCTCTCCCCTACCCATTTCTTTTCTTCCTAAGCCTCCCCTAGCTTCTCCTAACCCATGGGCATCTCCAGTAACCCCAAGACACTACAGAACACGCTGGTGGGCTTAATTTGTGCCAGGGCACGCCATATGGGCGCTCTAGAGCGTGCTACAGTGCACTCCCGCACTGTAGCTGCCCCTGCCCGGCGCCCCCGACAGCCTAGGCCTCCCCAGCATGTCCCCTAGCCGCCCTTGATGTCCGCAAGCCGCCAGGTGGTCAGGCACCCTCCTCCCTCCTCCTCTGCTGCCCTCCTTCATGCGCACACAGCACCGCCCGAGCCGGCCAATGGCTGCACTCACACGCACGCACCTCCGGTCCCCCCTGGCCGCCCTTCCCCTGGTCGCGGGCGCGGACTAAGTCCACGACCACCCAGGACATGGCCTGGAGCCTCCCCCCCCGTGGCCTGTGGCGACGGGCCCGTCTATTAAAACCCTCCCCAAGCTTCGGCTCCTCTCCTCTCACTCTCTCCTCCCCTCTGCTTCTCCCTAGTGCCCAGCCCCTCGCCCCCATGCTCGGAATCCCACGCCCAAACCAAACCCTCGCCGCCATCGGGCTTCCTCCCTCACAGGCGATTCCCTCCACCCCGACGCTCCCCTTGGCCACCCACCGACGCACGGGAGGTTCCTGAGTGCGCCGGTGCCCTCCATTGGAGCCGCCGCGGCCTGGAACCCATCGGTGAGCCCTTCCCTCTGTTCCTGTCGGGAGGAGAGGGATGACAGATGGGGCTCACCTATCATCCCATCATCCCCTCCTCTCTCTGCCTAGTAGGGCCCGCGGGCAGGTTTAAAATAAAACTGCAGCGCACGGCACCTCAGCCTGGGCCGGTTTCCCCTCTGGGCTGGCTCGGCTTCGGTACTGTGGCCCGAGAAGGTACAGTAAATTTTTCCTTTTATTTTTCTGCAATCTTCCAAAAATTCCACAGGGCAAAAAATTTATCCAATGCCCATAATTCCTGCACCTAAAATCTTGAAATATTCCATAGAATTTATTAGTGTCATTTGTAAAAATGTTTGAAAAAATTTAATGTACTGTTTTAATTTAAAACCCCTATTTTACCATTATAGCTCATGTTTTAAATAGTTTAGAAAATATTTTTAAGTTCAAAACCCTAGATAAATAATTTTAATATAGTCTTTAGTATTTAACAGAGTAGGATAGCATTTTTATTAGTGGCTTGTGTGCTTTGTTTTTGTGTGATGCTTATTTTATCGCTATTTATTCGCAACGATAGATTGCACGGTTGACGAGGAAGTTGGACCCGAAGACTTCGAAGACCCCGAAGACTTTGTTGAGCCAGGCAGGCAGCCCTTTGACCATGTTAAGAAACTTTTCATGCATGACATATAGCACTTGTTGTTTCGATGATTGATCATGTTGTGGTGCCCCCCTTTCGGTGGTCTACCTCTGATACTTTTACCGTTGCCACTTGTATTGTGCATGACCCTACCACCTTATGAGGGTTATGCGGGTGGGTGTAGATAGGATGCTAGTAGATACTACGCAAGTGGGATCGGGTTTATGCATAGTGATGGAGGGGAAGGAAATGATTTCAAAGACTTTTCAAAAAACCCGTCGGGTGCCACTAATGCCCGAGGGAGATGCGTCATGAGACGGGGTCGTCCCGAAAGTGGAAGGCCATGCGTTGTCTTTACACGCACCGGGCACACCGTTGTTTGCCCTCATGGATGATACGAGCGATGTATATCATGAGGGATGGCACCAATGAGTGGACTCTTTGTTTAGTATCACCATGGGAAAGGCATTTTTCGAGTGCTTACCTCGGGTATGTGATGTACTGTGAGTCATGGGTGACACGGAAGTTCCCGGAGTCTTGTGGGTAAAGTGTGCAACCTCCACAAAGTGTAAAACTATTCGAATAGCCATGTCCATGGTAAAGGACAGTTGGATGACCGCTCTTGTGCTACGTCCAAAAGTTTTCACAAACTGGTGTGAGTGTGTGGGAGACAAAGATGGTACTTGAGCTAAGTCCGATGACTTAGCATGACAATTGAACTAAGTCCGATGACTTAGTATGATAAATGAACATGAGATGTTCAACCCCTGCTCATGATGATATCTATAACTTGTTCATATGGATATCTGCCAAACTGTTGATGCATGCTTACTTAATTACTCGATCATGTCATTGCATTCAAAATTGGCTTTCCACAAATTACCTACTTAGTGCTATATCATGCATCATTATTACCTTGTTCCGCAACTTGGGTTGCTTGCGAGTATATTCAAAGTACTCATTGGCTTGCCACTAGTTATTTAATTGGCCAGACATGGAAGAATAGGAGTATATTGAAGAGTCCGTTGGTGACGAACTTGCTTCCCAGTCAGAATGCATGTAGGTTAAGGTAGATGGCAATGGGTTCACGCTTTCGATCAATATTTCCGCTGCTTGTTCTATTTAAGTGTTTGGCCTTGTAGCCCTATCTATGTAAGACTAGACCTTCATGGTCTTTATTTGTGTAAGACGCTAAATGTGGATGTAAGACTCTTGTATTTCAGCTTCTGTGTGTTGAGTGAGCATTGATCTCTGGGATCACTATACACGTGCATTCGGTGATCACGACTTATGAGTCAGGGTCCCCACAGGTTGCTCGATCAGAATGAAGCTGCTTCAAGGCATCAATTAGGCCCTCAAAGAACATGGTCAGCCTAGCACTTGGGGACACCCTGTCGTCGGAAGAAAGGTTGAAGTTCTGCAGGCTCATGGTGGACAATTGTGCGGCAAGACTTTCCTCCACATCAACAAGGTGTTCAGTCCAGATCTGCACACCTGTCACATAGTCGTTATGAGTGTTGGCGGCACTCTTGTGAAGTTCCTGCTCACTCTAGAGACCTTTAATCAAGACCTTCTCACGAGTTGTGCTGTTCTCAAGGGACTCATTTAGCGTGGCCAGCTTCAGCTTCAGATTGGCAATGGATTCATTGGCTGAAGAGAGTTGCTTGGTCTTGTCGGATATGGCAACCTGCATCTCCGCCAGGCTGTAGAGAGCCTTCTCTCTATCGGTCTTGAGCATCAAGATCTTCTTGCCATGATCCTCAAGGTCCGCCTCTAGCCTCTTCACCTTATCAGTATGCTCGTTCTTGGCGGCCTCTGCAGTTTCGGTAGCATTGATGGCTTCCTTCAGCTTGCCGGCATGGTCTGTGACCAGAGCCTCGAGGGCTTCCTTGTGTTTCTGATCTAGCTCCAAGGTTTGCTGTGCGACAAGCTTTTCAATTTATTCATCCTTGCAGCGAAGCTTGTCGGCAAGCACCCTCCCAGGAGTGGCATTGTCCTCTTCATGAGCATCAAGCCCTACACGACATTTCGTCAGACGACCTTCCTCTATAGTAGCCTATTGTGAGGCCACCTCTTGCGCCGTCTCGACGTCAGACTGCTTTAGGAGGAGTTCATTCCAGCTTCCGTCGAGCTGCTCCCGACTAGTTTTCAACTCTTGGAAAGCTTCAGCGAACCAAGCTTGCGTTTCCTCAACATGCTTCTGGAAATCCATTTCCGCTGCTTCAACAACTGCTGCTCTGGAGTCCAACTTCTCCTTCCGAGTATAGTAGAGCGCCTAGAGCTTTTGGAAGTTGTCGCTCATGGTTTGGAGGAGTTGTTCTTCCTTGTACTGGTTGCTGGCGCTTGGTTTGTCGATAACTTCAAGTCTGGCAGCAGTGGTGACTTCCCTGTCAAATATTTCTCCTTCGGTTGGCACCCTAGTGCTTGCCGCTCCTGGTATGTTGATGAAAAGGTTCTCGCCAACCTTGAGGTATCTGCATGAAGAGGGGGCTTCGGATGTTGACGGCTGATCCTCAACAGCCGCTTCACCGACAACTAGGGGCTCCGTGGCCGGAATAGTGCATGGCGCTCCTATGGCAGGAATACCGTCAGTATGATCATTGGACTCCTTGCCAGCCTTCTCAGTAGACTCGGCGGTTTCTTCCTGTACGTCCTCAGCAGCCTCATCAGCGGCAACCCTGGCGGCCTCGGCGGTAGAATTTCTGGCGGTCTCCTTGATGAGGACATCGACATCTATTTGTTTCGTCGAAGGGAGATCTAAAAGCCAAAGAAGGGGGAATAGGATGAGGCCAAGGTTGAAGTTCAAGAATACAAAAAAATATACATAAAGACAGAATGACAAGTACTCTACGACAAGTGGTTTACCTGCACCAAGCTGTTAAAAGGTAGCTTCTCCTTCCCTAGCAACATTGGTTGCCGGTGTAGGACTGCCGGTGTCTGTGCTTGCCGGCATCCCCTCAACAATAATGGGCTCGTCAGCACAAGCCCTTGCTGGAGATCCATTTCTGGGTGGCATAGTCAATGGAGGCGGCACATCATGGGCAGCTTCCGATGGCTCTTCTTCTTGCTGCTCTTCTTCAACAAGCCGGATGATGTCAGTGGCGAAGATACATGTCCCAACGCTCACCAGTGGGAAATGAGTAACAGACTCACGCTGGGGGCTGTCTTGAGGACTGCGTCATGGGCTAGACTCCGAGCTGATGTTTGTCAGCTCTGGCGCATGTGTGGTGCTTGCTAGCGGCTCATTGCCCATTGAAGTCTTTGCCATCTTTGCCATGCTTTGCGTCAGCATTTTTGTATCTCTGCGGGGACAGGCCAAAGTGAGGCAAACAAGTTAAGCGAAGCTGGAAATTTAGAGGATAAAAGATGTGATAGGATCCTTACTCTTATTCTTCCGAGCTAAAGGCGGGGAGTTCGAAGTCAACCTCCACCACAGTGTCTGTGCGAGGAGGAGACGGAGTGGTCCTGGATCGCTTGGCTGCAGCAGAAGCGAAGGGTTGCTGTTGAGCTTCTCGCCGCTGAGCAGCCTTGCCGGCCGCCCATTACCGGGGGCTGCACCACTCGAGGAAGGTTGGAGAACTGAGGCACTGGAGGAGGGTTTCCAAAGAACACGCTTCTTCTTCCTCTTAGGAGCTGGAGGCTCCTCGTGCAGCCGCCCCTCGATTGTATCTTCGGCAGAAGCACCCCCGGCAGCGATGCCACTTTGTTCTCTGGCAATTTTGCCCTGCCTGGCAAGTTTTCCCTCTGATATCACCTCTCCTTCACTGGTTTCCCCTTCTGTGAAGCCAGCTGCCGGCCTTCGCGGCAAGATTCGTCTCTTCCATCCTGCTGGCGATGTATGTTGTTTCTTCTTCAGTAGTGGGGCACATGAGGTGCGTTTCTTCCCGAATGGCCTTCTCTGACAAGTTTTTGAAGAACTCTTGTGCCGGCTCTGCGGATGGCTCTTCCCAAGTTTCGTCAAGGCCATGGGCATTGCACACCGGCATCATGGCAAGGATTGAGGCCAGGGCAGAGTTGTTGCACAAGGGGATTACACCAGCCGGCAACTTGTGTTTCGCGTCAGACCTGAACAGTTTTGGCAGAGAGCTGCGTGTTGTATGACCGTCAAGTTATTGTTCAGGCCAGGGCGTAGCCTCATGATGTCTTCCACATTCCGAGATTCCCAGGCTAGTCTTTCTTTGTTCTACAGAGGGGCGATGCGCTGGCGAAGAAAATCAGCCCCAATCATCTCTATTGTGAGCCTGACAACTTTGAGATGGTGAATCCTGATAACTGCAATTGTGAGCTTCTCATCATGAAGATCGAGGGCACTCCAATCGTTGCCACATGCCATCTTTGTTTGTCGAGGCAAGCAGAAGGGATGGGGATCTTTCTCTTGAATCCAGCACCACTTGCCCCGCCATTCTTCCCACTTCTCGTGGTAGGCCCCGTATGGATATATATGTTTGTTCCATGTCCTTGGGATCCAGGAGATAGAACCAGAAAGGGATTCTCCCCTTTGAATGCGAGGAATGAGATAATGGCGGAAGAGGGTTGTGTTAGGGACTACTCCGGTGAAGTTTTCACAGAGATGGGCGAAGACTTACATACATGTCATGGCATTTGGCGTCAAATCCAAGAGATGGAAGCTGTATGTGTACATGATGTCATTGAACAAATCAGAAAACGGGGGGACAGAGCCCACAGTAAAAGTAATCGGCAAAGAAGGGGAATTTATCTGGGCCACCCTTGGAGGAACCTGGGCTCACGCAAATAGTAGGATGAGCCTTCATGTCCATCGCCCACATGCATTGGTATCGCTCCTTCAAAGCGCTCGTATCGAGCGCCGAAGTGAAGACGATGCGCTCCCTCCGCATCTTCGCCATCTCGTTCTCCGTGGCGGTGGCTTTCACCTCCTTGCCCTTGCTCGCTTTGGGTAGCATGGTGGCTATGGGAGAAGAGGCTGAGGTCGGAGCGGACGTGGAGGCGGTTGATGAGTGGGAGAAGCTCTGTCTCAAGTTCAAGGAAGGAGACGATGGCGGTTCCTAGATTGGAAAGGACAGGAGGTAAATGAGCGAGCGCCTTTGCGGATTCCTTCTTATGGGGAAGGCGCGAGGCTGCCTCTTTACTAATCAATGAGAAACGCCTTTGCAAGCGCACTTCAGTTACGGCCGCTCCGCGCACGTATCCCACGTCGCGCCCTCAGCGTGTGTCATGGGGGGCGCAGTAAGCGGAATGATTACAACTATTGTCTCTTGCCATGCGTGGCCATCACTTTTTGGGCCTAGCCCAACAACGCCTCACACCCGTGTATGGCCTAGGCCTGGGGGCTCCTGTCGGTGTACTAAAGTTTGGGTCTTTCAGTACCCCATACTTGTGCACAGACGGTTGTAGCCACACCAGCGGCAAGGCCTACCGGAGGACAGCTGAATGCAAATGCAGCAATGTCAAGAAAACATTTAGGTCAATAATCAGAAGACAGAAAACCGAAAGCTAGGACCCCGACAAGATCTTGCAGGGATGGCTCACGGAGCTCCACCAAGACCCGCACCCGGAAAGACCTCGCCAGCCTGTCACCGCTCCAGCGCAACAACCAGCCTGTCAGACAGGTCTTATCCTCGTGAATACGTCTCAATACGCTGGCAATGATGGGGTTAAGCGGTGCTGATGGGCAACCTCTTTTCCCGTCCCCAAGAAGATTAGGGAGAGCTAAACAGAGCATTTAATGTGTTTGTCCTATACCGTCAGTGTTAGGTATGATAACACTGTAGCAACTGTACACCCCGTGTATGTACTGTATGCCACTGTGGAGACCCCTTGGACATATAAATGGAGGCCCAAGGTGTAGCTACAGGAGGAGGACATTCTAGCTCAGACCCACGCATAGCGGCTGTGTACTATTCATCACATAGCGCAATAATACACTAAAGCGGGAGTAAGGTTTTACGCTTCTCAACGGCCCGAACCTGAGTAAAAATCCCTCATGTTGCTGGCTAGATCTGCTCTCTGTGCACACCCTCTCCCTGCCAAACTGTAAAGGCATCCACGCGATCCCATAGGTGTCGTGTCCTGACAGTTTCCTAGCCATAGAAATCAGATGTCATTTGATAACGGGATCACATCATTGGGAGAATGATGTGATGGACAAGACCCAAACTATAAACATAGCATATGATCTCAGTTTATTGCTATAGTTTTCTACATGTCAAGTATCTGTTCCTATGACCATGAGATCATGCAACTCACTGACACTGGAGGAGTGCCTTGTGTGTATCAAACGCTGCAACATAACTGCGTGACTATAAAGGTGCTCTACAGGTATCTCCGAGGGTGTCTATTGAGTAGGCATGGATCAATACATGGATTTGTTACTCCGTGTGACGGAGAAGTATCTCAGGGCCCAGTCAATACATCATCACAACAAGCCTTTCAAGCAATGTGACTAAATTGTTATCCACGGGATCTAGTATTATGTAATGAGTAAAGAGACTTGTCGGTAACGCGATTGAACTAGGTATGGAGATACCGACGATTGAATCTCGGGAAAGTAACATACCGAAGAACAAATGGAACAACATACGGGATTAACTGAATCCTTGATGTTGGGGATATAACCCCGTGGTGAGACCCGCCTAGGTGGGGCCAGGTTATACGTGGCAGCTCGTAAGCCAGACAAAGAAGGCATGAAAGACCCGGGCGGTTAAGCCGCCCGGAGACGGCTTGCCCAGGAAGGCAAGGCAACATAGAGTTAAAGTCAGATACATTGTAAGAGTCGGTAAGAGACTTGTAACCCAAGCTCTGGGCCTCCTGTATTAAGGCAGGGACCCGGGGCGACTTACGAAGACGACGAGCTAATCGAGAACTAGGTCAAGCAAATCTGCTCCCTTGTAATCGATACTCCAATCAATACAACACAAGCAGGACGTAGGCTTTTTCCTCCTCTCGAGGGGCCGAACCTAGGTAAAATCATGTCCTTCGTCCCAAGCAACCCCTTTGAGTCCATCACCTTAGAGATGGCCTTGAACCTAAGTCCTCGGACATCTTCCGTGATAAAACCACGACAGTTGGCGCCCACCGTGGGGCTAGCGCTTGATGTTGTTGAGTTCTCAAAGGGCTCTCTTCCAAGGATTGAGGGGTACGTTGTTGGAAGGATGAACAAAATTTGCCGTGGCCGGCTTTACATCGACGACGTCGGCTGGGGCTCCAAGGCCGACTTAGTCGAGTACGGTTTCCGGGTTCGCTTCAGTGGAATCCACGTCTTCATCGGCAAGGTCGGCGGATCTACAACCGGGATGGACGTCTGCACCAACATCGTCGAGCCGGCTCGGCGCACGCAACCCGTTCGACGCGTGCAACCCGCTCGTTTCAACCCGGGCAGGAAGCATGTTTTAATCGGTTTTACTCAAGGCGCGGATCTAGAGGGGTCCATGTCACAAGAAACTCTCGTTTGTTCGGAGGATGAATCTTCGAGCGGAGAGACGGAATTCATCTGCCCACTTCTCGATGGCAGACTCGGGGGCTACGACGAGCTTTACCCCGAGTCGGAGTGTCATGATTCGGAGGGTTATGGGACGCGGATGCATGTGGCCGTTTTCATGGTGGGTTCAACACCAGGCACGAGCAGTACAGCCACTGGAGCAGCCGGATCTGGGGCTAACCCGCCGCCGGCTCAAGTTCTCCAGGATCTGATGGATGAGCTCACAGCCCTGATGGCAACTGAGGTCACGCCAGAGAATCAAGCCACTCAAAATGTGGAGATCGCAAGGATAAAGGACCAGATGACGGAAGTCCAACAGGGGATAAGCGTGTTGAAAGCCCAGATGGACACAGAGGCAGAGCGCCTTAAGGCGAATGCTTTCCGTCTTGAGCTGGAGCAGCAATTCGCGGTTAAGGTTCAGCGGATGAGGCATCAGTCCCTCTTGCCGGAACAGTTCGAGGCCAGGAATCTCTTTAACAGACCAGAGGCAGGGCGGACCGTTGAAGAACCAGTGAATCGGCCGACGGTTCGACAGCAGCGTCCTAACCCGCCCCGACGGAACCAACCTTCACCAATGGTCTTCCCAACACCGGCGGGTCACTATTCAAACCCGGCAAAGAACATGGTGGCGACAGCAACCCATCTCGGTACGATTCCTATCCCGGACGAGGCACCCTTCACAGAAGAGGTACATAATGCTATTGGTTATCTGCAGACGGCAATGGCTTAGCAGGATAAGTATACCTGCAGCCGGAGTCGTGTGCACTCAACCCCCATCCCCAGTCGTAGCTTCAGTCGGTGCTATGACTCGCCGGTGGTTTCTAGCAGTGGTCGACATCGGAACCCGCCACGAGACGATCAGGCGGTTCTGGATTCTCAGGCGCTGGTGGACCAGGAAAGGAAACGACATGAAGGGGCAGCTCTAGCGGCAGCGGCGACTCATCAAGAACCGACACCTTCTACCTCGGTAGGAGCAGGAGTAACCACCAAAGCCGTGGGAGTGCCGTGCTTGGCACTGGCTTTACGGAATGAACGTCTGCCGAAGGATTTCAAGGGCCCATGCAAGGTCCCGAATTACACTGCTGACCTGCCTCGTGAGGTGTGGATTGAGAGCTATGAGTTGGCGATGGAGATGTTAGACGTCACTGACGCAGTATGTGCCAAATATTTTATCATCATGCTTGAAGGGCCGGCTCGCACGTGGTTGAATGGCTTGCCACCCAATACCATTGATTCCTAGGCCGAGTTAAAGGCGAAATTCATCAATAATTTCTAGGGAACGTGCAAGCAAACTATGACGATTATGGATTTGGATCATTGTGTGCAACAGGAGAATGAGTCGGCTCATCATTGGGTCCGACGGGTTTCAACCATCATCCACTCATCAGAACAGATCACGGCGGCTCAAGTAGTTTTGATTCTGGAGAAGAATTGCCACTTTACACCTCTGAAGCAGAAGCTTGGCCGGCTCAAGCGCATGGGTCAGGACATGGGGGAGCTCATGATGGCTCCGACGAAGTACGCCGACTCTGACAACACGAAGGATCCAGGCTCCGACAAGGAGAATCCTAGTCAAAGCAAGAAGGGTAATAATGGCAAGGGTCCAGCAAGCAATGGCAACCAAGTCAAGAGGAAGAGCCCGGACGGCCGGTCAGAGCTGGTGGCCAACACTAGCACTGGGAACAATCATGCTAAAGGCAATGGGAACTTCAGACAATCCTTTAATAAGGGTAAGACTCCTTTTAATTTGGAGGAGATGCTCAATAAACCTTGTCCAGAGCACAGCCGGCCCGATAAGGTGTCAAATAACTCATGGAGGAATTGTCACATTATGCAAAAGTTTCGGGATTATAGTGTGCGGTAGCATGGCAACAATGGTGGAGGCCCGCCAGACGGTTTAGGGCTAGGCAGGTCAGGTGCTAGCTTGGGGTCTGGTGGTTCAGGATCCGGCTACCAGGGCTAGAGCAGCCAAGGAGGTCATCCTCAGCAAGCCAATGGTAATAACCAGCAGCAAAATAACCAACAGGAAAATAACCAGTCTGGGTATCAGAGTAATCCAAAGCAGCTTAGCTCGGGTCAGTACCATGTTTTTACAACTAGCCTTAACAAACGATACCATAAGTTGCACAAGCGGGAAGTCAACACCATCGCACTGGCTCTCCCGCGGTATTTCAAGTGGTCAGAGTATGACATAACCTAGAGCTGAGAGGATCACCTGCGGCGTGTTGATGATTCGAGACGGCTGGCGTTGGTGGTTGCACCCCAGGTTGGAGGATATGTGTTTACCAAGGTGCTTATGGATGGTGGCAGCAGCATCAATATTTTATACTACGACACTTTCCGTCGAATGAAGTTGCTTGATAAGGATCTTAAGCCTTCCTCGACGGTCTTTCACAGTGTGGTGCCTGGCAAGTCAGCATATCCAGTAGGGAAAATTTCTTTCGAAGGCGCCTTCAGTGATGAATACAACTACAAGGTCGAGACCTTGTGCTTTGAGGTGGTCAAGATTAAAAGTCCGTATCATGCTCTGTTTGGATGCCTAGCTTATGCCAAGTTCATGGCTAGGCCTTGCTATGTGTACTTGAAGCTCAAGATGTTGGGTCTAAAAGGAACGATTATGGTGCATGGTGATCGGGAGACGGCTATTTAGTGTGAGGAAGGAGACGTGGCTTATGCAGAGTCAAGTTGCGTGGAAGCAAAGCTCAAGTTCTATAAGGAAAATGTAGACCCGGAGGACATGACTCCGCTCAAAAAACCCACCATGGAATCTGAGCCACCCCTCAAGTTTTCAGCGGATGACACAAAGCTAGTGGATTTTACTCCGGGCGACTCATCGCAGCAGTTTAGTATTGGGGCCAATATGGATCTTAAATAGGAAAGCGCACTCATCAAATTCATCTGTGAGAATCGGGACATCTTTGCATGGAAGCCTTCTGACATGCCGGGTGTATCGAGAGAGTTCGCTGAGCACCACCTGAATGTGGATCCTAAGTTTAAGCCAGTCAAATAGTTTCTACGGTGGTTCAATGAAGAGAGGCACAAGGCCATTGGGGAAGAGGTGGCCCGGCTCCTGGTGGCGGGTTTCATCATTGAAGTGTTTCATCCAGAGTGGCTCGCTAACCCGATGTTGGTGCTGAAGAAGAACGGCACATGGCGGATGTGTGTGGATTACTCGAATCTTAACAAAGCATGTTCGGCTGACCCGTTTGCTCTCCCACGCATTGACCAGAGCATCTATGCAACTACTGGTTGTGAGAGTTTATGTTTCTTGGATGCTTATTCTGGCTATCATCATATCAAGATGGTAGTCAAGGACCAGGAGAAGACGGCCTTCATCACACCGTGTAGTGCCTTCTTCTATGTGTCTATGCCTTTCGGGCTCAAGAGTTCCTAGGCGACTTATCAGCGTTGTGTGCAAAATTGTCTTCATAGCCAAATCGGGCGCAACATTCATGCATATGTGGATGACATCATGATTAGGTCCAGGAAGGAGACTCTTCTTGATGATCTGAAGGAGACCTTTGACAACTTACGGGTCTATAAGATGATGCTTAACCCGGCTAAGTGTGTTTACGGTGTTCCCGCAGGCAAGCTCTTGGGATTTCTAGTCTCTGAGCGTGGCACTGAAGCTAATCCAGATAAAATCAAGGCTATCACTTCCCTGTCTGAGTCGGCATGCATCAATGATGTTTAGCGCCTAGCAGGACGCATTGTAGCGTTAAGCCATTTCATAAGCCGGCTTGGGGAGAAGGTCATTCCCTTGTACCAGATGATGAAGAAGGCAGACAAATTTGTCTGGAGTACGGCGGCGGGTGAAGCATTTGAGGCCCTCAAGAGGCATCCCACAGAGCCGCCAGTCTTAGCGGCTTCGGCTGAGAAGGAGCCTTTGCTCTTATACGTGGCGGCTAATAACAGGGCAGTCAACGCCGCGATAGTGGTTGAGCGTAGGGAAGCAGGGAAGGAATATCCGGTTCAAAGGCCGGTTTATTATATTAGTGAAGTTTTAACAGAGTCCAAGCAGAGGTATCCACATTGGCAGAAGTTGGTATATCGTGTATTTATGGCCAACCGTAAGTTGAAGCATTACTTTCTAGGGCAGCAAATCATGGTGGTTAGCTCTGCCCTGTTGGGAGACATAATTCAAAATAGAGAGGCCACTGGCAGGATTGCTAAGTGGGCATTGGAGCTCGGACCTCTTAATCTGAAGTATGTGCCTCGCATGGCGGTCAAGTCTCAAGCCTTGGTGGATTTCATAAACGACTGGACGGAGTGTCAGGCGCCCGAGGAAAAGCCAGATAACACATATTGGACAATCCACTTTGATGGATCTAGGCAGCTGGAAGGATCAGGGGCAGGGGTTGTCTTAACTTCCCCCAAAGGTGACAAGTTATGTTACGTGTTAAGGTTGATGTTTCCTTGAATTAATAATGCAGCTGAGTATGAAGCTTTGCTTCATGGCCTCCAGGTGGCTAAGGAGATAAACTTGAGTCGGGTTAGGTGTCTCGGCGACTCAGACCTTGTGGCTCGGCAAGTTTCAGGGACCCGCGGATGGCGGCTCATCGTCAGGCGGTGGATGTCATTGCTGGTCATTTCAAGGGTTACTAGGTGGATCATATCGATCGTCGCAGGAACGAGGCAGCTGACGCCCTATCAAGGCTGGGTTCTCGACATAAGCCGGTGCCGCCCAACGTTTTCTTAGACGTATTACGTCAACCGTCAGTTCAGTTACCTTCAGAGGAGGACTTGGCCATACCAGACCCGAAGGGGTAGCTGGTGGCGGCTCTGCATGCTATTCCTAACTGGACTATACCTTATTTGGCGTACTTGACTCGTGGTGAGTTATTAGATGATGAAAATCTGGCCAGACAGATCACCCGGCGGTCTAAGTCTATGACAATAATGAATGGTGAGTTGCATAAGTGCAGTGTCACTGGAGTTTTTCAATGTTGCTTCTTGCCTGAAGAGGGCAAGGAAATCTTGAATGAAATTCATGCTGGTGACTGTGGTCATCATGCCGGCTCGAAATCAACTGTTGCCAAGGCTTTCTGGCATGGTTTTTTCTAGCCAATGGGTCATAAAGATGCGGAGGACTTGGTTCGCAAGTGCGATGGATGTCAGAAGTTCGGCTGGCGTGCTCACGTCCCAGCTCAGGAGTTGCGCATGATTCCAATTACTTGGCCGTTTGCAGTCTGGGGGCTTGATATTGTCGGGCCTTTCAAGAGATCCAAGGACAAGAAGACCCACCTCTTGGTGGTGGTGATACATTTACCAAGTGGATAGAAGCTGAGTCGGTCAGCAAGTGTGACGCGGCTACGGAGGTTCAATTTATTAAGAAATTGATCTACCATTTTGGTTACCCGCACAGTATCATTACAGATAATGGTACGAACTTATCCAAGGGGGCTATGCAAGTGTTCTGTGAAAGTGAGCACATCCGGCTTGACGTTTCTGTGGTTGCTCATCCACAGTCAAATGGTCAGGTAGAGCATGCTAACCAGGAAATCTTGAGAGGTATCAAGCATCGACTTATGATTCCTTTGCAGCGTATGCTGGGTTTTTGGGTGGAGGAATTGTCGGCCGTTTTATGGAGCATCGGAACCACTCCCAATAGATCAACAGGTTATATAACTTTCTTCATGGTTTATGATGTAGAGGTTGTGTTGCCGAGCGATATCCGTCATGACTCACCACGGGTGGTGGCTTACATTGAGGAGGATAATGAAGCATCACGTCAAGATGTGTTGGATGCCGTGGAGGAAGAATGTGATCTAGCGGCGGCTCGATCGGTGATCTATCAGCAAGACCTGCATCGCTACCATAGCCGTAGAGTTAAGACCCGGGTGTTTCAAGAAGGCAACTTAGTGTTGCGGTTGATTCAAGATCAGACAAATGCACACAAGTTGTCCCCTCCATGGGAAGAGCCTTTCGTGGTCAGCAGAAATCTCAACAACGGGTCATATTACCTCATTGACGTCCGGGACGACTCAAGCACTTCTGGGCAGGAGACCCGCCGGCCGTGGAACATTGCTCATCTGCGGCCTTATTATAGTTGAGTTGTTGAGACTCGACGTTGTACACTATCATTGTACATATCATATATACATATGAGTAAAGTTGGCATCCCTGCAAGCCGGGGCCTCTGCCGTTTCGCATATCTCAATTGTGCAAAAAGTTCGTCTAGGGGGCTTCAAACCCAGTGGGTTTAGCTCATCACACCCTATCGATCGGCTCTCAAGCCAAACCATTGATTTCGTCAACAAAGGTCGTCTAGGGGGCTTCCAACCCACTAGGTTTAGCTTATCACACCCTATCGATCGGCTCTCAAGCCAAATGTTGATTTCGTCAACAAAGGTCGTCTAGGGGGCTTCCAACCCGCCGGGTTTAGCTTATCAGACCCTATCGATCGGCTCTCAAGACAAACTGTTGATTTCGTCAACAAAGGTCATTTCGGGGCTTCCAACCCACCGGGTTTAGCTTACATACCCTCTTGATTGGCTCTTAAGCCACCAAAGTTAAACCTACCTGTTTGTAACTTGCTACTCCACCAGGTGACCCGCCGAACTCTTATCACTTAATCTCGCTTAGAGACCCTGAGCCGATTCAAAAAACTTGACAGCCAATCTCGTTAGAGACCCTATACTAGTTAAGGTTAAACCGGTGGTTCTTGTCACGTGAGGGCTGGCTTACGGAAAGCGAGGAAAAACTCTCTCGTCTACTGCCGACTCTTCGCTATGTGGCCCATTCGTACTCTTAGACAGTCAATCTTTTAAAAGACCCTGAACTGTTTAAGGTTCAAACGACAGATTTATGTCACGTGAGAGGCAGTTTTTTAGTTACAAGGGTACTCATGCCCTGCCGTGTCTCTTTCTAGGAGTCTACACTTCCTATTAGTTAATCTCGCTTAGAGACCCTGAGCCGTTCTAAGAAATTAGCGGCCAATCTCGATAGAGACACTGTACTGATTAGGAGTTTTAATTAGCGAGTCCACTCAGAAGAACCGACACATGAACAAAAAACAAGTCTGGAAAGACATAACATCTCTGGGTTGTGCTGATCTAAGCCGCCTTACCATACAGTATGAAACATGTTCTGTTGGTTATCTCAAGTAGAGCCGCCATGACATTTGATCAGAATTGAAGCACAAGGCAGACACAATGTGATAAAGCAGTGTGATTTCCTATGTGCACGATGGCACAGTCAAACAAGACAAAGTTTTACTAAAGGCCAGATTACAATGCTCTCCGCAGAGCTCAAAATCAATGACTTAAAGTTTTTACACGCCCCAAAGTTCGGCGGGTCACGAGAGCCGGTTTGTCCATGGCGTTATCACATGGATCAGCTGGACGGCGGGTCATCCTGTGTCGGGTCTTCGACCTCCTCGATCTGGAGATTGTCCACGTCCCATTTGCAGTTGGTTAAGACCTCAAAGTTTGCCCCTTCAAAGAAGGGAGATGGGTCAAGATCAGGAGCAAAGGAGTGCTTACGGCGTGCAGGAGTTAAGTCCTTGGCCTCGAAGGTTGGGCCACGCACTCGTTTGTTCTCGGCATCGTAAGCCGCCTGATATGTTGACATGTTCACCTCTTCAGCCAAAACAGATGCAAGCATTCTGGAGGCCTTCATACAATGCACGTAATCAGTTTCGGTGAACTCTGAGCCGTCATCCTTCTTTGATGGAAACCCATCCATCATTTCTTCGGGAGTTAGCTCTGGAGGAAAGGCTAAAGCCTGGCTTAGGGCCGCAATGGCTCCCTTTCTAGCAGCTGATTTCTTGAGCTCCTTGATTTGATGAGGCAGGGTGGACAATACCTCTATGCCCCCCTTCATGGACTTGGAGATACTATCTTTGTTAAGTATTGCCCTGATGGTGCAGACTATTCCGCACTACAGTTGCTCTGATAGTGTGTAGACGGCTTTCAGCGACAACAAACTATTAGTGGCGAGTTGACGGCTTCGTGGACCTGCATAAGACGGATTCTTGGTTATAAGCCGGAGTACTTCTTAACACAAGGATAGCGGCAGACATCCTTGTAATGTGGCGCTTCAAGGCGTGTAGTTCATCAGAGACCTCCATAAGCCGCTGGTCAGCATTGTCTGCACCTTGCGTCAGGGCAGTTTGTTCCGCCTCAGCAGCCTTTTTGGACGCGGCAAATTCCGCTTTAACTTTCACAAGTTCTTCGACTGCAAGTCGACATTTGTCCTCTACTGCACTCATGTTGGCTTGTTGGGAGGTCAGATTGCTTTTTAAGCCTGTCACTTCAGACTCGGCGTTGCTCAAAGCTTTTTGGGACACACAAAAGGTGAAGGAAGGATAAGTTGCCAGGGTAACAAATCGCATGATGGTTAAATTAACAAAGGTAATGCAAGTTTCAAGTAGATTGCGAGCAGTATACTTGACACTTGGGGGGCTAATGTTTATTTGCTCTCCAAGACTACAAGTAAGTTCCGGCTCATCTTTGCTAAAGTTAAGCCGGAACTTGGGGGTTAATGTCTATTTGCTCTTCAAGAATACAAACTAAAAAATATAAAGTAAGTTCTGGCTCATCTTCATTAAGATAAGCCGACACTTGGGGGCTACATTTGGCTCTTTCTACAGCTAAGCTCAGCCCATTATTTCTATAGTGACCCGAACTTGGATGCTACAGTTGAACAACTACCGAAAAGTGAGTACCTGCTCAATTTTCACATATTAAGCTGGTACTTGGGCGCTACAGTTTAAGTGGTTCTACTTAAAGCATGGATTGGAAGACCCAGTTTAGCATTAACACATACTAAACCGGATCTTGGGGGCTACATAAGGATAGAAGGAAAGGAAGGAGTACCTCATGTTTTCTCTTCATCGGATCCACGAGCTTGAGCTCCATGTTCCGGCTTGTGGTAAGGCAGTTCAAATAATTGGCATATAGCTCATCGGCACTTAGCTTTTCCAACGTAGGGAGCTTAGGGTCCAGCTTGTCAAAGGCTTCAGTTTTCTCAGTGTGTTTTGTTAACACACGAGGTGGAGAAGTTTGAAAGCTGGTGCCGGTAATGAAGATGTCTAGAATCTCTAGGTTGTCAACATCGTCGAAGGACTTGGCGGCTTAGAGTGGGCCCTCAGAGGGATCTTAGTGGCTGTCTCATGGGCCACCGGATCGGCAGTATGGTGAGCGTCTTCAGGCACATCTTTTGAAGCAGTAGAAGGGTCAATCCAGGCAACCGGAGAGTCCGGCTTGGCAGCCTCCGGTTCTTGGGTAGTGGGAGCCAAGCTGGACCCGACGGTTTTTCTTCACTTTGCTTGAGCCCTGGAAGGCATAGAAAGTTGTTATATAACATCCAATGGATAACAAAAGATATAATACAAATATGAAGGCATATACTCTGGGTTGATCTTCAGAGGCGGTATCTTGGTTGTTGTAGAGTCGCCTGAAGAAGGAGGTGATTCCTGGAAGCAGTTCAAGCATTATAAAGACAGAGTAAAGTTGTAAAGTATGATTGACAAAATTAAGCCAAGTGAAACAAATACCTCAGCCGGCAGTTTCTACTGAACCAGAGAGTGAGGTAAATCGGCCATAAGGTCTTCAGAGCCGGTGCTCCAGGTCTGGCGTCGGAAGACTTGCTGTTGCTTTTTCAAAAGAAAATTGGGGTCTAAGTAAGCAAGGGGATGAGAAAAGGGTACTTTTCGGATGACCCGCCGTATCTTCTGTGGTGCAAGATGTTCTGAGTAAGATGAGACATAAGTTACCTCAGGGGCATTGGCGTGGCTGGTCTCCGTCTCATCCTGTGAAGTTATTGTTGTTAGTAAGGTATATGGAGAGACGGTAAAGAAAGTCAAATATTACCTGTGAGTCGTCAGCCTCAGGCTGCTCTTGAGGTGGAGGTTTCTTCCTTCGGCCGATGGCCTTCTCCTTCAACTTCTTCGGAGGAGGAACGTATTTCTTTTGCCAGAAGCTGGAGTTAGCCTGAAAGTAAAAGCCACCAAAAGGGGTTAAAGATTATAAAATGTACATAAATAACTAAGGCAGAAGTTAGAAGATTGAGAATTGCCCTTACATCCAGGGTCGGGTTTGCGACGCAGAAGGGTGGTAATCCAATGGCGCAGCAAGAGTCGTGAGATTCATGGATCAGGCTTTTGACGGCACCCACGATGTTGTCCTCTGACAATGTGGTAGGATTAAAACAGAGGGGATCATTGGCGTCACCCGTATATTCACACATGAGGCGACTCCTCCGGCTCAGAGGCATGACTCGCCAGGAGACCCAGTAGGGGGTCAGATCAACCCCTGTCAGACTGTTGGCCATGAGGGCCTTAATCTTGGCATAAGCCGGAGCATGTTTCGCTCATTCAGAAGCTGACATCCGGTTAGGGAGTTCAATTGTGGTATTGAGTCGGGATGGGCGATAACCCGGTAATGGATGCTCTCCCTCTAGAGAAGTATCTTTGCAATAAAACCAGGTTTTGTTCTAGTCTTTGGGATGACTTGGCATCCGAATAGCCGGAAAGCTCATGTCCCGTCTTCTTTGAATGGAGATCCCGCCAAGCACCAAGCTTGGGCCAGCTGCTACTTCTGTCTGACGGTTGGCATAAAAGAACTCGCGGAAGAGATCAACCGACGGCTCTTCTTGTAATTAAACTTCGCAGAGAATTTGGAAGTTGCACATGTTGGAGACAGAATTGGGTGCAAGGTCTTGAGGACTCAGTTTGAAGAAGTGAAGGACGTCTTGGAAGAATTTTGAGCCGGGTGGGCTAAAACCGCGTACGAGGTGATCTGCGAATACAACCACTTCACCTTCTTGGGGGATGGGTTTCTTCTCATTGCCTGGAACCTGCCAATGAATAACGTTTTTGGCTGGCAAGGTCCCAACTTCTATGAAATCCATCAGAAACTCTTTAGTAATGGCAGAGCCGACCCAATTACAGGAGTTGGACGCACGAGGCATAGTGGCATCTTAAAACTATGGAGGTAACAGTGCATGGTGAGTTAGAAGGTGACAGACAGCTAGGGGCGGCTGATGAAATCTAAGCTAAGCCGCCAGAGCAGTTCGTAGTGAAAGCTGGAAGTTCAATGGCGGGTGACAATGCAGGCCAATGAAGCAAAATACTGCTAAGTGTGGAAAATAGGATTCACATATTATTGTTGCAATAACGGATCTATGGGCAGAGAAAAAGCAAGTTTATTCTAATCCTAACGACGAACGGAGGAACTAGAAAACATTCGGAGGCAGGAAAGGAAGCCACTACGGATCTATATTGCGCTGTTGTTAGTTTCTTGTGATTTGCCGCAGTGGAAAGAGGATCCTTGTGAGGTTCGCTGATCTACATATTGACTGACATTACGACGAACTCATGTTCTAGCAGACGGAAGAACTCCATGGATTCGCTACCCTAGCTACAGATCTAGGATACAGAGGAGGATGTATCGGTGATGATGCAACGGACGCGGGAGATGCTCTAGTCTGTTCAGGTCGATGCAGCAGCCTCGGGCGATGACCACGCAGGTAGTTCACCGGAAGCGAGAGAGCTCGGGGGCGGCGGCAAGAGGAAGAAGAAGAGGCACAGGTTGCGGAGGAAATGAGAAGGACTATTCGCGGTCCTATTTAAGAGGCTGAAAGGAAGGAAACGGGCGCGGGAATCTAGGCGACCGAAACTGACCGACCGGGACGGACGCCTTGATTTTTGGGTCATTGGTTTAATGATGAAAGATCTGTTGTGGTCGTCAGAGAATCTTTTTGGCATGTCTAATATGACATGATGGCGGGTTACATTTCTTACTTTTCAAGTAAAGGAAGAGTGATAATCGCCGCCAAGTAAAATGGACGATTGACATGAGCAAGCTCAAATCAACCTGGGGCCTAATGTTGGGGATATAACCTCGTGGTGAGACCTGCCCAGGTGGGGCTGGGTTATACCTGGCGGCTCGTAAGCCAGACAAAGAAGGAATGAAAGACCCGGGCGGTTAAGCCGCCTCGAGACGGCTTGCCCAAGAAGGCAAGGCAACATAGAGTTAAAGTCGGATACATTGTAAGAGTCGGTAAGAGACTTGTAACCCGAGGTCTGGGCCTCCTATATAAAGGCAGGAACCCCGGGTGACTTAGGGAGACGACGAGCTAATCGAGAACTAGGTCAAGCGAATCCGCTCCCTTGTAATCGATACTCCAATCAATATAGCACCAGTAGGACATAGGATTTTTCCTCCTCTCGAGGGTCTGAACCTTGGTAAAATCGTGTCCTTCATCCCAACCAACCCCTTTGAGTCCATCACCTTACCAATGGCCTCCAACGTAAGTCCTCGGACATCTGCCGCGATAAAACCATGACACTTGACATAGAGGTTCAACCGATAAAGATCTTCGTAGAATATGTGGGAACCAATATGGGCATCCAGGTCCCACTATTGGTTATTGACTGTAGAGGTGTCTCGGTCATGTCTACATAGTTCTCGAACCCTCAGGGTCTGCACACTTAACGTTCAGTGACGTTTCGGTAGTATATAGTTATGTATGGTGGTGATCGCGGGTTTTTTGGAGTCCCGGATGAGATCCCGGACATCACGAGGAGCTCCTAAATGATCCGGAGGTAAAGATTGATATATAGGAAGTCCCGTTTTGGTCACCGAAAAGTTTTGGGTACTTCGGTAGTGTACCGGGAGTGCCGGGAGGGTATGAGGGGATCATCGGGAGGGGCCTCTCAGCCCAAAAGGCCTCATGGGCTGTGGGAGCAGGCAGACCAGCCCCTAGTGGGCTGGCCGAAGTACCCACTAAGGCCCATGCGGCTAGGGGTGGGAAAACCCAAGAGGTGAAAATGTTTTCCATCTGAGGGAGGAGTCCTACTCCTAGTAGGACTGGAGTAGGACTCCTCCACCTCTCCCAGTTCGGCCAAAGCCTAGGGGAAACCCTAGGGCGCTGGCCTCCCTCCCCTTCCTCCTATATATACTGGAGGGGAGAGAGGGCAGTCGCACCAGAAAACCCTAAGCCATGGTGCAGCCCTCTCTCACTGATAGATCGTTCCTTCTAGTTTCGGCGGTGCTTAGACGAAGCTCTGCCAGAATAGTTCCACCACCGCCGTTGCCGTGTCGTCGTGCTGTCGGAGAACTCATCTATGTCTTGCTGGATCAAGAAGGCGGAGATCATCATCGATCTGTACGTGTGTTGAACATGGAGGTGTGGTCCGTTCGGTGCTAGATCGAGACGGGTCATGATTGGATCGTGGGACGCTCGGCGATTTGGTTCGCAAAGACGTTCGACTACATCAACTGTGTTTCTTAATGCTTCCTGCTGAGCGATCTACATAGGTATGTATATCCACTATCCCTCTCATAGATGCTCATCACCATGGATAGATCTTGCGTGTGTGTAGAAATTTTTTTGTTTCCCATGCAACATTCCCCAACAGTGGCATCATGAGCTAGGTCTATGTGTAGATGAGATTACGAGTAGAATATAAAGGAGTTTGTGGGCGTTGATGCTCACATTGCTTCCTCCCTTGGTCGGTTTTATATTTAGCGGTATTGCGGGATGAAGCGGCCCGGACCAACCTTACGCGTATTTTTACGAGAGACCGGTTACATCGAACTGACATGTGACTTTGTTGCATAAAGATGGCTGGCGGGTGTCTGTCTCTCCTATTCTAGTTGGATCGGATTCGACAAAGGTGGTCCTTGAGAAGATTGAATAGCAATTTGTGTATCATCATTGTGGTTTGTGCTTAGTTGAGAATTGTTCTTGCTAGATTCCCATAGGTGCGACATAAAACATGCAACAACAATTAGAGGACGTCTAACTTGTTTTTGCATGGTATGTCGTGATGCGATATGGCCAATTACATGATGAGATATATGTGATGTATGAGATGATCATGTTTTGTATAGAATATCACGACTTGCATCTCGATGAGTACGTCAACCGGTAGGAGCCATAGGGTTGTCTTTAATTATTTTCACCATTTTTGCTTTACTTTATCGCTATGAGTTAGCAATAGTCGTGGAAGCAACAATTGGCGTGACAACCTCATGGCGACACGTTGATGGAGATCAAGATGATCGAGATCATGGTGTCATGCCGGTGACTATGGAGATCATGCCAGTGCTATGGGGATGGAGATCAAAAGCATGAGTTCATGGCCATATCATGTCACATATGATTTGTATGTGATGTTAATCCTTTTTATACACCTTGTTTTTGCTTGGGACGACGGTAGCATTATAAGGTGATCCCTCCCTTAAATTGGAAGATAAAATTGTGTTCTCACCGAGCGTGCACCGTTGCGAAAGTTTGTCGTGTCGAGATGACACATGATGATCGGGTGTGATAGACGTTACGTTCACATACAACTAGTGCAAGCCAGTGTTGCACGTCTAGAACACTCGGGTTAAACTTGACGAGCCTAGCATGTACAGACATGGGCTCGGAACACAAGATACCGAAAGGTCAAAAATTAGTCATATAGCAAATATGATCAACATGATGATGTTCACCATTAAAACCACCTCAACTCACGTGATGATCGGACTTGAGTTGGTGAATTTGGATCATGTCTTACTCAGATGACCAGAGGGATGTCAATTTTAGTGGGAGTTTTTAAGTTAGTTGATTAACTAAACTCATTATCTTGAACAATAATCTTAGTAACCTTTGCATATTTATGTTGTAGATCAATGGCCTGCACAGTAGTTCCCCTAAATTTTAATGCGTTCCTAGAGAAAGCCAAGTTGAAAGATGATGGAAGTAACTTTGTTGAATGGGGCCTTAATCTGAGGATTATCCTCACGCCTTCCCAGAAGGCTTATGTCCTTGATGGACCGCTTGGTGATACACCCGCTCCTGTGTCGTTCGAAGACGGTACGAACGCTTGGGAGGGACGTTCTGGAGATTACTCAATAATTCAATGTGCAATGTTGTATGTCTTAGAACCGGGACTTCAAATACATTTTGAACGTCATGGAGCATATGAGATGTTCCAGTAGTTGAAGTTCATATTTGAGAAGAATGCCCGAATCGAGAGGTATGAGACCTCCGATAAGTTCTATGCTTGCAAGATGGAGCAGAATGGGTCTGTCAATGAACATATACTCAAAATGTCTGGGTATTCGAATCGTCTGTCTGAGTTAGGGATGCCCCTTCCGTCGAAGGCGATCACTAATAGAGTTCTTCAATCATTACCACCTAGCTACAAGAGCTTTGTGATGAACTATAACATGCACAGGATGAAAAAGTCAGTCATCGAGCTGTTTGCGATGCTGAAAATCGCTGAGTATCAAATCCAGAAAGAGCATCAAGTGTTGATGGTCAATGAAACCACTAGTTTCAAGAAGAATGGCAAGGGAAAGAAGGGTAACTCCAAGAAGAGTGGCAAAGCAGTTGCCCCTCCCGTGAAGAAACCCAAGACTGGACCCAAGCCAAAAACTGAGTGCTTTCATTGCAAGGGAACTGGTCACTCGAAGCGGAACTGTCCCAAGTATCTAGACGGCAAGAAGGAGGCCAACACCAAACAAGGTATATAGGATATACATGTTATTGATGTGTACCTTACCAACTCTCGTTGTAGTGCCTGGGTATTTGATACCGATTTAGTTGCTCACAGTTTCAACGCAAAACAGGAGCTACGGAACAGACGAAGGCTGGCTAAGGACGAAGTGACGATGCGCGTGTGAAATGGTTCCAAGGTTGATGTGATCGCCATCGACACGCTCGCTCTTCGATTACCATCGGGATTAGTGATGAACCTGGATAATTGTTATTTAGTGCATGCGTTAAGCATGAACACTATATTTGGATCTTGTTTATTGAGAGACGGTTACACATTTAAATTAGAGAATAATGGTTGTTCTATTTATATGAGTAATATCTTTTATGGTCATGCACCCAATGTGAGGGATTTATTCCTATTGAATCTCGATAGTGATGATACACATGTTCACATTGATGCCAAAAGATGTAGAGTTGATAATGATAGTACCACTTTCTCGTGGCACTACCGTTTAGGTCATATTGGTGTAAAACGCATGAAGAAGCTCCATGCTGATGGACTTTTGGAGTCCCTTGATTTTGAATCACTTGACACATGTGAATGATGCCTCATGGGCAAGATGACTAAAACCCCGTTCTCTGGAACAATGGAACGGGCAAGTGACTTGTTGTAAATCATACATACTAATGTGTACGGTCTGATGAGAATTGAGGCGCGCGGTGGATATCATTATTTTATCACCTTCACGGATGACTTAAGTAGATATGGGTATATTTACTTGATGAAGCACAAGTCTAAAACGTTTGAAAAGTTCAAGCAATTTCAAAGTGAAGTTGAGAATCATCGTAACAAGAAGATTAAATTCCTACGATCTGATCGAGGAGGTGAATATCCGAGTTATGAGTTTGGCAGTCACTTAAGACAATGTGGAGTTGTTTCACAATTGACACCGCCTGGAACACCATGGCGTAATGGTGTGTCCGAACGTCGTAATCAAACCTTATTATATATGCTACATTCTATCATGTCTCTTGCTGATTTGGCAGTATCGTTTTCGAGTTATGCATTAGAGACAGATGTATTCACTTTAAATAGGGCTCCATCAAAATTCGTTGAGACGACGCCATATGAACTGTGGTTTGGCAAGAAGCCAAAGTTGTCGTTTCTTAAAGTTTAGGGATGTGATGCTTATGTCAAAAAGCTTCACCCTGAAAAGCTGGAACCCAAAGCGGACAAATGCGTCTTCATAGGATACCTAAAACAGACAGTTGGGTATACCTTCTATCTCAGATCCGAAGGTGAAGTGTTTGTCGCTAAGAACAGAACATTTCTTGAGAAAGTGTTTTTCTCAAAAGAATTGAGTGGGGGGAAAATAGAACTTGATGAGGTTATTGAACGTTTACCTCTACTAGAAAGTAGTGCAGCATAGAAAGATGTTTCTGTTGAGCCTACATCGGTTGAAGAGGAAGTTAATGATGATGATCACGAAGCTTCACATGAAGTTACTATCAAACATCGTAGGTCGACAAGGGCGCGTGTTGCTCCTGAGTGGTACGACAAGCCTGTCTTAGAGGTCATGGTGTTGGACAATGATGAACCTACAAGCTATGAAGAAGAGATGATGGGCCCGGATTCCCAGAAATGGTTAGTGGACATGAAATCCGAGATGGGATCCACATATGGAAACAAATTATGGACTTTGGAAGTGTTACATGAAGGGCGAAAGTCTATTCAGAACAAATGGATCTTTAAGAGGAAGACGGGCGTGGACGGTAATGTCACCGTCTATAAAGCTCTACTTGTGGCATAGGGTTTTTCACAAGTTCAAGGAGTTGACTACGATGAGACCTTCTCACCCGTAGCAATGCTTAAGTCCGTCAGAATCATGTTAGCAACAGCTGCATATTTCGACTACGGAATTTGGCAGGTGGATGTCAAAATAGCATTCCTTAACCGTTTCCTTAAGGAAGAGTTGTTTATGATACAACCAGAAAGTTTTGTCGATCTAGAGAATGCTAACAAAGTTTGCAAACTCCAGTGATCCATTTATAGGCATCTCGATCTATAGAGATAGATCGAGACGCTTAATAGGACTTTCACAAAGCACATACCTTGACAAAGTTTTGAAGAAGTTCAAAATGGCTCAGTCCAAGAAGGGGTTCTTGCCTGTGTTACAAGGTGTGAAGTTGAGTAAGACTCAGTGCCCAGTGACTGCAGAAGATAGAGAAAAGATGAGTGTCATCCCCTATGCTTCATCCATAGGCTCTATCATGTATGCAATGTTGTGCACAAGACCCGATGTCAGCCTTGCCATAAGTATGGCCGCAAGGTTTCAAAGTGATCCAGGAATGGAGAACTAGACGGCGGTCAGAATATCCTTAAGTAACCGAAAAGGACTAAGGAAATGTTTCTCGTTTATGGAGGTGATCAAGAGCTCGTCATAAAGGGTTACGTCAATGCAAGCTTTGAACTAATTTGGATGACTCTAAGTCGCAAACCGGATACGTATTTATTCTCAATAGGGGAGTGATACGTCTCCAACATATCTACAATTTTTTATTGTTCCATGCTATTATATTATCTGTTTTGGATGTTTTATATGCATTAATATGCTACTTTATATTATTTTTGGGACTAACCTATTAACCCAGAGCTCAGTGCCAGTTTCTGTTTTTCCCTATTTTCTAGTTTTACAGAAAAGGAATATCAAATGGAGTCCAAACGAAATAACACTTTCGTGATGATTTTTCTTAGACCAGAAGACATCTAGAAGATCTAGAGAAGAGGTCAGAAGACCTGGCAACAGACGACAAGCCACCAGGGCGCTCCCTAGGGGGGAGCCCTCTGGCTTGTGGGTCCCCTCGAGGCCTTCTAACCCTAACTCTTCGCCTATATATTCCCATATGTTCCCAAACCATCAGAGGGAGCCACGAAAATACGTTTCCGCTGCCGCAACCTTCTGTTCCTATGAGATCCCATCTTGGGGCCTTCTTCCGGTAATCTGTCGGAGGGGGATTCGATCACGGAGGGCTTCTACATCAACTCCATTGCTCCTCCGATGAAGCGTGAGTAGTCTACCTCAGACCTACGAGTCCATAGCTAGTAGCTAGATGGCTTTTTCTCTCTCTCCGATCCTCAATACCATGTTCTCCTTGATGTTCTTGGAGATCTATCCGATGTAATCTACTTTTGTGGTGTGTCTGTTGAGATCCAATGAATTGTGGATTTATGATCAGATTATCTATGAATATTATTTCAATCTTCTTTGAATTCTTATATGCATGATTTCATATCTTTGTATTTCTCTTCGAGATATTGGTTTGGTTTGGCCAACTAGATCGGTAGTTCTTGCAATGGGAGAGGTGCTTAGTTTTGGGTTCAATATTGCGGTGTCCTCATTAAATGATAAAGTAGGGGTAGTGAGGGAGTCCTGGATTAAGGGCTCCTCGGGAGGCTGACCTATTTCTATGGGACGGACTATATGGGCCACTTACCGAACACAGGATTAATTGAAGACCTTATCTCCAAGATGGAAGCTTCGGGAAGTATGGCTTGTGATCCACGTTTGATGTAGTGAATAGGCATGTTTATCTCTTCGACGTGTAGCCGACCATGTGAAAACCCTAATACCCTCGGCATCTATATAAGTCGGAGGGTTTTAGGTTGTAAGGAGAACAACTCATCTAGGGTTATCTATTCGATCTCGAGATAGATCAACTCTGTAACCCCCCAAATCATCAATACAACCAAGCAGGACATAGGGTATTACCTCCATAGTAGGGCCCGAACCTGGGTAAACCTGTGTCTCCTTCGTCTCCTATTACCATCGGTTCTAGTCTCACAGTTTGGGACACCCTACCCGAGATCCGCCGGTTTTAACACCAACATTGGTGCTTTCATTGAGAGTTCCTCTGTGAGCACCCAAGGAGTCAATGTCTCGCCTTGTCATCAATGAAGAGGTCCGCAACATCGATACTTTCGTCCTCGGAAAACTCTTCGCCTTCGGCAGCATTGTACTGCACGCCGACTTGACCGACCATCTAGGCCGTGTCAAGAGCTTCGCCCCGGATCAACAGGTCAGATTCAGAAACCTGGAGTTCTCCATGGACTCTCGAGGCACTTGTCACCAACCGGGCTTGCGACTTCACCTGTCACGCCCGAAGACTCTGAGGCTTTAACCTCGAGTTCCTTCGTCGGCCACGCCAACGGGGTTTACCACGGTGGTGTTACAGCTCCTAGTCTCGATCCGACCATAGTGTTGGAAGGCCGAACAAATGTTCTTGCCAAGCATCCCTCTTGTTCGGACGCATTAGAGGTCAACTCCTAAAGCTCCGACAATATGACCCGATCGAGCCGTTCGACTAAGCCCTAGATCGGATCTCGTTGATGGGAATTTCCGATGATTCAGCCCCAATCTATACTCAGATCGGTTACGGTGCGGGTCGGGACAAATTTTTCGACCCACCTACCACCCACTTGATAGACACAGTCGAAGATTTAACTGACATGCTGGACTATGCCTCCGAGGAGGCGGAATAGATGGATGAAGAGGACTGCGCTCCCACCCTGTTAACACCGGGCAATGGGCCACCACTTCTACATATGAAGTCTACATGGTGGACACTCCTAATGGCAACAAACGCCTAATAATGATGGCGACAAGTCGGGTGACGCACCGTCAAGGCGCCGGAAAACGCATAAGCGGTCCAAAGGCAAAAAGGGAAGGAAATCTATCATCGGCACCGGGGACAGAGTTATCCCCGAGGACCACGGTGACCCTGTTTTCCCTGAACACCCGTTAAAGGTCCAGGAAAATCCTGAGGACCAGAGCAACCCCGACGATTTCAATGACTCCGGGGATGATAACTACCTCCCCCCTGTCGAGGAGGTAGACGTCCCAGAAGCCGATGACTTGGACATCCCTGATAACCATGAAGACTAGGAATTGTTTAGACAGCAGCTCATAGCGACGGCTCGCAGCCTGAAAGCTAAGGAACGGTAGCTCAAAACCGAACAGGATGACCTCAATGATCAATGGACAAGAGTCCCCTCAGCTAAGGAAGGACATGGTACTGGTCTGTCAGACCATCCCAAGAGTTATCCACGAAGAAGGCTGCTGCCACAGTTGGATGACGAGCTGAATGATACTCCATCTCCAAAACATACTCCATACAACAAGCCAGACCGCCCTCCTTGCCGGCATGATTGGACGGCTGACGACACCGGTTATAGACCCGCGATACCCCGAAGATGGGGAAAGGAGCCACTAGAGCCCAATGACAGGTTCGACCTACAAGACAGCCTACATCAGAAATCAGGCCGTACGAGATACATCTACGGATCTAGAGGCTACTCACCCGATAGACGGGATGGGTACAGACCATGGCTCCATAGAAGTAATAACAGAGACCAGGAACATAACCGAGCTAGAACATATGCCGATTACAGGCGTGACGTATCTCGGGTCCGAGGCACCGCTCACCCGCTGTGTTTCACGGATGAGGTGATGCGGCATCAGTTCTCGGAAGGGTTTAAACTCGTGAACATCAACGGTATGATCGGACAACTGACCCAACCATATGGATCGAGGATTTCCTCCTCCACATCCACATGGCTGGAGGAGATGATCTCCATGCCGTCAAATACCTTCCCCTTAAACTTAAGGGGTCAGCTTGGCACTGGCTGAACAGCCTCCCAGAAAACTCGATCGGATGCTGGGAGGACCTGGAGGATGCATTCCGCTCTAACTTCCAGGGAACTTATGTTCGGCCACCAGATTCTTCTGACCTAATTAACGTCGTTCAGAACCCCAGAGAGTATGGTCGGCAATTCTGGAATCGGTTTTTGACCAAGAAGAACCAGATTGTTGACTGTTGGGACGCCGAGGCGATCACCTACTTCTGGCACAATATTTGTCATGAATGGCTGGCCCACCAGCTCGGCCAGGATAAACCTCGGACTATGTCCGCCCTTACTTCCCTGATGACCCGCTTTTGTGCGGTTCAAGACAACTGGCTAGCAAGACATCCCGGAACCTTCGGAGCTCAGGATGGCAACGGGAAGCCAAAGCACAATAAGGACAAACGTCCGCACAATAATAGTGATGATGATGACACGGCTGTTAACGCCGGCTTTCGCAACTCCTGACCTGGATAGCGGAAGAAGACTCCTAAAGGCAATTGTGACGGACCCACCCCACTAGAAACGATCATGGAAAGGCCTTGCCAAATCCACAGGACTCAAGAGAAGCCTGCCAACCATACACACCGCAATTGTTGGGTGTTTAAACAGGTCCGCAAGCTCACCCCAAGGATCAAGTCAAGAGGCCCCGCAATGAGGATGAAGATGAGCCTCAAGGCCCAATTGGTGGTGGCCAAAACAAATTTCCTCCGGAAGTCAAAATGGTAAACATGATATACACCACCCATATACCCAAGAAGGAGAGGAAGCGCGCCCTTCGAGAGGTCTACATTCTAGAGCTCGTGGCCCCGAAGTATAACCCATGTGTCAGTGTCAAAACTGGTGGATCTCGGGTAGGGAGTCCCGAATTGTGAGACTTAGATCGACGGTTACAGGAGACAAAGGGGACACAAGTTTACCCAGGTTCGGGCCCTCCAATGGAGGTAATACCCTACGTCCTGCTTGATTGTATTGATGGTGTAAGAGATTACAGAGTTGATCTACCTCAAGATCATATGTCTAACCCTAGATATGTTGTTCTATCCCTGTACCCTAAAACCCTCCGGCTTATATAGATGCCGAGGAGGCCTAGGGTTTACAAATGGTCGGTTGCACGCTAAAGAGATAAGCATGCCTATTTACTACATCAAACGTGGAGCGCAAGCCGTGCTTCTTGAAGTTTCCATCCTGGGAACTTGGCCTCCAAATCATCCAGTGTTCGACAAGTATCCCATATAGTCCGACCCATAGACAATAGGTCGGCTATTCGAGGACCCCCTAATACAGGACTCCCTCAGTAGCCCCCGAACTTGCCTCCAACACCAAGGGTCTTCGGCACCAATTGCTTCGCAAACAGAGTCTTTGTCTTGCGAGGTGAGTTCCTTCCCGCCGAATCATAGTTCGGCCTCCGATGATAAGTAGTTTTTCGCATAGTGGCGCGTCCGAATTCTGTGAGATAAGTTAGCTTTGAAGGCCAAACATCAGGGGGGAAAAGATAATGTTTCCTGACGACCTCTCTGACGAAAGGTCACAGCCCACCAAGACTAATAGGCCAGTTACAGGCGCTCAATGCGCGATTCGAGGCTATTCCATCCACATAATCTATCAACATGTCTATCGTGTTCTGTTTTATACGGGATATACTTAATCACGCGCACGCAGTGGCTCGCGCATCTTGAGAAGTGGATAGATTCACGGCGCGGCAAGGGGAGCCCGAATCGGCGGACCTCATAAAAGGAGAACGAAAATCCCAAAGGCCTTTCATGCTCTCCATTCGACTTCTCCGCCTCCCATTCCCTTGCGCCTCCAGAGCACAGATCTAGGTTTCTCCACCCCCGCTTCCAAACTCAGCAATTGCAGTCTCAAATGGCCAGTGAGAAGCTTCCACGATCACCAACAAGGACATCCTTGACCTCAAGAAGGCCGGTTACCTCCCCGTCGATATTCCTCACCGCGTAGCGGAGGAGGGCCAAGTGATCCCCACCCCCAAGCCAGGCGAGAGGGTGGTGTTCATCCCCCACTTCATCAGGGGCTTGAGCTTCCCACTCCACCCCTTCGTCAGGGGGTTAATGTTCTTCTACGGCCTTGACTTCCATGACCTCCCGCCAAATTCCATCATGCACCTCTCAGCCTTCATCCTCGTTTGCGAGGCCTTCCTGCATGTTGAGCCGCACTTCAGGCTCTGGTTGCAGGTTTTCAACATCAAGCCGAAGTGCATCGGCGGCAAGCACGCCGACTTTGGTGGGGCCGTCATCAACAAACTCACCAGTGACGGGTGGCCGTCGGGCACCCTCGTCGACACCATCAAGGGGTGGCAAAAGGAATGGTTCTATGTCACCAAACCACAAGAAGAAGGCTAGCACCACGCCGCCGAATTTAGATCTGGTCCCCTGACCAGGCTGGCTTGATGGCTCGAAAAGGGCCTGGTGTGGGGATCGGGTAAGGAGGTGATCGATCTGTAGAAGCGCATCCATTCCTTAGACGAGGACGGCACCCAGCTGGCTGATGTGGTCCGGATGATGCTCCAAAGACACATCCTCCCCTACCAGCGCTGGGACACTCCCCTATGGGCTCTAAAACTCGAAGCCGAGCCCACAGTCCGGACCCTCTTCTGCACTACGCGGGAGAAGCTGTGGAAGGCTCTTTTCTAATCAATGAAGAGCTGGCTAGCTGAGGAGGAGGACAAGGGCTTGGACGCCACCAAACCGGATTCCGAGATACGATACATCCTAGTTTGGTCGGCCTTATTGCATAGAAGATCAATAACCCTGTGTCCGATCTGTTTATGCAGAGATGGCTGAAAAAAGCCATCAACATCAGCAGTCCGGCTCCTCAACCCGAGGACGAGAGGACCGGGATGCTAGCCCGGATGCTCATGGAGAAGCCTTATGAGGCTCCCATGAAGAAGGAGAAGAAGAAGAAACCAGGTCAAGCTGGTCTTCGCATCAGGGACCGGCCTGATGCTGCATCCGAAGGCACCCCCGCCTCCTCCAATTAGGAGGAGGCCAAAGAGGAGGAAGAAGAGGAGGAGGTCGAGAGCGAGGGGGAAGGAAACTCCCCCCACGCCAAAAAAGGGCAGCATCTTCGGACGCCTCGGGGCAGGCATCTTCTCCTGCCCAGAAGAGGGTGCGGCGGACGCAGGTGGTCTTGTTCGATGACAGCTCAGACTCGAGCTCCACGTCCCAAGACCCCGCGGAGATTCCACGAAGGACCCTAAGGGTCAAGCCCCCCCCCCCATCCAGGTTAGGATCCAAAGACCCTCCTACTTATCACAAGTAGATTCTGAATTTTGCTAACACGCAGGTTTATTGGTCCTATAGCCCCCCCCCCCCCGCATGTTATCCCCACCGAGGTGGTATCGGATAGGGAGACTGCGCCCGCCGAACTGGTGGAGAGTGGGGATGCCTCTCACCCCACCACTCCTGGCACCACGAAGGACGCCATGGAGGTGTCGTCCCAGCATACCCCGATGGAGGCAGACACAGGGGGCGAGGGAGAAGGCACCATGGCCATGGATAACATTTCGCCCACCGAAAACTAGGGGACAATGCCCTGCCCAGAAACCAAGGAGGCCGAGCGGACGGGCAATCGGTCCCCTCCGAAGACATCTCCGGAGTGCACTATGCCTCCAGAGACACCGGTCTAGTCCTTGGTGGGTGATCGGGAAATCCAATAATCCCCAGCGCTGTCGACCAACAGGTGGTCGACCATGAAGGACGCTCTAACAAGCGCCTCCATCCCCGAGGATCACCGCACCCATAATACTACAAAGCGTCAAGTCCGTTGACAACGAACTGAAGGAGGCCTTCAAGGATCTCCTTGTGGGCTTTCAAGTAAGTCAATCGATATTTTTGCAAAGGTTTTTATTTAATCGGATTGCATACATGGCAGCCCCCGAGCCCTATCTGAGGTGAACAAACTCGCCTAGGGGTCATATCTATAGTTTGGGAAATGAGTGCCGATGTGATGTATGTATTACGTGTGCAATGTAGGCTTGGTCATCTGTGACGACCAAAAGCTGCGCCGAGTTGGAAGAGCTACATCGGAAGCTCAAGCGCTCCGATGATGAGGTGGAAGCCCTCAACAAGAGGTTTGACGAGGCACAGGGTAAGTCTGAAAATCTGAATACTTTTCCCCGAATACTGTTAACGCAAATTCCTTTTATATAAGGTTTTATGATGTTGTAGTTTTGTCAAAAGAGATCGAAAAGCTCAAGCCCGAGCTTGAACGTGCCTGAGATGAAGCGGTCGTGGAGAAGGTGGTGGCCAAAGAAGCGGCCACCACACTCTCCACCCTACGATCCACCAGTGATAAACACTAGGCTCATGTGGTGGAGATACAAGATGACGTCAAGGATGCTAGCACCAAGTGTGAGGCCTTGGAGAAAAAGAATAAGGCGATCTCGGCCGAACTGTCCACCATGAAAGCCGATTTCCAGAAGGAGCGGGTGGACAGGCGGTTCTTCGAGGAACAAGTTCGCCAAGCCAAGGAGATAGCCGATGGTAAGCTGTACTCCCTAAAGTGCGTATTTGGGGATAGCAGATTCGAATTGTTGACCGAGTGTGGCGATCCTCAGGCGTATCCGCCGATCTCCAGAATAGCATGGCAGACGCCAATCAGCTGTTCGCCTCGCGGGGGGGAAGATGAAGCTCGGACGTTCTGGGCACAGTTCGGAGCCCCCGGGTGTCCTCCTCTTTTGGTGGAGCTGAAACAGATGATGGAGCTGCACCACATGGCGGAACCGGCCATCAAGGACCTCTGCATCCGCTTATGTCCCGGCAAGCCACTCTCGGACAATTACTTCGGCCTGGTGTAGCGACTGATTACTTCCACGCCCTGCCTCAACGCCATCAAGCGCTCCTCCCGCATCGAAGGAGTCCGGATGACCCTTGCCAAGGCCAAGGTGCACTGGCCGAGTCTCAATCCAATGAAGGTCGCCATCGACCCGGTACCGCCCGGAAAGGAGCACTGATGCCCCGGGCTTTACTTCGATGGAGTGATGGAGAGTGCACTGGTGATAGCGTCGTAGTGTTCGGGTGAAAAATTGTTTGAATGAGCTTCTAATGTGTGCGAAGACTCGAGATAACGTTTTTAATGATATTAGTATCCTCTCTTTCATGGTTTTGCATTCCTTTATAACTCCTATATGGCCGTTTAATACTGAAAGATGCGAGTCGTCGGCTTCAGCCCCCATCTAGATACTACATGGGGTGTCTATGCCAATGCAATGTGTCCCTTAGCTGTATTATTGGAACCCGAAGGTGGAGAAGTGCGGCAGACTAGGCAATCAGACTATAGTGCTTTATTTCTTTAACTTAACCGAAGGGGCACGAAAAGGACTGCGAGAAGCGTACGATTAGCAACCGAAGTGTTGTGATGTTCGGACGAACCGAGGCCGAAGCCAACATCATAATATTTGCACAAAGGCAAATATCCTCATATAAAACGGAATAACCACTTACGAGGGTTAAGTATAATACTTCTACCTTGGGGTTCACAGATCGGATTACGCACACTATGACAGTCTGTTTTCGGCTTTCTCCCCTGAGGTGCTTGACCGGACTATCCAGAAACCCAATCGTAGGGGTGCTCCCTTTGCCCTTTTAGCCTAACGAGCGGAACATAAAGGGGCAAGCACAGGAGCCGGGCAACCCAACTTAATGACCAAAGACATAGTTCGGAACCGATGCATATAAAGCGAAATGCCAAGACGCCGAACACACGATAGTTAAGGCGATTTGTCTTTGAAACTGAACCCCCGGTCCATTAGCCGGTTACCTCGTGTCATATGGAATAGGTTCACGAGAAGAGGGAGAAAAGAGAAAAAGTATGCACCGAAAACAGGACAGATGAGGCATACTTGTGCCATGCAATTTTGCATTTTCTCAACAACTCTCATAACTCAGATTGCCGAAGCAACTGTTTACATGTATGTGAAAGAAAATAAGAAATAAAATCATACAGGAGTTGTTGTGCCGGGGGTCTTCAATTGGTGACCTAACATCCTCGATATGCCCCATTGCTAGTTGACTCCTGCTCTTGGATGCACCTTGATGGGTGTTAGTGTTCGGAGGACGGATTTTGCTAACAAAATCTTGGGAGGCCGCCGAATTGTGGGTAAGTGTGATGCCGTAGGCAGGCTCTTTTAGGAGCGTCTGTGTCTAGCCTGAAGACGTATTGAGGGTAGTGGTCCGGGGAAGCCGAACACCATCTTAATGTCCTCACCATTACCCATGGAATCTTAAGCGTGAAGTTGTGCCTCCTTGCCACATACTTTTCTAGTCCTAAGGTTGTGTGGTGGGGCACGAGTCCCTATAGAGGGGAGCAGGGAGAATCTGGGTTTTCGGTCTCACGCCGAACTCGCTTCCCAGCCTTATGTGCCTTTATGGCGGATGTCGAAACTTGTCGATCTTCTTTATAGCTGAATTCGGCTGCTAGGGTCAATGCATGTTCCTCAGTTCTGAGGGAGAGCTCGGTGTTGCCGTTGACGGTAATGACCCCCTGGGGGGCCGGCATCTTGAGCTTGAGGTATGCGTAGTGTGGGACCACCTTGAAACGAGCGAACACAGTCCGACCAAGCAGCACGTGATAGTCGTTGCGGAAGGGCGCAATGTCGAAGATCAAATTTTTGCTGCGGAAGTTATCGGCTGAGCCGAACACGACCTCTAGAGTTACCGAGCCCGTGCATCGGGCCTCGATGCCCGGGATCACTCCCTTAAAGGTAGTGCTACTGGGTTTGATCCTTCATGGATCAATGCCCATCTTTTTCATCGTATCTGAGTAAATCAGGTTAAGGCTACTTCCTCCATCCATTAGGACCTTTGTGAGGTGATACCCATCTATAATGGGGTCTAGGACGAGGGCCGCCAAACCCCCGTGACGGATACTGGTCGGATGATCATGTCGATCAAAGGTTATCGGGTATGCCGACCATGGGTTGTACTTCGGGGCTACGGGTTCCACCGTGTAGACTTCCTGAAGGGCGCGCTTCCTTTCCTTCTTACGTATATGAGTGGCGTATATCATGTTCACCGTTTTGACTTCGGGAGGGAACTTCTTCTGTCCTCCACCAATTGGATTCTGAGGTTCATCTTCGTCCTTGCTATGAGAGCTTTTGCCCTTGTCTTCGGATGCTATCTTGCCAGCCTGTTTGAACACCCAGCAATTGCGGAGTGTGTGGTTGGCAGGCTTGTCCGAAGTCCCATGGATTTAGCAAGGCATTTCCATGATTTTCTCGAGCTAGGTGGTTCTGTCGCAATTGCCTTTAGGAGGCTTCTTCCGCTGCCTCGGTCGGGAACTACGGAATCTGGCGTTTATGGCCATGTCATCGGCATTGCTATTATTGTGCCAGTGCTTATTCTTATTGCACTTTGATTTCGAGGTACCATCCCGGGCTTCAGGTGCCATGGGGTCCTCGGCATTATGGCCGCGTTTTGCCAGCCAATTGTCTTCGCCCGCGTAGAAGCAAGTCATGAGGGTAGTCAGGGCGAACATGGCCCGAGGTTTATCCTGGCCGAGCTGGCAAGCCAGCCATTCGTCCCGAATGTTTTGTCGGAAGGAGGCTATAGCCTCGGCATCCGAACAGTTGACGATTTTGTTCTTTTTAGTCAAGAACCGATTCTAGAATTCCCGGGCGGACTCGCCGGGCTTCTGGACGACGTTGCTGAGATCGGAGGAGTCTGGAGGGTGGACATAGGTTCCCTAGAAGTTAGAGCGGAATGCATCCTGCAGATCTTCCCATCATCCAATGGATTTTTCAGGGAGGCTATTTAACCAGTGCCGAGCTAGCCCCTTAATCTTAAGAGGTAGGTATTTGATGGCGTGGAGATCATCTCCTTGTGCGATGTGGATATGGAGGAGGAAGTCCTCGATCCATACAGCTGGGTCAGTGGTCCCGTCATACTGTTCTATATTTACGGGTTTGAACCCTTTAGGGACCTGATGCTATATTACCCTATCTGTGAAGCACGGTGGGTGAGCGGTGCCTCTGACCCGTGCAATGTCACGCCTGTATTCGGCGTCTGTATGGGGCCGGTTGCGTTCCCAGACTATGTGGTTTTGTTCAGACCATGGTCTATACTCTCCTCGTCTATCCGGTGAGTAATCTCTGGATATGTAGATGGATCTTGTATGGCCTGCTCTGTAATCTAGATCATCGCGTAGGTCAAACCTATAATCGGGTTCGAGTGGCTCCTTACCTCGTCTTCGGGGCATTGCCGGTTCATAACTGGTGTCAGTGGCCGCTCTGTCATGCCTGCGAGGAGGGAGGTCCGGCTTGTCATATGGGGTATAATGCGGAGACGGAGCATCAGTGAGCTCATTGTCGAACTGTGCCAGTAGCCTTCGCCGAGGGTAGCTTTTCGGCTGGTTTGACAGACCAGTGTCGTATACTTCCTCGGCTGAGAGGACTTTTGTCCATCGATCATTGAGGTCGGCATGCTCAGCTTTAAGTTGCCGTTCTTTGGCCTTTAGGCTGCGAGCCGTTGCTATGAGCCGCTGCCTGATTTCTTCCTGATCTTCGAGGTTATCGGGAATGTACAGGTCATCGGCTTTTAGTTTTTCCTTCCTCCTCAACTGGGGGAAGGTGATCCTCGCCTTCGGGGTCATTGGCGTTGTCAGTATTGTTTTGGCCCTCAGGCCCATCCGGACCCTCCAATGGGTGATCGAGGATATCGGGATTGCCATGATCGGTGGGGGTATTATCATCCCCATTGCTGATGATAGCTCTTCTTCCCTTTTTGCTTTTGGACCGATTATGTGATTTCCGTTGCCTTGATGGCGCATCGCCCAATTTGTCGCCATCGCTGGGAGGCGTGTTGTTCCTGTTGGTGGCAGGAGTATCCACCATTTAGACGTCGTATGTGGAAGTGGCGGTCCAACTCCCGGTGTTAATACGGGTGGGAGGACAGTCATGTTCATCCATGTATTATGCCTCCTCGAAGGCATAGTCCAACACGTCGGTTAAGTCATCAACGGGGGCTATTAAGTGAGTGGTGGGTGGGTTGAAAAATCCATCCCTGCCCGAACTATAAATGGGTCGGGCATAAACCGGGGCTGGATCGTCGGTAATCCTCATCGACGAGAATTTCTCCCAGGCCTCGTCGACTGTCGAGGTCCCTATCGGATCCATCTGTTCGGAACCCGTGGGATTCACCCCCATGAAGTCCACCAATGAGGAGTGTTCGGAAGGAACGTATGTTCGGCGTTCGGCTTGATAGCGAGACCCGGATGAGAGATTGGACTGTGGCCATGGGTGACCCCATTGGCCTATCCTGAGAGGGAGCTCGAGGTTAAAGCCTCAGAGCCCTCGTGGGCTACGAGCGAAGCCGTGAGCCCGATTAGTGACAAGTCGCCTCGAGAGTCAGCGGAAAACTCTGAGTTTCCGAACCTGACCTCTTGATCCAGGGCAAAGTTCTCCATGCAGCCTAGATGGCCGGCAGAATCAGCATGCAGCACCACGCTGCCGAAGGCGAAGATCTTCCCGGGGACAAAAATGTCCATGTTGCGGACCTCTTCGTTGATGCCAAGGCAAGGCGTCGATTCCATCTCGCTCACAGAGGAACTCTCAATGAAAGCACCAATGTCGGTGTCAAAATCGGTGGATCTCGGGTAGGGGGTCCCGAACTGTGAGACTTGGATCAACGGTGACAGGAGACGAAGGGGACACGAGTTTACCCAGGTTCGGGCCCTCCAATGGAGGTCATACCCTACGTCCTGCTTGACTATATTGATGGTGTAAGAGGTTACAGAGTTGATCTACCACGAGATCGTATGTCTAACCTTAGATGAGTTGTTCTATCCCTGTACCCTAAAACCCTCTGGCTTATATAGATGTCGAGGAGACCTAGGGTTTACACATGGTCGGTTACACGTCAAAGATATAAACATGCCTATTTACTACATCAAATGTGGAGCGCAAGCCGTGCTTCTTGAAGCTTCCATCCTAGGAACTTGGCCTTCGAATCATCCAGTGTTCGGAAAGTAGCCCATATAGTCCGGCCCATAGACAATAGGTCGGAAATCCGAGGATGCCCTAATCCAGGACTCCCTCGCTATGGTTGGCATATCCGATCACTTATGATCGGCGCGATCACCCGACCAGTATCTGTCATGGGGGTTCAGCCGCACTCGTCCTCGACCCCATTATTGATAGGTATCACCTGACAAAAGTCCTAATGGACAGAGGAAGTAGCCTCAACCTGATTTACTCAGACACGGTGAAAAAGATGGGCATAGATCCGTCACGGATTAAACCCAATGACACTACCTTTAAATGGGTCATTCCAGGTGTCGAAGCCCAATGCACGGGCTCCGTAACACTAGAAGTTGTGTTTGGCTTGCCCGATAACTTTTGCAGCGAAGACTTGATCTTCGACATTGTGTCCTTCTGCAGCGGCTACCACGCCTTGCTCGGTCGGATATCATTCGCTTGTTTTAACGTTGTCCCGCACTACGCATACCTCAAGCTCAAGTGTCTGGCCCCAAAGGTTTCATCACTGTCAACGGCAATACGGAGCGATCTCTATGAACTAAGGAACATGCGCTGGCCTTGGCAGCCGAATTTAGTTACAAAGATGATCGGCAAGTTCCTGCAACTGCCATCAAGGCACGCAAGGTTCGGAAGCAAGCTCGGCTACAGGCCGAACTCTCAGAGCCTTCCTCCACCCTCAAATAGGGACTCGCCCCCCCCCCCCATCGCCCGCCCCTAGTGCCAGCAAAGTACATGCAAGGAAGGCACAACCTTGCACTTAAAATTCCATGGGCAGCGGTGGGGAAACAAAAGTGGGAGTCCGACCGGACCGGACTACTACCATTACATATGTCTTCAGACACAATGTAGGGACCATTCAAAGGCCCTCCAATGGCATAAAGCTTGTCTATAATTCGGCGATGACTCAAGACCTTGTTTGGAAGATCTGTTCGCCGAACAATACCACCCATTGAGGTGCACCAAAGATCAGGAGTAAACTAGAGATAGGGAACATCAAGGACGTAAGGCCATCAACCGAAGAGCCCTAGTACAACCACTCTTGTAATCTCTTTCTTCACATACCTGCAAGTAGTTGCTTCGGCAATCAGAGTAACAAGAGTTGTTGAGAAAAAATATAGCATCATTTTACATGTTTGTCTGGTTGTCCTTTTTGGCACATATTTTCCTTTTCTCCCTCTTCTCGCGACACAGTTTGATATGTTACCATGCAACCGGATACTACACCGGGGGCTCGAGCGTACAAATAAATCGCCTTACGTATAGTTTATTATGCGCTCGGCGTCTTGGATTTCACTTTATATGCATCGGTTTCGAACTATGTCTTGGGTCAATAGTTGGGTTGTCCGACTCGTGTGCTTTCCCCTTTACATTCCGCTCGTTCGGCTAAAAGGGCAAAGGGTGAACTCCTGCGATTGTGTTTCCGGATAGTCTAGTCAAGCACCTCAGGGGAGAAAGCCGAAAACTAACCGTCATATTATGCGAGAGTCGGTCTGTGAATCCGAGCTTGAAGTGTTATACTTACATCCTCGTTAGAGGACACTCCGCGTTGTGCGAGGGGCTTGCTCTCCATACAAATCATGTGGTGTTGGCCTTTGTCTTTAGCCCCCCACAGTCCTTTTCGCGCCCCTACGGCTAAGTGAAAGAAATAAAGCACTATAGCCTGATTGCCTAATCCGTCGCACTCTACCGCCTTCAGGTTCCGAACACTCGGCTAAGGAACACCGTGCATTGGCAGAGGCATCCCATGTAGTATCTACATGGGGGCTGAAGCCGATGACTCGCATCTTTCAGTTTCAAATGGCCACACAGGAGTTATAAAGGAATGAAAACACATATGCATAATAACTTATAACATTAAAACTTTGAAAAGTCTTCGGACGCATTACAATTCTCTCAAACACATTATTGCCCGAACACTGAGAAGCTATCGCCCGAGCACCTTCCATTACTCCGGCGAAGTATAGCTCGGAGCGTCTATGCTCCTTCCGAGGAGGCGGCGGGGCAGTGGCTACCTTCATCAAATCCAGCCCCGGCCAGTGCACCTTGGCCTTGGCAAGGGCCATCCAGACTCCCTCGATGTAGGAGGAGTGCTTCACGGTGTCGAAGAGGGGCGAAGCGGCAATCAACTTTTTCACCAGGCCAAAGTAGTTGCCTAGCAGTGGCTCGCCGGGCCATAGGAGGATGCAGAGGTCCTTCATGGCCGGATCCGCCATCTGGTGCAGCTCCATCAGGTGCTTCAGTTGCTCCATGAGAAGGGGAGAGCGCTTGTCGTGGTTTGGTCACGGCAGATGCCATAGGTAGGCTTATCGAGAGGGGCCGAAGGACGCCGGTGGGCTTCGGGAGCAGGGTTAGGCACAAGCGGTGGGGGACACATGATGTACCCAGGTTCGGGGCCCTCCATGGGAGGTAACAGCCCTAGTCCTGCTTGGTCTAGTTGAGACAATGGTCGGATTACAGTGGCGCTCCTTGAGCTGTATGGATCGTGGAGGAAAAAGGAGCTAGCCCGCTCTTCTGCCTCCCTACGTGCGTGCGTGTGTAAAGTGGATGTGAAGAGAGCTGGGAGATCCGCCGACCCCTTGCATGGGGGTGGCCCGGGGGATTTTATAGGTCAACCCCCCGATTTACAATACAAATAGAAGGTCAAAGGGGGGCTCCAGCCGGCAGCCTCTCTGGCCGGCTGTGGGGGCCGCCGGCTATGGGGTCCTGTCGCCAGTAGGTCCCGCCGGCTGAAGGGTCCCGTCAGGAACCAGCGGGGCCCACGCGGCGGGTCCCGACGCCGGTCACGTCACGGCACGGGCCGCCCCTTGTGGCGTCGTCTTGCGGCGGCCGGCCGAGGTCAGCGGTACGGCCGGCCACCCTGTAGCCATGTCGGGGTAGGTAATGGAGTGGTTGGGGCGTGCCGGCACTGTTGGAACCCCGGTCACCGTCCGCCAGGGTCAGAGGCCCTGACACCTTCCCTGTGGCCACTCCGGCGCTGACCCCCGATGGGATGGGGGCCACTGTCGCCATGCATGCCCTGTTGACCGTATCCAATGCGCAGCCGGCTGGAGGGGGCCAGGCGGCAATGACCCCAGCTGGTCGGCACGTCGTAACCGGCGGGGCGCAGCCGGCGAGCACTGGCTGGAGGGCCGCTACCGACAGGGCGTAGCCAGACCTTAGGGGGAGGCGGCCCGCCCTTTGACTGCGTTAGAAGGTCGGAGCAAAGGGGGCGCTTGAGGCTACCCCGGGGTCATCCCCCTGTCAGTAGTCCCCAAAGCCGGGGAGGCCCGCCAACGAACTGTGGCGGTCCTTGCCAGCTTGAAGATCGTCCTTGCGCCGTAGGGTGCCTTGAGAGTCGAGCGACGCCGGCAAACGACGGTCGGCTCCACAGCCGGCCGATGCCTCGCGCGCCGCCTCGGGTTCCCCACCGGGTAGAGAAGACACACCACATCTTGGAAATATGCCCTAGAGGCAATAAATAAAGTGTTTATTATTGTATTTCCTTGTTCATGATAATCTTTTATTATCCATGCTATAATTGTGTTAATTGGAAACATGGATACATGTGTGGATACATAGACAAACACAATGTCCCTAGTATGCCTCTAGTGAACTAGCTCGTTGATTGAAAGATGGTTAAGGTTTCCTAGCCATGGACATGAGATGTCATTTGATAACGGGATCACATCATTAGGAGAATGATGTGATGGACAAGACCCAAACTACAAACGTAGCTTATGATCGTGTCAGTTTATTGCTATTGTTTTCTGCATGTCAAGTATATGTTCCTATGACCATGAGATCATGCAATTCACAGATATCGGAGGAGTACCTTGTGTGTATCAAATGTCGCAATGTAACTGGGTGACTATAAAGGTGCTCTACAGGTGTCTCCGAGGGTGTCTGTTGAGTTGGCATGGATCGAGACTGGGATTTGTTACTCCGTGTGATGGAGAGGTATCTCAGGGCCCACTCGGTAATACAACATCACAATGAGACTTGCAAGCATTGTGACTAATTGTTAGTTGCGGGATCTTGTATTACGGAACAAGTAAAGAGACTTGTCGGTAACGAGATTGAACTAGGTATGGAGATACCGACGATCGAATCTCGGGCAAGTAACATACCGAAGAACAAAGGGAACATCATACGGGATTAACTGAATCCTTGACATAGAGGTTCGACCGATAAAGATCTTCATAGAATATATAGGAACCAATGTGGACATCCAGGTCCCGCCATTGGTTATTGACCATAGAGGTGTCTCGGTCATGTCTACATAGTTCTCGAACCTGCAGGGTCTGCACACTTAAGGTTTGGTGACGTTTCGGTAGTGTAGAGTTATGTATGGTGGTGACCGAAGTTTGTTCGGTGTCCCGGATGAGATCCCAGACATCATGAGGACCTCCGGAATGGTCCGGAGGTAAAGATTCATATATAGGAAGTCCCAATTTGGTCACCGGAAAAGTTTCGGGCTCATCGATAGTGTACCGGGAGTGCCGGTAGTGTACCGGGAGACCTCCGGGAGGGGTATTTCGACCCAAGAGGCTTCATGGGCTGTGGGAGAGTATTAACCAGCCCTTAGTGGGCTGGTGGAATAGCCACAGCAGGCCCAAAGGAAAAAGAGTGGAAAAAAGGCAAAAAGGGAGAGTCCTACTCCTACTAGGAGTGGAGGAGGAGTAGGACTCCTCCCCCTTGGCTTCGGCCGACTCCAAGAGGGGCTCAGACCTGCGCCAGCCCTCCTCCTCCTCTCCTCCTATATATACTGGTGGAATAGAAGGGTTTTGCACAGAATTTGTGGCCTCGTGCTTCCCGTTCCACCGGTGCTCCTCTAGATCGGTTTCCGCAGTGCTTAGGCGACGCCCTGCCGGAATCACTCCACCACCATCGCCGGAGCGCCGTCACGCTGCCGGTGAACTCTTCCTCCTCTCCACCTCCTCTTGCGGATCAAGACGATGGAGATCGTCATAAAGCCGCACGTCTATTGAACGCGGAGGTGTCGTCCGTTCGGTACTAGATCGAAAGGATCGTGATCAACGCCACGGGACGTTCGTGATTGGATCGCGGGACGGATCGTGACGAGATCGCGAGACTGTTCATGATTAGATCGCGGGACACTCGGAGATTTGGATCGCAAAGACGTTCGACTACACCAACCACGTTTCTTAACGCTTCCTGCTTAGCGATCTACAAGGGTACGTAGATCCACTCTCTCTCTCGTAGATGCTCATCACCATGGATAGGTTTGCGTGTGCGTAGGAAAAATTTTGTTTCCCATGCAACATTCCCCAACAGTGGCATCATGAGCTAGGTTGATGGTTCGATGAGATCTGGAGTAGAACACAAATGTTTTGTGGGCGTTGATGCTTAGATTGCTCCCTTCCTTGGTCGGATTTTGGTTCAGCGGTATTGTGAGATGAAGTGGCCCGGACCAACATTACTCCTACGCTTATGAGAGACCGGTTCCCTCGACGCAACTTGTTGCCTAGATGGCTTGCGGGTGGCAGTTTCTCTCACTTTAGTTGCATGTCGATGAGTACGGCAACCGGCAGGAGCCATAGGGTTGTCTTTAATTATTGTATGACCTGCGTGTCAATCATTAAGCGCTATGTAATGCTTTACTTTATCGCTAAACAGTAGCAATAGTAGTAGAAGCATGCAGGGCGTGACAACCTCGATGGAGACACGTTGATGGAGATCAAGATGATGGAGATCATGGTGTCGTGCCGGTGATGATGAAGATCATGCCGGTGCTTTCAAGATGGAGCTCTAAAGCACGAGCTCATGGCCATATCATGTCACTTATGAATTGCATGTGATGTTAATCCTTTTATGCACCTTGTTATGCTTAGTACGACGGTAGCATTATAAGGTGATCCCTCACTTAAATTTCAAGATAAAATTGTGTTCTCCCCGAGTGTGCACCATTGCAAAAGTTCGTCGTGTTGAGACACCACGTGATGATTGGGTGTGATAGACTACGTTCACATACAACGTGTCGTGGTTTTGTCACGGCAGATGTCCGGGTTACCAGACTTGAGTTTGGAGCCATCCCCATGGTAGTGGACTCAAGGGGGTTGCTCGAGACGAAGGACACGAGTTTACCCAGGTTCGGCCCCTCAAGTCGAGGTAATAGCCTACGTCCTACTTGTGTTATTATTGCTTGTTGTATCGATTACAAGGGGCTAGAAGCTTGACCTAGTTTTTGATCACCTACCCCTAAGCCGCCCCGACTCTGCCTTTATATAAGAGGTCAGAATTGTCGGGTCTTACAATTGCACAGTCGGATTATGTTTATATCTCTGAATCTATCTCTATCTTACTAGCCAAGTCATCCTGTGGAAGGTCTTACACATCCGGGTCTCCGCCGTCCGACCCACACCAAGAGCCGCCAATCTTCTTGGGCCTTCAGTTGACACATGTCTTCATGGGCCGGCTCATAATCAACATTTAACAACCGGAGCCTTCCAGCCGGGTCATACCACGGGGTTATATCCCCAACATTAGGCCCCAGGTTGAATTGAGCCAGCTCATTTCATCCTTCTCTTGCAATCATCTGAGAGTCGCCACGGAATGACCCGGCGTGACGTCACAGATATGCTGACGTATCACCAAATCTCTCGCATTTAACCACTTACCGAGAATCGAGGCGTCCGTTTCGGCAAGACCGGCGTTGACACCTGGGATTCCACACCGTTCTCCTGTTAAATAGGACCCGCACGGGTCAAAAACGATTTATTCTCGCCCGTGCGCCCCTTCTTCTTCTTCCTGCTGCCGTCCATCGCCCGAGCTCGTTCCGCTCCGCTCCGGCACCACCGCTCGTCCGTCATCGACATTTGGCCGCTGCATCAACCTGTTTGCGCCAGAATCTTGCCCGCCGCCGTCTCCACCTCCGGTAAGTACCTCTTCCCGTAGCTTTATATCGGTAGCAAATAGGGTTTCCGCCGGCGGACCTCCACCGCGTGTTTCATTCTCCGGCACGGCCGCACGGCCAAGTCTCGGGGCCAGCCACGCATCCTTTTAGGCTGCATTGTCATCGCCACCACCGTACATAGCCCGCTCGTGCGCAATGTGCGGTCGGTTAGGGCTGTAGGTCGATTTTTCATCTTCACTGTTCTTGGCTTAGGTTGACGTAGAACTCCCTTTTCCGCTTAGATAGATCCAAAACTTTAGTATCGATTTGTGAAACCTGTTTGCCCGGGTCTTGACTGACTTCCGGCTCTTCTGTCCATAGTGAACCGCTAGACTCCCTCTGGCTCTTTATCAGCCGGGCCTTTCAAGGCTTAATCTTTTAGAACCCTGTAATTTGTAAGCTGTTGTAGCTATATGCTCTTGTTTGACTAGTCACCATTTTATTTTTCCACAGTACTTTTAAGCCACCAATATGACACGTGCCACTAATTTCTGCAATTGGGTCGGCTCTTGCATGACCGAAGAATACCTGTCTGACCTCATAGCCGCTGGCACCCTTCCTCCAAAGGAAGTGATCAACTGGCGGGTTCCGGGTGATGAGACCCGCCCCGCACCAAAGAAAGGGGAGGTCATAGTCTTTACGGATCACATCGAGCGGGGATTCGTGCCACCTAGGTCAAAGTTTTTCCATGACATTCTCCATCTGTACAAGCTGCATCCCCAAGACCTGGCACCAAATTCAGTGTCCAACATTTGCCATTTCCAAGTCCTCTGTGAGGCGTATCTTCAATCCAGACCATCAGTCGGATTCTTCCGTGAGTTCTTCTACGCCAACCGGCAGACAGAATACAAGAGCGGGCCAAGTGTAGAACTCGGGGGAATCACCATCCAGCGCCGAAGGGGTATCACCTTTCCGGCTATTCAAATGCCCAGCCACCCGAAGGATTGGAACAAGACGTGGTTCTATTGCAAAGACACGTCTCCGGACTCGGAACATCGTCTGCCAGGTTATCATCCTTCCTGGCTCTCAACCGACACTTCACTGCCCGACCGTCTCTCAGCTGCCGATCATGCTAGATATGAGAAGCCCCACGCCAGAGTGAAGGCTCTCCTGGCCAATGGCCTTATTGGAACGGACCTTATCCGCTGCTGGGTACAATGGCGGATCATGCCTCTGAGCCGCCGTAACCGGCTCATGTATGAATATCCAGGATTTTACAATAGCGAACTGTGCTTCAATGCCACCACTTTGCCTGAGGATGACATCTGTATGACCGTCCGAAGTCTTGTGCACGAGACCTCCGGCTCATGCAGCACCATCGGCCTAGCGCCCTTCTGCGCGACCAACCCGGCGCCTCTTGTAAGTATTTTATGTTTCCTCCACCTGTTGTATATTTATATACTCCTTCTCAAAGCTTGATATTCTTCCTCCGGCTCAATTTGTATAGGCTGACTCCGACTTCTGGAAGAAGGAATACGTTCCTCTTCCGAAGACAACCAAGAAGAAAGTCGCCACCAAGAAACCAAAGAAGGCAGCTCCTCAAGAGAACTGGTTCGAAGACCCGACTTCTTCAGAGTCAGAGGTAAGATCCTTGAACTTTACTTACTTGACTTTTTGTCTTGCCGGCTCTTTAATAATATATTTCTGTGTCTCACAGGACGAAGTAGAAACCAGTCATGCCAACGCTCCTGAGGTAACTTGCATGTATTCCGACTCAGAATATTTCTTCCAAAAGCCGCGGCGGGTTGTTAGAAAATTTCCTCTATCTCACCCTCTCGGTCATCCGGGTCCTGATTTCCTTTCAAAAACAGCAACCTGAACGACGTCAGACCCGGAGCGCCAGCTCTACAGAGCTTGCACCGGGACTACCAAATTCGCCAGCTCCTAAGAAGCGGCCTGCAGAGGTTAATATCCGTACTTCCCTTTTTCGTTTCTCTTCATGTCTGAATGTCTTATACTTTCCGTGTCTTGATTTTTCAAAAAACACCCTCATCGGGCGACTCTTCAGCCTCAGTCATACCTCCACCAAAGATTAATCCTCTATAAGTGTTAAAATATTCGGATGTCTTTGATGAGATACCAATCCCCTTTAAATGCTAACCCTTTACTTTGCAGTGCTCAGGCGAAACGCCGCAAGACCCATCAACCTTCCTCCAGCCCTGTCATTGACAATCAAGAGCCTAAACAGCCGGCCCCGGCTCAACCGGATATTGAACAGCCGGAGGAAACTCCAGCGGAAGAAGAAACTCGATTAGCGGCTTCTACTGAGCCGGCGGCAGATGACGTCACAAAGGAGAACTCCCCAACTGCTCCTTCAAGGCCGGTTACACCCGCCAGGACCCCGGTGACTCCGGATGTTATCATCACTGGGTTTGCTCAAAAACCTCCTTCACCAGCGCATGTCTTAACCCGGCATACGGAGCCGTCTGAAGCTTCGCGGAAACTTGAGTTTGACTCGTCGTACAACAAAATGACAGCCGAAGAACTCCACTCTGGCTACATGAACCGGGTCAACACCAACCGAGACTTGGAACTCCGGCTGGTCAGCATGATGAAGGCAAAATATGAGGTATGTTACCTTTCTTCAGCCATAACCTTCCCCAGCCCCCAAGAGCCGGATTTGACCTAACATAGAGTTGAATTCGGGTCTTCTTTCGAAGGTTATGTAGAAAATACTTCTGCTTTAGATACTGTCAACACTTGTATACTGCCAACTGTAGCCCCCAAGGGTCGGCTCAGATTTACTTGAACCAGAACTTTCGAGATTAGAAAAAGAACCATAGTGTAGCCCCCAAGTTCCGGGTTAATTTCTAGGAAGATGAGCCAGAACTGTAGATGTAAACAGATCAAATATACATTAGCCCCCAAGTGTCAAATATATTGCTGGCAATCTATTTGAGACTTGTAGCACTTGAACTGTGAACCCTTATGCATATGAATACTCTTGTTGCTACAATAGCTTATACTTTGCCTTTGATATGCACAGGACGCTCTTAACACAGCCGGCTCTCAGCTGGCGGATCTCAAAATCAACTTGGCAGCTCAACAGGAAGCACGAAGTCTTGCTGACGAGAGATGCCGGTTCTTAGCCGAAGAAGTAGCCAAGATCACCACCGAGCTAACAACATTGAAAGAAACGGCTGAGTCGGAGAAAGCTGCACTGATCAAACGGGCAGATGATGCCGATCAGCGGCTCATTGCCGTTGCTGAGGAGCTCCAAGGGCTCAAAAGGCACATCGCTAAGATGTCTGCCGCGTTATTTGGTAAGTCAACCATTCATGTACTCCTTACTTAATATCGTTTATGAAACAACTAACGACTGACATGTCTCTTCCGGCTTATGCAGGACCTTTGAGCCGGCAACTTGCAGACGACAGCATCCTGTCGCTGAAAGCCGTATATACCTTCACCAGAGCAGCTGTATTGTGGAGCAATGTTCACCATCAAAAGCATACAGTATAAGGAGAAGATTCCCAAGGCCCTGAAAGGGGTATTAGAGCTGTTCTTGACGGTGCCCAAACAAATCCAAGAGCTGAAGAAGTTGGCTTTCCGCCCTGGAGCCGTCGCGGGCTTGAGCCGGGCCATGGCCTTCGTGCCGGATCTCACACCGGATGAGATGATGGGTGGATATCCTTCTAAGAAGGTGGACGGCTCAGAATTCTCCGACGAAGACTATTTCAAAGTCGTCAAGGACTCTCGCTATCTGGCGTCTGTAATGGCTGATGAGGCGGAGGGTGACTTGAGGAACTACCAAGCAGCATACGACCAGGAAGATAAACGGATCCGCGGGCCTCTTTACGAGTGTAAAGACCTAACACCCGCCCGAAGCAAAGATCTCTTCCCTGGTGAGCTTAATGTCGCGCCTTTCTTTGAAGGGTCATTTGCTGTCGTCTCTAACTGCAACTGGGAACTCGGTAATCTTCAGATCTGAACCGCGGAAGATCCAGAGCAGGATGAGCCGGCCGAGTGACCGAACCATGTAATAGTCAAAGCAAGTATTGGCTCTTGTAATCATCCGCCCATGGTGTTTTGAAACTTCGTCAGAAACATCGTTTGTTCCCTCTGAGAACATCTTTTGTAACAGCCTTTTAACATCTGATTGCACTTGTCGGCGTTTTACTTTATAATAATGGCAGTCATCTTTCTCAGCTCTTTGCTTCCATCTTTGATAAATCTGCCAATGATTCATGAGAGGCACTTGGAAGTCTTCAAAACTCCTTTTAGAGCCGGATAATACCTCTGTTGGCAAATAGCCTCCATGAACAAACGCGGCTGTTGATAAACTAATGCGTAATTTGTCCGAGACGTCTGTCCTTCACCCGAAGTTATTAGACCCGGGAAATTTACTCCATCAACCGGAGCAGCATGACTTCCCTTTTCTTATAATGAGATGCCATGGAAGAGCCGGCTGCCATAAGGTAAAGTAAGCTATACCTGACGGTAGGAAGCCTCTATGTGACAACGATGACTGTTGAAAACTGTAAAGCGGCCTACAGCCGGCTGCATGAGGGGTGATGTAAACTGTACCATGATGGTAAAAAACCTCCTTTTAACATCAAATACTTTATCCATTGTATTCCAACACCGGTTGTCAATAGGTTTATGTAAGCTATACCGAAGGTAAGAAGCCTCTACTGACAACCGCAGCTCAAGAAAGCTTGCTGTTGGAGGGTGATGTAAGCTATACCCGAAGGCAAGAAGCCTCCTCCAATCAGCCAATGTTGAATAGGGCCGGCTGCAGATGGTATTATGTAAGCTATACCTTATGGTAAGAAGCATCCATTCGACAGCCGCAACTAGTAATTGTACTAGCCGGCTGCATGAAGGGCTTATGTAAGCTATACCCGAGGGCAAGAAGCCTCCTTCCGCAACTATTTTTGGCGTAAACGCCGGTTGTTAGGGTGAGATAAGCGAACCCGTCGGTAAGAAGCCCCCTTCGACAACCACGGATAATAAGTAACCGGAAGTGGCATAAAGCCAACCATTAGGGTGAGATAAGCGATACCCGTTGATAAGAAGCCCCCTTCGATGGCCGCAGCTGATAAGCAACTGTAATTTGATGTACACGTTGTTGCCTTAGGGGAATTTTTTAAGCTATACCAAAGGTAGGAAGCCTCCATCAACAACAGCGCTTAATGTACTCAAACTAGGCATAAAGCCAATGGCGCATCATACCAGTTCAGGGTCTCTAAAGCGAGATTGGCCGTCAACTCTGTGAGCTGGCTCAGGGTCTCTAAGGCGAGATTGACTGATAAGAGCTTAACTTTTAACTTACAACAGTTCAGGGTCTCTAAAGCGAGATTGACTGGTAAGAGTAACATCAGTTCAGGGTATCTAAGGCGAGATTGCCCGTCAAGACCTTGGTGGGTCAAAGAACCACAGGAACTGCAAATTTGCTGGTAGTGAAGAATTTCATCCTGAGATCATAAAAATACCCATAATAGTCGGGTCTCCAATCTTTGGTAGTAGTAGTACTCTGTGATATGCATAATGATAATGGATCTGCATCATCTCTTAAGTATAGTATGGCCGCAAGTGTGCCACGTTCCATGGCCATAAAGTCTCCTGACCCGCCGTGTCCGACTCATCACGAATATCAATGAGATAGTATGACCCGTTGTTAAGGTTTCTGCTAACAACAAAGGGCCCTTCCCACGGCGGAGAGAGTTTATGCATCCAAGTTTGGTCTTGAATAAGCCAGAGCACCAGGTCACCTTCCTGGAACGTCCGGGTCTTCACCCTGCGGCTATGATAGCGTCGCGGGTCTTGCTGGTAAATTGCTGATCTGGTCGCAGCTAACTCTCGTGCTTCGTCCAAGGCATCTAACGCATCTTGACGTGCCAGCTCATTGTCCGTCTCAACATAAGCCGCCACCCTTGGTGAATCATGCCAGATGTCACTGGGTAGAACCGCCTCAGCCCCGTAGACCACGAAAAAAGGTGCAAAACTTGTAGACCTGTTAGGTGTAGTTGAGATGCTCCATAAGATGGAAGGCAACTCATCGACCCAACACCCGGCTGTCCGTTTCAAAGGGACCATGAGCCGGGGTTTAACCCCTCGCAGGATTTCCTGATTAGCCCGCTCAGCCTGGCCATTGGACTGTGGATGTGCCACGACTGAAACATCAAGCCAGATATGCTCCTTCTCATAGAACACCTTCATAGCCCCCTTGGACAAATTTGTACCATTATCAGTGATAATACTGTGTGGATAGCCAAAACGATAGATCAATTTCCTGACAAACTCAACCGCTGTAGCTGCATCACACTTGCTTACTGGCTCAGCCTCAACCCACTTGGTAAACTTATCAACCACCACCAAGAGGTGTGTTTTCTTATCTTTGGACCTCTTGAAGGGTCCTACCATATCAAGCCCCCAGACCGCAAACGGCCAAGTGATAGGTATCATCCTCAACTCTTGAGCCGGAACATGAGCACGTTGGCCAAATTTCTGACAAGCGTCACACTTATGAACCAGATCCTCTACATCCTTGTGAGCCGTCAACCAGAAAAATCCATGCCGAAAAGCTTTAGCCACTAAAGATCTTGACCCGGCATGATGTCCACAGTCGCCAGCATGAATTTCATTTAAGATCTGCTGGCCTTCTTCTGGTGACACACAGCGTTGGAAGACACCTGTCACACTGCATTTGTGTAACTCACCACTGATAATTTTCATGGACTTAGAACGGCGGATGATCTCCCGAGCCCAGCTCTCATCATCCGGCAACTCGTCGTGCGTCAAGTATGCTAAATAAGGAGTAGTCCAATCCGGAATAACATGTAGAGCCGCCACCAGAGCCGCCTCCGGGTCAGGAATTGCCAGATCCTCCTCAGAAGGCATCTTGATAGTCGGATGATATAATACGTCAAGAAAAACATTAGGCGGCACCGGCTTACGCTGAGATCCGAGTCGTGATAATGCATCAGCCGCCTCATTCTACCGACGATCAATATGATCCACCTGATACCCTTTGAAGTAACCTGCGACAACATCAACCGCCCGTCGATAGGCCGCCATCCGTGGGTCCTTAGAATCCCAAGTACCTGAAACTTGCTGATCCACAAGGTCTGAGTCACCCAGGCATCTAACCCGGCTTAAATTCATCTCTTTAGCGACTCTCAAATCATGGAGCAAAGCTTCATACTCCGCAGCATTATTAGTACAGGGGAACATCAACCGGAGCACATAACAAAACTTATCACCTTTCGGGGAGGTGAGAACCACACCGGCACCAGACCACTCAAGCTGTTTAGACCCGTCAAAATGTATAGTCCAGTATGTGTTGTTCGGCTTCTCTTCAGGCGCCTGGCACTCTGTCCAATCATTTATGAAATCCACCAAGGCCTGAGACTTAATTGCTGTACAAGGGGTGTAACTGATGTTAAGAGGCCCCAACTCTAAAGCCCACTTGGCAATCCTTCCCGTAGCCTCTCTGTTCTGAACAATATCCCCCAACGGGGCAGAGCTTACTACAGTTATTGGATGGCCCAAAAAGTAGTGCTTCAGCTTACGATTAGCCATAAAGACCCCGTATACAAGCTTCTGCCAATGCGGATATCGCTGCTTGGACTCAGCCAAGACCTCACTGATGTAGTAAACAGGCCTCTGAACGGGATACTCTTTCCCTGCTTCCTTACGTTCAACAACAATCGCCACACTGACCGCCCGGCTGTTAGCTGCTACATATAGGAGTAGCGGCTCTTTCTCAGCCGGAGCGGCTAATACTGGTGGCTCAGTCAATTGCTTCTTAAGAGCTTCCAGCGCCTCTGCGGCTGCCTTGCTCCACTTAAACTGGTCTGTCTTCTTCATCATTTGATACAAGGGGATGGATTTCTCCCCAAGCCGGCTTATGAACCGGCTCAGTGCCGCAATCCGGCCTGCAATACGCTGAACGTCATTGATGCATGTCGGCTCTCGCAAAGAGGTGATAGCCTTGATTTTATCTGGGTTAGCCTCGATGCCACGCTCAGAAACCAAGAACCCCAAAAGCTTTCCTGCAGAGACACCGAAGACACATTTTGCCGGGTTAAGCATCATTTTGTACACCCAGAGATTGTCAAAAGTTTCCTTCAGGTCCTCCAAGAGGGTTTCCTTCTTCCTATACTTCACCACTATGTCATCCACATAAGCATGAACATTACGACCAATCTGGCCGTGGAGACAGTTCTGCACACACCGCTTGTAAGTCGCCTGGGCACTCTTGAGCCCAAAAGGCATGGAGACGTAGCAGAACGCCCCAAAAGGTGTGATAAACAATGTCTTCTCCTGGTCCTTAACTGCCATTTTGATCTGATGATACCCTAAATAAGCATCCAAAAAACACAAATTCTCACAACCGGCTGTTGCATCAATGATCTCATCAATGCGAGGGAGTGCGAAGGGATCAGCCGGACAAGCCTTGTTGAGGTCCGTGTAATTTATGCACATACGCCACGTACTATTCTTTTTAAGCACCAATACTGGATTAGCCAACCATTCCGGGTGAAAAACTTCAACTATGAACCCAGCGGCTAAGAGCCGGGCAACCTCTTCCCCAATAGCCTTGCGCCTCTCCTCATTGAACCGCCGCAGGAACTGCCTGATCGGCTTAAACTTCGGATTCACATTGAGATTGTGCTCAGCGAACTCTCTCGGTACACCAGGCATGTCAGAAGGTTTCCATGCAAAGATGTCCCTATTCACACGGATGAATTTGATGAGCGCGCTTTCCTATTTGAGATCCATGTGAGCCCCGATGGTAAACTGCTTGGATGAGTCGCCGGAGTGAAGTCCACTATTTTAGTATCATCCGCTGAAAACTTGAGTGGTGGCTCCGCCTCTGTATTTGGTTTCTTCAATGGGGTCATGTCCTCCGGGTCAACGTTCTCCTTATAGAACTTCAGCTCCTCTTGTGCACAGCTAGCCTCAGCATAAGCCGCATCACCTTCCTCGCACTCAAGAGCCGTTTTTCGATTGCCATGAACCGTAATCGTGCCATTTAGGCCGGGCATCTTAAGCTGCAAATAAACATAACAAGGCCTAGCCATGAACTTGGTGTAAGCCGGCCGCCCGAACAACGCATTATAAGGGCTCTTGATCTTGACCACCCCGAACCATAAGGTCTCCACCCTGTAATTATACTCATCACCGAAAGCCACCTCCAAAGAGATTTTTCCCACTGGGTATGCCGACTTACCAGGCACCACGCCATGAAACATAGTGGAAGAAGTTTTGAGATCTTTGTCTAGCAACTTCATCCACCGGAAGGTGTCATAATACAAGATGTTGATACTGCTACCTCCGTCCATGAGCACTTTGTTTACTCCATAACCATGTATCTGAGGAGCCACCACCAGAGCAAGCCGGCCCGAGTCATCCACCCGTGGCGGGTGATCTTGCCTGCTCCACGTTATGTCATACTCTGACCACGGCAGGTATCGTGGGAGAGCCGGCGCGATCATATTAACCGTTCGCCTCCGGAGCTTCTCATCTCGCTTGCTGTTACCAGTCGTAAACACATGATACTGCCCCGAACTAAGCTGCTTCGGGTTACTCTGGAATCCAGATTGATTGCGCTGGTGCTGATGATGCTGCTGATGATGATGATGCTGATGATGATGATTATTATGATTGTTGTTGCCAGGATGTTGTTGATGCTGCTGATTATTGTGTTGGTGTTGACCCGGATGACCTGCTCCTGAGCCGCCAGCACCAAAGCCGGGACCTGACCCGCCATTGCCTGAACCGCCAGGCCCTGATCCGCCAGTCGGCCCACCGCCCTGATTATGAGGTGGTTGAAAGTGTTGATTCTTAAATCTATGCATGATAAAACAATCGCCCCACGCATGCGTTGCTGGTTTATCAGGTGTGCTGTGCTCTGGGCAGGGTTTCCTAAGCACCGCTTCCAAATTGAAAGGGGGCCTGTTATCCCGCTGGTACGGCTTGTAACGCCCGTTCCCCTTAGGAACATTCGGCCTTGTGTTAGCATTTGCCACCAGCTCTGACCCGCCGCCAGTGTTCCTCTGTCTGCTTTGATTCCCATTGTTCCCAAAACTCTTGCCTTGGTTGTTCTTCTTTCCCTGATTCAACTTCTCCTCATCTGAACCCGGATCTTTGGTGTTGTCTGAGTCGGCGTACTTTGTTAGAGCCGTCATGAGCTCTCCCATGTCTTGACACGTACGTTTCAGCTGGCCAAGCTTCTGCTTTAGCGGAACGAAATGGCAATTCTTCTCCAGAATGAGCACTGCTTGAGCCGCCGTGATTTGTTCCGACGAGTGAATGACGGTCGACACCCGCCGAACCCAATGATGAGCCGACTCATTCTCCTGCTGAACGCAATGGTCCAAATCCATAATGGTCATAGGCTGCTTGCAAGTCCCTTGGAAATTTTTGATGAACCTTGCCCTCAATTCGGCCCAAGAGCTTATAGTGTTGGGTGGTAAGCCCTTTAACCATGTGCGAGCCGGACCCTCGAGCATCATGATAAAATATTTTGCAAAAAACGCCTCATTGGCGTCTAGCATCTCCATAGCTAGATCATAGCTCTCGACCCAAGCCTCGGGAGGGAGATCCACCGTGTAGTTTGGAACCTTCCGAGGCCCCTTGAAATCCTTAGGCAACCTCTCGCTCCGTAGAGCCGGAGCTAAGCATGGAACTCCCGCGGCTCTGGCGCTACCAACCACTCCGACCTCTGTTAACACTGAGGGCCCAAGACCCGGGGGAACTATTGCTGCCTCTTGTTCTCTCCTGTTTCTTGCCCGGTCCACCAGGGCCGGTGCGTCTAGCGCCGCACGTCCCCTTTGCCCATGATGCGGGCCACTGCTTGAAACCGCCGGCGACTCATAGCGCCGGCTGAAACTTCGACTATGGAGAGGGGTGGAGTGGATCCGGCTCCGGATGTGAGTATATTTCTCTTGTTGAGCCACGGCCGTCTGTAAATATCCGATAGCGTTCCTCACCTCCTCCGCAAAGGGTGCCTCATCTGGGATAGGGATCGTTCCAAGCTGGGTGGCTGCTGCTACCATGTTCTCGGCCGGGTTAGAATAATGACCCGCCGGTGTCGTAAACCCTCCGAGTGGGGCCATGTGAGCCGCTGCTCGCCCTTCCCCACGGGCAGCCGCCGCTCTCCCAGAGCCGGGGGTGTTGAAGAGATTCCTCCCCTCATAGTGTTCCGGTAGACGAGATTGATGCCTCCTGCGGTGCACAGTCGCCGCTGAAAACTGTTCCAGTCCCAAACGGAAAGCGTCGGCCTTGAGCCGTGCTACCTCTGCCTCCATCTGGGAGTTTAAATCAGTTAGCCTCTGACGCTCCTCGGCCATCTGGCCCTTGATCCTTGCGATCTCTGCGTTACGAGCCACCTGATTATCTGGTGTGACCTCTGTAGCTAACAAAGCCTCAAGCTCATCCATCAACTCCACAAGGCCCTGAGCCGGCGGCTGGGGAGGGTTAGCTTCCGACCCGGCCGCCCCCGGCCCTGCCATGAATACCGCCGCGTGAGACGGCTGCTCCGGTTCATCTGATTCACCGTGCTCTAACTCGGGGCGAGTGTCACCATATCCCCCAAGGCCACCATTGCTGAGCTGATACACAGATTCAGTTTCCCCACTTGACGACTCATCATTGGAGTGTACGAGAGTCCCTTGAGATCCGGATACTTCCAGATCCATCCCTTGAGTGAAGCCCACGAAGACATGCTCCTGAACCGGGTTAACACGGGCAGGGCCTACCTTACGTGCGGGCTGGAGACGCCGAGCCGGCTCGACGATGTTGGTGCAGACGTCCGTCCCGGGTGTAGATCCGTCAATCTTCCCGATGAACACCTGGATCCCGCCGAACGGAACCCTGAACCCATACTCCACGGAAGCATCATCAAGCCCCCAGCCGGCATGGTCGATGTAGAGCCGGCCACGGCGGCTCTTGCTCATCCTCCCAACTACGTATCCTTCGAGCTCTGGAAGGGAGCCCTTTGAGAACTCAACACCACCAAACACGGGCCCCACGGTGGGCGCCAACTGTCGTGGTTTCGTCATGGCAGATGTCCGGGTTACCAGACTTGAGTTCGGAGCCATCTCCATGGTAGTGGACTCAAGGGGGTTGATCGAGACGAAGGACATGATTTTACCCAGGTTTGGCCCCACAAGTCGAGGTAAAAGCCTACGTCCTGCTTGTGTTATTATTGCTTGTTGTATCGATTACAAGGGGCTAGAAGCTTGACCTAGTTTTCGATCACCTACCCCTAAGCCGCCCCGACTCTGCCTTTATATAAGAGGTCAGAACCGTCGGGTCTTACAATTGCATAGTCGGACTATGTTTATATCTCCGAATCTATATCTATCTTACTAGCCAAGTCATCCTGTGGAAGGTCTTACACATCCGGGTCTCCGCCGTCCGACCCACACCAAGAGCCGCCAATCTTCTTGGGCCTTCAGTTGACACATGTCTTCGTGGGCTGGCTCATAATCAACATTTAACAACCGGAGCCTTCCAGTCGGGTCATACCATGGGGTTATATCCCCAACACAATGGCCTAGCATGTACAGACATGGCCTCGGAACACAAGAGACCGAAAGGTCGAACATGAGTCATATAGTAGATATGATCAACATAATGATGTTCACCATTGAAGCCACCTCAACTCACGTGATGATCGGACTTGAGTTGGTGGACTTGGATAATGTGACACTCAGATGACCTGAGGGATGTCAATTTGAGTGGGAGCTTTAGTACTTTGATTAACTAAACTCATTATCTTGAACAATAGTCTAAGTGAACTTTGCATATTTATGTTGTAGATCAATGGCTCGCGCAGTAGCACCCCTGAATTTTAATGCGTTCCTAGAGAAAGCTAAACTGAAAGATGAAGGTAACTTGGTTGACTGGGCCTGTAATCTGAGGATTATCCTCATGGCTTCCCAAAAATCATATGTCCTTGATGCACCGCTTGGTGACCAACCAGAAGACATGACCTCCAAAGAAGTTAAGAACGCTTGGGAGGCACGTACTGGAGATTACTCAATAGTTCAGTGTGCAATATTGTATGGCTTAGAACCGGGACTTCAAAGACGTTTTGAACGTCATGGAGCATATGAGATGTTCCAGGAGTTGAAGTTTATCTTTCAGAAGAACGCCCGGATCGAGAGGTATGTACCCTCCGATAAGTTCTATGCTTGCAAGATGGAGGAGAACGGGTCTATCAGTGAACATATACTCAGAATGTCTGGGTATTCAACTCGTCTAGTAGAGTTGGGAATTGCCCTTCCGCCAGAGGCGATCACTGACACAGTTCTTCAATCACTGCCACCTAGTTACAAGAGCTTTGTGATGAACTATAACATGCACGGGATGAACAAGTCAGTCGCCAAGCTGTTTGCGATGCTAAAAGTCGCTGAGTCTGAAATCCAGAAAGAACATCAAGTGTTGATGGTCAATAAAACCACTAGTTTCAACAAAAATGGCAAAGTCAAGGGCAAGGGTAAGAAGGGTAAAACCAAGAAGGATGGCAAAGCAGTTGCTACTCCTGCAAAGAAGCCATCATGGACCCAAGTCAGAAACTGAGTGCTTTCATTGCAAAGGAACTGGTCACTGGAAGCGGAACTGCCCCAATTACCTAGCTGACAAGAAGGCGGCCAACGACAAACAAGGTATATATGATATACATGTTATTGATGTGTACCTTACTAGCTCTCGTAGTAGTGCCTGTAAATTTGATACCGGTTCGGTTGCTCACATTTGCAACTCAAAGCAGGAACTACGGAATAAACGAAGGCTGGCAAAGGACAAAGTGACGATGCGCGTGGGAAATGGTTCCAAGGTTGATGTGATCGCCGTCGGCACGCTCTCTCTTCGATTACCATCGGGATTAGTGATGAACCTGAATAATTGTTATTTAGTGCCTGCATTAAGCATGAACATTATATCTGGATCTAGTTTATTGCGAGACGGTTACTCATTTAAATAAGAGAATAAAGGTTGTTCTATTTATATGAGTAATATCTTTTATGGTCATGCACCCAATGTTAGGGGTTTATTCATATTGAATCTTGATACTGATGACACACATGTTCATAACATTGATGCCAAAAGATGTAGAATTGATAATGATAGTACCACTTTCTTGTGGCACTGCCATTTAGGTCATATTGGTGTAAAACGCATGAGGAAGCTCCATGTTTATGGACTTTTGGAGTCACTTGATTTTGAATCACTTGACACATGTGAACCATGCCTCATGGGCAAGATGACTAAAACGCCGTTCTCTGGAACAATGGAACGGGCGAGTGACTTATTGGAAATCATACACACTGATGTGTGCGGTCCAATGAATGTTACAGCGCGTGGTGGATATCGTTATTTTCTCACCTTCACTGATGACTTAAGTAGATATGGGTATATTTACTTAATAAAACACAAGTCTGAAATGTTTGAAAAGTTCAAGCAATTTCAGAGTGAAGTTGAGAATCATCGTAACAAGAAGATTAAGTTCCTACGATCTGATCGAGAAGGTGAATATCTGAGTTATGAGTTTGGCAGTCACTTAATACAATGTGGAATTGTTTCACACTTGACACCGCCCGGAACACCATAGCATAATGGTGTGTCCGAACGTCATAATCGAACCTTATTAGTGCGTTCTATGATGTCTCTTGCTGATTTGCCACTATCATTTTGGGGTTATGCGTTAGAGACAGCTGCATTCACTTTAAATAGGGCACCATCAAAATCCGTTGAGACGATGCCATATGAACTGTGGTTTGGCAAGAAGCCAAAGTTATCGTTTCTTAAAATTTGGGGATGTGATGCTTATGTCACAAAGCTTCAGCCTGAAAAGCTGGAACCCAAAGCGGAGAAATGCGTCTTCATAGGATACCCGAAAGAGACAGTCGGGTATACCTTCTATCTCAGATCCAAAGGCAAAGTGTTTGTCGCTAAAAATGGAACATTTCTTGAGAAAAAGTTTCTCTCGAAAATATTGAGTGGGAGGAAAATAGAGCTTGATGAGGCTATTGAACCTTTACTTCAACCAGAAAGTAGCGCAGCGCAGAAAAATGTTTCTGTGGAACCCATGATGGTAGAAGAGGAAGTTAATGATGATGATCATGAAGCTTCGGATCAAGCAGCTATTGAACCTCGTAGGTCAACAAGGCCACGTACTACCCTTGAGTGGTACGGCAACCCTGTCTTGGAAGTCATGTTGTTGGACAACGATGAACCTACGAGCTATGGAGGAGCAGTGATGGGCCTGGATTCCAAGAAATGGTTAGAGGCCATTAAATCCTAGATGGGATCCATGTATGAAAACAAAGTATGGACTTTGGAAGTATTACCTGAAGGGCAAAAGGCCATTTAGAACAAATGGATCTTTAAGAAAAAGACAGACGTGGACGGTAATGTCATCATCTATAAAGCTCGACTTGTGGCAAAGGGTTTTTCACAAGTTCAAGGAGTTGACTACGATGAGACTTCCTCACCCGTAGCGATGCTTAAGTCTATCAGAATCATGTTAGCAATAGCTGCCTATTTCGACTATGAAATTTGGCAGATGGATGTAAAAACAGCGTTTCTCAACGGTTTCCTTGAGGAAGAGTTGTTTATGATGCAACCCGAAGGTTTTCTCAATCCAGAGAATGCTGACAAAGTTTGCAAACTCCAGCGATCCATTTATGGACTGGTGCAAGCATCTCGGAGTTGGAATAAGTGCTTTGATGAGGTGATCAAAGCGTTTGAGTTTATACAAGTTTACGGAGAAGCTTGTATTTACAAGAAAGTGAGTGGGAGCTCTATAGCATTTCTAGTATTATATGTGGATGACATATTGCTGATTGGAAACAATATAGAAATGCTGGAAAGCGTGAAGGAATATTTGAACAAGAGTTTTTCAATGAAGGACCTAGGAGAAGCTGCTTTCATATTAGGCATTAAGATCTATAGAGATAGATTGAGACGCTTAATAGCACTTTCACAGAGCACATACCTTGATAAAGTTTTGAAGAAGTTCAAGATGGAATAGTCCAAGAAGGGGTTCTTGCGTGTATTACAAGGTGTGAAGTTGAGTAAGACTCAATGCCCAGTAACTGCAGAAGATAAAGAAAAGATGAGTGTCATCCCCTATGCTTCAGTCATAGGCTCTATCATGTATGCAATGCTATGCACAAGACATAATGTCAGCCCTGCCATAAGTATGGCTGGAAGGTTTCAAAGTGATCCTGGAATGGAGCACTGGCAAGCGGTCAAGAATATACTTAAGTACCTGAAAAGGACTAAGAAAATGTTTCTCGTTTATGAAGGTGATGAAGAGCTCGTCGTAAAGGGTTACGTTGATGCAAGCTTTGACACTGATCCGTACGACTCTAAGTCGCAAACCGGATACGTATTTATTCTTAATGGGGGAGCGGTAAGCTAGTGCAATTCCAAGCAAAGTGTGGTAGCTGATTCTACGTGCGAAGCAGAATACATCGCAGCCTCGGAGGCGGCGAAGGAAGGTGTCTGGATGAAGCAGTTCATGACAGATCTTGGAGTAGTGCCCAGTGCACTGAATCCAATGAACCTGTTCTGTGACAACACTGGTGCCATTGCTCTGGCCAAGGAACCAAGGTTTCACAAGAGGACCAGACACATAAAGCGACGCTTCAACTCCATCCGCGATTACATCTTGGAGAAAGACATAAATATTTGCAAAATGCACACGGATCTGAATGTTGCAGACCCGTTGACTAAACCTCTTACAAGGGCTAAACATGATCAACACCAGAACTGCATGGGTGTTCGATTCATTACAATGTAAATCACATAGTGATGTGAACTAGATTATTGACTCTAGTGAAAGTGGGAGACTGTTGGAAATATGCCCTAGAAGCAATAAATAAAGTGTTTGTTATTGTATTTCCTTGTTCATTATAATTGTTTATTATCCATGCTATAATTGTGTTAATTGGAAACATGGATACATGTGTGGTCACATAGACAAACACAATGTCCCTAGTATGCCTCTAGTGAACTAGCTCGTTGATTGAAAGATGGTTAAGGTTTCCTAGCCATGGACATGAGATGTCAATTGATAACGGGATCACATCATTAGGAGAATCATGTGATGGACAAGACCCAAACTACAAACGTAGCTTATGATCGTGTCAGTTTATTGCTACTGTTTTCTGCATGTCAAGTATATGTTCCTATGACCATGAGATCATGCAACTCACAGATATCGGAGGAGTACCTTGTGTGTATCAAACGTCGCAACGTAACTGGGTGACTATCAAGGTGCTCTACAGGTGTCTTCGAGGGTGTCTGTTGAGTTGGCATGGATCGAGACTGGGATTTGTTACTCTGTGTGACGGAGAGGTATCTCAGGGCCCACTCGGTAATACAACATCACAATGTGCCTTGCAAGCAATGTGACTAATTTTTAGTTGCGGGATCTTGTATTACGGAACGAGTAAAGAGACTTGCTGGTAACGAGATTGAACTAGGTATGGAGAAACCGACGATCGAATCTCAGGCAAGTAACATACTGAAGAACAAAGGGAACATCATACGAGATTAACTGAATCCTTGACATAGAGGTTCGACCGATAAAGATCTTCGTAGAATATGTAGGAACCAATGTGGACATCTAGGTCCCGCCATTGGTTATTGACCGTAGAGGTGTCTCGGTCATGTCTACATAGTTCTCGAACCCGCAGGGTCTGCACAATTAAGGTTTGGTGACGTTTCGGTAGTGTTGAGTTATGTATGGTCGTGACCAAAGTTTGTTTGGTGTCCTGGATGAGATCCCAGACGTCATGGGGAGCTCCGGAATTGTCCAGAGGTAAAGATTCATATATAGGAAGTCCCAGTTTGGTCGCTGGAAAAGTTTTGGGCTCATCGGTAGTGTACCGGGAGTGCCGCTAGTGTACCGGGAGACCTCCGGGAGGGGTATTTCGACCCAAGAGGCTTCATGGGCTATGGGAGAGTATTAACCAGCCCTTAGTGGGCTGGTGGAATAGCCACAGCAGGCCTATGCGGCTGGGGGAAGAATCCCAAAGGAAAAAGAGTGGAAAAAAGGCAAAAAGGGAGAGTCCTACTCCTACTAGGAGTGGAGGAGGAGTAGGACTCCTCCCCCTTGGCTTCGGCCGACTCCTAGAGGGGCTCAGCCCTGCGCCAGCCCTCCTCCTCCTCTCCTCCTATATATACTGGTGGAATAGAAGGGTTTTGCATAGAATTTACGGCCTCGTGCTACCAGTTCCACCGGTGCTCCTCTAGATCGGTTTTCGCAGTGCTTAGGCGAAGCCCTGCCGGAATCACTCCACCACCATCGCCGGAGTGCCGTCATGCTGCTGGTGAACTCTTCCTCCTCTCCACCTCCTCTTGCTGGATCAATACGGTGGAGATCATCATCAAGCTGCACGTGTGCTGAACGCGGAGGTGCCATTCGTTCGGTACTAGATCGGAAGGATCGTGATCAAGGCCACGAGACGTTCGTGATTGGATCGCGGGACGGATCGTGACGAGATCGCGGGACTGTTCGTGATTAGATCGCGGGATGCTCGGCAATTTGGATCACGAATACGTTCGACTACACCGACCGCGTTTCTTAACGCTTCCCGCTTAGCGATCTACAAGGGTACGTAGCTCTCCCTCTCGTAGATGCTCATCACCATGGATAGGTTTGCGTGTGCGTAGGAAAATTTTTGTTTCCCATGCAACGTTCCCCAACACCACGTGACGGAAAAGACTGGGCTGCAGGGCAGGGCCCTCCACGACCGTGGCCTCGACCCGCGCGCGGGGATCTGTTACGGCACGGGCGGACGGTTGGCATTCCTGAGCGCCGTAATATCCGCCCCGCACGCCACGGGAATCGCGGGGGGCGTGCGCAATGAATCCAGCCCCCACGATCACCAATGCAGGGTTTGAATGGCGAGAGGGGGGCAGAACAGCCTGTTCGCTCCCCCCACTGTTGTCGCATCGTCGTCGTCGCCTTCCTCCCCCGGCACGAGAGAGAGAGAGCAGGAGGTCGGAGCATGCGGGCAGGCTGCGCCGCCATCCGCCGCCGAAGAGAGCCCGGGCCGCCGCCGAGCACCCGCGCCCATCATCGCGACCGCATGCCTCCTCGGCGACCATGGTGGGCAAGGGCGTGGGGGATGGCAGCGATGTGGATGAGACTTTCATCGAGCACCTCTGCCATCGCCACAAGCTTCCGGTGGAGGCACACTTGGAGGCACGCCCAGCCGGGCCGGAGAACTCCCCGGCACCGCAGGAAGGTGAGGTGGTCGTCTTCGTCGATCACTTCCTCCACGGGCTTGGGCTGCCGGCGAGCGCCTTTTTCCGCCGTTTCCTGGCGCGGATCGGTCTGCAGCCGCACCACCTTGCCCCCAACGCCGTCCTGCAGCTGGCGGCGTTCATCACCCTTTGCGAGGGGTACTTGGGGGTTGCGCCGAGGCTTGACCTCTGGTGCCGGCTCTTCTTCCTCAAGCGACAGACGGCGAAGGATCCTGTGACAAAACAGATGGTGATGACCGCCTGCGGAGGCGCCACGATCCATATCCGCAAGTGGACCGGCTTCCCGAAACTCCTGCTGCACGAGTCGATGAAGCGCTGGCAGCGGGGGTTCTTCTATGTGAAGAACGTGAAGCCGGAGGAGGATTACATCAACCTCCCTGACTTCGCCAACCACCGACCGCGATGCTGAACTAGCGGGCGGTTTCGCCTCTGGTGCCCGAGACGGCGGACCGGCTCTGCGAGCACCTGCTCGTGATGACCGGGACGGAGGGGCTAAAGGCCACCGATCTGTTGGCCGCGATGGTGACACGCTGGGTGCAGCCATTGCAGCGCCGGCCACACCTCATCTGCCAGATGGGAGTACGCCATGACCCCTACCGGCTCTCCACCAAGGAGATGAAACCGGCCCACGTGGCGAGGAGGGTGAACGCCATCTCAACGGCGAAGATGGTGGAGGACGAATGGCAATGGGGGAAAACCCCGTATAGCCGGAGCCGTCCGGCACCGCGGGTAAGTGTCTGGCCACCTCCTTCCCTCCGTCTTTTTTCACAGGCGGCACCCCTCCCCCCTTTGGCCTGACGACACGCCGCCTGGCCCGCCCGCAGATTTTCCTGCTGCTGTAGAACTACGGGGAGCCGGCCCCCGACACGGCAGAGTCGGACCCCGAGGAGGTCGAGGATGCCAACGACGTGGAGCCGTCTGACTATGAGCGAGCCGGGGCGTCCAGAGCCAGCGACGCAGAGACGGAGATGGAGGGGGCCGAAGAGGCCGAATCGACTGGTGAGTCTCCACCCCAGACGCGTGTTGCAGAGGCTCCGGAGAAGCTCAAAACTTCGGAGGACGAGGTCACGGCGCCACAGAGGCGCCAACCTCGAGCCGGCGGCGCCTCCAGCCAGGGAGACCTGGATGCGGACGGCAAGGGGAAACGGCCGGCTGCCACCAAGCCGACGCCCAAGCGTGCGGCGACCGCGCAGCCTGGCGGCAGCTACGGAGGCGGGGGCAAGAAACAAAAGGTCGCCTAGGCGGGACCAACGAGGAGGGCGGTCCCCGTCGTCGCCGGGTAAGTCCATCCCCTCCTCCACCTTGGACCGTTCCGTCTTCCCCCGGTCCCATATTTCGTCGTTACCAGGGAGGCGCGCACCCTTGGGAGGACCCCGGGTGGCAGGACGGAGAGGGCGGCGCCATCGACGGCTGCCGAGGAGAGGGAGCGCCAGGCGTGGCTCGACCTCGAGGCGGCCGAGCAGGAGCGGCGCATCGAGGAGCTCCGCCCATGGGAAGAGGCGGCAAAGAAGTGGGGAGGAACCAGCGGGGAGGCCGCTGGCGGAGCATGGGAGCCGTTCCCCCGCCTCCGAGGAACCAGCGGGGAGGCCGCTGGCGGAGCATGGGAGCCATTCCCCCGCGGCTGGGAGAAGAGCTCGAAGGACCACCACGGCCCCAGGCGACGGATGGAGGCGGGCGCAAAAACCGCGGAGGACGTGCCGAAGATGGACTGCGACGCCACACAGCCGGTGACAGGTGACGTGCCGCCGGGGGCGGAGGTGCCGGCCCCAGAAGCGCTGGCCCCGAAAGTGCTGGCTCCAGAGGCGTCGGCTCTAGAGGCGCCGGCACCGGAGGCGCTGGCACCGGGGGCGAGTCGGCCCGGAGCCGCCGGAGGCGGAGCGCCGGAGGTGAGGGCCGTGATGGCTGGGGAAACGGCCACCGCAGGAGCGTCGATGGCGGCCCCCGGCGCGACGGTGACAGGAGGGGCCGGTCCCATCGCGGTCTTCGACAAGGGAGGACCCACGGATGGGGGCCAGCCGTAGCAGACCTAGGCGGCGACCCGGAGCCCGGTCCGTGGCGAACTGTCGAGCGCCCCCGGGGCGGCGGTGTCCGCCATTGTGGATGTGTTTCGCCGCTTGCCATGCCCAGGCGTCGCAGGACGCTCGAGCCGCCAACGACCAGCTGGTGAACTTGGAGCAGGCGGTCGCGGTGAGCTCTCTTCTTTCCTTCTTCTCTTGACTTGGCGTTTTCTGTCATCTCCAGTGGGAGCGCGCCAGCGCACCCACTCGATATAGCCCCCGAGGCTCGAGCCGGCTAGGGCGCAGGCGAGTCGAGCCTAAACTCTTGTTGTTTTGCAGGCGGCATATGACCGCCGGGAGGCCACGTACAACACCCTACTAGGGTCATACCGAGGAGCCAAAAACTGGCTCGCCGTCGTGTCCGCGGATTTGCAAGGTATGCTCTTGCGATCTTTCAATGGGGGCGCGCAAGCGCACCCACTGGGTGTAGCGCTCGGGAATCAGGCCGGGTGTCCCGGAGGCGGGCTGAATCCTTTCTGACAATAGCGGCTTCTTCTTGTGAAGCTACCCACCCCGAGACTGTCAGCCTCCGGCGCCAGGTGGTGCATCTTTACGAGGAGTGGGAACTCCTAACGATGGAGCGTGACCGGCTCCGTGGGGAGGCAGACCAGGTGAGGGCGGAGCAGGAGGGGCACGAGGCGGCCCACCACCAAGCGTTGGTGGACAAAGGGGCGGCCCTTCGTCGGGAGGCGGAGGAGCAGGAGAAAGTTCTCCACGAGAGGCTGGAGGCCAAAGACACCGCGCTAGCCAAGGCGGCCGAGGACGCACAGGCAGCTCGGGATGAGCACAAGCGCCAGCGCCAGGAGTGGTCAGCCAGGGAGGTGCAGCTGCAGGAGCAAGGGCATGAGGTGGATCATATGCTGCATAGTAAGCTTTTGTTGCCTTGTCCTTCTCGCGCCTTCCTTCTGGGTTTTCTGGCTTGCCTCCCGGCTCATCCCCTGTCTTCTTCTTAGGGCTTTTCCCCGGCACGCAGGAGGTCGCAGAGGTGGCCGTGGAGGCCGACCGTGAGGCCCAGCAGGCGCGAGGAGGCTGTTGGGCCGCTTGCCCCCTGGACCCTGGACGAGGTGGGGATTACCGCCAAGGCGCATCTGTCAGAGGTGGTCCGCGCCCTGAGGCGGCTCCAAGCGGCCGGCATAGCGCTGGTTCGCACCCTTTGGCCCGGCGCGGCAGACCCAGGCTCCATGAACGGCTGTCGAGGTGGCTGGAGTTTGGGACTGCGCGGGTGAATGCCTGGAGGGCCTCCACGGCACGCGCCGGTGCGTGCATGGCGCTCCGCATTGCTAGGTCGTGGTACCCCGAGATGGACTTGGGTTTGCTCACGGCCCAGCGTGCCGGCACCGACGCGGAGTTGGAGGCGGTGGCCGACGAGATGCTGGTGAGGGCGAGCGACCTCGCGTCCTTCGCCACGTGGGACGAGTACGTCCCAGAGCGCGGGGCAGACGGTGTGGTGGTCCCGGAGGACCGGTACGGGCTCGCCATGGACGACCCGGAGGGGAGCGCCACGGAGACGGCCGATGAAGAGTCCGAAACCAACGACTATGTCGAGTCCGAGCCAGCTCCGGATGCGGGGGCAGGGGCTTCTACCTCAGCTGCCCCAGAGGCGCCGGCCTCGGAGGCGCCAACACCACCGTCTCCCGAGGCGTGAGCACCGCCGGCTCCAGAGGCATCAGCACCGAAGGAGGGCCGGCCCGAAGCTACCACCACTTAGGACTTTTCTTTCCTGCATTTTGTTTTAGACTGGAATTCCGCCCACTAGGTGAATATGTAATGAACTCGTGGCCGTGGGCCTTATGCCGTTTTTCTTAAAAAATGTGTGTGTCGGCTCTTCTTTCGCCTTTTGCCTTTTGACTTGTGTTCGCGCGTCGGGATTCCTTCCGGCTTCCGCCCCGCTTGCTAGCTAGCCGGGAGCCGGTCTGGGACAGGGACGGGGCTTCACCCTTGGCGAAAACCAGCGGGCTCTTAGAGTCAACCGGCTAGGGCTAGGTTGAGCCGACAAAGGCCGGTTACTAGGAGTAACAAAGCTCGGCTGGGCCGGGCCGGCTGCCGCGCGTCGGCTGACCTTAGTGTGAGAAGTTCCTACGCGCCCCACGGTCCCTTCAACCGGACAGCCAGGAGCCAGTCTGTAGCTGGTTAGGGAGGGGGGAGAAGGGCTGCTTGCTCACACTACTTGTCCGCCTCGGGGGGGAGTCAGGCGAGCCCCAAGGCCCGGGAGCCAGACCCGGTTGACGTGCCTTAAATGACAGGAAAACTTTGGAGGAATCGAAAAGGGACATGCCCCAAGTACTGGCTTGGGGCCCCCGTTGCATTCATAAGTCCGAAAGGGGAAGGATACATACAATGGTTTTCAGCAATAAAATGGACGGAGGAGCGCCGCGTTCCATGGGCGCTCCGTCTCCTCGCCGGAGACGTCTCTATTGCGCTTCTGCGGCTTCTGGGCGTCTATTCGATAGTACACGTCGTTGTGCAGCGCCCGGCTGACGATGAATGGGCCCTCCCATGGGGAGGACAGCTTGTGCTGACCGGTGGTTCGCTGGATCCGCCTAAGCACTAAGTCTCCTTTGCGGAAGGAGAGCGGCCGGATCCGCTTGTTGTGGTAGTGCCGGAGCTTCTGCTGGTAGATGGCTGTCCGGCTCAAGGCCAGCTCGTGGGCCTCCTCGAGGAGGTCGACGCCGTCTTCCCTTGCATCCCTCGCATCCTTCTCGGTGTACAGGGTAACCCGAGGTGAATCGAACTCGATGTTGGTGGGGATGATCGCCTCGGACCCGTAAACGAGAAAGAACGAAGTGTAGCCGGTCGACCGGTTGGGCGTGGTCCGAAGGCTCCAAAGGACAACCGGCAGCTCCTCGACCCAACAGCCGGCCCACCGGACCAGTGGTGTCATGAGCCGGGGCTTGATGCCGGACAGGAGCAGGCCATTTGCCCTCTCAACCTGGCCCTTTAACTGTGGGTGGGCAACGGACGCCAGGTCGAGCCAGATGCCCCGCCTCGAGCAGAAACATGCTAGCGTGCCCTTGGCGAAGTTCGTGCCGTTGTCGGTGATGATGCTGTGGGGGACGCTGTAGCGTACTGTGATGTCTTCGATGAACCGGATGGCTGTGGGGCCTCGATCCACTTGGTGAATTTGTCGACGGCTACCAGCAAGTGTGTCATGCCGCCTCGTGCGGTCTTGAAGGGTCCCACCATATCCAGACCCAAGACGGCGAAGGGCCACGAAAGGGGGATGGTCTGGAGGGCGCTGGCCAGAAGATGGCTCTGCATGCTGAAGCGATGGCAGCCCTCGCACTTGTCAACCAGTTTCTTGACCGCGTCTAGACCGGTCGGCTAGTAGAAACCGTGAAGGAATGCTTTGGCCACCAGGGACCTGGAGGCGGCTTGGTGCCCGCACTCGCCCTGGTGGATGTCGAGGAGGATTTCTTGCCCTTTCTCCGGCTCGACGCAGCATTGGAAGATGCCAGTGGTGCTATGATGAACCAACTCGTGGTTGACGATGCTGTAGGCCGGGGCCCGGCGCTGAATTTGCCGTGCAATGGCCTCATCGGAGGGGAGCTCGCCGCACTGGAGGAATGCCAGGATAGGCTAGGACCATGAGGGAGCCGAGACAGGGGCCGGCTCAGCCCCGGGACCGGCTCGTCAGCCCCCGGAACCGGCTCGCCAACCCCCGGGAGCGAGGTGGTGGCAGGAGCGTCGACCGTCATCATGATGGCGATGGGGCCGGTGCCGGCGCGCGAAGACGTGGCCGGCCCAGTTGTCGTGGCGGACGGCGCCAGACTGGCGGCTGGTGGTGGCGGAGCCGGCAGAGCTACCGCAGCCGGCGGGGCCGGCTGGGCAGCTGGTTCCGCCGAGGTGCTGGCCATGTTTGCCGGTACGAAGATGGACTCCGATTCGGAAGAAGGCTTGATCGAAGGCTTCAGCAGCCGCTCGAGGGAGACGCCGGCTAGGATGCCCTACCGGGTGGAGCCGATCTTGGCCAGCACGTCGGCCGCCACGTTGTCCGCACGGGGGATGTGGTGGAACTCGCAGCCCTCGAAGGAGCCGGTGAGTTGCTGGACGAGGAAGCGATAGCTGGCAATGTTGGCGTCCCTGGTGTCCCATTCGCCAGAGACCTATTGCACCACGAGGTCGGAGTCGCCGAAGCAAATGACGTGCTGGATGTCGATCTCCTTGGCGAGCCGGAGGCCGTGGACGAGGGCCTCGTATTGGGCCACGTTGTTAGAGGCGGCGAAGTGGATCTGGAGGGCGTAGCGGAGCTGGTCTCCTCTGGGAGAAGACAGGACGATGCCGGCTCCCAGGCCGGCTCGCATCTTCGAGCTGTCGAAGTGCATGCGCCAGTGCGTGGAGTCTAGCGGAGGCAGCACGAACTGGGTTTTGGCCCAGTCGACGAGGAAGTCAGCCATTGCCTGGGATTTAATGGCGGTGCGCGGCTCGTACCGTATTTCGTAGTCGGCCAGGGTGATGGCCCATTTGATGATCCGGCCGGTGGCGTCCCGGCCGGCCATGATTTTGCCTAGCGGCAATGTGCTCACGACGGTGATGACGTGCTCCTGGAATATTGCTTGATCTTCTGGGCGGCGAAGTATACGCCGTAGCACATCTTCTGGTAGTGGGGGTAGTTTTTCTTGGAGGCGGAGAGGACCTTGCTAAGGTAGTAGACGGGACGTTGCGTCGGCAGCGCCTTGCCTTCGTCCGACCGCTCCACCACCAGGAAGACGCTGATGACGCGTGTGGTCACCGCAATGTAGGCGAGCAAAGGCTCCTTGTCAGCAGGCGCGGCCAAGATGGGCACGCTGGTGAGAGCCCGCTTGAGGCCGCGGAACGCCGTGTCCGCCTCGTCAGACCAGTCGAACAGGGTCGGCTTCTTCAAGAGGTCTCGGCATGGCTCGACCAGGGCCATCTTGCGTAGGAGCCCATAGAGGGGCAAGGCCTTCTCGCCCAGCCGGCTGATGAACCGGCTGAGGGAGGCAAGGCAGCCGGTGAACTTCTGCACGTCGCTGAGCCGGACCGGCTTGGGCATGCGCTCAATCACCCGGATCTTCTTGGGATTAGCTTCGATGCCGCGGGAAGATACGAAGAAACCCAGGAGCTGGCTGGTTGGGATGCCGAAGACACACTTCTCTGGGTTGAGCTTGATCTTGTATTCACGCAAGTTGGCGAACGTCTCCCAGAGGTCGTCGAGGAGGCTGAAATGCTTCTTGGATTTGATGACGATGTCGTCCACGTAGACGTGGACATTCCTACCTATCTGAGGCAAGAGGCACTTATGCATGCAATGCTAGAAGGTAGTGCCTGCATTCTTCAGGCCGAAGGACATGGTGATGTAGCAGTAGGCCCTGAAGGGGGTGATGAAGGAGGTCTTGATCCGGTCGGCCGGGTCCATCTTTATTTGGTGGTAGCCGGAGTAGGCGTCCAGGAAAGACAGCAGATCGCAGTTGGCCGTGGAGTCGATGACTTGATCGATCTGCTGCAGGGCGAATGGGTCCTTGGGGCACGCCTTGTTCAGGCTTGTGTAGTCGATACACATGCGCCAGGTCTTGTTTTTCTTCAGTACTAGGACTGGGTTGGCCAGCCAGTCTGGGTGGAATACTTCCATGATGAAGCCGGTAGCGAGCAACCGGGCGATCTCTTCTCCCATAGTACGCCGCTTCTCATCGGAGAAACGGCGTAGGGGTTGCTTGACCGGCTTCGCATCCGGCCGTACGTGTAGCTTGTGCTCGGCGAACTTCCTCGGAACACCCGGCATGTCCTTGGGGGACCACGCAAAGATGTCCAGATTCTCACGGAGGAAGTCGACGAGCTCGCTTTCCTATTTGTTGTCGAGGCGGGAGCCGATGGTCACGCACTGGGTGGGGTTGGCGGATCGAGTGGCACCTGCCTGGTGTCCTTGGACGGCTGGAACGAGGCTTCTCCGACTGATTGGGATGGAGGGGACGGCACGGCCGGTTGCGCAGAGGCGAGGCCCACCAACCAGTCGAGCTGCCGCTTCTCCTCCGCTATCTCCAGGGCCTCGGACAGCCGGTTGTCGTCTCGCGCGCACGCCATTGACATCTGGTATTTGCCGGCGACGGTGATGATGCCCCTGGGACCCGGCATCTTGAGCTTGAGGTAGGCATAGTGGGGGATCTCCATGAACTTGACAAGAGTCGACCAGCCCAGCAATGCGTGGAAGGGACTGTCAAGGTCCACTACCACGAACAAGACCGGCTCGCGGCGGAAGTGACCGGCATCGCCGAAGAGGACGTCGAGCTTGATCTTGCCGACAGGGGCGCAGGACTTTCCCGGCACGATGCTATGGAAGACGGTCCGACTCGTTTTTAGGTCCTCCACCTTGAGCCCCAGCTTGAGCAGGGTGTCGAGGTAGAGGATGTTGATGCTGCTGCCTCCATCGATCAACACCCGCGAGAAGCAGCACGAGCATCTCTCAGAGGCGATGGTAGGATCGAGGACGAGGGCGTAGCTACCAGGGTTCGGCATCACGGCCGGGTGGTCCGCCCGGCTCCAGGTGACCGGCTTCTGGGACCAATGATTGAACTGGGGAGTCGCGGGCATGGTGGCATTCACCTCGCGGTGCAGCCGTCGCTGGGCGTGCTTGTCCATCTCTTCGCTGGTGAAGACGACGTAGCAGTCATCATGTTCGGGGTACCGGTCGTGCAGCCGGTCACCGTTCCGAGCCGGGGCGGGGTCCGCCTGGCCCGGGCCGGGTGCCGGAGCCGGTGTCGGAGCGCGGGCTGGCTGCACGGGAGGAGCCGGGGGCCGTCCCCCCGAGCCAATCGCTGTGAGAAGCTGCATTGTCGGAGCGTGTGCGTAGCCGGCTTGGCACCGGAGTGGTTTTTGCAGGGGAGGTCAAGCATTTGCTCGAAATTCAGCTTGGGCTGCTAGGCGGCCTTGCCGGTGCGCTAGCCCTGACCGGAGGCCTGGCCGGCCGGATGCTCCTCCTCGATGGAGGTGACCTGCCGGCTCCCGTAGAGGGAGTCGGGCTGGTCATTCTTGCGCTTGCCGTTCTGCTACTGCCGGTTGTCGGCCGCCACCCGTGGCGCGGCGGGGGCGTAGCCGGCTTCGCCGGTGCCTTAGCCTTCATCCTCATCGAGGAATCGGCCATGGCATATTTGTCCGCTTTGGACAGCAAATACGCCAGGGAGGTTGGCTCGGAGCACAAGAGCATGTGCTTGAGGGGGTGCCATCGCAGCAGCCTTCGATGAAGTACTGGATGGCCTGTACCTCATGCACTCCCTCGGAGGAGTTGTGGAGCTCGGTCCAGCGCGTGAGGTAGTCGCGAAGGGGCTCTTCCGGCCCCTGGACGCACATGGCCAGCTCGTAGGGCCGGCCAGGTCGTTTGTAGGTGTTGGTGAAGTTGCGGACGAAGGCCTCCTCGAAGTCAGTCCAGGTGTTGACGCTGTCGGCAGCCAGGTTGTTCAGATAGGTGTGGGCCGAGCCGATCAGCATGAGGGGGCATAGCGGACGGCTACGCGCTTGTTCCCCCTCGCGATGCCGACGGCGGTGGTGTAGTCGATCAGCCAGTCCTCTGGCTTGGCAGCCCCGATATACTTCGGGGTGTCACGGGGGAGTGTGAAGCCGGGCGGAAAAGGCTCGTTGCGGATCCAGGGACCAAAGCAGGCGGGGCCAATCGAGGCCTCCTCCTTGAGGAGAGACGACTGCGCCAGCCGGTCAAGATGGAGCCGTGCGTCGTTGTCGCTGTGGGGGACGCGCGGTCCGAGCCGGGCTACAAGCTCGGGGTAGATGGCCAGCGGGATGGACCGTGCCGGTTCCTGCCTCGGAGGCGGAGTATGCCCATGGATGCGCCGGCTGCCGCTAGCCAGCGCCTCATCGCGGCGGTGGCTGCCAGCCGGATTGTTGCTGCGCCAGCTGTTCAACAGTCGGCTGCTCGTTTCCGCGTGACGAGGGGCGCTGAGCATTGCTCCCCCGGGCATTCCGGACGGAGGGATGAGGGGTGCTAGAGTGCTGAGCCGGTCGGCGGTCAGCAGCCCCAGTGTCCTTGCCCTCAGGACGGGGAAACTTGGAGACGGCCCCACCGGGCGTAAGGACGACCTGTTGCGTGTTGGCGGTGTTGATGAGGTCCTTGATGTGTCGCTCGCGTGCGGCCCACTCCTCTCCCTCCAAGGTTGCCAAATCCTCGTAGGCAACCTTGGCGGCGTGCAGGTTGGCCGCGGGGGTGTCGTAGACGGGGAAGCGGCCATCGAGGATTTCTGTGACCATGCGGCCGCGTTCTCACACAGCACCACGCCGGCTAGGCTCGGGGCCAGCCGGGGTGAGACCGTACGTGGAGTTGTATTCCTGCTGCGCGGCCTCCATCTGGTGCCGCTCGGCAACGAGGGCGCTGGTGTCTTCGAACAGCAAGCGACGGGCCACCTCTAGCTCCGCTCTGGCGGTGGCCGGGTCTGCCATCATAGCGATAGGAGTGCCCAGACCCCGGAGGGTGGCGGCGAGTGGGTCGGAGGTGCCAGCGCGAGCGGCGGCTGCGTCGGCCTCGGCCGCCCGCACACGGCTCGAAGTGGTGGAGGAGACAGTGACCATCACTACCACACAGGTGTGAGGGCCAATGGCCCCGCCCATGGCGAGCGTGCCCACGGACGAGGGAGGGTTGGTGTAGTCGAACACCCAACTAGGGTACTCGTCGGCCTCCGGTTCTTCGGCAAGGCTCAGCTTGCTGAACCACCCAGCGAGCACGGCGATGTCGAGCGCGAGGTCGCGGCCGAGGCACTCGTCAGAGATGTCGGATGCGTTGACCGCAAGGCCCACCGAAGCAAGCCCCACAAGCCCGCGGTTCCGCCCGGACGCGAGGCGGCCGGGGGAGGTGGTGAAGGGTCCTGCCCGGAGCGTGACTCCGGCCGGCGCCGCGGACGGCCCCATGGTGGGCGCCAACTGTCGTGGTTTGGTCACGACAGATGCCATAGGTAGGCTTATCGAGAGGGGCTGAAGGACGGCGGCGAGCTCTGGGAGCAGGGTTAGGCACAAGCGGTGGGGGACACACGATGTACCCAGGTTCGGAGCCCTTCGTGGGAGGTAACACCCCTAGTCCTGCTTGATCTAGTTGAGACAATGGTCGGATTACAATGGCGCTCCTTGAGCTGTATGGATCGTGGAGGAAGAAAGAGCTAGCCCGCTCTTCTGCCTCCCTACATGCGTGCGTGTGTGAAGTGGATGTGAAGAGAGCTGGGAGATCCGCCGACCCCTTGCATGGAGTGGTTGGGGCGTGTCGGCACTGTTGGAAGCCCGGTCACCGTCTGCCAGGGTCAGAGGCCCTGACACCTTCCCTGTGGCCACTCCGGCGCTGACCCCCGATGGGATGGGGGCCACTGTCGCCACACATGCCCTATCGATGGTATCCAATGCGCAGCCGGCTGGAGGGGGCCAGGCAGCAATGCCCCCAGCTGGCCGGCACGTCGTAACCGGCGGGGCGCAGCCGGCAGGCACTGGCCAAAGGGCTGCTACCGGCAGGGCGTAGACGGACCGCAGGGGGAGGCGGCCCTCCCTTTGATTGCGTTAGAAGGTCGAAGCAAAGGGGGCGCTTGAGGCTACCCCAGGGTCATCCCCCCGTCAGCACGCGGGGCTACGAACTGTACCTAGAACAGACGAGCTTCGTCTCCTTCTTCCCTCGAGGCAAACAGCTGATTGGCGTCCACCACACTCTTCTGGAGATCGAAGGAGGCACCTGAGGAATGCCACACCTGGGTAAGCAATTTGAATTTGCTATCTCCGAAGACACACTATAGTAAGTATGGCTTACCATCCATTATGTCCATCGCTTGGCAGACCTGCTCCTCATAGAACTGACTGTTCACCCGCTCCTTCTGAAGATCGGTCTTTAGGGTGGACAGTTCGTCCATGCTCTCCTTGCCCTTCTGCTCAAGGGCCTCGCACTTTTGGCTGGCGTCCTTGAGCTCCTGTTGGACCTCCGCCACACAAGCCTCATGCTTGTCTCTGGTGGCTCGCATGGGTGGAGAGGGCGGTAGTCGCTTCTTTGGCCACAGCCCTCTCGACGACCACTTGGTCTTTTGCTTGTTGGAGCTCGGTCTTGAGCCTCTCCACCTCTTTCACCGAAGCTCTGTAAACATTAAACACTATGAAAAACTACATTGATAGTGTTCGGGCAAAGGTATTCGGATTTTTTTTGACCTAACTTGTGCCTCGTCGAATCTTCTACTGAGGGCATCAACTTCATCCTCGGAGCATTTAAGCTTCCGATTCAGTTCGTCCAGCTCGGGGCCATTTATGGCCGCTGCTGATGACAAAGCCTGCATTACACATACAGTTGACTTGTTACATGGGTTCTATACTCCCGAACTATAGTCAATCCGATCATATGTTCAACCTTATTAGGGGCTAATCTAACATTCCAGACACATAATTTGAATCTAGTCCGAAATAGGATCAATGATTGACCCCTAGGTAAGTTTTTTCAAACTCACCTAGGGCTTGGGGGTTGCCGTGTATATAATCATAAATAAGCATTTTTGCAGATAAGAATGTCGCTTGACTTACTTGAAAGCCCGCCAGGAGATCTTTGAAGGCATCCTTCAGTCCGTTATCGATGGACTGAAAGCTTTGCAATACCGCACCCATAAGGGTGCGGTGCTCCTCGGCGATGGAGACGCTTGATAAAGCCTCCTCCATGACCGGTCACCCATTGGTCGGTAGCACCGGTGGTGATCAGACAACCCGATCACCAACCGGGATTTGAACCGTTGTCTCTAGAGGCGTTGTGCGCTCCGGGCATGCCCTTAGAGGGGACTGAGTGGCCGCTCATCTGTCCTCCTTAGTATATGGGAGGGGGACTTCCCCCCGATCTTTGGTGACCAAGGTGTTAGCCTCGGCCATGATGACGTCTCCCCCGCTGCCAGTGCCCGTCTCCAAGGCTTGCTGGGATGACAGCTCTGTGGTGTCCTTCGTGGCGCCTGGAGTAGCGAGATGCGACGCATTTCTGCTCTATGCTAGTTCAGTGGGCGGGGTCTCCCCGTCCGATACTTGATCGGTGGGAAGAACACGCGGGGGGCTGTGAAATCAATAAGTACCCGCATGTTAATAAAAACTTTAAACCAGTTAATGAAGAGAAAGGGGATATTCGTATCCTAACCTTCGAGCGGGGGGCTTGACCCTGAGGCTCCTTTGTGGAACCGACTCGAAGTCATCGGACTCAGTGTATGAGTCAGAGTTGTTGTCTGTCAGGATCACCTGTGTCCGACATGTTTTCTTCTAGAGAGGAGGGGGTACATCCTCTGGGGCACCCGCTGACGCCGCACTCTTTCTCGTGAGGGGGGAATCGCCTTCCCCCATGACTTCAACCTCCTCCTCTTCCTCCTGGTCCTCCTCTTCCTCTTCCTCCTCGTGCTCCTCTTGATTCGAGGAGGCATGAGTTTCCTCAGACACAGTCTCTGACTGGTCCCGGATGCAAAGGCCGCCTCGACCTGGTTTCTTCTTCTTCTCTTTCTTCGTGGGGGCCTCATAAGGCTTCACCATGAGCATTTTTGCTAACAGCCCGGACCTCGCGTCTTCGGGATGAGGCGCCGGACTATTGATGTTAATGGCTTTATTTAGCCATGTCTTCAAAGGGACGATCGGAAAAAATGTAATGGATCCTCTCTGAGAAAACTAAAGCCGACCAAGCAGAATTGTACCGTGCCTCGGAGGCGGTCTTGGCGGCCTGCAGACCCATGTCTCCCCCTTCGGATGTCTAGCTCTTCTGTGACTTGAAGAGCGCCTTGCATAGCTTCTCCCTTGTAGTGCAGAAGAGGTTCTGGATTGTGGGTGCATCGTCAAGTTGACGAGCCCACAAGGGAGTATCCCGGCGCAGGCAAGGGAGGATGCGTCTCCGGAGCATGACCTGGACCACATTGGTCAGCTTGACGTCCTTCTCGATTATGCAGCCGATGCGCTTCTGCAGGTCACTCACCTCCTTGCTCGGTCCCCAGCTAAGGCCCTTTTAGAGCCTTGAAGCTAATCGGGTGGGGACCGGATCGGAATTCGGCAGGGGGAGTCTGGCCTTCTTCCCGTGGCTCAGTGATTTAGAACCACTCCCTCTACCACACCTTAACGGTGTCGATGAAGGTACCTGATGGCCGTGCGACGCGGGTAAGCTTGCCAATGACGGCTCTGCCGCAGTCCGCATGCTTGCCTCCGACGCACTTCGGCTTGACATTAAATATTTTGAGCCAAAGCCCAAAGTGCGGCTTGACCCACAGGAAAGCCTCGCAGATGAGGATGAACGCTGATATGTGCATAAAAGAGTTCGGCGGGAGGTCATGGAAGTCGATGTCGTAGAAATAATCAGCCCCCTGACAAACGGGTGGAGCGGGAAGCTCAATCCCTGATGAAGTGGTGTAGGAAGACCACCCTTTCGCCCGGCCTGGGAGTGGGGATCACTTGGGCCCCCTCCGGTGTGCGGTGAGGGATGTCAGTGGAGAGATAGCCGGCCTTCTTGAGGTCAAGGATGTCCTGGTCGGTGAACGTGGAGGCCTCACAATGGCCGTTGGAGCCGGAGCCCGCCATTGGTGAGCTTGGAGCTGTGGGGTGGAAAACCTAGATGTGTGCTTTGTAGGCGCAGAGGAATGGGAGGCAGAGAAGGCGAATGGGGAGCATGAATAGGCTTTGGGGTTTTCTTCACCTTTTATGAGGCTTATCGATTCGATCTCCCCTCGCTACGCCATGAATCCCTCCGCTTCCCAAGACGTGCGAGCCGTTGCATGCGCATGATTAAACATATCCCGTGTAAGATGGGGCACGATCATCACATTGATAGATCGTGTTGATTAAAACGGCCTCGAACCACGAATCGAGCCTTTGTAACTGGCCTAGCGGTCGTGGTAGGCCATGACCTTTCGTCAAGGAGGCTTTCAGGATACGTTATTTTACCCCTTGACGTTTGTCCTTCAAGGCCAGCCTATTTACGATGTTCGGATGCACAACTATGCAGAAAGCTACTTGTCATCGGAGGTCGAATGGAGTTCGGCGGGAAGAACTCACCTCGCAAGCCGAAGACTCTGATCGTGTGAAGCAATTGAAGTTGAGACCCTTGGCATTGTATGCAAGTTCAGGCTACTGGGGAGTCCTGGATAAAGGGGTCCTCGGGAGGCTGACCTATTTCTATGGGCTAGACTATATGGGCCACTTACCGAACACAAGATTAACTGAAGAAATTATCTTCAAGATGGAAGCTTCGGGAAGTATGGCTTGTGCTCCATGTTTGATGTAGCGAATAGGAATCTTTATCTCTTCTACGTGTAACCGACCATGTGAAAACCCTAATACCCTCGGCATCTATAGAAGACGGAGGGTTTTGGGTTGTATGGAAAACAACTCATCTAGGGTTAGCTATTTGATCTCAAGATAGATCAACTCTATAACCCCCCATATCATCAATATAACCAAGAACGACGTAGGGTATTACCTCCATAGGAGGGCCCGAACCTGGGTAAATCTGTGTCCGCTTCGTCTCCTGTTACATCAGTTCAAGTCTCACAGTTCGGGACCCCCTACCCGAGATCCGCCGGTTTTAACACCGACAGATAGCGAGGCGTGTATTTGTATTATTGCCATCAAGAATAAAAACTTTGGGTTTTCATCATATTGCTTGGGTTTATCCCTCAACATCATGCCATATTACTTAAGGCGTTACTCTGTTCTTTATGAACTTAATACTTTAGATGCACGCAGGAGTCGGTCGATGTGTGGAGTAATAGTAGTAGATGCAGAATAGTTTTGGTCTACTTGACATGGACGTGATGCCTATATGCATAATCATTGCCTTGGATATCGTCATAACTTTGCGCTTTTCTATCAATTGCTCGACGGTAATGTGTTCACCCACTGTATTATTTTCCTTCAAGAGAGAATCCTCTAGTGAAACCTATGGCCCCGGGGTCTATTTTCCATTATATATTTTCAGGTCTATAAACCAAAAATACCAAAAATACCTTGCTGCAATTTTATTTACTTTTATTTAGTTTTACTTTTAGTAATATTTAATATCTATCTCTATCAGATCTCTTCTTTGCAAGTGACCGTGAAGGGATTGACATCCCCTTTATAGCGTTGGGTGCAAGTGTTTAATTATTTGTGCAGGTGTATAGATTGGGGCCTTGTTCGTACCTCCTACTAGATTGATACCTTGGTTCTCAAAACTGAGGGAAATACTTATCTCTACTTTGAAGCATCATCATTTCCTCTTCAAGGGCAAAACCAACGCAAGCTTAAGAAGTAGCAGGAAGAATTTATGGCGCTGTTGCCGGGGAGGATACATAGCAAGTCAGGAAAAGAACTCCCCCGTCAACTCACCAGTTCTGGCGTCGTTGCTGGGGAGGATACAAAGCAAGTCAAGACAAGAACTCCCCCATCAACTCGCCAATTTTTGGTGCCGTTGCCGGAGAGGTGTACATCAAGCCTACCAAGTACCCATCATAAACTCATCTCTTGCATTTACATTTTTTGACATTTGTCTCTCGTTTTCCTCTCCCACACTTGCCTTTTTATTCGCCCTTCTTCCGTTCGTCTTTTAGTTTGCTTTTTCTTTGCTTGTGTGCTAAATTGCTTGCTTTGTCATGATGACTCAAGAGAATACCAAGTTATGTGACTTCTCCAATACTAATAATAATGACTTTATTAGTACTCTGATTGCTCCCGCCACTAGTGCGGAATCTTATGAAATTAATGCCGCTTTGCTAAATCTTGTTATGAAAGAACAATTTCCCGGCCTTCCTAGTGAAGATGTCACATCCCATCTCAATACTTCCGTTGAATTGTGTGATATGTAAAAGAAGAAAGCTGTGGATAATGACATTGTTAAATTGAAGCTATTTCCGTTCTCACTACGAGATAGTGCTAACACTTGGTTTATATCTTTGCCTAAAAATAGTATTGATTCATGGTATAAGTGTAAAGATTATTTTATTTCCAAGTACTTTCCGCCCGCTAAGATCATCTCCCTTAGGGACGATATAATTAATTTTAAGCAACTTGATCATGAGCATGTTGCACAATCTTGGGAGAGGATGAAATTAATGATTATAAATTGTCCCACACATGGTTTGAGTTTATGGATGATTATACAAATTTTTTATGCGGGATTGAATTTTGCATCTAGAAATCATTTAGATTCCGTCGCAGGTGGTACTTTTATGGAAATCACAGTATGAGAACCTACTAAACTCCTAGATAATATATTATGGCAAATTACTCTCAATGGCATACCAAAAGATCTCCTACTAGTAAAAAGGTGCATGCAATTGAAGAAATAAATACTTTGAATGGAAAGATGGATGAATTAATGAAATTGTTTGCTAGTAAGAGTTCTCCTATTGATCCTAATGATATTCCTTTGTCTTATTTGATTGTAAATAATAACGAATCTATGGATGTGAGTTTTGTTGGTAGGAACAATTTTGGTAATAATGTGTATAAAGGTAATTTCAACCCTAGGCTGTTTACTAGTAATTACTCCAATAATTATGGTAATTCCTACAACAATTCCTATGGAAATTATAATAAGATGACTGCTGATCTTGAGAATGATATTAAAGAATTTATTAGTTTGCAAAAGGTTTTCAATACTATGATTGACGAAAAATTGCTCAAGATTGATGATTTGGCTAGGAACATTGATAGAATTTCTCTCTAGATTGATTCTTTGAAAATTAGATCTATTCCACCCAAGAATGATTAATGAGTCTCTAAAAGTTGTGAGAATTTGTATGGATGAATGTAAAGAAAGAACCACTAGGATCTGTGATAAACGATAATTGTTAGTAAAAGCGTGGTCTTCGATTTCTTGTGAAAATAATGATGAAGATCTTAAAGTGATTGATGTGACTCCTATTTAATCTTTATTTTCTAATATAAATCTTGATAAATATGGGACTGGAGATAATTCAACTTTAATTAGAAGGTGTCCCAATGATTTGGAGTTTGTAGATCTTGATGCAAAAATTGATAAAAGTAGGATTGAAGAGGTCAAAACTTTAAGTAGCAATGAACCCACTCCTTTGGATTTCAAGGATTTGAATTATGATAAGTTTTCTTTGATAGATTATATTTCCTTGTTGCAATCCATGTTGAATTCTCATCATGCTTATAATCGAAATAAAGCTTTTACTAAACATATCGTTGACTATGATGAATTCATTTGAAGAAAAACTTGAGTTGGAAGTTTCTATACCTAGAAAGATTTATGATGAGTGGGAACCTACTATTAAGATTAAAATTAAATATTATGAGTATCATGCTTTGTGTGATTTGGGTGCTAGCGTTTCCACTATTCCAAAAACTTTATGTGATGTGCTAGGTTTTCGTGAATTTCATGATTGCTCCTTAAATTTGCATCTTGCGGATTTCACTATAAAGAAACCTATGGGAAGGATTAATGATGTTCTTATTGTTGAAAATAGGAATTATGTTCCCATAGATTTGATTGTTCGTGGTGTAGATTCCAATCCTACATGTCCTATTATTCTTGGTAGACCTTTCCTTAGAACGATTGGTGCAATTATTGAGATGAAAGAAGGAAACATTAGATTTTAATTTCCATTAAGTAAGGGCATGAAACACTTCCCAAGAAAGAAAATTAAATTACCATATGAATCTATTATGGGAGCTACTTATGGATTGCATACCAAAAATGATAATACTTAGATCTATTGTGTTATGCCTAGCTAGGGGCGTTAAACAATAGCGCTTGTTGGGAGGCAACCCAATTCTATTTTTATGTTTTTTGTTTTGTTTATATTATTGAATAAATTACAAAATATTACCTATGTATTAATTGTGTTTTAGTTTTTTAATTAGTGTTTGTGCCAAGTACGACCTTTGGGATGGTCTACAGTGATAGTTGATTTTGTTGGAAATATGCCCTGGAGGCAATAATAAAATGGTTATTATTGTATTTCCTAGTTCATGATAATTGTCTATTATTCATGCTATAATTGTGTTAACCGGAAACCGTAATACATGTGTGAATACATAGACCACAACGTGTCCCTAGTGAGCCTCTAGTTGGCTAGCTCGTTGATCAATAGATGGTCTCGGTTTCATGACCATGGACATTGGATGTCGTTGATAACGGGATCACATCATTAGGAGAATGATGTGATGGACAAGACTCAATCCTAAGCATAGCACAAGATCGTGTAGTTCGTTTTCTATAGCTTTTCAATGTCAAGTATCATTTCCTTAGACCATGAGATTGTGTAAATCCCGGATACCGTAGGAATGCTTTGGGTGTGCCAAACGTCACAACGTAACTGGGTGGCTATAAAGGTACGCTACGGGTATCTCCGAAAGTGTCTGTTGGGTTGACACGAATCGAGACTGGGATTTGTCACTCCGTGTGACGGAGAGGTATCTCTGGGCCCACTCGGTAAGACATCATCATTATGAGCTCAATGTGACTAAGGAGTTAGTCACGGGATGATGTATTACGGAACGAGTAAAGAGACTTGCCAGTAACGAGACTGAACAAGGTATGCGGATACCGACGATCGAATCTCGGGCAAGTACCATACCGATAGACAAAGGGAATTGTATACGGGATTGATTGAATCCCTGACATCGTGGTTCATCCGATGAGATCATCGTGGAGTACGTGGGAGCCAACATGGGTATCCAGATCCCGCTGTTGGTTATTGGCCGGAGAGGTGTCTCGGTCATGTCTACGTGTCTCCCGAACCCGTAGGGTCTACACACTTAAGGTTCGATGACGCTAGGGTTATAGGGAAAAGGTATACGTGATTACCGAAGGTTGTTCGGAGTCCTGGATGAGATCCCGGACGTCACGAGGAGCTCCGGAATGGTCCGGAGGTAAAGATTGATATATAGGAAGTCCAGTTTTGGTCACCGGAAAGTTTTCGGGCTCATCGGTATTGTACCGGGAGTGCCGGGAGGGTGCCGGAGGACCCCCGGGAGGGGGTGACGACCAAAGGACCTCATGGGCCCTTAGAGGAGGTGTGCCAGCCCATATTGGGCCAGCCAATACCTTCTAGAAAGGGCCCATGCGCCAGGGATCTGGAGATAGAGGCAAAAGGGATTTAAAAGGGGGGGGTCCACCTCCCGTGTGGGAGGAGGACTCTCCCCCCCACTTCGGCCGAATCCCTCCTCCTTGGAGGAGGGGCCAAGCCAGCCCTCCCTCTCCTTCCTCCTATATCTATGCAAGGGTTTGGGCAGGTTAGAGACGACGAACTCTTTCTCTCTCGCTGCAGCCCTATTCTGCTTCTTCCTCCTCCGCAGTGCTTAGGCGAAGCCCTGCCGGGATACCTTGCTACTCCACCACCACCACGCCGTCGTGCTGCTGCTGGAGCTCTTCCCCAACCTCTCCTTCCTCCTTGCTGGATCAAGGCGTAGGAGACGTCACCGGGCTGCACGTGTGTTGAACGCGGAGGTGACGTCCGTTCGGCACTTGATCGGATCTACCGCGATCTGAATCGCTGCGAGTACGACTCCATCAACCGCGTTCTTGTAACGCTTCCGCTTAGCGATCTTCAAAGGTATGAAGATCCAATCTCTCCCCACTCGTTTGCTGGTTTCTCCATAGATAGATCTTGGTGACACGTAGGAAAATTTTGATTTACTACTACGTCTCCCAACAGTGGCATCATGAGCTAGGTCTATGCGTAGAATCTATGCACGAGTAGAACACAAAGCAGTTGTGGGCGTCGATTTTGTTAATATGCTTGCCGTTACTAGTCTTATCTTGATTCGACGGTATTGTGGGATGAAGCGGCCCGGACCAACCTTACACGTACGCTTACGTGAGACCGGTTCCACCGCCTGACATGCACCAGTTGCATAAGGTGGCTAGCGGGTGTCTGTCTCTCCCACCTTAGTCGGATTGGATTCGATGAAAAGGGTCCTTATGAAGGGTAAATAGCAATTGGCATATCACGTTGTGGTTTTAGCGTAGGTAAGAAACGTTCTTGCTAGAAACCTATAGCAACCACGTAAAAACTTGCAACTACAAATTAGAGGACGTCTAACTTGTTTTTGCAGCATATGCCTTGTGATGTGATATGGCCAGAAGGATGTGATGTGATGCATTGTGATGTATGAGATTGATCATGTTCTTGTAATAGGGTTCACGACTTGCATGTCGATGACTATGACAACCGGCAGGAGCCATAGGAGTTGTCTTATTTATTGTATGACCTGCGAGTCAATCACAAACGCCATGTAATTACTTTACTTTATTGCTAAGCGTTAGCCATAGCAGTAGAAGTAATAGTTGGCGAGACAACCTCATGAAGACACAATGATGGAGATCATGATGATGGAGATCATGGTGTCGTGCCGGTGACAATGATGATCATGGTGCCCCGAAGATGGAGATCATAGGAGCAAGATGATATTGGCCATATCATGTCACTATATTGATTGCATGTGATGTTTATCATGTTTACATCTTATTTGCTTAAAACGACGGTAGTAAATAAGATGATCTCTCAATAAAATTTCAAGAGAAGTGTTCACCCTAACTGTGCACCGTTGCTAAGGATCGTTGTTCCGAAGCACCACGTGATGATCGGGTGTGATAGGTTCTAACGTTCGCATACAACGGGTGTAAGCCAGATTTACACACGCGAAACACTTAGGTTGACTTGACGAGCCTAGCATGTACAGACATGGCCTCGGAACACGGAAGACCGAAAGGTCGAACATGAGTCGTATAGAAGATACGATCAACATGGAGATGTTCACCATGGATGACTAGTCCGTCTCACGTGATGATCGGACACGGGCTAGTTGACATGGATCATGTGTCACTTAGATGACTAGAGAGATGTCTATCTGAGTGGGAGTTCATTGAATAATTTGATTATGTGAACTCGATTATCATGAACTTAGTCTAAAATTGCCTTTAATATCTATATTGTAGATCCAATGTCCAACACAAATGTCAACCTCAATTTCAACGCGTTCCTAGAGAAAACCAAGCTGAAAGATGATGGAAGCAACTATACGGACTGGGTCCGTGGCTTGAGGATCATCCTCATAGCTTCCAAGAGATTGTATGTCCTTGATGCACCGCTAGGTGACCCACCCATTCTCCCAGCGGACCAAGACGTTACGAACGCTTGGCAGTCATGCTGCGATGATTACTCCCTTGTTCAGTGCGGCATGCTTTACAGTTTAGAATCGGGGCTCCAAAAGCGTTTTGAGAAACACGGAGCATATGAGATGTTCCAAGAGCTGAAACTGGTTTTCCAAGCTCATGCCCGAGTCGAGAGATATGACATCTCTGACAAGTTCTTCGGCTGTAAGATGGAGGAGAACAGTTCTGTTAGTGAGCACATCCTCAAGATGTCTGGGCTTCACAACCGCTTGACTCAGCTGGGAGTTAATCTCCCGGATGACTCATTCATTGACAGAATCCTCCAGTCGCTTCCACCTAGCTACAAAAGCTTTGTGATGAACTACAACATGCAGGGGATGGAGAAGTCCATTCCTGAGTTGTACTCGATGCTGAAATCAGCAGAGGTCGAGATCAGAAAGGAGCATCAAGTGTTGATGGTAAACAAGACCACTAGTTTCAAGAAAGGCAAGGGTAAGAAGAACTTAAAGAAGGACGGCAAAGCTGTTGCCGCGCCCGGTAAGCAAGTTGCCGGGAAGAAGAAGAACAAGAATGGACCCAAGCCTGAGACTGAGTGTTTCTATTGTAAGGGTACCGGTCACTGGAAGCGGAACTGCCCCAAGTACTTAGCGGATAAGAAGGTCGGCAACGTTAAAGGTATATGTGATATACTTGTTATTGATGTGTACCTAACCAGCACTCGTAGTAGCTCCTGGGTATTTGATACCGGTGCAGTTGCTCACATTTGTAACTCCAAGCAGGAGCTGCGGAATAAGCGAAGGTTGGCAAAGGACGAGGTGACGATGCGCGTCGGGAATGGTTCCAAGGTCGATGTGATCGCCGTCGGCACGCTACCTCTACATCTACCTTCGGGATTAGTTTTAAACCTTAATAATTGTTATTTAGTACCAGCTTTGAGCATGAACATTGTATCTGGATCTCGCTTGATACGAGATGGCTACTCTTTTAAATCCGAGAATAATGGTTGTTCTATTTATATGAGAGAAATGTTCTATGCTCATGCCCCGCTGGTCAATGGTTTATTTTTGATGAATCTCGAACATGATGTTACACATGTCCATAGTGTGAGTACCAAAAAGTGTAAAGTTGATAACGATAGTCCCACTTACATGTGGCACTGCCGTCTTGGCCATATTGGTGTCAAACGCATGAAGAAGCTCCATGCTGATGGACTTTTGGAGTCACTTGATTTCGAATCATTTGACACATGCGAACCATGCCTCATGGGCAAGATGACCAAAACTCCGTTCTCCGAAACAATGGAGCGAGCAACTGACTTGTTGGAGATAATACATACCGATGTATGCGGTCCAATGAGTGTCGAGGCTCACGGTGGCTTCCGTTATGTTCTCACCCTCACTGATGACTTGAGAAGATATGGGTATGTCTACTTAATGAAACACAAGTCTGAAACCTTTGAAAGGTTCAAGGAATTTCAGAGTGAGGTCGAGAATCAACGTGACAGGAAAATAAAATGCCTACGATCTGATCGTGGCGGAGAATATTTAAGTCACGAGTTTGACACGCACCTTAGGAAATGTGGAATTGTTTCACAGCTCACGCCGCCAGGCACACCTCAGCGAAATGGTGTGTCTGAACGTCGTAATCGCACTCTATTGGATATGGTGCGATCTATGATGTCTCTTACCGACTTACCGCTATCATTTTGGGGATATGCATTAGAGACTGCCGCGTTCACTTTAAATAGGGCACCGTCTAAATCCGTTGAGACGACATCATATGAATTATGGTTTGGAAAGAAACCTAAGCTGTCGTTTCTAAAAGTTTGGGGTTGCGATGCTTATGTGAAGAAACTTCAACCTGAGAAGCTCGAACCCAAAGCGGAAAAGTGCGTCTTCATAGGATATCCCAAAGAGACTATTGGGTATACCTTCTACCTACGATCCGAAGGCAAAGTCTTTGTTGCCAAGAATGGATCCTTTCTCGAGAAAGAGTTTCTCTCGAAAGAAGTAAGTGGGAGGAAAATGGAATTTGATGAGGTAATTGTACCTTCACTTGAACCGGAGAGTAGCGCAGCACAGGAAGTTGTTTCTGTGGAGCCTACACCGGCTAGAGAGGAAGTTAATGATGATGATCATGAAACATCAGATCAAGTTGCTACTCGAAGGTCCACTAGGACACGTTCCGCACCAGAGTGGTACGGTAATCCTGTCCTAGAGATCATGTTGTTGGACAACGGTGAACCTTCGAACTATGAAGAAGCGATGGCGGGCCCGAATTCCGACAAATGGCTTGAGGCCATGAAATCCGAGATAGGATCCATGTATGAGAACAAAGTATGGACTTTGGTGGACTTGCCTGATGATAAGCGAGCCATTGAAAATAAATGGATCTTTAAGAAGAACACTGACGCAGACGGTAATGTGACCGCCTATAAAGCTCGGCTTGTCGCTAAGGGTTATCGACAAGTTCAAGGAGTTGACTACGATGAGACATTCTCACCCGTAGCGATGCTAAAGTCTGTCCGAATCATGTTAGCAGTTGCCGCATTTTATGATTATGAGATCTGGCAAATGGACGTCAAAACGGCATTCCTTAATGGCTTCCTCAAGGAAGAACTGTATATGATGCAGCCGGAAGGTTTTGTTGATCCTAAAGATGCTAACAAGGTATGCAAGCTCCAGCGCTCCATCTATGGGCTGGTGCAAGCATCTCGGAGTTGGAACATTCGCTTTAATGAGGTGATTAAAGCGTTTGGGTTTGTACAGGTTTATGGAGAACCCTGTATTTACAAGAAAGTGAGTGGGAGCTCTATAGCATTTCTTATACTTTATGTGGATGACATGCTGATAATGGGAAATAATATAGAACTCTTGGAAAGTATCAAGGCCTACTTGAATAAGTGTTTTTCAATGAAGGACCTTGGAGAAGCTGCTTACATATTAGGTATTAAGATCTATAGAGATAGATCAAAACGCCTCATTGGTATTTCACAAAGCACATACCTTGAGAAGATATTGAAGAAGTTCAATATGGATCAGTCCAAGAAGGGGTTCTTGCCTGTGTTGCAAGGTGTGAGATTGAGTACGACTCAATGCCCGACCACGGCAAAGGATAGAGAAGAGATGAGTGCCATCCCCTATGCTTCAGCCATAGGCTCTATCATGTATGCCATGCTGTGTACCAGACCTGATGTGAACCTTGCCATAAGTTTGGTAGGGAGGTACCAAAGTGATCCCGGAGCAGAACACTGGACAGCGGTCAAGAATATCCTGAAGTACCTGAAAAGGACAAAGGACATGTTTCTCGTTTATGGAGGGGCCAAAGAGCTCGTCGTAAAGGGTTACGTCGATGCTAGCTTCGACACAGATCCGGACGACTCCAAGTCGCAAACCGGATACGTGTATATTTTGAATGGAGGGGCAGTAAGCTGGAGCAGCAGCAAGCAAAGCGTCGTGGCGGCATCTACATGTGAAGCGGAGTACATAGCTGCTTCGGAAGCAGCAAAGGAGGGAGTCTGGATGAAGGAGTTCATCACCGACCTAGGAGTGATTCTGAATGCGTCGGGCCCGATGACTCTACTCTGTGACAACACTGGAGCTATTGCCCTTGCGAAGGAGCCCAGGTTTCACAAGAAGGCAAGACACATCAAACGCCGCTTCAACTCCATCCGTGATTACATTCAGGAGGGAGACATAGATATTTGTAAAGTGCATACGGATCTGAATGTCGCAGATCCGTTGACTAAACCTCTCTCACGAGCAAAACATGATCAACACCAGAATGTTATGGGTGTTCGATTCATCACAATGTAACTAGATTGTTGACTCTAGTGCAAGTGGGAGACTGTTGGAAATATGCCCTAGAGGCAATAATAAAATGGTTATTATTGTATTTCCTAGTTCATGATAATTGTCTATTATTCATGCTATAATTGTGTTAACCGGAAACCGTAATACATGTGTGAATACATAGACCACAACGTGTCCCTAGTGAGCCTCTAGTTGGCTAGCTCGTTGATCAATAGATGGTCTTGGTTTCATGACCATGGACATTGGATGTCGTTGATAACAGGATCACATCATTAGGAGAATGATGTGATGGACAAGACTCAATCCTAAGCATAGCACAAGATCGTGTAGTTCGTTTGCTATAGCTTTTGAATGTCAAGTATCATTTCCTTAGACCATGAGATTGTGTAACTCCCGGATACCGTAGGAATGCTTTGGGTGTGCCAAACGTCACAACGTGACTGGGTGGCTATAAAGGTACGCTACGGGTATCTCCGAAAGTGTCTGTTGGGTTGACACGAATCGAGACTGGGATTTGTCACTCCGTGTGACGGAGAGGTATCTCTGGGCCCACTCGGTAAGACATCATCATTATGAGCTCAATGTGACTAAGGAGTTAGTCACGGGATGATGTATTACAGAACGAGTAAAGAGACTTGCCAGTAACGAGATTGAACAAGGTATGCGGATACCGACGATCGAATCTCGGGCAAGTACCATACCGATAGACAAAGGGAATTGTATACGGGATTGATTGAATCCCTGACATCGTGGTTCATCCGATGAGATCATCATGGAGTACGTGGGAGCCAACATGGGTATCCAGATCCCGCTGTTGGTTATTGGCCGGAGAGGTGTCTCGGTCATGTCTACGTGTCTCCCGAACCCGTAGGGTCTACACACTTAAGGTTCGATGACGCTAGGGTTATAGGGAAAAGGTATACGTGATTACCGAAGGTTGTTCGGAGTCCCGGATGAGATCCCGGACGTCACGAGGAGCTCCGGAATGGTCCGGAGGTAAAGATTGATATATAGGAAGTCCAGTTTTGGTCACCGGAAAGTTTTCGGGCTCATCGGTATTGTACCGGGAGTGCCGGGAGGGTGCCGGAGGACCCTCGGGAGGGGGTGACGACCAAAGGACCTCATGGGCCCTTAGAGGAGGTGTGCCAGCCCATATTGGGCCAGCCAATACCTTCTAGAAAGGGCACATGCGCCAGGGATCTGGAGATAGAGGCAAAAGGGATTTAAAAGGGGGGGGTCCACCTCCCGTGTGGGAGGAGGACTCTCCCCCCCACTTCGGCCGAATCCCTCCTCCTTGGAGGAGGGGCCAAGCCAGCCCTCCCTCTCCTTCCTCCTATATATATGCAAGGTTTTGGGCAGGTTAGAGACGACAAACTCTTTCTCTCTCGCTGCAGCCCTATTCTGCTTCTTCCTCCTCCGCAGTGCTTAGGCGAAGCCCTGCCGGGATACCTTGCTACTCCACCACCACCACGCCGTCGTGCTGCTGCTGGAGCTCTTCCCCAACCTCTCCTTCCTCCTTGCTGGATCAAGGCGTAGGAGACGTCACCGGGCTGCACATGTGTTGAACGCGGAGGTGCCGTCCGTTCGGCACTTGATCGGATCTACCGCGATCTGAATCGCTGCGAGTACGACTCCATCAACCGCGTTCTTGTAACGCTTCCGCTTAGCGATCTTCAAAGGTATGAAGATCCAATCTCTCCCCACTCGTTTGCTGGTTTCTCCATAGATAGATCTTGGTGACACGTAGGAAAATTTTGATTTACTACTACGTCTCCCAACAGATTTGATCTTGCTGAAAACAGAAACTTTGACGCCTGGTCCAGGAATTTTATAAATTCATAGAAGCGTCAATTGGATTTGTATTTTTTTTAAATGATATGAAAATTTCACAGATTTTCCTAATTTTTCAGAATTTCTGGAGTTACAGAAGTATTCTAAGTTTACAGATTTCTAGAAAATGTTCTGTTTTAGACAGATTCTGATTTCTATGCTTTGTTTGCTTATTTTGATACAACTATGGGTAGTATCAGGGGGTATGAAGCATGGAAAAGATGGAATAAAGTAGATATTACACCAATATAAATAAAGAATGAGTTTACAGCAGTACTTAAAGTGGTGATTTTATTTTCTTATACTAATGGATCTCACGAGTTTTCTGTTGAGTTTTGTGTTGCGAAGTTTTCAAGTTTTGGGTAAAGATTTGACTGACTATGTAATAAGGAGTGGCAAGAACCTAAGGTTGGGGATGCCAAAGGCTCCCCAAGGTAGTATTCAAGGACAACCAAGAGCCTAATCTTGGGGATGCCCCAGAAGGCATCCCCTCTTTTGTCTTCAATCCATCGGTAAATTTACTTGAGGCTATATTTTTATTCATCACATGGTATGTGTTTTGCTTGGAGTGTCTTGTATGATATGAGTCTTTGTTTTTTAGTTTGCCACAATCATCCTTTCTATACACACTTTTTGAGAGGGACACGCATGAATCGCGAATTTATTAGAATACTCTATGTGCTTCACTTATATCTTTTGACCTAGGCAATATGCTCTAGTGCTTCACTTATATCTGTTTAGAGCATGGTGGCGGCTTTATTTTATAGAAATTATTTAACTCTCTTGCTTCAATTATATTATTTTGATAGTCTCTAAAAAGCATTGTAATTTGTTTAGGTTATGAATTTAGTCCTAATATGATGGGCATCCAAGAGAGATATAATGAAAACTTTCATATAAAAGTGCATTGAATACTATGAGAAGTTTGATTCCTTATGATTGTATTGAGATATAAAGATTGTAATATTAGAGACATGCTAGTGAGTAATTGTAGATTGGTAGAAATACTTGTGTTAAAGTTTGTGATTCCCGTAGCATGCACGTATGGTGAACTATAATGTGACGAAGTCGGAGCATGATTTATTTATTGATTGCCTTCCTTTGTGTGGAGGTCGGGATCGCGCGATGGTTAACTCCTACCAACCCTTCCCCTAGGAGCATGCGTGTAGTACTTTGTTTTTATGACTAATAGACTTTCGCAATAAGTATGTGAGTTCTTTATGACTTATTTTGAGTACATGGATTATACACACTCTCACCCTTCCACCTTCGCTAGCCTCTCTAGTATCGCGCAACTTTCGCCGGTGCATTAAACCTGCCTTCCTCAAAACGATCACCATATACCTTCCTCAAAACAGCCACCATACCTACCTATTATGGAATTTCCATAGCCATTCCAAGATATATTGTGATGCAACCTCCACCGTTCCATTTATTATGACACGCACCATCATTGTCGTATTGCTTACCTTGATCGTAAGATAGCTAGCATGATCATGGACGTGGTGTTTCTACACCCGAGCTCAAATGAGCTCGGTGAATAGTAACATCGAAAAAAATTCAAAAATGTTCAAAAATTCCGAAAAAAATTTAGTGAAAACACTGACAAAAGTTTTCAGTGCCCACCAAATTTCATCACAAAATAACATTTGTGGAAGTCGTAGCAAAAATAACAAAATTGATGCTTAAAAAGTGTTATTTTTGATAACATTTTGGGGTACTAATTTTATTTATTTATTCATGACTTCTACAAATGTTATTTTTTGATAAATTTTGCAAGCATGGAGAACTTTTGTCAATGTTCACACCTAAAACAAATTAGAATTTTTTGAAATGGTTTTCAAATTTTTTTCGATTTTACTGTTCATCCCGAGCTCAGATGAGCTTGGGATCAGAACATGACTTTCCGCATGATGATGTCATTGCTATGCTAGATCATTGCATATCCCGGTACACCGCCTGAGGCATTCATATAGAGTAATATCTTGTTCTAGTATCGAGTTGTAAATTTTGAGTTGTAAGTAAATAAAAGTGTGATGATGATCATTATAGAGCATTGTCCCATGTGAGGAAAGGATGATGGAAACTATGATTCCCCCACAAGTCGGGGTGAATCTCCGAACTTTATGAAAAATAAAAGAGGCAAAAGAAGCCCACCAAAATAAAAAAAGGGAGAAAATAAAAAAATGAGAGAAAAGAGATAAGGGGCAATGCTACTATCCTTTTTCCACACCTGTGCTTCAAAGTAGCACCATGATCTTCATGATAGAGAGTCTCCTATATTGACATTTTCATATACTAGTGGAAATTTTTCATTATAGAACTTGGCTTGTATATTTCAACGATGGGCTTCCTCAAATTGCCCTAGGTCTTCGTGAGCAAGCGAGTTGGATGCACACCCACTTAGTTTTTTTTTGAGCTTTCATACACTTACAGCTCGAGTGGATCTGTTACACGGCAATCCCTACTCACTCACATTGATATCTATTGATAGGCATCTCCATAGCCCATTTATACACCTAGTTGGTGTGATACTATCTCCTTCTTTTGTATTCTCCACAACCACCATATTCTATTCCACCTATAGTGCTATGTCCATGGCTCACGCTCATGTATTGCGTAAGAGTTGAAAAGGTTTGAAAATATTAAAGTATGAAACAATTGCTTGGGTAAAACCAAGGTTGTGCATGATTTAATACTTTGTGTGATGAATATGGAGCATAGCCAAACTATATAATTTAGTAGGGATAGCTTTCTTTGGCCATGTTATTTTGAGAAGACACGGTCACTTTATTAGTATGCTTGAAGTATTAGTATTTTTATGTCAACATTAAACTTTTGTTTTGAATCTTATGGATCGGAATATTCATGCCACAATAAATAAAATTACATGTATAAATATGTTAGGTAGCATTCCACATCAAAATTTCTGTTTTTATCACTTACCTACTCGAGGACGAGCAGGAATTAAGCTTGGGGATGCTCGATACATCTCCAACGTATCTATAATTTTTGATTGTTCCATGCTATTATATTACCTCTTTTGGATGTTTTATATGCATTAATATGCTATTTTATATTATTTTTCGGACTAACCTATTAACTTAGTGCCCAGTGCCAGTTTCTGATTTTCCCTGTTTTTTGAGTTTTATAGAAAAGGAATATCAAACGGAGTCCAAACGGAATAAAACTTTCGCGATGATTTTTCTTGGACCAAAAGACATCTAGAAGATCTAGAGAAGAGGTCGGAAGACCTGGCAGCAGACAACAAGCCACCAGGGCGCTCCCTAGGGGGCGCTCCCTGGCTTGTGGGTCCCCTAGAAGCCTTCTAACCCTAACTCTTCGCCTATATATTCCCATATATTCCCAAACCATCATAGGGAGCCACAAAAATACTTTTCCACCGCCACAACCTTCTGTTCCCGTCAGATCCCATCTTGGGGCCTTTTTTCGGTAATCTCCCAAAGGGGGATTCGATCACGGAGGGCTTCTACATCAAATCCATTGCTCCTCTGATGAAGCGTGAGTAGTCTACCTCAAACCTATGGGTTCATAGCTAGTATCTAGATGGATTTTTATCTCTCTCTCCGATCCTCAATACTATGTTCTCCTTGATGTTCTTGGAGATCTATCCGATGTAATCTTCTTTTGCGGTGTGTTTGTCGAGATCCGATGAATTGTGGATTTATGATCAGATTATCTATGAATATCATTTGAATCTTCTATGAATTCTTATATGAATGATTTCATATCTTTGTATTTTCTTCGAGTTATTGGTTTGGTTTGGCCAACTAGATCGGTAGTTCTTGCAATGGGAGAGGTGCTTAGTTTTGGGTTCAATCTTGTGGTGTCCTCACCCAGTGACAAAGTAGGGGTAGTGAGGCACGTATTTGTATTTTTGCCATCAAGGATAAAAAGGTGGGTTCTCCATCATATTGCTTAAGTTTATCCCTCTACATCATGTCATCTTACTTAAGGTGTTACTCTGTTATTTATGAACTTCATACTCTAGATGCAGGCAGGAGTTGGTCTATGTGTGGAGTAATAGTAGTAGATGCAGAATCGTTTTGGTCTACTTGACACGGACGTGATGCCTATATGCATAATTATTGCCTTGGATATCGTCATAACTTTGCAATTTTCTATGAATTGCTCGACGGTAATTTGTTCACCCATCATATTATTTTCCTTCAAGAGAGAAGCCTCAAGTGAAACCTATGGCCCCCGGGTCTATTTTCCATTATATATTTTCAGATCTATAAACCAAAAATACCAAAAAATACCTTGCTGCAATTTTATTTACTTTTATTTAGTTTTACTTCTAGTAATATTTTATATTTATCTCTATCAAATCTCATCTTTGCAAGTGACCGTGAAGGGATTGACAACCTATTTATAGCGTTGGGTGCAAGTGTTTGATTGTTTGTGCAGGTGCATAGATTGGGGCTTTGCTTGTACCTCCTACTAGATTGATACGTTTTCTCAAAACTAAGGGAAATACTTATCTCTACTTTGCTGCTTCACCTTTTCCTCTTCAAGGGAAAAACCAACGCAAGCTCAAGAAGGAGCAGGGAGCGGTAAGCTGGTGCAGTTCCAAGCAGAGCGTGGTAGCCGATTCTACATGCGAAGTAGAGTACATCGCAGCCTCGAAGGCGGTGAAGGAAGGTGTCTAGATGAATGAGTTCATGACAGATCTTGGAGTAGTGCCTAGTGCACTGAATCCAATGGCTCTATTCTATGACAACACTGGTGACATTGCTTTGGCCAAGGAACCAAGGTTTCACAAGAGGACCAGACACATAAAGCGACGCTTCAATTCCATCCGCGTTTATATCAAGGAGGAGGACATAAATATTTGCAAAGTATAGACGGATTTGAATGATGCAGACCCATTAACTAAACCTCTTCCAAGGGCTAAACATGATCAACACCAGAACTGTATGGGTGTTAGATTCATTACAATGTAAATCACATAGTGATGTCAGCTAGATTATTGACTCTAGTGCAAGTGGGAGACTATTGGAAATATGCCCTAGAGGCAATAAAAAATGGTTATTATTATATTTCCTTATTCATGATAATCGTTTATTATCCATGCTATAATTGTATTGATTGGAAACACATTGCATGTGTGGATACATAGACAACATTGTGTCCCTAGTATGCCTCTAGTAGACTAGCTCATTGATCAAAGATGGTCAAGGTCTCCTAGCCATAGACATAAGATGCCATTTGATAATAGGATCACATCATTGGGAGAATGATGTGATGGACAAGACCCAAACTATAAACATAGCATATGATCGTAGTAGTTTATTGCTATAGTTTTCTGCATGCCAAGTATCTGTTCCTATGACCATGAGATCATGCAACTCACTGACACTGGAGGAGTACCTTGTGTGTATCAAACGTTCCAATGTAACTGGGTGACTATAAAGGTGCTCTATAGGTATCTCCGAGGGTGTCTGTTGAGTGGGCATGGATCAAGACTGGGATTTGTTACTCCGTGTGACGGAGAGGTATCTCAGGACCCACTTGGTAATACAACATCACAACAAGCCTTGCAAGCAATGTGACTAAATTGTTAGCCATGGGATCTTGTATTACGTAACGGGTAAAGAGACTTGCCGGTAATGATATTGAACTAGGTATGGAGATACTGACGATCCAATCTCAAGCAAGTAACATACCGAAGAACAAAGGGAACAGCATACGGGATTAACTGAATCCTTGACATAGGGGTTCAACCGATAAAGAACTTCGTAGAATATGTGGGAACCAATATGGGCATCCATGTCCCACTATTGGTTATTGACCGTATAGGTGTCTCGGTCATGTCTGCATAGTTCTCAAACCCGCGAGGTCTGCACACTTAACGTTCAGTGACGTTTCGGTAGTATAGAGTTATATATGGTGGTGATCGAAGGAAGTCCCGTTTTGGTCACCGGAAAAGTTTTAGGTACTTCGGTAGTGTATCGGGAGTGCTGGGAGGGTACTGGGGGACCATCAGGAGGGGCCTCTCATCCCAAAGGGCCTCATGGGGTATGGGAGGAGGCATACCAGCCCCTGGTGCACTGGACAAAGCCCCAAATAAGTCTCATGTGGCTAGGGGTGGGAAAACCCAAGAGGTGGAAAGGTTTTCCAAGTGGGGAGCAATCCTACTCCTAGTAGGATTGGAGTAGGACTCCTCCACCTCTCCCACTTTGGCCGAAGCCTAGGGGGCAACCCTAGGGCGCCGGCCTCCCTCTCCTTCCTCCTATATATACTGGAGGGGAGAGAGGGCAGCCACACCAGAAAACCCTAAGCCACGGTGCAGCCCTGTCTCCCCGATAGATCGTTCCCTCTAGTTTTGACAATGCTTAGGTGAAGCCCTGCCGGAATAGTCCCACCACCGCCGTCGCGCTGACGGAGAACTCATCTAGCTCTTCGCTCCCTCTTGCTGGATCAAGAAGGTGGAGATCGTCATCGAGTTGTACATGTGCTAAACGCGGAGGTGTCATCCGTTCGGCGCTAGATCGGGACAGATCGTGATTGGATCGCGGGACGCTCGGTGATTTGGATCGTGAAGACATTCGACTACATCAACCGCTTTTCTTAAGGCTTCCCTCTTAGCAATCTACAAGGGTATGTAGATCCACTCTCCCTCTCGTAGATGCTCATCACCATGGATAGATCTTGCGTGTGCATAGGAAAATTTTTGTTTCCCATGCAATGTTCCCCAACATCAACATCTAGTGAGGAAACTGATAAGGATTTTTAGGGAAAAGAGACGAATGATGTCAATTAGACTATTTGTTTATGCTCTATCCAACATAACAGTGTGTTGTAGGATGGTAACTACGAACTCCGTAGCCTTCTATTAGTACAAGTACTACCCATACTGAGTTGTCACACGACAATGTCTAAATCTTTTTCTTGTTTAGTGGTTCCCAAAGAAGTTTCAAGATTACCTCGCAAAGTACATGATTGGTGGACGTGAAATGAAGGTGAAGTATATCATCGAGACTACAATGATTATTGATAAGTCATAATGAAGACAGCGAAGAATGGGTAGGCGACCATCACTAGGGGTTGGCCTAGAGTCGTTTGTGCGTTAGGCATGCAGGAGGGCATAATATTGGCATTCTGCTTCACCTTCTCTAGCAATGAGAATGTATTTAGACTCTCCCTTTAACGTCTTTAATACAATTGTGGTTCCATAATTCTTTATTTGTCCCTTCTATAGTTTTCTTTTTTCGGCGAATTGATGCTTATGTACTTCTTGAGTATATGTACATGTGAATCGAATTATGAATTTATTCTTCAACCTATGTTTAAACATGTTTCGATATGAAATACACGATTCACTACTTTCAGATTTAAATTATGAACGTGATATTAATTTATGGGTAAATTATGCTCTGCGGGCAATTACAATGTACATAGTTTGAGAAAGCAAAATGTATGCGATCAACTTCAAGATCACACGCATTTCTCCACTCGTGATGTGTGCTATGAATCTCTATTGCGCACAGGATCAGCTAAGAAATAACGTGTGAGATTAACAACACTAGCCCATAGATATACTTCACATCAAGTGTTTGTGATAGTCACCTTATCACACACGATTTGGTACCATATATTGTTTATGATGTCATTCCCATCGTAAATGTTTGTCCAAGAAGAGCGTGCGATGGGCCTTCATCCGACACAAGTAGTATGGATGACACGTTTGGGACATTTTATAAATCATAAACGTTTATCTATAGAGCAACGTGTGGGATATATTCAACCTTCATATACGGGGTTTTAAGGATAAACATATGCACTCTCATATCATATCACAGAAGGTCATAGTAGACTTAAATGTGTGTGATATACGCCTCATCCTACACAGTTTACAATCATGAACTGTCTGTGATATAGCACGCATCATCAACGGTGTGGCACATAATAGCGTGTGCGATGCTAATATGATCTTACACGAGTAGCGAAGATGGGTCGTATGGGAAATATGACATATCTCAAATGGTTGAGTGATGACTCTTGTTTGTGATATATGTGTACATCCCATATGCTTAGTTTTGTTAACCATTTGCATTTGTTGATCACCATCACCGACGATTTTTCCATGTCATGTGGGATGGACCCCCCTATGCCCACACACGCAAGGCGAGAATTTAAATGTTTGTCGCGGGAAGGGGTTAAAAACCATTTGTATAGTACGTCAATGCACCAGCGATTGTTGATTCCAAAGTTACTATTCACACTGATCATGCTACTATTAAATATCTGATGGAAAAGAAAGATGTTAAGCCTATACTAATTAGGTGGCTACTTTTACTTCAAGAGTTTGGTTTGCATATTATTGATGGAAAGGGATCTGAGAATCCTATAGGAGATAACTTGTCTAGGATGGAAAATGTTCTTGATGACCCTCTGTCTATTGATGATAATTTTCCTGATGAGAAATCAGTTGTTATTAATGCTTCTTGTAGTACTCCTTGGTATGTAGATTATGCTAATTACTTTGTTGCTAAATATATACCACCTAGTTTCACATCTCAACAAAATAAAATGTTCTTCTTTTATTTAATACATTACTTTTGGGATGACCCACATCTACATAAAGAAGGAGTGGATGGTGTTATTAGACGTTGTGTACCTGAGCATGAACAGGAACAGATCCTATGGAAGTGTCATTCCGAAGCCTATGGAGGGAACCACGCAGGTGACAGAACTGCACCCAAGGTATTACAGTCTGGTTTTGATTGGCCTACTCTTTTCAAGGATGCTCGTAAATATGTCATCTCTTGCGATGAATGTCAAAGAATTGATAACATTGGTAGATGCCAGGAAATGCCTATGAATTATTCACTTGCAATTGGACCATTTGATGTTTGGGGTTTTGCTTATATGGGACATTTTCCTTCCTCTAATGGGTACAATCATATTTTAGCTGTTGTTCATTACGTTACTAAGTAGGTAGAAGCTATTCCAACTAGTAGTGTTGATCACAAAACTTCTATTAAAATGCTTAAAGATGTTATTTTCCCGAGGTTTGGAGTCCCTAGATATTTAATGACTAATGGTGTTTCACACTTTATTCAAGGTGCTTTCCATAAACTTCTAGCTAAATATGATGTTAACCATAGAATTGCATCACCTTATCATCCTCAGTCTAGAGGTCAAGGTATGTTAAGTAACCGGGACATAAAATTGATCTTGCAAAAGACTGTTAATAGATCTAAAATTTGAGAATTAAACTAAGAAACTTGACGATGCATCATGGGCTTCTAGAACTGCTTATAAAAATCCTATGTGAATGTCCACATATAAAATGGACTATGGAAAAGCATGTGATTTACCTCTTGAGTTAGAACATAAAGCTTATTGGGAAATTAAAGAACTAAACTATGATTTCAGTCTTGCCAATGAGAAGAGGTTATTTGATATTAGTTACATAGATGAATGGAGGACACAAACCTATGGAAATGTCAAGTTGTTTAAAGGAAAAGTTAAAATATGGTTGAGGGAGTCCTGGATTAGGGGGTCCTTGGGAGGCCGAACTATCTCTATGGGCTGGACTATACGGGCCGCTTACCGATCACTGGAATCGGTTGAAGGCCCTGTCTCCAAGATGGAAGCTTCGGGCAGCACGGCTTGTCCTCCATGTTTAATATAGTGAATAGGAATGTTTATATTTTCGGTGTGTAACCGACCATGTGTAAACTATAGATACCCTCGGCGTCTATATAAGCCGAACGGTTTTAGGTTGTAGAGATAGAACAACTCGTCTAGGGTTAGCTATTCGATCTCGAGGTAGATCAACTCTGTGACCCCCATATCATCAATACTATCAAGCAGGCTGTAGGGTATTACCTCCATTGGAGGGAATGATACGTCTCCAACGTATCTATAATTTATGAAGTATTCATGCCATGTTTAAAATAATTCTATATGATTTTGGTATGATTTTATTAGAACTAACCCGGACTGACGCTGTTTTCAGCAGAACTACCTTGGTGTCGTTTTTTGTGCAGAAATAAAAGTTCTCAGAATGGGATGAAAATTTACGGAGAATATTTTTGGAAAATATAAAAAATATTGGAGCGAAGAGCTGGGCCAGGAAGTGGACGAGGAGGCCACAAGCCTGATGGGCGCGGCCACCCCCCTGGTCGCGCCTAGCGAGCTTGTGGGCCCCTCAAGCACCCCCTTGGCATGGGATCGATGCCAAAAATCCCTATAAATCTATAAACCATAGCAAAGAAACCTAGATCGGGAGTACCACCACCGCACACCTTCGGATCCACGAAAAACCAATCTTGGCCCTCTTCGGCACCCTGCCGGAGGGGGCACCATCACCGGAGGCCATCTTCATCGTCCCGGAGGGGCCATCAACACCATGGAGGCCAAGGACCAGAGGGAGAACCTCTCCCCATAGAAGGGGGAGGCCATGGAGGAGGAAGCACGAGGGGGGAACCTCTCCCCATCTCTCCCGGTGGTGCCGGAGTGCCATCGAGGGAACCATCGCCGCGGTGATCGTCTTCATCAACATCACCTTCTTCATCACCATCCTCATCTCCTTTTAGAGGTCAACTCTCCTGCATCCCGTTGTAATCACCTACTTGAACATGGTGCTTTATGCTACATATTATGATCTAATGATGTGTTGACATCCTATGATGTTTTGAGTAGATTACTTTTGTCCTTTGGGTTGATTGATGATCTAGATTGGTTTGAGTTGCATGTTTTATTATTGGTGCTATCCTATGGTGCTCTCCATGTCTCACAAGTGTGAGGAATCCCCGCTTTAGGGTTTGCAATATGCTTATGACTCGCTTATGGTGGGTGGCGTGAGTGATAGAAACACAGACTCGAGTAAGTAGGTTGTTTGCATATGGGAATAAAGAGGACTTGATACCTTATAATGCTATGGTTAGGTTTTACCTTAATGATCATTAGTAGTTGTGGATGCTTGCTAGAGTTCCAATCATAAGTGCATATGATCCAAGTAGAGAAAGTATGTTAGCTTATGCCTCTCCCTCATATAAAATTGCAATAATGATTTCCGATCTTGTTAACAATTGCCTAGGATAATTCTGCACACCGACCCATCATTATTCCACATTCACTATTTGTAATATATTGTAATATTATGATAACAACACCTATTTTTATATTTTAGTTCTCCGATATCATGAAAAGCTATCCTCTTCATACCCACAACGTAGTTTTATTTCTCGTTTCTAGTTGGAAGCAAACGTTCGGTGTACGTAGAGTCGTATTGGTGGCAGATAGGACTTGAGAGAATATTTATCTTACCTTTAGATCCTTGTGGGTTCGACACTCCATACTTATCACTTCCACATTTGGAAATTACTACGATGATTCCTTGCACTTGGGGATTATCAAGCTCTTTTCTGGCGCCGTTGCCAGGGAGCAATAGCATGGGGTTGATATTCTCGTGTATGATTGTTTGCTTTCTTCACTAAATAGATTTTGTTTTCCCATTTTACTTTCTGTGGTTGTGGGTGAAACAAACAAAAAAATAAAAATACAAAAATATTTACTTTCCCCTTTTGCCTAACAAGTTTTTCAAAAAGAGAAGTGATAGGAAGGTTGTGCATTGGAGAAGTGAGGCTCAACCTTGAACACTTGTGTTCATGCTCATGGAAACAATGTAGAATTTGTCATAGAAGCTTCTGTAAAATAATTATCCCCTTTTATATATCCATTGTATTATAAAAATAATGTGCCAAGATTTGCTTTTAGGACGATTAGATTGCTTGTTTGGTGTGTGCGGTGCAAAAACAGAAACTTCGGCTGTAGTGCGTGAATTTACATTTTTTTACTGGAACGTAAAAAGTTTCTGGAATTTATACACAGTAATGCTATGAAAAAAAATTGATTGTTCCTAAATTTTCAGAATTGTTTGAGTTACATAAGTATACGAAGTTTCCAGATTACTACAGACTATCTTGTTTTTAACAAATCATGTTTTCTATGCATTGTTCTCTTATTTTGATGAATCTATGGCTTGTATCAAGGGGTATGAACCATGATGAAGAGGTACTACAGTATATATAATGCTAATATGAACTTTTAATGAGTTCACAACAGTACTTAAAGTAGTAATTTGCTTTATTATACTAACGGATCTCACGAGGGTTTTTGTTAAGTTCTGTGTGAATGAAGTGTTCGAAGATCGCGGAGGTATCGATATAAGAAGAATACGGAGAGACAAGAGTTCAAGATTGGGGATGACCAAGGCACCCCAAGTAAATATTTCAAGGAGACTCAAGCACCTAAGCTTGGGGATGCCCCGGAAGGCATCCCATCTTTATTATTCAACAATTATCGGTATACCTCAGTTTTTGTTTTATGCACATGATATGTGTCTTTAATGTTTGTCTTTTCCTTTATGCTCCCTTATAGTATGAGATAGTCTTTGATGTATTTGTATAATGCTCTTTGTGCTTCACTTAAACCTTTTGAGTATGGCTTTATAGAATGCTTCGTGTGCTTCACTTAAACCTTTTGAGTATGGCTTTATAGAATGCTTCGTGTGCTTCACTTATATATTTTGAGTTTGGATATTGGTTAATATATATTAATTAATAATTCTCTATGAACTTCACTTATATCTTTTAGAGTATGAATATAATGAGCATCATAATTTGGCTTGGAATAGTATCATTGTAATAAAGTGCCAAGTAAAGCCTTTGGGATAGTGCGGATACTTGCTTGTTTGATTCTGTGCAAAAACAGAAAGTTTTGCATCTAGTATTCGAATTGTCTGATTTTACTGGAGAGTAAAAAATTCTAAGAAATTTACAAAACATTTATATGAAAATTCTGTAATATTTCCTAATTTTTAAGAATTTTTAGAGGCAGGTAAGTATGGTGATCATTCAGATCTTTACAGACTGTTCTCTTTTTGACAGATTCTGTTTTACATACATAGTTTGCTTGTTTCAAGTGTTCCTATAGCTTATATTGATTAATATAAATTATGGGAATGATATAATACAGTAGGTATCATGGGGTAACAATTATGAATCTTGTCCGTACAATACCTAAGTGAATGATTTATCTTTATTACACTAACCCTTCTCACGAAGTTTTGTTAAGTTCTGTGTGATTGAAGTTTTCAAGTTTTGGGTGAGATACCGATATGAGGGGAATAAAGAGTGACAAGAACCCAATATTGGGGATTCCCAAGGCACCCCCAAGGTAATATTAAATGAACACTCAAGCGTATAAGCATGGGGATTCCCCTAAAGGCATCCCCTCTTTCGTCTTCAACACTATCGGTATATCTTACTTGGAGCTATATTTTTATTCGTCACATAATATGAGTTTTGCTTGGAGCGTCATTTTATTTTTATTTTTCTCTGTTAGGTGTTATTTATAATATTTTTTTCAATAAAAATTTCCAAGAATTGCCTTAGGATGCTTGCATTGCATGTTTTATGTGTGATGTGTAAAAAACAGAAACTTTTGCTGTAGTGTTTGAATTTTCATATTTTACTAGAACGCGGAAAGTTTCTGAAATTTTTACAAAGTATTTTAATATAAATTCCTTAGAATGTCCTAAATTTTCATAATTTTTAGAGTTCATAGGTACACTGGTTTAATAAATTACTATAGACTGTTCTGTTTGGACAGATTGTTGTCATAGTTTTGCTATCTACTTATCATATAGTTTCCATAGCCTATATTGGTATATATAAATTGTGGAAATGATAGTATACAGTACATGATGTTTGAAAATTATTGTGCAACTTGTCTTGGCAGTACATGAAGTGTTAATTTGTTCTTATGTGTACTAACCTATCTCACGAGTTCTTTTTGAGTTTTGTGTGAATGAAGTTTTGAGAATAGGTGAAACCGGGATATGAGAGGATTGAACAAGATGCAAAAGATCAAGCTTGGGTATGCCCAAGGCACCCCAAGAAAATATTTCAATAACTCTCAAGTATCTAAGCTTGGGGATGCTACGCATCCCACCTCTCTTCATCAACAATTATCGGTTAGCCTATGTTGAGCCTAAATTTTTATTCGTTCACATGATGCATGCTATTCTTGGAGTGCCATTTTTATTTTGTTTGATGTTTCAATAAAATCATTGGATCTGAAATTTTGAATAAGATAGAGTCCCCACATTGATATTTATCTAATTAACTACGTGTTGATCTTCACTTATATCTTTTTGGAGTAGATTGTCATTAACTCTCGTGCTTCACTTTTATCCTATGAGTAAATGGTTGAATGAATTTAATATCATAAATATGAAATTAAAAATGCTTCATATACTTATCCCATGGGGAGTAGTGACTTCACAAGTAATAGGTATAGGTGGTGAAATTTATTGAAACATAGCAAACACCGCATTGGTCACTTGAACAATTCATGAAAGAATATTGAAGGAAGAGAGATTCCACATATAATTATACTATCTTGGACATCTTATCTGATTTTGAATACCCATTAACTATTTTCAAACTTGAGCAAATTAGTTGAAGTTGGACAAGGAAGACAACTTAATGAGTTATGTTTGGGTATATTTGTATAGAAGTTATATTGTTATGGATCCTCCAACATGTGGTGCTTGCTTCCACCTCATACTAGCCAAAACTTCCGCACCAAGTAGAAATAGTACTTGTGCATCCAAACACCATTAAACCAATTTTTCCATAAGAGTCCATTGTACGTACCTATGGATTGAATAAGATCCTTCAAGTAAGTTTTCATCGATGCAAAAAGCAATAAAAATTGCTCCTAGATATGTAAGATCTTTTATTGTAAGGGAAAATAAGTGTTGTACGAATTTGTGATGACAAAGAAATAAAATAAACGTACTACATAATAAAGGTTGCTATCACAAAGGGCAATACAACGTGACATTCCTTTGCATTAAGATTTTGCGCATCCAAAAACAAAAAGCGCATGACAACCTCTGCTTCCCTCTGCGAAGGGCCTATCTTTTATTTTCTAATACTTACCTTTATGCAAGAGTCATGGTGATCTTCAACACTTCATATATTTCGCCTTTATCTCTTGGCAAGCGTCATGTGTTGGGGAATGATCTAGACATATATATCCACACAAATATATTTGATCATGAATTATTATTGTTGATAGTTATCTATACGATAAATAAGTTGGGAGGCGAAACATTAAGCCCCTATATTTCTCTGTGTTCGATGGATGCCATTTGTTCTAAAAATATGCTTTGAGTGCCAATAATCATGGAAGACTATATGATAGTTGAGTATGTGGAATTCGCTAAATCAAAGCTCTTACATAGACCCTTCTTGAAAATAAGATGAATTGCAATTGTTCGATGACTAGGAATATGGTTTGTTAGTTTTCAAGAAACTTTTTGGTCTATACTTTAAACATGTGAATAGTTTGTTACTTGATCATGAGAAGTTGATGATACATATTGATGCTAGAAAAAGTGATTGGAGTTGTCATTGATCAAACTTGTGCACTTGCTAGCATTCATACTTCATAAATTATTTCTTTTATCATTTACCTACTCGAGGACGAGCAGAAATTAAGCTTGGGGATGCTGATACATCTCCAACGTATCTATAATTTATGAAGTATTCATGTCATGTTTACAATAATTCTATATGATTTTGGTATGATTTTATTAGAACTAACCCAGACTGACGTTGTTTTCAACAGAACTACCTTGGTGTCATTTTTTTGTGCAGAAATAAAAGTTCTCGGAATGGGCTGAAAATTTATGGAGAATATTTTTGGAAAATATAAAAAATATTGGAGTGAAGAGCTGGGCCAGGAAGTGGACGAGGAGGCCACAAGCCTGCTGGGCGCTCCCACCTCCCTGGTCGCGCCTAGCGAGCTTGTGGCCCCCTCGAGCGCCCCTCTTGACGTGGGATCGACGCCAAAAATTCCAATAAGTCCAGAAACCATCGAAAAGAAACCTAGATTGGGAGTTCCGCTGCTGCACACCTCCAGAGCCACGAAAAACCAATCTTGGTCCTCTCCGGCACCCTGTCGGAGGGGGTCACCATCATCGGAGGCCATCTTCATCGTCCCGGAGGGGGCATCAACACCATGGAGGCCAAGGACCAAAGGGAGATCCTCTCCCCATAGAAGGGGGCATGGAGGAGGAAGCACGAGGGGGAGAACCTCTCCCCCCCCCTCTCTCCCGGTGGTGCCAGAGTGCCACCGAGGGAACCATCGCCGCGGTGATCGTCTTCATCAACATCACCTTCTTCATCACCATCCTCATCTCCTTTTAGCGGTCCACTCTGCCGCACCCCGCTGTAATCACCTACTTGAACATGGTGCTTTATTCTACATATTATGATCCAATGATGTGTTGCCATCCTATGATGTTTTCAGTAGATTACTTTTGTCCTTTGGGTTGATTGATGATCCAGATTGGTTTGACTTGCATGTTTTAATATTGGTACTGTCCTATGGTGCTCTCCATGTCACGCAAGCATGAGGGATCCCCTCTGTAGGGTTTGCAATATGCTTATGACTCGCTTATGGTGGGTGGCGTGAGTGATAGAAACACAGACTCGAGTAAGTAGGTTGTTTGCGTATGGGAATAAAGAGGACTTGATACCTTATAATGCTATGGTTGGGTTTTACCTTAATGATCTTTAGTAGTTGCGGATGCTTACTAGAGTTCCAATCATAAGTGCATATGATCCAAGTAGAGAAAGTATGTTAGCTTATGCATCTCCCTCATATAAAATTGCAATAATGATTTCCGATCTTGTTAACAATTGCCTAGGATAATTTCGCACACCGACCCATCATTATTCCACACTCGCTATTTGTAATATATTGTAATATTATGATAACAACACCTATTTTTATATTTTAGTTCTCCGATATCATGCAAAGCTATCCTCTTCATACCCACAACGTAGTTTTATTTCTCGTTTCTAGTTGGAAGCAAACGTTCGGTGTACGTAGAGTCATATCGGTGGCAGATAGGACTTGAGAGAATATTGATCTTACCTTTAGCTCCTTGTGGGTTCAACACTCCATACTTATCACTTCCACCTTTGGAAATTGCTATGATGATTCCTTGCACTTGGGGATTATCAGGGCCTGAACCTGGGTAAAACTATGTCCCCTTCATCTCCTATTACCATTCATTCTAGTCTCACAGTTCAGGACCCCCTACCCGAGATCCGCCGGTTTTGACACCGACATTGGTGCTTTCACTAAGAGTTCCACTGTGAACACCCAAGGAATTGATGTCTCGCCTTTTCATCAATGAATAGGTCTGCAACATGGACACTTTTGTCCCCGGACAGATCTTTGCCTTCGGCAGCTTTGTGTTGCATGCCGATCCGACCGGCCATTTAGGCCATGACGAGAGATTTGCCCCTGATTGAGAGGTCAGATTCGGGAACCTAGAGTTCTCTTTGGATTCTCGGGGCGACTTATCACTAACCAGGCTTGCGGCTCCACTTGCCATGCCCGAAGACTTCGAGGCCTTAACCTCGAGTTCCTTCTTCGCTCACGCCAACGGGGTTAACCACGGTGGTGTTCCAATTCCTAGTCCGGATCCGTCCATAGTGCCGGAAGGCCAAACACTCGTTCTTTCCGAACATCCCTCTCATTCGGACACATCGGAGGTTAATCCCGAAAGTTCCGAACAATATGATCTGATCGAGATCTCGGCATTCGACGAAGCCCTAGATCGGATCTCGTCGATGAAATTTTCCAACGACTCAACCCTGATCTATGCTCGGATCGGATACAGAGTGGGTCGGGGCGAATTTTTCAACCCAACCACCACCCACTCGATAGCCACAGTTGAAGATCTAACCGACATGCTGGACTATGCCTCTGAGGAGGCAGAATACATGGATGAAGAGGACTGTGCTCCCACCCCTGTCAACACTAGGCGATGGGCCGCCACTTCTACATACAACGTCTACATGGTGGACACTCCTGACACAAATGGCGACAAAACGCCCAATAATGATGGTGACATGTCGGGTGACGCATCGTCAAGGCACTGTAAACCGCATAAGCGGTCCAAAGGCAAAAAGGGAAGGAAAGCTATTATTGGCACCAGGGATGGAGATACCCCTGAGGACTATGGCAATCCCGCTATCCCCGAACACTGGTTAGAGGGTCGGGAAGGGCCTGAGGACTAGATCAACCCCGACGACTTCAATGACTCCGAGGATGACAATTACCTACCTCCCATCGAGGATGAGGACATCCCAGAAGCCGATGACCTAGACATTCGTGATAACCCTGAAGATCAGGAATTGTTGAGACAGCAGCTCATAGCGACGGCTCACAGCCTGAAAGCAAAGGAACGACAATTCAAAGCCCAAGATGACCTCGATGATCGATGGATGAGAGTCCTCTCAGCTGAGGAGGGATATGGTACCTGTCTGTCGGACCAACCTAAGAGCTATCCACACAGAAGGCTGCTGCTGCAATTTGACGGCGAGCTCACTGATACCCCGTCTCCCAAACATACCCCATACGACAAGCCAGACCGCCCTCCTCACGGGCGTGATAGGACGCTTGACGACACCAGTTATATATCGGCTATGCCCCGATGATGGGGAAAGGATCCACTAGAGCCCAGTGACAGGTTCGACCTGCGAAATGACCTAGACTACAGAGCAGGTCGTACAAGATCCATCTATGGGTCCATAGGCTACTCACCCGATAGACGGCATGGGTACAGACCATGGCTCGACCGAAGCCACATAGGTCGGGTACGTAACCGAGCTCGAACAAATGCTGAATACAGGCATGGCATAGCTCGGGTTCGAGGCGCCGCTCACCCTCTGTGCTTCACGGATGTGGTGATGCAGCATCAGTTCCCAGAGGAGTTTAAACCCGTGAACATCAAACAGCACAATGGGACAGCTGATCCAACTGTATGGATTGAGGACTTCCTCCTCCACATCCACATGGCATGAGGAGATGATCTCCACGCCATAAAATATCTCCCATTAAAACTCAAGGGGCCAGCTCGGCACTGGTTAAATAGCCTCCCCGAAAACTCCAATGGATGCTGGGAAGACCTGGAAGACGCATTCCGATCTAACTTCCAGGGCACCTATGTTCGGCCACCGGATTCCTCCAACCTAAGAAATGTCATTCAGAAGCCCGAAGAGTCTGTGCGGAAATTCTGGAATCGGTTCTTTACCAAGAAGTACTAGATTGTCGACTGCCCGGATTCTGAGGCAATAGCCTCTTTCCGGCATAATATTTGGGATGAATGGCTGGCTCGCCAACTCAGCCAGGACAAACCTTGGACTATGTCCGCCCTTACGTCCCTCATGACCCGCTTTTGCGCGAATGAGGACAATTGGCTCGCAAGGCGCAGCCACAACTCCGAAGACCCCGGAACCTCTAAAGTTCAGGATGGCAACAGGAAACCAAAATGCAACAAGAACAAGCACCGGCACAACAATAATGATACCGATGACACGACCGTTAACGCCGGCTTCCGCAACTCCCGACCGAGGCAGCGGAAGAAGCCTCCTAAAGGCAATTGAGACGGACCTACTCCGGTGGAAAATATCATGGAAAGGCCTTGCCAAATCCATGGGACTCAAGAGAAGCCCACCAATCATACACACCGCAATTGTTGGGTGTTCAAACAGGTCAGAAAGCTCCCATCAGAGGATCAGGGCAAGAGCCCTTGTAGCAAGGACAAGGATGGGCATCGGGGTTCGATTGGTCGCGGACAAAAGGAATTCCCTCCAAAAGTCAAAATAGTAAACATGATATATGCCACCCATATACCTAATAAGGAGAGGAAGCGCGCCCTTCAAGAGGTCTACGCCGTACAGCCTATAGCCCCGAAGTATAACCCATGGTCGACGTATTCGATCACCTTTGATCAGCGCGATCACCCGACCAGTATCCATCACGGGGGTTTGGCAGCCCTCGTCCTAGACCCCATTATAGATGGGTATCACCTCACAAAAGTCCTAATGGATGGAGGAAGTAGCCTTAACCTGATTTACTCAGACACGGTGAAAAAGATGGGCATAGATCCGTCAAGGATCAAACCCAGTAACACTACCTTTAAAGGAGTGATTTCGGGTGTCGAGGCCCAATGCACGGGCTCCGTAACCTTGGAAGTTGTGTTCGGCTCGCCTGACAACTTTCGCAGCGAAGACTTGATCTTCGACATTGTGCCCTTCCGCAGCGGCTATCATGCCCTTCTCGGCCGGACAGCGTACGCTCACTTCAATGTCGTCCCGCATTATGCATACCTCAAGCTCAAGATGTCGGGCCCCAAGGGGGTCATCAATGCTAATGCTAACACGGAGCATTCTTTACGAACCGAGGAACATGCGCTGGCCCTGGCGGACGAATTTAACTACAAAGATGATCGACAAGCTTCGACATCTGTCGTAAAGGCGTGCAAGATTGGGAAGCGAGCTCGGCTCTAGTCCAAACTCCTAGAGCCTTCCTCTCCCCTTAAATAGGGACTTGCCCCGCATCGCACACCCCTAGGACCAGTGAAGCACGTGCCAAGGAGGCATAACTTTTCACTTAAAATTCTATGGGTAGCGGTGGGGAAACGAAGGTGCAAGTCCGACTGGACCGGACTACTACCATCAACACGTCTTCGGACACAACGCAGGGACCATTAAAAGGCCCGCCAATGGCGTAAAGCTCATCCACAATTCAGCGACTTCTCAAGACCTTGTTTTACAAGATCCGTTCGCCGAACAGTACCACCCATCGAGGTGCGCCAAAGAGCAGGAGTAAACTATCAAAAGGGCACATTGAGGACATAAGGCCACCAATCGGAGACCCCTGGTACAACCACTCTTGTGTAATTTCTTTCTTTCAAATACCCGTAAGCAGCCGCCTCAGCAATCCGAAGTTATAAGAGTTGTTGAGAAAAGTATAACAGCGTTGCACATGTTTGTCTCGTCTATCCTTTTTTGGCATATATTTTCCTTTTTCTCCCTCTTCTCGTGATATTGTTCGATATGATGCGATGCACCGGCCAATAGACCGGGGGCTCCAGTTTAGAAAAAATCGCCTTATGTCCAACTTATTATACATTCAGCATCTTGGAATTCACTTTATATGCATTCGTGCCGAACTATGTCTTGGGTCAAAAGTTGGGTTTCCCGGCTCCTGTGCTTGCCCCTTTGCATTCCGCTTGTTCGGCCAAAAGGGCAAAGGGAGCACCCCTGCGATTGTGCTTCCGGATAGTCTGGTGAAGCACCTCAGGGGAGAAACCCGAAAACTAACTGTCATAGTATGCGAGAGCTAGTCTATGAATTCGAGCTTAAAGTGTTATACTTAAACCCTCGTCAGAGGATATCTCGTGTTATATGAAGGGTTTGTTCTTCATACAAACCATGTGATGTTGGCCTTAGCCGCGGTTCATCCGAACATCACAACACTTTGGTCGCTAGTCATCAGCCTCCCGCAGTCCTTTTCGCGCCCCTAAAGCTAAATGAAAGAAATAAAGCACTATGGTCTGATTGTCTGGTCTGCCACACTCTACCGCCTTCGAGTTTTGATAACTCGGCTAAGGGACATGGTGCATTGGCAGGGACACCCCATGCAGTATCTACGTGGGGGCTAAAGCCGACGACTCGCATCTTTCAGTTTCAAACGGCCACACAGGAGTTATAAAGGCATGCAAAACATTGAAAACATGATCAATTATAACATTAAAACTTTAAAATGTCTTCGGATACATTACAACTTATTCATGCATGTTATCTTCCGAACATTGTGACGCTATTGCCCGAGCACCTTCCATTACTCCGATGAAGTAGAGCTCGGGGTGCCTATGTTCCTTCCCAGGAGGCGGCGGGGCGGTGGCTATCATCATCGGATCCAACCCTAGCCAGTGCACCTTGGCCTTTGCAAAGGCCATCTGGGCTCCCACTATGCGGGAGGAACGCTTCACGGTGTCGAGGCAGGGCGAAGCAGTGATCAGCCTCCGCACCAGGCCGAAGTAGCTACCTGGCAGTGGCTCGTCGGGCCATAAGCGGATGCACAGATCCTTCATGGACGGCTCTTCCATCTTGCATAGCTCCATCAGGTGCTTCAGCTGCTCAGCGAGGAGAGGAGGGCGCTCGGGGACTTTGAATTGGTCCCAGAATAGACGAGCTTCGTCTCCTTCTTCCCGCAACGCATAAAGATGATTGGCATCAGCCTTGCTCTTCTAGAGGTCGGAGGAGGAGCCTCAGGAATGCCACACCTGGGTAAGCAACTTGAACTTCCTATCCCCGAAGACACACTGCAGTAAGTATGGCTTACCATCCGTTATATCCTTTGCTTGGTGGACCTCATCCTCAAAAAATCGCATGTCCACCCGCTCCTTCTGGAGATCGTCCTTTAGGGTGGATAGTTCGGCCACGTGCTCCTTGCCCTTCTGCTCAAGAACCTCGCACTTCTGGCCGGCTTATTTCAGCTCCTCCTAGATCTCCGCCACACGAGCCTCATGCTTGTCACTGGTGGCTCGAAGGGAGGATAGTACAGTAGCCGCTTGTTTGGCCGCCGCCCTCTCAACCGCCGCTTCGTCCTTCGCCTATCGTAGCTCGGCCTTGAGCTTCTCCACCTCCTTCGCTGAGTCTGTGCGGTCATTCACACTATGAAAAACTGCATAGACAGTATTCCGTCAAAAGTGTTCGGATTTTGTTTACACTTGCCTTGCGCCTCCTTGAATCTTTTGTTAAGGGTGTCAAGCTCGTCTTCGAAGCGTTGGAGCTTCCGATTCAGCTCATCCAACTTGGCTCCATTCATGGCCGCCGTTGATGATGAAGTCTGTAACACACAAATACTTGTCAGGTTGCAAGGGCTCAATATTTCCGAACTATCGCCAATCTGATCAAATGCTCGGCCCTCTCAGGGCCTACTCTCACATTCCGAATATATCATTTGTATATAGTTCGGAATTGGCTCCATGATTGACCCTAGGTAAGTTTTTTCAAACACATCTAGGGCTCGGGGGCTGCCATGTGTATAATCATATAAATAAATCAATATTTTGCAAACAAAGCGTCGCGTGGTTTACCTAAAAGCCTGTCAAGAGACCTTTAAAGGCCTCCTTCAGTCGTTGTCGACGGACTGAATGTTCTACAATACCGCACCCATAAGGGTGCGGTGCTCCTCGGAGATGGAGGCACTCGATAAAGCCTCCTCCATGACCGGCCACCCATTGGTCGGTGGTGTCGGTGGTGATCGGATAACCCGATCACCACCTGGGGTTTGAACTAGTACCTACGGAGGCGTGGTGTGCTCAGGAGATGCCCGCGGAGGGGATTGAGTGGTCGCTCGCTAGGCCTCCTTGGTATCCGGGTGGGGTACCTCCCCCTGATCTTTAGTGACCGAGGTATTAGCCTCGGTCATGATGTTGTGTCCCCCGCCGCCGGCGCCTGACTCCATAGGAGGATGCTGGGATGACACCTTCACGGTGTCCTTCGCGGCGCCTGGAGTGATGGGATGCGATGCATTCCCGCTCACCGCTAGTTTGACAGGCACGGTCTCCCCGTCCGAAACTTGGTCAGTGGGGAGCATGCGCGGGGGGCTGCAAAGTCGATAAATGCCCTGATGTTATTAAACTATGAAGTTATTAATGACAACTAAAGGAGTCTTCGGATTCTCACCTTCGAGCGGGAGGCTTGACCCTTAGGGTCCTTCGAGGGACCCTCTCGAAGTCATCAGACTCGGTTTCCTAGTCTGAACTGTCGTCGGACAGGATTACCTGTGACCGACGCGCTCTCTTTGGGGTCGGAGGGGGTACCGCCTCCGCGGCGTCCGATGACACCGCTCTCTTTCTTGCGAGGGGGAATCTCCCTCCCCCTCGTCTTCGTCCTCGTCCTCATGCTCCTCTTGATTCGAGGAGGCATGGGTTTCTTCGGACACAACCTCTCGCTGGTCCCTGATGTGCAGGCCTTCTCGGTCTGGTTTCTTCTTCTTCTCTTTCTTCGCAGGCGCCTCATAAGGCTCCTCGGCGAGCATCTCCGCTAATATCCCAGACCTGGGGTCTTCAGGCTAAGGCACCGGGCAGCCGATGCCCGTGGCTTTGCTTAGCCATTTCTGCAAAGGGTGATTGTAAAAGGTGTTGTAAATCTTCTCTATGGAGGACAAAGTCAATCAAGCAAAATTATATCATACCTTGGAAGCAGGTTTTGCAGCGTGTAGACACCAGTCTTCCTCCTCGGCTGGCCAATTCTCTTGCGTCTTGAAAAGCACCTTCCACAACTTCTCTCGCGTAGTGCAAAAGAGGTGCGGAATCGTGGGTGCGTCGTCAAGCGGACAAGCCCACAGGGGAGTATCTCGGCGCTGGCAGGGGAGGATGCGCCGCCGGAGCATGACCTGGATCACGTTGGTCAGCTTGATGCCATTGTCGATCATAGAGCCAATACGCTTCTATAGGTCACTCACTTCCTTGCTCGCCCCCCAGTTCAGGCCCTTTTGGAGCCACAATTTTAGTCTAGTGGGGGGACCGGATCTAAATTTGGCACGAGCTGTTTGACCTTCCTCCAGTGGCTCAGTGATGTAAAACCATTCCTTTTGCCATACCTTGATGGTGTCGATGAAGGTTCCGGATGGCCATACAACGCAGGTGAGCTTACCGATGATAGCTCCGCCGCAGTCGGTGTGTTTGCCACCGACGCACTTCGGCTTGATGTTGAACACTTTGAGCCAAAACCCAAAGTGTGGCTTGACCCGCAGAAATGCCACGCAGACGAGGATGAATGCCGATATATGCATAAAAGAGTTCGGTGGGAGGTCGTGGAAGTCAAGGTCGTAGAAGAACATAAGTCCCCTGGCGAAGGGGTGGAGCGGGAAGCTTAGGCCCCATATGAAGTGGGGGAGGAAGACCACCCTTTCGCCTGGTTGGGGGTGGGAATCACTTGGCCCTTCTCCGAAGCACGGTGAGGAATGCTTGCATGGAGGTAAACGGCCTTCTTGAGGTCCAGGATGTCCTGGTCGGTGACCGTGGAGGCCTCCCACTTGCCATTGGAGCCCACCATGGATGAGCTCGAGGGAGGGGAAGTGGAAACCCTAGATCTATACTTTGGAGACTCAGATGAATGGGGAAGCAGAGGAGGTGAATGGGAGGTGTGGTTAAGCCCTGGGGTTTTTGTTTCCCTTTTATGAAGCTTATCACTCTTTGGCCTCCCTCTATTGCACCATGAATCCCTCCGCTTCCCGAGACATGCGTGCCTTGCACGTGCATGATTGAACAAATCTCGTATAAAATGGGGCATGATCTATGCTTTGTTTGATCGTGTTGATTAAAACGGCCCCGAACCATGAATCGAGTCTTTGTAACTGGCCTAGCGGTCATGGTGGGCCGTGGCCTTTTGTCAGAGAGGTCGTTAGGGGATGTCATTTACCCCTTGACATTTGGCCTTCAAAGCCGACCTATGCATGGTGTTTGGACACGCTACTATTCGGAAAACCACATGTCATCGGAGGCCGAACTCAATTCGGCGGGAAGAACTCACCTCGCAAGCCGAAGACTTTGATCGTGCGAAGCAATTGAAGCTAAGACCCTTGGCTTTGGAGGCATGTTTGGGGGCTACTCAAGGAGTCCTGGATTAGGGGGTCCTCGGGAGGCCAACCTATCTCTATGGGCTGGACTATATGGGCCGCTTATTGAACACTGGAATCGATTGAAGGCCCTGTCTCCAAGATGGAAGCTTCGGGCAGCACGACTTGTCCTCAACATTTAATATAGCGAATAGGAATGTTTATCTTTTCGGTGTGTAACCGACCATGTGTAAACCCTAGATACCCTCGATGTCTATATAAGTCGAAGGGTTTTAGGTTGTAGAGACAGAACAACTCGTCTAGGGTTAGCTATTTGATCTAGAGGTAGATCAACTCTGTAACCCCCATATCATCAATACAATCAAGTAGGACGTAGGGTATTACCTCCATAGGAGGGCTCGAACCTGGGTAAAATTGTGTCCCCTTCGTCACATGTTAGGGGAGGATGCGCCGCCGGAGCATGACCTGGATCACGTTGGTCAGCTTGATGTCATTGTCGATCATAGAGCCAATACGCTTCTACAGGTCACTCACTTCCTTGCTCGCCCCCCAGTTCAGGCCCTTTTGGAGCCACAATTTTAGTCTAGTGGGGGGACCGGATCTAAATTCGGCACGAGCTGTTTGACCTTCCTCTAGTGGCTCAGTGATGTAAAACCATTCCTTTTGCCATACCTTGATGGTGTCGATGAAGGTTCCTGATGGCCATACAACGCAGGTGAGCTTACCGATGATAGCTCCGCCGCAGTCAGTTTGTTTGCCACCGACGCACTTCGGCTTGATGTTGAACACTTTGAGCCAAAACCCAAAGTGTGGCTTGACCCGTAGAAATGCCTCGCAGACGAGGATGAATTCCGATATATGCATAAAAGAGTTCGGTGGGAGGTCATGGAAGTCAAGGCCGTAGAAGAACATAAGTCCCCTGGCGAAGGGGTGGAGCGGGAAGCTCAGGCCCCATATGAAGTGGGGGAGGAAGACCACCCTTTCTCCTGGTTGGGGGTGGGAATCACTTGGCCCTTCTCCGAAGCACGGTGAGGAATGCTGGCATGGAGGTAAACGGCCTTCTTGAGGTCCAGGATGTCCCGGTCGGTGACCGTGGAGGCCTCCCACTTGCCATTGGAGCCCACCATGGATGAGCTCGAGGGAGGGGAAGTGGAAACCCTAGATCTATACTTTGGAGACTCAGATGAATGGGGAAGCAGAGGAGGTGAATGGGAGGTGTGGTTAAGCCCTGGGGTTTTTGTTTCCCTTTTATGAAGCTTATCACTCTTTGGCCTCCCTCTATTGCACCGTGAATCCCTCCGCTTCCCGAGACATGCGTGCCATTGCACGCGCATGATTGAAGAAATCTCGTATAAAATGGGGCATGATCTATGCTTTGTTTGATCGTGTTGATTAAAACGGCCCCGAACCATGAATCGAGTCTTTGTAACTGGCCTAGCGGTCATGGTGGGCCGTGGCCTTTTGTCAGAGAGGTCGTTAGGGGATGTCATTTACCCCTTGACATTTGGCCTTCAAAGCCGACCTATGCATGGTGTTTGGACATGCTACTATTCGGAAAACCACATGTCATCGGAGGCCGAACTCAATTCAGCGGGAAGGACTCACCTCGCAAGCCGAAGACTTTGATCGTGCGAAGCAATTGAAGCTAAGACCCTTGGCTTTGGAGGCATGTTTGGGGGCTACTCAAGGAGTCCTGTATTAGGGGGTCCTCGGGAGGCCAACCTATCTCTATGGGCTGGACTATATGGGCCGCTTATTGAACACTGGAATCGATTGAAGGCCCTATCTCCAAGATGGAAGCTTCGGGCAGCACGACTTGTCCTCAACATTTAATATAGCGAATAGGAATGTTTATCTTTTCGGTGTGTAACCGACCATGTGTAAACCCTAGATACCCTCGACGTCTATATAAGTCGAAGGGTTTTAGGTTGTAGAGACAGAACAACTCGTCTAGGGTTAGCTATTTGATCTCGAGGTAGATCAACTCTGTAACCCCCATATCATCAATACAATCAAGTAGGACGTAGGGTATTACCTCCATAGGAGGGCTCGAACCTGGGTAAAACTGTGTCCCCTTCGTCACATGTTACCATCGATTCTAGTCTCACAGTTCGGGACCCCCTACCCGAGATCCGCCGGTTTTGACACCGACAATGGCATGACAAAAGAATCCAAAAACGAGAATTTAAAATTGGTGATCTAATTCTTTTGTACAATTCTTGTTTTAGGTGTTTTTCAGGAAAACTTCTCTCCAATTGGGAAGGACCATATATCATCGAAGAAGTTTATAGCTCCGAAGCCATCAATATCAACAATGCCAAATCCGAGAGAGGTTGGCAGAGAATTAAACATTATATTTCAAGTGCGCCCACTAATGCTGAAACTAATGTTATTCAAGTAATGACATCGAAAGAACACATAAGAGAGACTTTCCGGAACACTCCATAAACCTAAAAAGGGGTAGGTATCTGATACGGTAAGTAACTGACTGCAATAATTCCATAAATATATTTTTTGTTGGTTTTGGTATATTAGAAAAATTACATAAATAAAAACCAGCCAGGGGGACCCACGAGGGAGTCCCAATCCAACAGGGCGTGGCCACCCCTTGGGCATGCTGTAATGGCTTGGGAGCACCTCGTGTGCGTCCTGAACTCCGTTTTCTTCCTGGACACATATTCTGCCCTATAAAAAATCATTTTATGTACCCCCGTATGTTTGACCAACGCATCGCAGGTTTCTCCTCTATTCTTATTTTGGGCTACTTTTCTCACATATTTGGAAGAAATATGTCTTCTCAAGATTCATAGGGAGAGAAACATGTTTCAGATCTCATCGCCAACCACCAAGTTTATGGGGATATTGATCCTTGTGGGTGGTCAACAGAAGAAGAGGTGGAGGCTCGTCTAAAAAGGATTGAGCCCTCAAGTGTTGGGACCCCGATCCTCAGCCATACGAATCTAGCATGTAACACATCATATCACATTGCGGCCTCACGCATGGTAATCCCCACGGCTGCCACCTTACCTTGGTCGGGACCGTTTGCGCCTTTTGGCTCACGTATATGAATATGTCGCTAGAAATCATATGTCAGAGAATCCAGGTCGACATGACTAGTTATAGACCCAATTGGCACAACCATACAGGGACAGGTATACGTAACCCAACAATGCAGGTGTCGGTCATCAACGTGTGTAGACGAGTCATAGCAAGCTAAATGGACTCCATTATGCCATGAGACATCTCTGTCATCAACTGCATGTAGACGAGTCATAGCAGGCTACATGGACTCCATTACACTACGAGACATTTCCCCGTGGGGATAGACACAGTAGCAAAGAAGGATACATGCCGATCAATCAATGTGTCTGGAGCAGTAGCAAGCTACCAAGGCTCGGGGGAAGCACAGAGAGGCATTTCCCCGTAAAGAAGGCTACTAAAGGCACACAACTAGGTGTCAAATCCCACACATACCAATGCATTTCAACCATACATGCAATATGCACGATATGTGTAGATACAACATGGCATCACAACAAAACTCTACAACATAACATTTATTTAGAAGGCCACGGAGAGCCAACATAGTATAATGTTACAAACAGAGGGGGTCACATGACCCAATATTCAAAGCATACAAACAACAAGCAGAAGTTACATGTTTGGATACAGACATTTATTAAAAGCGGCGGAAGATCCTGAAAAGCTACAACGACCCTACCAAAGGAGCCAGACTCCTGTCTGGGTTTCCTAGCTATTCCGTCGATCTCAACGTCAAGAAGAAACATAAAGTGAACAATGTCTATCTCTGCAAAAATGTAAATAAGCAGCAGTGAGTATGAAAGTACTCAGCAAGTCTTACATCAGAACTATCTACTCATGCATCGTGTATCAATGAATGGGGGTGTGGGGTTTATTGCGGAATGCCATCTTTGACCTTTGGCTAAGCTAGCTTACAAAAAGTATCCAATGTATCATTCCTCTCTTGTCTTCCTATGATAGAGCGCACACACTTCCACATATCCACCACATCAATACACCACTATGGATCATCTCTCTTCTTCCTACGAGAAGGCCATCCATAGTACTCACACTTATCTGAAGTATTTTAGAGTATCCATTTAAATTGTCTATGAACAATGCAAGTCTCCAAGTAGTCCATATCCGCGGGCGCGGCTATTCGCATAGATAGTTTACCATGCAGGGGTATACTTCGTCACACATGCTCCCGCCACTTATTGACATGTGCACGTAAAAAAGGCACCTCGGCAACCTTCAAGCAGAAGCCAGGCGATGGAGTCGGCCATAGAAATTAACCTACAATGACTCACGTCCAAGGCGGTCGCCTATCTGAGTTGGAACCCATGATGGAAGTCTGGCCGAGGTTTCCAACATGGCCTCAAATGTTGTGAGCAGAGCCCCAAGCCGGTCCCGATCGGTCCGTTCATCCACTTCGCATGTCGTGCCACATCTATCAATGTTTCAAACTACTGTGACTCCTAGACTGAGAACAGGGTAGGTTAATAAGCAAAGAGGGTACATTGGTTTTGGGCCCAATGTGCGGTAGTAACTAGTCTTGGAACACAAACATGAAACTCGTTTCCTATGAGCGTTTTCAGTGAGACAATCCACCATGTACTCCTACATGGCCTCTCATCGCTACCTTTACCAAAACAGGTTCAACACTTAACCCTCATCATCAGGACACATCCATTTCACTCGGGTTCATCACCCCGATGAATCAGACCTGACACAACACTAAGCATAGCAAGCATAACAGGGTTATAGCACAACATGGCTCAAGCATCTACCAGGTATGCTAGGTTTCTTGGTTTAGCTATTTACTGTGACAATGACAGGTCATGCAAAGGAGTGGGTTCATCTACCAGGACGCAAGTAAAAGTTCAATCATTTGCCTAATGCATTGAAATGAGAGCAGGAGTGAGATAGTGGGATTATATAGAAATGATCAAGGGGGATTGCTTGCCTGTTGATCAGAAGAACTCGAATGTTCTTCGATGCCGTCGGTAACTATGTCTCGCAAGTCTATCGACAAGATCAACCAAGTACAAATTAAGTAAGGGAAATGCTTCACAATGATGCATGAGTATGACATTTTAACATGTTGCTGGTTTGAGCTAAAAACTCTAGACACAATTAAATGAAGTCCATTTGATCAATATAGATCAAATTCAAACTCCACATAAGGTATTTCATTTGCCATTTATTTTAGTTGTCACATCCAGCAACCATATGTTTCTCAAACATGCATGAAAATGGTACCATCAGATTCCTTGCATTTTTCTGATAATTTTTCATACATAAACTATTTCATTTGGAGGTACGATTGAATTTCTATGAATTTTAGAAGTTTTAGGTATTTTCTCGAATTAACTAAATTCAGAAATCAATTATTGTGTCAGCATTGTGTCATGTCTGCATCAGCGGGTCAATAGCGCAAGTCCGAGGTCAAACCTTACTAGTAGGATCCACTGGTCAGTGACCTAGGTCAAATCTGACTATGGGTTTGACCCACTTTAGGGCCCACTGCCAATGGCTGGGGGCTGGTTAGGAGGGGGTGATACATCTCCAACGTATCTATAATTTCTAATTGTTCCATGCTATTATATTATTTATTTGGAAGTTTTATATGCATTAATATGATATTTTATATTATTTTTTGGACTAACCTATTCACCTAGTGCCTAGTGCCAGTTTATGTTTTTTCCTTGTTTTTGAGTATTGCAGAAAAGGAATATCAAATGGAGTCCAAACAGAATAAAATTATACGATGATTTTTCTTGGACTAGAAGGAACCCACGAGACTTGGAGAAGAGGCCAAAAGATCTATGAGTGGGCCACAAGCCACCTGGGCATGCCCTAGGGGAGCTCCCCCTGGCTTGTGGGCCCCTCGTAGCTCCTCCAACCCTAATTCTTTGCCTATAAATTCAGGAATATTCCCCCAATACAAAAAAGAGCCACGATAATACTTTTCCGCTGCTGCAAGCCTCTGTTCTTGTGAGATCTCATCTTGGATCCTTTTCCGGTAACCTGACGGAGGGGGATTCGATCATGGAGGGCATCTACATCAACTCCATTGCCCTTTAGATGATGCGTGAGTAGTTCACCATAGACCTTCAGGTCCATATCTAGTAGCTATATGTCTTCTTATCTCTCTATGTTCTTCAATACCATGTTTGCCATGATCTTCATGGAGATCTATCCGATGTAATACTCTTTTGCAGTGTGTTTGTTGAGATCCGATGAATTGTGGGTTTATGATCAGATTATCTATGAATATTATTTGAATCTTCTCTGAATTATTATATGCATGATTTCATATCTTTGCAAGTTTCTTCGAGTTATTGGTTTGGTTTGGCCAATTAGATTGGTAATTCTTGCAATGGGGGAAGTGCTTAGTTTTGGGTTCAATCTTGCGGTGTCCTCACCCAGTGACAAAGTAGGGGTAGTGAGGCGTGTATTTGTATTGTTGCCATCAAGGATAAAAAGATGGGGTTTTCATCATATTGCTTGAGTTTATCCCTCTACATCATGTCATCTTACTTAATGTGTTACTCTGTTCTTCATGAACTTAATACTCTAGATGTAGGCAGAAGTCGGTCGATATGTGGAGTAATATTAATAGATGCAGAATCGTTTCGGTCTACTTGACATGGACGTGATGCATATATACATAATCATTGCCTTGGATCTCTTCATAACTATGCGCTTTTCTAACAATTGCTCAACAGTAATTTGTTCACCCACCGTATTATTTTCCTTCAAGAGAGAAGCCTCTAGTGAAACCTATGGCCCCCGGGTCTATTTTTCATATTATATTTTCAGATCTATAAACCAAAAATACCAAAAATACCATGTTGCAATTTTATTTAGTTTTATTTAGTTTTACTTCTAGCAATCTCTTATATCTATCTCTATCATATCTCATCCTTGCAACTAACCGTGAAGGGATTGACAACCCCTTTATAGCGTTGGGTGCAAGTGTTTGATTGTTTGTGTAGGTGCATAAATTGGGGCCTTTCTTGTACCTCATACTGGATTGATACCTTGGTTCTCAACAATTGAGGGAAATACTTATCTACGTTGCTGCATCACCCTTTCTTCTTCAAGGGAAAACCAACGCAAGCGCAAGAAGTAGCAAGAAGGATTTCTGGCACCGTTGTCGGGGAGGATACATAGCAAGTCAACCTCAAGCCTACCAAGTACCCATCACAAACTCATGTCTTGCATTTACATTATTTGCCATTTGCCTCTCGTTTTCCTCTCCCCGACTTCACAAATTTGCCGTTTTATTGGCCTTCTCTTTTTCGTTTTCCCTTTTTCTTTCTGGATCTCTTGCTTGTTGCTATGACTAGCGTTACTACCCCCCCTTTGTCACCAGACTTTGAAGTTCTATACTTCAAAGAAAAACAAGGGGAAAATCTGAAATATGCCTGGTATAGGCTAATGGAATCCTATCGTATTTCCAATCTAAAAGGAGACACAAAAGTTCTGCTTAGAAATTTTTACATTGGATTGGCTTTGCATCATAGAAAGCTTTTGGATTTTGCTTGAGAAGGCAATTTTATCGAACTTGATGCAAATGCCGCTTATGAAGTTTTGGAAGGGATTTTGGGGGTTCCACCACAAAAAAGTGACTTTCCATTTCACAAGAGGGAGTTCAAATTCTCGACAAATTGGGTGACCTACATAAGCACTTAGTCGAGTTACAAAAATATCACGAACCCCTCAAACATATTAGTGGGAACCTCGGTCGCTTGAACACTTTGATTACTCTTTGCAATAAGCGTTTGGATATTTTTGATCTTAAGATGGTTCCTTCGCCTAAAAATTTGCGGAAGCGGAAAGAGCCCCCGGATTCGAGAAGGCCCTCAAAACATTTGCCAAAACTAAAGATGACAATACCTAGATCTATTGTGTTATGCCTAGCTAGGGGCATTAAAGAATAGTGCTTGTTGGGAGGCAACCCAGTTTTACTTTTATGTTTTTGTTTTTGTTTCTGTTATTGAGTGATTTACACACTATTACATATGTATTAATTGTTTTTTGGTGTTTTAATTAGTGTATGAGCCAAGTAAGACCTTTGGCATGGTCTATGGTGATTGTTGATTTGATCTTGTTGAAAAACAGAAACTTTTGCGCTCAGTCCAAGAATTTTTATAACTTCACCAGAGCGATGAATGAGTATGAAATTTTTACACAAGATTTATAAACAAATTTCCTAGATTTTCCTAAGTTTTCAGAATTTTTGGCGTTACATCAGTATTCGAAGTTTACAAATTTCTACATACTGTTCTGTTTTTGACAGATTTTGTTTTCTTTGTGTTGTTTGCTTATTTTGATGTATCTATGGGTTTTATTGGGGGGTATGAACCATGGAGAAGTTGGAATACATTAGATATCACACCAATATAAATAATTAATGAGTTCTCAACAGTACCTAAAGTTGTGATTTGTTTTTCTTTTACTAACAGATCTCACGAGTTTTCTGTTGAGTTTTGTGTTGTGAAGTTTTCAAGTTTTGGGTAAAGATTTGATGGGCTATGGAATAAGGAGTGGAAAGAGCCTAATCTTGTGGATGCCCATGGCCCCCAAAGGAATATTCAAGGATAGCAAAGAGCATATGCTTGGGGATGCCCCGGAAGGCATCCCCTCTTCCATCTTCAATCCATCGGTAAATTTACTTGAGGCTATATTTTTATTCACCACATGATATGTGTTTTGCTTGGAGCGTCTTGTATGATATGAGTATTTTCTTTTTATTTTGCCACAATCATCCTTGCTGCACACATATTTTGATAAAGACACGCATGAATCATGAATTTATTATAATACTCTATGTGCTTCACTTATATCCTTTGAGCTAGGCAATTTTGCTCTAGTGTTTCACTTATACCTTTTTAGAGCACGGTGGTGTTTTATTTTATAGAAATAATTGAAATCTCTTATATTATTTTGATGGTCTTTAAACAGTATGGTAATTGGTTTAGGTTATGAATATAGTCCTAATATAATGGGCATCCAAGAGGGATATAATAAAAACTTTCATATAAAGTGCATTGAATACTATGAGAAGTTTGATTCTTGCATAAAGTTTTGAGATATAAATATGGTGATGTTAGAGTCATGATAGTGAGTAATTTTGGATTGGTAGAAATACTTGTGTTATAGGTTTGTGATTCCCGTAGCATGCACGTATTGTGAACCGTTATGTAACGTAGTCAGAGCATGATTTGTTTATTGATTGTCATCCTTTGTGTGAGGGTCGGGAGCGTGCGATGGTTAACTCCTACCAACCTCTCCCCTAGGAGCATGCATATAATACTTTTTCTTCGATAACTACTAGACTTTTGCAATAAGTATGTGAGTTCTTTATGACTAATGTTGAGTCCATGGATTATACACACTCTCACCCTTCCACCTTTGCTAGCCTCTCTAGTACCGTGCAACTTTCGTCGGTGCATTAAACCCACCATATACCCTTCCTCAAAACAGCCACCATACCTACCTATTATGGAATTTCCATAGCCATTCTGAGATATATTGCCATGAAACTTCCATCGTTCCGTTTATTATGACACGCACCATCATTTTCACATTGCTTTGCATGATCATAATATAGCTAGCATGATGTTTTCATGGCTTGTCTGTTTTTTGATGTCATTTGCTATGCTAGATCGTTGCACATCCCGGTACACTGCCGGAGGCATTCATATAGAGTCATATTTTGTTCTAGGTATCGAGTTGTAATTCTTGAGTTGTAAGTAAATAAAAGTGTGATGATCATCATTATTAGAGCATTGTCCCATGAGAGGAAAGGATGATGGAAGCTATGATTCCCTCATAAGTTGGGATGAGACTCCGTACTTCAAAAAATAATAAAAGAGGCCAATGAAGCCCAAATAAATAAATAAAGAGTCCAAATATGCCCACCAAAAAAATGAGAGAAAAGAGAGAAGGGACAATGCTACTATCTTTTTTCACACTTGTGCTTCAAGGTAGCACCATGATCTTGATGATAGAGAGTCTCCTATTTTGTCACTTCCATATATACTAGTGGGACTTTTTCATTATACAACCTGGCTTGTATATTCCAATGATGGGCTTCCTCAAATTTCCCTAGGTCTTCTTCAGCAAGAAAGTTGGATGCACACCCACTTAGTTTCTTTTTGAGCTTTCATACACTTATAGCTCTAGTGCATCCGTTGCATGGCAATCCCTACTCACTCACATTGATATCTATTAATGGGCATCTCCATAGCCCGTTGATACGCCTAGTTGACGTGAGACTATGTTCTCCCTTTCCTTGACAACCTCCACCATATTCTATTCCGCCTATAGTGTTATATCCATGGCTCACGCTCATGTATTGCGTGAAAGTTGAAAAGGTTTGAGAACATAAAAGGTGTGAAACAATTACTTGACTTGTCAACGGGGTTGTGCATGATCTAAATACTTTTTGTGGGGAATATGGAGCATAGCCACACCATATGATTTTGTAGGGATAACTTTCTTTTGCCATGCAATTTTGAAGAGACGCGATTGCTTTGTTAGTATGCTTGAAGTATTATTGTCTTTATGTCAACATTAAGCTTTTGTTTTGAGTCTTATGGATATCAACATTCATGGCACAATAAATAATATTACATGGATAAATATGTTAGGTAACATTCCACATCAAAAATTCTATTTTTATCATTTACCTACTCGAGGACGAGCAGGAATTAAGCTTGGGGATGCTAATACGTCTCCAACGTATCTATAATTTTTGATTGTTCCATGGTATTATATTATCTGTTTTGGATGTTTTATATGCATTGATATGATATTTTATATTATTTTTGGGACTAACCTATTAACCTAGCTCCTCCAACCCTAATTCTTCGCCTATAAATTCAGGAATATTCCCCCAATACCAAAAAGAGCCACGATAATACTTTTCCGCCGCCAAAAGCCTCTGTTCCCATGAGATCCCATCTTGGAGCCTTTTTCGATAATCTGCCGGAGGGGGATTCGATCATGGAGGGCATCTACATCAACTCCATTGCCCTTCCGATGATGCGTGAGTAGTTCACCATAGACCTTCGGTTCCATGGCTAGTAGCTAGATGGATTCTTCTTCTCTCTCTCTCTATGTTCTTCAATACCATGTTCTCCATGATCTTCATCGAGATCTATCCGATGTAATACTCTTTTGCAGTGTGTTTGTTGAGATCCGATGAATTGTGGGTTTATGATCAGATTATCTATGAATATTATTTGAATCTTCTCTGAATTCTTATATGCATGATTTCATATCTTTACAAGTCTCTTCGAGTTATTGGTTTGGTTTGGCCAACTAGATTGGTAATTCTTGCAATGGGAGAAGTGCTTAGTTTTGGTTCAATCTTGTGGTGTCCTCCCCTAGTGAAAAAGTAGGGGTAGCAAGGCACGTATTTGTATTGTTGCCATCAAGGATAAAAAGATGGGGTTTTCATCATATTGCTTGAGTTTATCCCTCTACATCATGTCATCTTACTTAATGTGTTACTCTGTTCTTCATGAACTTAATACTCTAGATGCGGGTAGGAGTCGGTCGATGTGTGGAGTAATAGTAGTAGATGCAGAATCGTTTCGGTCTACTTGACACGGACGTGATGCCTAGATGCATAATCATTGCCTTGGATATCGTCATAACTATGCGTTTTTTTATCAATTGCTCAACAGTAATTTGTTCACCCACTGTATTATTTTCCTTCAAGAGAGAAGCCTCTAGTGAAACCTATGGCCCTTGGGTCTATTTTCCATATTATATTTTCATATCTATAAACCAAAAATACCTTGCAGCAATTTTATTTAGTTTTACTTCTAACAATCTTTTATATCTATCTCATCTCATCCTTGCAAGTAACTGTGAAGAGATTGACAACCCCTTTATAGCATTGGGTGCAAGTGTTTGATTGTTTGTGTAGGTGCATAAATTGGGGCCTTTCTTGTACCTCCTACTGGATTGATACCTTGGTTCTCAACAACTGAGGGAAATACTTATCTACTTTGCTGCATCACCCTTTCCTCTTCAAGGGAAAACCAATGCAATCTGAAGAAGTAGCAGGGGGTTAGGCCCTAATGGTCGGCCATGTCAGCACGCCAGAGGGAGTTGCCGGCGACCAAGATAGGCTACAGAGGCATGCCGGAACGGCTGCTCCGGCGCCCATTCGTCGTGCGAAGGACACCCGAATGGAGCTCTCGCTTGTCTGTATGTAAAGGGCCCAACCAGAGGCCATGGGATGGCCGGAGACGACGACTACGGCGAGCTTGGCAGCAACCGGCGTTTGGCCGCGTGTGGGCGCGGCGCTGTGAGGGTCTAGGGGGCGAGCTAATAGGCGCGTTGGCCTCCTGGGAACACCCAGAGAGTGATCTGATGTGCGTGGGCGAGCGGTTCAAGCTCTAACCATGGTGGCGACATGGTTGGGCGGCTATGATCTTCAGCTCGCATGGCCAGGGGCTAAGGGGCACAAGAAAGAAGGGGGCGAGGGGAAACGGACAGGGGCTCACAGCGAAGCGGATGGAGTTAACGGCGAGATCAGGGAAGCAGGGATGACGGCAAATCGAGGTCGGCAAATTTCGGTGCCCGGCGGTGCAAATGGCGACGTTGGCGAGGATGGAGGTCGTCCAAGGTTGATTTCGTTGGCATGGAGAGGCAGCACAATGCGGCGGAGCTCGTGGTCCAACTACGGAGGCAAGGCGATGCTGGTGGCCGCGCGGGCAGCGAGCAACGGCGACGAGCATGCGGGGCTCCTCCTGGTTGGCTAGAGGGAGGGGAAGGAAGCGAACAAAGGGAGGAATGAGCTCGCGGGGCTCCTCCTGGTTGGCTAGAGCGGATAGGGACGTAGGAAGGCTGCCAGCGTGATGCAAGACCTAGCGCGGTGGTTGGTCGTGCTCGGCTTTGCCTCTGCCTACTCGCAGAGGTAGAAGACGACCCTGCCCCTTTGGGTTGGGCCTCTTCTGGCTCAGGTAAGCCCAGGTAACCTCTCTGCTTTTTCTTTTATTTGTTTTCTTTTCTATTTTCTTACATTTGTTTTGGTTTGAAAATAATATACCAAACCATTTATTAAAATCCTCAAAATGTATATGTGGACTAAGTGGAATTATCCTATGCCACATAATAAATTTCAGAATATATGGAGTTATATTATATATAGTAATATAAGCCCATTGAAAATAATTGTTTGATTAAATCAAAATGTCCAATATAAAATGTTTTTGTGATTCCAAAATATTGGTTAGCAATTTTACCTTAGCCCAATATTTTTTTATACTACGAGGGACATTTTATTGGTTCACTTTGAAGCAATTTTTATATTGCTTATTTGGAAAAAAATGCATAGTGAGGCTTGATCACTCCTCATTTCATATTCAATTGAAACAAAAATGCATGCATGCATGCAATCACAATCAAGATTAAAACTAGGGTTGTGACATCAAGTGATGAAGAAGAAGAGGAATTACCTCTACCTCAACCCCGGAGATATGCATGTGGAGTTCAAAAAGTTGAGCTTACCAAACAAGGTTACACCTTCCAATACTCGATTTACCCCTTATCAGTGTACGTAGGTGGATATCACTGTTGCTTCCACTAGCAAAACCCATCCGTTGATGTAAGGAGCAATGATCATCACCAACAAACTTTGCAAGGAGAACCTAGAACTTAAGTGGGAGGCTGGTAAACATAAGGAAGAGATTTGTATCCTAAAGAGCATCATTGCTAAGAAGATCACTTCATCACCATTATCACCTAAGAACAACACTTGAGTACATGGGTATGGGCACCACCCTTAGCTTTTTCCCCCCCGGGGGGAGGCGCCCCAGTATCGTATCACCATCACTTTTTACCATTATTATCTATCTTAGTTCGATCCTTAGTTATTTAGTGATCTAGAGGAATAAAAGTTTAGTATTGCTATTGCTTAGAGTGCTTGATTTGTGATCTATCTATCCTTGTAATCGAGTGTGAGATTTATATAATAAAGATTATTTGAGTTTGTTTGCTTTACTCTCATGCATCAATCATAGCAATGAAATAAATGAAATAGAAAGAGCATATGCTAATCACATGGAGAGTAATGACTTTACATATAAAGAAGTGTGTTTGATAAAAGTTGTTGGGAGTTAACAAACATAGTATTAGTCATTGATACAATCCATGCAAAATTATGAAAGAGGAGAGGAGATTCACATATAAATACACTATCTTGGACAACTTTTATGATTGTGATCCCCCATCAAATATTATATTATGATCGAATAGTTGATGTTGGACAAGGAAAACAATGTATTGAGTTATGTTTGTTTACATAGACATAGAAGTTATATTGTCATGGATCCTCTAACATGTGGTGCTTGCTTAGAATCTTTTGCTAGCCCAAAAATTTGCACTAAGTAGAGATACTACTTGTGCATCCATAATCCTTCAACCCAGTCTCTTGCTATGAGAGTCCACCATATCTACCTATGGATTGAATAAGATCCCTCAAGTAAGTTGTCATCGGTGCATAAAGCAATAAAAATTGCTCCTAAATTTGTATGATCTTTTATTGTAATGGAAAATAATATTTGTACGATATTGTGATGGAAATAAAAGTGACAAACTACATAACAAAGGTTGCTATCACAAGGGGCAACATAAAGTGACATTAATTTACATTAAGAGCTTGCACATCCAAAAATAAAGGCACATGACAACCTCTGCTTCCCTCTGCGAAGGGCCCATCCTTTACTTTCATGTATTTAATTTTATGCAAGAGTCAATAATGTTTATTCCTATTCCAATCTATTAATTCTTTAGTGGCAAGCATCATGTGTTGGGGAAAGATCCAGACATATATATCCAGTTGGATGTAGATGATCATGAGTCATTATTGTTGACATTATCTTTGAGGTAAATAAGTTGGGTGGTGACAACAATAAAGCCCCTATCTTCGTATGTGTGTGATGGAAATATTTGCTCCAAAAATATGCATTGAGTGTCAGCAATCATAGAAGACTAAATAATAGTTGAGTATGTGAACTTGCAAAAATGAAAAGCTCTTAGATTGACTCTTCTCTGAAATATGATGAATTGTGATTGTCTCAATGACTAAGAACATAGTTTGTTGGTTGTCAATACAGTTTATGCTCCATACTTTAATGTTTGTGGATAGATTGTTACTTGTTTATGAGAAGCTATATAATGAAAACTTGTTGCTATGATAATATTCATGATGCTCGCATGTTCGTATTTTTTTTATCGACACCTATCTATCTCTCTAATTATGTGGTCATTATTATCGAGTTCGGCTTTCGCTTCAGGACAAGCGAGGTCTAAGATTGGGGGAGTTGATACGTCCATTTTGCATAATGATTTCTTATTGATAATTATATTGTTTTTGCCATTATTCTATTTTATGATGCAATTGTAATGCCTCTTCTCTCTTAATTTACAAGGTACATCACAAAGAGGGAAATTGACGGAAGCTGGAATTCTGGATCTGAAAACCAAGAAAAGGCTAGAAATTCTTTGGACTCCAAATGACCTGAAACTTCAGGAGGATTTTTTGTGAAATATATCTCAATTTATGGAGAAAATAAGTACCAGAGGGGGCCACCTGTTGGTGCCAAGCCAACAGGGCATGCCCTGATGGCTTGGCAGTCCCACAGGTGACCTCCGGCCCCCCTCTTCTGCTATATGAAGGGTTTTGACCTAGAAAAAATCAAGGGTTTTGACCTCCGGTAGAGTCCCTTTTGCTCTCCGGCATATAGATTCTATCGAGGAAATTTTCCTCCAGGAGGGAGAAATCGAAGCCATCATCATCACCAACGCTTCCTCCTTCGTGGGAGGACCAATCTTCATCAACATCTTCACCAGCACCATCTCATCTGAAACCATAATTCATCTCTTGTATTCAATCTTTGTCTCAAAACCTCACATGTGTACTTGTGGGTTACTAGTAGTGTTGATTACATCTTGTAGTTGATGCTTGTTGATTTGTTTGGTGGAAGATAATATGTTCAGATCCTTTATCATATTTATTACACCGTTGATATTGAACATGGTGATGATTTGTGAGTAGTTACTTTTGTTCTCGAGGACATGGGAGAAGTCTTGTTATAAGTAATCATGTGAAGTTGGTATTCGTTTGATATTTTGGAGATATGTGTGTTGTTGCTTCCTTTAGTGGTGTCATGTGAACATCGACTACATGACACTTCACCATATTTTGGTCCTAAGGGAAGGCATTGTATAGTAATAAGTATATGATGGGTTGCTAGAGTGACAGAAGCTTAAACCCTAGTTTATGTGTTATTTCATAAGGGGCTGATTTGGATCCACATGTTTTATGCTATGGTAAGATTTATCTTGATTCTTTTTTCGTAGTTGTGGATGCTTACGAGAGGGGGTAATCATAAGTGGATTGCTTGTTCAAGTAAGAATAACAACTTAGCACCGGTACACCCACATATCAAATTATTAAAGTAACGGACGTGAATCAACTCAACATGATGAACATGACTAGATGGAAATTCATATGTGTCCTCGAGAGCGCTTTACTTTGTATAAGAGTATTTTCAGGCATGTCCTTTGCTACAAAAAGGATTGGGCTATCTTTCTGCACACTTGTTGCTTTTGTTACTTGTCACTTGTCATGAATTATCTTGCTATAAAATTATCTATCATTGTCACTTACATCACTTGTAGATATTACCTTGCTAAAAACTTTTTATAATTTCCTTCTGCTCCTCATTGGGTTCGACACTCTTACTTATCGAAAGGGCTATGATTGATCACCTATACTTGTGGGCCATCACAGCTGCAATCTTTGCAGAGTGTGTGGATGTTATACCTTTGATTGGTAAGGTCAAGTTCAAACATAGTTTTCATATGCAGTGGCGGGCAACGCACGCGGGGGGTACAAAATTAGCGGTACAAATGTATGCTACATGTATTCAGCCCCACTTTCTCATTGTCTTCCATCGAGACCATTATAAAAGAGAAAGTAGGCTCATGTGAAAAGCTCACTAGGTTTATTGCTAGTTAACGCATTTGGTTTCATCATTCCGCTTATAGGCAGGAAGCACCATAGGAGGCCAATGAGCCACACGAACCAACCGAGAGGCATTTATGACAATAATTGAGCTCACCCTAAACTGCCCGTTGAACAATTATGTGCCCTAATGGGCATGTATCCCACTGAAAATAACTGGACCAAAATCAATGAAGGCCCCAAAATAACTAGCCATAAAGATCGAACATAATGTGGGCCCATAGTAACAATGGGCTGTTAACAAGCCTAAACTAAGATGGAGGACTTATTTGGCCCATACATACTACTGGCCTTAATAGGTCGAAACTCAACTCGTGCCATGATGGTCCATAAGATACCCAACGCTCTTAGCAGGCCGAAAGAAAGCTTGGGCCTAAAATGTTCTGGGAAGCCCATGGGCCAATAACATACCAAACCGTACATTGGACCAGCGTCAGCCCAATGACATGTTGTGATGTTAACAGGCCGAATGACGCTCGGGCCATAAATGTGTAGACATACTACATGGGCCTTTAACAGGACGAATTTAGGCGTGTCAAAATTGTTTCCTAGAGGAGATGGGCCCTTAATAGGCTGAATGTCACGTCGGACTATAAATGGCCCAAGTGTACTATCAAACGTTAACAGACCAAAAGTTACACGGGCCAGGAAAAGTCCCAACTCTTTAAGGGGCCGTTAAGAGGCTGAAAGATAGACCTGACAGCAAATGGCCCAATTCCATCATGGGTCGTTAATAGGTCGAAAACACTTAGGGACATAATTGTTTCCATAAATATAGCGGATAGTTAACGGGACACAAGTGTTGATCGGCCACAATGATGTCGAAAGGAAAATGGGTCATTGATGGGCTGGATTGATACCCTCCTTACGGCTCGTGGCTATAAATGGGCCATGTGCAAGCAAGCCCTTATTAGGCCAACCTATTTATACTAGATGGGCCTTTGTTGGGTCATGCCATGTGTCGACGTATCATAGGCGCCTCTAGTCCAATGGATGGTTGACATCTATTGCAATGTAGAGCTGACACGTGGTTCTTTTGGCGAATGAGAAAATGACACATGGAAAATCGTCATTGGTTGGAGCTGTTAACACGTATCGGATCCAAAACTGACACCCGATAGCTCAACGATGACCTGTTACGATGGCTGCCACGTGTCAGTTACCCTGGATAAAATCACTTCTACGACGCGCCATTTATCATCATAGAAGTGGACACTTCTATGATGATAATTTAAGTATAGTCATGGAACATTTCTACGACAACACAAGTATGACCATCTTCATTCTGTCATAATATCGTTACAGATGTACATGTGTGACAGAAAACGTGACCTACTGTGACAAACACGTATCATCAAGGAAGTGATTTTCTTTGTAGTGTTAATCACCATAAGAAGTATCACCGTCTTGTCCTTAGCACAATTAAGGATTCGTACACTTGTTGCGCCTTGCTATTTTTGTTACTTGGTACTAGTTACCAATTATCTTGCTATCAAATTATCTACCAAAAATATCTTACATAACTTTTAGAGAATACATTGCTGAAAACCGCCTATCGATTCCTTTTGCTTCTCGTTGGGCTTAACACTCTTAATTATCGAAAGAACTACGAATGATCCCCTATACTTGTGGTTCGTCACTCCTTCTTTTGGCTATGCCAATATCCATGTAGACGTGGGTGTACGAGTTGGAAGAGGTGGATCGGCAGTTGCAGTTTGTCGTGATAGGCTATGGAACTATATTGGAAGTTGAGCTTTAGTCATTACGGGCATCGAATACCTAGCCATCTTGGTGGCCATAGCATGCAAAGAGGCTTTGGCCCTTCAAGAAGATCTATTTGCAGAATTTTGTTGTCTCCTTTGATTCCATGTAGCAAATATGACTAGAGGTAGTGGAGGAAAGAATGGGTCCATAGTTCATGAAATTAGTCTTAGAGTAGCTCTATTTCAATGTATTTTTACTTTCGAAGGTGATGGTTTCAACATTGAGGAACGTAGTGTGACCAAGCATTCTCTCCCTCTCTCTCTCTCTATCTATCTCTATCTCTATCTCTATCTCGGTTAGGGACGTCATATTTGGTTGGGCCATACCCATGAGCCGATTTGTATCCCATACATTATGAATTTTGATAAATAAAATTGGCTTTACCCGTAAAACAAAGGAGCTCCCATTCAACAGTATCAGCTTCGCTGAGGCCAAGCTTGCAGCAGAGCAAGGTGACCAGCCCATGCTCACTACTTGTTCTCGGCCCTTGCCATTGCCGGGTTTTCATTTTTCTTCATTTTTTGTTTCCGATTTTTCTTCTAAATGTTTCCTTTTTCACTTTTACATTTGGTCTTCCTTCTGGGTTTTCTATTTTCCATATTTATTATATATCTTTTTTACATTAATTTTGTCCAATATGAGGTGAAAAAAATTAAATATACGATGAACATTTTTTCAAATACACACTAAAATATTTACTAATATACGGTAAACATTTTCTCAAATACACACCGAACATTTCCCTATTTTAGGTTGAACAATTTTTGTACACACTAAACTTTTTTTATTTATACGTGAATGTTTTTCAAAAACGTTCGTAATTTAAAAAAAATTGAACGTTCAAATTTTGTTCGTCTTTTTCAAAATAAAAATTAATTAATTTTTTGGTTTTTTAGAAAAAAATGTTGTTTCAGAAATTGTTTGCTACTTTTATAAACGGATCCTCAAAAGTTTAAGATATAGACGCTACATTAGCCGGGTTTCTATAGAGCACCGGTTCAAATACAGCTCAGCGATCCGCTACAGTTAACCGGTTCCTTAGAGTTCCTACAAAATCGGTTCCTTAGTCCTTTTTTTTTCAGTAAACCGGTTCCTTAGTCGCTACAGTAGGTTTTTTTGTTTTGAGAAGATGTCGCCACAGTAGTTTTCCTGGTCGCTGCAGTAGGTGCAAATGGGCCAGCCCATACAGGCAAGCCCGCAACGTCCCTGTGCCCGCGAGCTCTCCCGAGGCCGTTATATTTCAATCGAAGCTCATCCCGGAAAAAAAAAACCTTCATCTTCTACCTCTGCTCCTCGCGTCGCCTGAAGAATTTCAAGTCGCGCACCGCGATCGCCATGGAATTGGTCCTCCAAAGACTGATGGGCACGGACTGGCTTCGCGGCTGCTCGTCCCGGAGGTTTTGCTTCCAGTGCGAGCGACTCGTTTGCTCGCACTGCTGCAGCGAGCACGGCCTGCATCACCGTGGACCCCCGCCGGCACTGGTTAGCCGTTTCTTCCCTACATCTGCAAACTTTCTACTCGCTCCGGGGAAGATTTGGTTCTCGTGTTCTTGGGAATAGCCACCGTCCTAACTCTGGACAAAGAATCTCTCGTTTCTTGAGAAAGAACTCGAGTTCTTGGTTCTCTAGAGAAATTTTCTTGGGAATAGCAACGGGGGTTCGGAAGGAAAAGATTGTTCTTATTAGTTTGGATTCGCTTGATCTGGTCTCCGACTCATGCTCTGCCTTCTTAACATCGCTGCAGTGAACTAATGCGTTATCCTCCCGCTTATCTGAAGAAATTTCAGAGTTTCTTGCTAATGTTTCCGTTTCTTGATCAATGCACGATGGGTAAAGGGGCTGTGGTAGGGGTTTTTTGCGCGTGATCATACATTCTTTCTGGGCGATCATACAACTGCGTTATCTTCCCGCTTATCTGACGAAATTTCAGCGTTTCTTTCTTTATCTTTTCGGTTCTTGATCAATGCACGATGAGGAACAGGGATGTGGTAGGGGTGTTTTGCGGGGGATCATACATTCCTTCTGGGCGATCATACAACTGCGTTATATTGCCGCTTATCTGCAGAAATTTCAGAGATTCTTTCTTTAGCTTTTCGGTTCTTGATCAATGCACGATGAGGAACGGGGATGTGGTAGGGATGTTTTGCGGGCGATCATACAACTGCGTTATCTTGCCGCTTATCTGAAGAAATTTCAGAGTTTCTTGCTTTATCTTTTCGGTTCCTGATCAATGCACGATGGGGAACGGGTCTACGGGGTCAGTTCCTCCGGCCATCTTTCATTCTTTCCGAGATTGATTTAGTTGGTCTTCCGTAGGTTGCAGATGTTAACGGCATGGCTGCTCAGCGGGCTGAAGACACTGTGGGTTGCGGCTACTGCATGCATGGAATTCAGAGGCTGCGCGCCCGCGGGACGAACTGGATTGCAGTGATCCCTCCGCCCAATGATACTCGGAGGGGGGACGACTGTCAGTGGTGCGGCCGTACCACCAAGACCTGGAGCTCCCATTGCTCCATGCGATGCCGGGTAAGTTGATAATGCGAAGTCTCAGTTTTCATTCTTGAGGACTGTTTAGATGATTTTCAGATAGGACTGTTGAGATGATTTCAGATAGGACTGTACTTGAGCAATGCTGGGAAAACCCACTGTTCAGATGATTTCAGTTTAGCTGCCAAACAACTTAAATCCAGAAGCATTGCACTAGATAATGTTAGTTTCCCGTACTATATACTGAATCAATCACCATCAATTTGGTTCAACCTCTAAAGTAATAATTTAGTTCACTGCAGAGGAGAGGAAGGAGTTCAGAGGAAGAAGATATACTGCAGGCAGTCAGTTTTAGATGAAAAACTGATTTCTATCTCTGATGAAGTGCATGTGTATGCTGATCTTAGCAGATAGCACACTACTAGAACACTTAAGAGAATGTTTTTAGAAAACCTTGCTGTCCAGATTAGATAGGATTTGAGTCCTACTGTTAATATGACAAATACGTGTATACATTTTCATTTCAGCGACTCGTTGTCACTAGCGGGATGGGTAGAAGGATGGTTCAGAGACTCATCGACTCCCTACCTCAGCTTGGACAGCCGATACACCTTCCCGACCGATTGTGTGTGTTCTGTCGTCGGGTCTTTGGATCCTCTTCCTGCCCTGAACATTTTGCGCACCACGGCGAGCATCGGGATGCCGCCGCCGCACTAGGCCTGATGGTAGTCCGGCATTTGGACGGATGGCCGCTTGTGGCAGCTGCGCAGCTGCCTGAGGGTTTTGGTGTGGGTGTGTAGGTACATATGTTTTACATTGTACTATTTATTCACTGATATTGTGGATGATATACATTAGCTTTACTGATCCTAACACTGCAAATTCTCCCATTTACAGGTGCAGATCATAGACGGACAAGCCTACCACCCCATCCACCGCCGCCCGCTTCACCTCCAGGGAGCCGACAGAGATGCGGCAGCACACCCCTGTGCCAGACTGGGCTGCTGGGAGGTTACCGGTGATGGAGACGCCCAATTCTGCTCGTTACGGTGTGGACACCAGTGAGATTAGACTCGGCCGGTGTCGCTGGAGATGTAGGTTCGGAAACGACATAGTCCTACTACCAGTACCTTGTGACGAAATATTCTTGCAAAGCATTGCTGGTTTGCCAAGCACAAACAGAAGCTGGAGTTATCTGAATGCGAGGTTACTGTAAGCTGACAGTTTTATAGGCTTATGATACAGTGAATGCTTGAACTGCTTTGGTAATTGGTGCTCCAAAACGAACAACAAAATTCTCATGTCAAACTGGCCATGGCAGTTGGCACCGTGACATCTCGCCGGAGCTCGGCAACCTGTCAGGCCGCAGGCTGAACAGCACTGAAGATTGCGACGCTTTTACTGTTCATCATAACTGAAGAAACTAGGCACTTCTCGGTGCGCGCCATCTCCAACTTCGCTCGGCCGTCCGATGAGGATCCGGCATCAACTTACCGCTTTGTCAACAGAGTCATAAAGCTCTCCCACTGTCCATCGTGCATCCAACGGCCAGCAAGGCTCGGCTGTCACTGTTTGAATTCCGACAACAGATAGTGTAGCTCCATTTTTACTTTTCAGTGTGTTTCCATCTACTTTTCACCAGATGTAAGGCTATAAGAGCCATGGATATGGGTTATGGGAGGATAGAGACCATTGTCATCTTGTGCTCGGGTGTAAACCCTAGCCGCCATGTTCTGGTTGGCGTGAAGGCGTAGCTGAAATTCGCCTTAATTCCCTCACGATCTTCTCTCTAAGTTAGCTATGCTTTATGATGTTTGTTCTCAATCTGCTCTCGCTAGTTCTTAAGAGGTTAGTACATCGTGTCACCGACCAACCTCCGGTACCTCGACCTTGCCATCCGTAACCTCGATGGCGTGATCGAGGGCAAGATCCCGCCAGAGTTCAGCAATGCCTCGTAGCTAGTCTTCCTCACCTCTCCGACAAACCGGCACGATCCCCGCCATAAGGTGGCACTTCTGGGCAACCTTCAGCAGCTCAATCTCACGTGTTGGAAACTATGATGGCAGTCGACACCGCTACATACATCATACATTGACGCCGATTTACAAAGAATGATAAACATTGCTTTATAGATAACAAATTAACTTATTTTTCAATCGGGCCATGATTGATTGCTAGTTCGAAATAAACATTACAATTATCAAATGTCTTTTGCTCTATCTAGAAACACTTGACTACGTTGCAAAAGTGCATACATCTATCTATACTACAATAATAATCTCCAGAAAAAAGAAGGTTCCTTCATATATATATATATATATATATATATATATATATATATATATATATATATATATATATATATACTTAATTAGTAGAACTGCGGCACTGGCGCCTAGAGATAGCTAAGCTAGCCGTGGATGATTGGAGTAGCGGATCCCAAGAAGACGCCCCACTTGGGCTCGCCGACCTGCGCGCTGGCGGCCGGCTGGTCCACCGTCGTCGTCCTGTCGAGCCCCGCGCTGGCGACGGCGGGGGGCCTGGGCTCCGCCGGCACCGACGACGGCTGGGCCGGCACCCTCGGCCTGACGCGGAACGGGTTGAACAGCGAGGCCCACACGCTGAGCTGCTCCTGCCGGGTCACGCCGATGTAGGGCGGCACGAGCGCCGGCATCCCCGGCCCGGGGAGCGCGGGCGGCGCGCCGGCCATCCACGGCATGGATGCGCCCACGGTCGCCGCGGGGAACTGGAACACCCCCGGGAACCGCAGGCCGCCGGACAGCGCGGTCGCCAGCGGCAGCGGCAGCCACTTCCCGGCGCCGAGGGCCTCGTCCCCGCGCTCCCACGTGGCAGACCCCTCCGGCGACGCCGCGGACACGTCCATCACCACATCCGCAGCCACCTCCGCCGGCGCCGCGGCAGCAAAGCGGTGTCCCTCCAGCGGTCGCGCCGCGGCCACCCCGTGGGCGAAGACGAGACAGATCGTCGCAGCGGCGGCGGCGACAGCAAAGACGCGGCGGCGGTCCACCATCGTGGAGGTCGGTGGTACGTCGCGTCACGTCGATCTCTTCGCCGGTGGCACGTCTTGGCCGTGGTGCTCCATTGCCGGGTTCTTCCAGGCCGTATATGTAGGAGCTCATGAGGAGGTTTAGGTACGGGTTTGTGTAGTTACGCTGCACACGCATACTCTGCATGCAATGTTGATGTTTGTTGGCGAGCTGACTGCTGACCGGTGCTTGAAGGGGTTAGCAATGGCGATGGAGGGAGAGAGAGGTTAGCTGATGCTTCGGTTGGGCAATGCCATGTTCGTGCTTGCGAGTATTTATTCATTTTTTTTTCTTTTGATTTTGGAACACCAGAATGAAGTTTAATCATGCAAATCACGGTACATGGTCTAAACCCCATAAGAAATCTTGATTGGGCAGTATTCAGAGCTAGTATGGTTCTGTCGGTTATTTGATATTTCCATTGGCTGTCAGCGTGTTTCTTCTTTGAAAAGTAGTTGATCAACTTTTTGTTCGGTACTCTAAAAGAAGTACAATAGAGCTGACTCAGCGGGCTATAAGAAATAAATTAGTATATTTTTGCTTAGTTGGAGGAGAAAGAAGAGGAGAGAGAAGGTAGGTGGGCTCTTCGTGAAGAGTCAGCTCTAGCACGTGGTCCTAGGCACTTTATGAGAGTGAAAGTTGAGTCACATAACAAAAAAGCAATACACTCTATTGTACATGTTGGCTGTAAGATGAACTATAGATAACATGGCAATGGCTTATAGCCAGCAACTGGCTATACTATTAACCATGCTCTAATAAAGATATTATATGGCCGATGCATTTTGAACTTCTTTGCCATCAGTGGCGGAGCCAGGTTTACAAAAGTGGGTGTACACAATTCAAGATCAGTATACTGCATAACTGACATGTGCAGTATACTCTTGTTCACCTTGTATCTACATGTTCATGTTCTCCGTGTAGCTCCGTCCATGTTTGCCATGGTTATCCCCTCCGTTCCTTGGCACACAGCTGATGAATTCAGTTGTGTCTCCACTTCGTGTGCAATCTGGGTTATGCTTTAATTTCATATTCCCTTCCTTTTGGCTTTGGTGGTATGAACAGAAAGCAGCCAGGAATGAGCTGATATGCGATTCTCCCTCCGATTCAAAATAAGTGTCCTTTTATCCAGTGCAAATTTCCTGGAACCAGCCGACGTCGGGGTTACAACCTTGGTGGAACATTGCTACAGGCATGGTGGAATTTGCTGGAACCAGACAACGTCGGGGTTATAGCCTAAGTTGAAAATTGCTACTGTACAACCGCGGCGAACATCTTTGTGCTGGAAACCGCTATGAGGTTTGCAACCGACGCAATGTGGAGCTACAACCATGGCCAACGGCCGGCAACGACAAATGCTATAACCATGGACGAATAAGGATGCGACCGGCAACAATATTACAACCCTTTGACAAGATGTTACGACCATGAACGACAAATGCTACCACTATAAGATGTTACGACCATGGACGACAAATGCTACCACTATAGACGATGAAGGCTGTAACCGGAGACAACAGAAGCTACGATCGCTTTGTCAAGAAGTTGCAACCCCACGACAGTCGGAGAAGACAATGCCACACAACCGCAGCGAAGCTGGGACAGCACCACGATTTTTTCGCTGGAACCATCACCGTGGCAAGTTGCAATGGCGTCACGCGGATGCTGCAACCTGTGGTCATGGGGAGAGGGCAGGGCTGCGACAGCACCGGTTCAGAGATAGGAGATGGGAGGCAAGGAGAGAGACGCACACGAGTAATTAAATCAGACGGTCCCAAACGCGTTTATCGGATGCCTGCAGGCGACCGCCGCCTAGCATCGGCCTTTCAAACATATAATCAAGTCCACCATGCGTGCGAAGGATAGATTAATAATAGAAACGGCAGATTTTCAGTCTCCAAATCATCAGGTCAACATCACGTGCTGTACAGCTTGTGATTGTATCGTGCCACAAACTCTTCACTGGTTGAAAACATTCGATTATCACAAAAAAAAGTTCAGATTACAGATTAAACTGTGGCGGGCAAAATTGCTAGGATCGGTACACTGATTCACTGACACTAGTAAGTATCACTACAAAAGGAGCTCTGATCCAGTCACCAAACTCCATTGTCATCGCCCAGCGGGTTGCGTGACAAGCGCCGATGTCCATGATACTGCCGTCTTCTGGGCATAAACAGTTCGCCTTGGCGTCGTTTGCTTCTACGCTGACAACTGCAACTAGCAAGTATACCATTATACATTGCGACAAAACTTCAGTGGGTGCTTCTCACTCCCCTGTAACTGGTCTCTTCTCCAGCAATGATGACAAGAAAACAGAACACAGTTTCGTGAGGGGCGGGAGAGCATGAGATGATCCAGTGAATATAGTTTCCCACGGCCTCTCTGATGGGATAAATGGAATATCTGAAACCTCTTTGTTCAGTTCCAGTTTTGGAAGTTCTCCATAAATAGAAGCATAACCGATCGGTGCTGAAACAACAGAGATGACCATGAGTACATTTTCTATCAGTTCTGGGCTTCTGGCGCAGCAAGGAATAGGTGAAAATTGCTTTCACCAGGCACAATGTAAAGGATATTCACAAAGTCTCTTCAAGGCATGATGATATTTAACAATAAATACTCTCTCCGTCTCATAACGTAAGACGTTTTTTGACACTACACTAGTACCAAAAAGCGTCCTACATTATGGGACAGGAGGGAGTACATGATAACTTGTCATGTGAGTCAAGTGCCATATAAACCTTTCCACTAGCAAATACTGATTATTGATAAAGAAAAAGCAGGTTAAGAAAGCAAAAAAGCCATACAACAAACTCACCAGGTTCATCGTCTTGAATGTTTTTCCGTGAGCTCTTGCTGATTTGTGGCTCCTCGTTGTTTCGGGGATCAAAGATAACATATTCATGTGAACCATTTACGTAAACCAGCAATGAAGCCTCTCCACTTGTGCCGTCAGTGTTTGCATCCAAAGAGGGGTCGTCCTTCACAAAAGCAATGCTACCTCCTTTTGCCTGAAAGAAATGAGAAGGTAATCGAATGTACACATTAATACACTCCCTGGTGAATTCCCCATCTTTAAAAGTAGATGCATTCAGAGGAGAAGAAACCAAACAAGAAAACCAGCAGAACCTAGACAACACACAATGGACTACCAAGTGTGTGATTAGAACCTTAGAGGAACAATTCGGTGAATGGACCATTTAATGTTAACTCTAAACATAACTCATTTGCTTGGTTTCACAAATAGAATGGGTTGGCCAAGTACCACCTCATCTCTCATAAGCCTAGTCGAAAAATGCTGCTGACGGCCCATCCACCAAATCACGGGATGATCCCAACCTATCCTAGGATAAGGTGGTCCCTCACACCAAACGCCTATAACGGACTACATTACTAAACTGCAGATTCTTAAAGTGGGCAATAACAAAAATCTCACTTTCACAAAGTCTATATTGCACTTCAAAACTAGTGGTCATGAAATATAGCAAGTTCTCAGAGCATACCTTCTTTACAGACCAGGAGGAAACCGGTTTTGAATTTTCTGCATCAAAAATCAGTATTACCCCATCTTGCTCGGTCGGTGCTTCTCCTTCAGGACAGCTTAGAAGAGAAAGAACCGCAAGTTCACTCTTACTTGACGAACAACATGCAGCTGTCAAAGCATAAACACTAACATGAGAACTAGATCAAATGTGCTTGCCTGAAAACATTTTGTTATGTTGGTATGAAGAACCAGGCTAGAACAAGGGCTACTACAGTAATTATAGTGTGGTGCTTTACACCATATGATGCAAGTGTGTGACACAATTGGATCATGAACCACATCTGTTAACAGTATTACACTGGAATTGGGCTACTTGAGTGATCATTTGGTAGCCCTTGAAGATGGCCAAATTTATCCAAATGGTCATACTGGCCTGAGTTATTAAAGAGTAATAGTCGTGCAACCAGTAAAAACTGATGCAACAAGGTTGTGCCAGATCATTTGTGTGCCTCTAATTGGCATGGCCAAGCAGCTTGATACTTCTACCAATATTACAGATTCAGAACTCGACAACTGGGTTGGCCAATACTAGAAACAGAATGTGTAGTGAAAAATATAAAGCATTCATCATGTGCTAGATGCTATTCCGCCTTGATGAAAGTTTGCCATCATAGTTTTATACCTTCTGCGAAAAGGGTGTAAGACCATTGCATGGAAAGATTTGACACATTCCACACAGCAACCTGTGGTTTTGAACTCTGAGATAGAGACATCAAATAAGCTGAATCCCCAGCGAAAGAAAGTTTTGTAATGGGCTGCAAATTTAGAGGGGAGAAATCAAATCACTAGTGTCAATATAGTGGCAAAAGTACAACATAAAGAACAATAAATACCGATAATGCTTCTGCAATCACGCCAACAAGTGCATTATTATCAGGGTCCCACAGTGTAATGACGCTCTCAGCTGCAACCGCAAGAACAGATCCATCGCCTGAGAAGGCTGCGGCTGTCATAGGTTTCTTCCTACAAAATTAAGTTATTCAAAATATCATTTGCATCATTTAACAAGTCAATAGATAATAAATGAAATGATCGCTCTTTATATGTGTGATTAGACAGGTCATTAAACTAACTAGTCTTTATACAACTAAATGAAAACATGTATTGCTTAAAGGAAAATCATGGTCAACTCACTTGTATGAGCCAACTGATTGGCATCTCCAACCAGATTGACTTTTTCCGTCACTTGATTGTAAAGACAAACTTTGGACCCACACCTACAGGTCAAAATATACTCAGGATACGGAGAGAATCAAACAAGGCATCATCCACAAAGCTGATATGACATGCACACCTTGAAGTTGCAACCAAACGAAGAACTCACGGCCATGTTTTTTCCTGGATGGAAAGCAACGGCAGAAATCCCAGCATCACTGTCATGGAACATGTGAGTCAGAAAACATAGTATCACTATATATCTATCAGTGACCTAATAAGCATGTACACCAACCTGTGAGGCTCATAAATGACAGTGGACAGATGAAATTGTCCAGCACGAGACCCTTGGTTCCAAAATTTCAGTGTAACAAGGCCACCTAATTCTTCTTCAGGAAGCTTGACCTCCACAGTGCACATTAAATTGCCACCAATGGACAATGAAACTAAAGAAATGTACATCTATATTAAGGGGAAAAGGGAAAGGTGTCAAATTGTGAATACCAAACAGAGAGTGACAAATTATGAATATCACATAATAGTTTATTCCAGAGATCCCAATGAAAGAAATCTATGATACTCCCTATGTAAACAAATATAAGACATTTTAGATAACTATTTTAGTGACCTAAAACGTCTGATATTTGTTTACGGAGGGAGTAGTAAATACGACACAGCAAGTATGTCAACCATGTTCAGGAGATTACAGCAGACTATTTGGTGCTTTGAAATATTATCACATAATTAAGATACAACATTACCATTGAGAAGAAAAATCATTAGAAAGAAACATATATAGACTATAAAGAAGAGAACTTAAGTAGTTAAACAGAGGCAGGATAAGACAAAGGTATCACACCGTAATATCATCAACAGGCTGAAAGTTCCTCTCACACACTTGCACCTGAGCAGGTTAACAATATTGGGGTCAATCTTATTAAAATGCTGCGCACAATATATCTCTTAAGTTGATTGTCTTACCTCTGAAACCTCAGTGTTCTCAAACAAATTGTAGAATTGTATGCAGTAATCTTGTGTTGGCATAGCAACAACCCCATTAGTGGAATCAAATCCATACACATCTCGTCGACTCAAATCCGCGGAAGCAATAGGTAGCTGAGGAGACAAACACAGATGGTAAAACCATAAGGGGAGATAAACAAAGACAATATATACAGCCATAAGTCTCAAGCATATTGAATAATTGTCAGAACAATGGTAACCAAAATCTGATGACGTCATTTGCTGGAATAAGCAATTAAAGGGCAGAACTGCAGATTTTGATGCACAAACCTTAATTCCAGCAACAGTTTTCAGGACCTCCATGTTAGGCATTTTTAGAAGATGAACTTGGTTATTTGTACATGACACCTGCAAATAACAAAAATTGTAGCATGAAAAGATTGGCATCTTGGCGACACAATTCGAAATGGAATATGATGTCAATATCACTCTATCAATCAACATCATCATCCCAGCCCTGTTCACAAGTAAATACAGTTCACGTCTATATAACAAAGTGAAAGCTCAACAGATATACTATATTCATTCAGTTCCAATCACATTGCTTGATCAGTTCCTAAAGCTGCACGAGCCCGAATTCATGAATCGGCATCGTCTCTAAGTAAATATTACTGCACAAAGAGGCATCGGTGAACTAACCTTCTAACAGTACTACTTCGAAATGCTCTACTGCTGTGACAGCAGCAACACCTGAGACTATCACAACATTTTCTCTTTGGGCTTTGACCACAAGATAGACCCATAATAAATATTTTGTGTGACTTCAATATTGTACCATGAAAAACTTCTTTCAAGTACGAATTCTACAGTATAATCTTTGGCATATATAACCCACATTTAGTTGGTCTAATTTATGGTCAAAGTTCAATTTTGAAAGGTGTGCACGCCTTATTCATTGGAATAGGGGGAGTACAAATTTAGCAGCAACATGATAAAAGGAGGGAAGGCAGATTCATGCATCCAAACTATAAAGCAGATGAGAAGTAGCAACCAAATGATACAATGAAATCATGCAGAATGACTACATGATAAGCATGTTCACATATTTCACGCCAGGTGTGCCTACTAGGAATCTCACATAACTTCTTAAATCACCAAATAACTTCTCTGAGGAGAAATAGATCTCAGTTTCTTGTAAAATACACTGAAATATCATACAGGGGGTAAAAGAAGTGATACTTACACAGGAAATGGAAGAGTCTGGAGAATCTACAAAGAACAGAAGAGGAGATCCCAGACGTGGCTTATACCTTCTCTTTCCAGTATCTAGTTGCCATACAACAATAACCCCCTCCATACCACCTATAAGATAAGAAGATGCTTGTCACTGAAGTTACCAGGCTAGACAACAGGATCAACATACAAGACTAAAATGTAGTATAAAAATGGCACTGACAAAAGGTAAAAGCATCAGTAATCAAAACCTGAGAGCAAGTAAGCTCCATCGGAAGAGAATTTGAGAAAGTTCACTCCACTAGAATGCCAGTGCCATGTAGTGCAAGTGCCCGCATCATCTTTACCCCTTACACCATCCCTTTCTTCATCAACTTGGGACTTTGCACCATGTGTTCCAGAAAACTTGGCCTTTCCAAAACCTCTCCAGATTAAGATCCTCCCTGTTACATCACCACCAGCAACGATCCTCTCACTTGGATGGAAGGCCAGGGTGCTCAACTCTTTTGTGTGACCAAGCTTTATTTTCCTTATATTGTGGAGATTGAAATCTTTCGTAGGTATGCTCCATATATAGAGATGTCTCTTATTTGCAATGCCCAGAAATTGTCCACAACAACTCACGACAATCTTTTCTGGCTTCCGTGTCTGTTTGGATAAAAGAAAATAATGAGATGGCGAAGTTCTAAGGATAGAAAATGCCATAAAGCCTCATCTGGACAATGGAATGTGTAATCTGAAAACCTCACCTGAGCCAGTTGATCACCCAATTGGCACCCTTTGGTCAAGTCATAAATCCTCGTCTGCCCCCACAATTCCTTCTTTTTATTAACTGGCTTACCATTTGCCTTCTCTTGAATAGCCGGCTTGCTCAAAGCTTCGACAGAAACGAATGCGAAAGGAGTGTACACCTCGGTTACTTTCAATGTTTTGCTTATGTTGGGAATCACCTGCACTCAGATAAGAAACAGTATTAGCCACACCTACGGTATCTCTACTTCAAATCAACAGGCGCGGCATACGAGGATGGGCGAGCGGCTCACCATGGAGTGGACCGGGGCATCGACCTTGACCTTCCGCACCAGCTCGGCGGTGGCGAAGTCCCAGTAGATGAGGAAACCGTCGAGCCCCGCCGTCCAGCAGTGGCTCGCGAGCTTGGCGGTCGCCGCGGCGTTGCCCTGCGGCGGCACCACCACGACGGCGGTGACGGCCCCCTCGTGCCCCTCCAGCTCCGACACCTGCGGCACAGCGGACCCCAAAGGGGCGAGTCACGTCGGCTTCAATCGCGAGGCCGCACGCGGCGGATGGACAAGGTTCCCGCAGATGGTGAAGAACCGTGGTCGGGGACTGCGCTTACCAGCATGCCGGTGGAGGTGCTGAAGACGGAGACGGAGCGGCCGGAGCAGACGAGGAGGAAGCGGCCGTCGGCGGAGAAGGCCGGCGGCGCCGAGACGTAGCTCTGGCCGCCGGTGATCATGGCGGCGGCGGCGGCGGCGGCCGGTTTAGCTAGGGTTCTGGGGTGGGCGAGGAAATGGGGGCGGGACGAGGGAGGAGGGGGGCGGCGAGACGGCGGGGAGAGGAGGTAGGGTTTTGGGGTTTGGGGACAAGCCGCAGCGGCAGGGCAAAGAGGGCGGTTTTACGGGTTGACGGGTTTCGCCCGCTTTGTTGGGTGGAAACCCGCTTCGAGGTTTGGGGTTCGGGTTTGTGCCAGTGGGCTCGGCCGTATTTACGAAACAACCGTGGCGGCAGCCTTGTGGGCTGAACCATGTGGGCCGGGCCGTATTCATATAAGCACTCCAAAAGAGTCCATGTTACAGACTGATGATTCTCAGAAAAAAAAATGTTACAGACTGATATATATACACACAAGTGGGTACCCCTCGAAAAGAAATACAGATGGGTAAATATCCAGTAATACCACACCTTAAATGCTCTCATGGTACCATCTAAAAAACATAATACCTTGCCTTAAATCCAGTGATACCACATCTAGGTTTATTGTAAGTTAAACTTGTTTAAGTCTGAGTGATTTCTTATCTGAGTGCAGGTGATTCCCAACATAAGCAAAACATTGAAAATCAATTCAAAATCTAGGTTTATCATGATACCGCATCCAGTGATTTAACTCCCTCCATTCCAAATCAATTCAAAATCTAGGTTTACCGTAAGTTAAACTTGTTTAAGTCTGACCAAAACAAAAACAAAACATATTTCACTTGTTTCAAAACACTGATTTCACTCATTTCAAAATGTTGGTTTCACTGTTCTCAAAACATTGATTTCACTCAATTTAACAAAGATAATTTCACTCATTTGAAAACTCGAATTTCGCTTTGTTCTTTTTACTCATTTAAAAAAACATATTTCATTGATTTGACTTACTTCAAAACATTTATTTCACTCAATACTATTAAATCGATTTCACTTATTTTTAAAATGTTGGTTTCACTTGTATCAAAAATACCTATTTCACTCAAACAAAACAATAATTTACTCATTTTTTTTAAAAGTGACTTCACTCATTTTTTAAAAAACTGGTCATTTTAAAATGTTGGTTTTACACTTTTCAAAACACTAATTTCAATCAGTTAAAAAATTGATTCATTTCATAAAAATGATTTCATGGATTCGTCTTGTTCTAAGCAGTTTCACACATTGAAATAGATTGAGTGAAAGAAGTTGATTGAAACGTTGACATTTAAACATGTTTGAAATGTATCCAAGATTTGTCTTGTTCTACAGGTCTTGGCGCTAGGGGTTCAAATATACACAATGATTTAACACGAGATTACGGTTTAAAATATATAATTTGTTGGGTGAAAGAGGAGAAAGAATGAATGTATCTTATTCATGTGTTGCATGCACATGAATGTGAGAAATGGCGAATTAAGACTTTCATGAGCCCTGCATCCGGATGGCAATGGGTACCCGATACCCACAAACCCGACGGGTACCCGCCTTAAATGGGGAGGATTTGGGACAGAATAAAACCCACGGGTATGCTTACCGGGTGAAATCCAAACCCATCGGGTACAGCGGGTGCGGGTATGGGGGGCTCAAACCCGTACCCTCTAACCCGCATACCCGCCTGGCCCTACATGTCAGTGTGCTTTCAGCAGCCGCCCCCACCTGTCATTGTATTGAAGAGAAACCCTAACCCTCACGGCCTCAGCATCTTTTCTTTTCCTCAATCCCTCGGTCCCTCCCGAGCCGCCGCCACCCCCAAGGCCCCAAGCCCCCAACTGCTCGCAGTCGCAGAGGCGGCAGAGCTCCTGCGACCCGCCGCCTGCGCCGTGCGCTTCCGCCGCCCGCGTCTTGATCCCGCTGGCCGCTGCGTCCTCTGCACCTGCTCCCTCTGCACCTGCTCCCGCCGTTGTGCCCTGCGCTTCTGCTCTAGCCGGCTGCGCCAATCGCCATGGACAGCGAGCCCGTGGAGGGGAGCGAGGGCGACTCCGGCCATGGCCCGCTCGAGTAGGAAGAGGTCGAGGAGGAGCGGCCCACACCTCCGTCGTCGCCGTCGCGTGGATGTGTCCAGATACCGCCGGTGGGAAGCGGGGCACGCTTGGCTTCTTGCTGGGCGTGCACCCCTTGCCGTCGAGCTCCAAGGAAAGGCAGGGAGGTGGCGGACGCGGCGGATTGCCGCCGGTTGCTGCGACCGGAAGCGGACGGAAGCGGGGCCGTACGCCCGTTACTTCGTCGTCCAACGGCTCAGGTCAAGTCCAGAGGAAGGCGAAGAAGACGGCCGTCGGCAAGGAGGCCAAGTATCCAGTGTACGTGTTGCACGGATGTGTAGCTGCTGTTTAGAATTTTAGATGCGAATTTTAGATGCAGAGATGATCCATTTAGAGATTATAGTTGCTCACATGCTATTAGTGTCAGGTGCTATTTAGTGTTGATTTAGAGATTTTAGATGGCTGGCCATATAGAGATTTCTATTTTAAATGCAGAGATCTATTTTAATTGTTTAGAATTTTAGATCAATTAAGAGATTTTAGCTGCTGTTAGTGTTAGTTGCTATTTAGATTCATTTAGGTGAATGAAAATGCAAAGAATAGTTAGTGTTAGCTGTTGGGTTTTATTTAGATGAGTGAAAATGCAACTGAATATTTGTGCTTCATTTCATGTAGTGGTACAAGTTGTAGTAGCGAAGCCCCATCCGAATCTGTGAACGAAATTTCTGACGATGAAGATGAAGTGGTGGAGGTTAATGGTGTAGGAGCAGCTAGAGGAGGAGTGTCACGCAAGCTAACTTCCCCAGTGTGGCTCGAGATGAAGAAGGAGTTCATGAATGGACAATGGAAAGGCATCTGCAACTACTGTCACAAGGCCCTTAGTGCAGGATCGAAGTGGTACTAAACATCTGGGTTTGCATCTGAAAACATGTACTCTAAGGCAGATGAAGTTGAAGGGCAAGAGTGGAAAATCAATGAATCAGGCTTCATTGAGGATGACTGCCCAAGCTGATGGGAAGGTGAATGTAGAGACCTATACATTTGATCAAGATACTGCTATTTTTAGTGATAAATAGTTGCTGTTTTTCGTGATAAAAAGTGGCTGCTTCTAGTGATGAACTGGTGCTGTTTTCAGTGATAAATAGGTGTTGTTTTCAGTGATAAATATGTGATGTTTTAGTGATAAATATGTGTTGTTCTCAGCGATAAATAGGTGCTATTTTCAGTGATAAATAGGTGATGTTTTAGTGATAAATAGGTGTTGTTTTCAGTGATAAATAGGTGTTGTTTTAGTGATGCAAAGCTGCTATTCTAAATGTTGTTCATGTATGTTTATTTTAGGTTCATATATGTGCCAGCACCTCATAGTGGAGAAGTCATAGCTGAAGAGCTGCACAACTTATTGATGGAAGGAATTTGGATGAGAAACTCATGACGGTGATGGTTGACAATTGCTCGTCCAATGACCGGGCTCTTCAGGAATTGGTGGGAAAACTTGGGAAGTCCAAGCTACCGTTAGAAGGTACAATGCTTCACATGCGTTGTTGTGCTCATATTTTGAACCTCATAGTAAAAGATGGCTTAGATACAATGAAAGCTGCTACACACAATCTTAGAGAAAGTGTTGGATATTGGACTGCCTCAGCTAAGAGAGTTGAGAAATTTGAGGAGATGGCTAGGTATAAGAAAGTAAAAATCACAAATAAGATGAGACTAGACTGTAAGACTAGGTGGAATTCTGTCTACCTTATGCTCAATGTTGCTTTGCCTTATAAAGTTGTCTTTGAAAGAGCCAAAGTAGTAGACAAGCAATATGTAAACTTGCCTACTAAGGATGAATGGGACTTTGCAGCAGATATAGTACCTAGGCTAAGTTTATTCTATGATATAACCACATTGTTCTCCGGTAGAGATTATGTCACAGCCAATGTGTTCTTTCCCAAGATATGTGAAATCAAGATGAAAATTAGGCAGTGGGCAACATCTAAAGATGAGGTTATCATACAAATGTGTGAAAATATGATAACAAAGTTTGGTAAATATTGGACTGATATCCAAGGGCTGATGGGCATGGCTACACTATTTGACCCTAGATATAAGAGACAAATGTTGGTTGCTTGTTATGCAATGCTGCATGGCATTGAGCCATCCTCTTATGAATGCAATGAAAAGGTTGATGTTGTTGTCGCTAATCTGCATAAATTGATCAAAGAGTACGAAGTGGAAGAAGTTGAATATCAGCCGGCTGTAGATTCTTTGTCTTCAATGCCAGCTCCTGCCATTATGTCTTTCTTCCATGACATTGTAGCACAACAAAGGCCTGCAGCAGCTAGAGTTCAAGGAGAGATAGAACATTACTTGGCTGATGACTTAGTACCATATACAGAAAATTTTGATGTGCTGGATTGGTGGAAAGTGGCTGGCACAAGGTACCCAACTTTAAGGAAGGTAGCAAGAGACATATTTGCTATTCCAGTCACAACGGTTGCTTCGGAATCTGCATTTAGTATGAGTGGTAGAATAGTGACTGATCATAGGAGCCGTCTCACTTCCAAAATGCTTGAGATATTGATGTGTTATCAGATTTGGCTTAGAAACAAGTACAAAGGTGAGCAAATGATGCATTTTCTATCATTGATCTCTTATGTACCTTTTTACACAATCTTATATTCTTGTATGTCCATTTCTTGTGTCTTATAGATGCTCATATGGGTGAAGGCAGCTTCTGGACTTGTCTTCAAGATACACAAGAAGAGAATGTGGTTTATTTGTACTCATACATTGTGTTTATTTGTACCTAAACAACTTTTCGATGCAAACTTTATATCATTGTGTCTATTATAACTCGCTTGTCATTTTTCCTGTAACTAGGACTCATGCATGACCTAGATGTGAGACATCCTTGCTGGAACATGTAGAGTTCAAGCTTTTCGAGGCATCAACCTTGCTGGAGTTGGACTAGACTCGAGCTTCTTTGTCTTGACTCTTGGATTGTTGAATTGTTGTCAATTGCTATTTGCTAGCCTGTGTTCTTGTTAACTTGTGAATTTGCTGTGCATTTGTTCATGTAAATTGTTGTCTAATTGTTGATGTGATTGCTGTCATTTTGTTGCTGTCAAATTGTTGATGTAATTGTTGTCATTTTGTTGTTGTAAAAGAGGAAAAAATTGACATTTTGTTGTTTACACAAATTTGACGGGTACCCGGCGGGTATCGGGTACCTGACGGGTGTCGGGTATGGGGAAAATTTATACCCGTAGGCGAGTACGGGTATGGGTAACAGGGGGCGGGTAGAGGTGCGGGTGCGGGTATGGGGATGCCATACCCGCACCCGAACCCAGCGGGTGCCATCCGGAGCCCTGCATCAACAAAATGGAATGACGTGTAAGATTGTAAAGTCAAAACTCACTGGTTTAGCATATACTGTCACTATGGAATCACCTTCCTGCACTGCTGCACCAAGTAATTGAAAGCACAACTTCTCCCTATGTGGTTTTGATAATTAATAACAATATATATTTCATTGGACTAATGTTTTCCACTAAGTATATCTCAGGAAAACATTCAATGATTGCTTGACAAAGGATTGTGAGGAGACCCCAAGATACAAGGAATAGGATTGGCAAAACTACAAGCATGAAGACTCTATATTTTACTTTGTGGAAAATCACTTTGAGTCCATAGGAAAGCCAATACTATCAAAAGGGGGTGAGGTAATAATGGTGAATGAAATGCTCAAAGTGATCAAGTGTTAGTCACCAAATACACTCACAAGCTCTCCCACAAAGATTCCATCGAAGTCCCTTCCACTCAAAATCGGTGAAACCAACTTGCATATCGGCTACACCGAGTTCAAACCCTAGACAGAAACCCTAGCCACAAACCCTTCTCGGTACTACCAAGTTTTGCATCGGTGCAACCGAGTTCTAGTGACCAACTTTCTGTTATGTTTCACAAGAATCGGAATTTCCGAGAATTGTGAATCGGTCTCACCGAGTTTGGGAACTGCCCTCGGCCACTCATATCGGTACCACCAAGAATCGTATATCGGTCTCACCAAGATTCGTAAAGTTGCCACATTTTGAACAAATCAATACGACTGAGTTTTCACTTCGGTTTCATCGAGTTGGTCAATAATGGTGTAACGGTTGGATTTTTGGAGATGCCTATATATACCCCTCCACCACATCCTACTCGGAAGAGAAGCACTCGGAACTATTCCACACTTGCCCACATCCAGTTTTCTGAGAAAGAACCGCCTACCCTTGTCTTGAGGTCAAGATCATCCACTCCAACCATATGGATCTTGATTTCTAGCCTCCTCGAGTTGCTTTACATCCAATCAATCTCTTCCACCCAAGCCAAATCTGTGAGAGAGTGATTGTGTTTTGAGGAGACTATCATTTGAAACACAAGAGCAAGGAGTTCATTGTTACTATCGAGCCTATTGCCTTTTGAAGGGTGGTGCCTCCTAGTTTGGTTTGGTGTCGCTTGGGAGCCTCCTACTTCGTGTTGTGGAGTTGAACAAAGAAGTTTGTAAGGGCAAAGAGATCGCCTACTTCGTGAAGATCTACCCATAGTGAGGCTTGTCCTTCGTGGACGGAAGCCGTATGGAATGGTCGAGGTTGCTACTTCGTGGACCCTTATGGGTGGATCCCTCCATGGACTCTTGCGACCGTTACCCTCTGTGGGTTGAAGACTCCATAAACGTGGACATACGATAGTACCACCTATCGGAACCACGGGAAAAATCTTCGTGTCTACAAATTGTGTTTGATCTTCCAACCCCTATCCTCTTACATATGCTTGTCTTTATTTTCCACTGCAATACTCATAGACATGCATGTGTAGAGTACACTTGATATGCTAGAATTGCTAAAATCTGGCAACCAATTAACTTGCAAAAAGGTTAGGTTTTTATTTGTTCAAGTAGTCTAATCCCCCCTCTAGACCTACTTTCGATCCCTACAAGTGGTATCAGAGCATTGGTCTCCATTGCATTGGTCTCACATCCAAGGAGAGTATAGCGTTTAGTGAGGAAAACTATCACCGTAGAGGTCCATATTATGATGGTGCAAACTTTGCTAGTTGGAAACATAAAATGAAAATGCATATTCTTGGTCATAACCCCGACGTATGGGATGTTATTCGTGTTGGCTTGCAAGGTGAATTCTTTGGTGATGGAAAGGAACCGGGCTGTGAAGCGATCGCGGAAGAATTGAAGATGTTGCAATACAATGCTCAAGCATGTGACATTCTTTTCAACTGCATATGCTCCAAACAATTCAACAAAATCAGCCGTCTTGAGAATACAAAAGCGATTTGGGATACTTTCGTTGGCACGCACAAAGGTACCGTCCTTCAGGGAATCTAAGTTAGATGTGCTTCAAAGTTAACTTGACAAGTTCAAGATGAAGGATGGTGAAGGAGTTGCAGAAATGTACTCTAGGCTTGCTCTGATCACAAATGAGATTGTTGGCTTAGGAAGCAAAGAAATGACCGACAAATTCATCATCAAGAAGATCCTTAGATCCTTGGATGGAAAGTAGGCACTATGTGCACGTTGATCCAAATGATGCCAAACTACAAAGATCTCAAGCCTACGAAAGTGATTGGAATGATTGTTGCTCATGAGATGTCACTCAAAGGCAAAGAAGAACTTCACACCAAGTCAAGCGGTGTGTACAAAGCTACAAGTGACACTCTCACTACTTCAAGTGACAACCTTGTCACTAATGAAGAGATAAGACTCATGGTCAAGAAATTCAACAAGTTCTACAAGAGTAGAGGCAAAGAGAGAAACTTCAACTCAAGATACGGAGAAAAACATTCATCTTGTAGTGATCGAAACTGCTACAATTGTGGAAGACATGGACACTACTACAATGAGTGCATGACCCCCCCCCCCACACACACAAAATAAGAGAAGAATCGCCTAGAAGAAGATGCTCAAGAGATGAATCACCTCAAAGAGAGAGAAGCAGTAGAGAAGATCGTTATGAACGAAGACCCTCCCGGAGAAGTAAAGACTCGAAGAAGAAGGACAAGTACACAAAGAGCTACACAAGAAGAAGACATCAAGCTCATGTTGGTGAATGGATTTCCGTCTCCAAATTCGAGAGAAGCTATCACTCCGACTCCGACTACAGTCAAGATGAAGGAGTTGCCGGACTTGCACTTATAACCTTCAACTCCTGACATATTTGATTCACCAAATGAGGGAAGTGGAAGTTTCTTCATGGCTAAAGGCTCAAAGGTATCACACCCCGAGTACCTTGACTTTAATAGTGATGAGGATGATTTACTAGGAGATGATGACTTGCTCTTTGATAAAAATAGTGATGTTAGACAAAATGAACTTGATGATTTCCATGCTAACCAAGATAAACTGAATGATCATGATAAGAATAAGATTGAGCGTCTAACTAAAGAATTAAACACTCTCAAGTTAGCTCATGAATCTACTCTAGAAGATCATAGAGAGCTTGTAAGAACTCATGAGAAGCTACGCTTCGAGAAGCTCAACTGAGAGCAAGAACATGAATTTCTTAAAGCTATCAATGATGATATTCTAAAGAAGAGTTCTTCTCATCTTGCCAAATGATTACTCTTGTCTACATTCATTCCACGAGTTAAATCTAAGCAAACTAGTAACAAATGGAAGAAAGGTTCTTCATCTAGTAACAACAAAGCTAATGCTAAATCGAATGATGTTGTTTATAGTATCTCTATTGATTCCACTAATGATTCTCTTATCCAAGTTACACTTGAGCAAGAAAACAATTTATTGGAAGGAATTATAGAGAAAGGTGTCTACAAAAGCCTTGCCAGGTGTAAGCAATTTGAGGAGATTGCACGCAAGCATGGATGATACCGAAAGAACCAAGGGATTGGCTACTTCAACACCAATGAAGTCGAGTGGGAAGAAGGTCAATACCCCAAGCCCAAGTTTGTTCCTCGAAGGGAGAAGTATGAACCTACTCCTCCCAAGGGAACAAGCTCTCAAGATGTCCTTCCTCCACAAGACCACAAGGGCAAGGGCAAGCTTCATGATGACACATTTGAAGATGAATCCCTAGCCATGGTGAGGTGGGTTCCCAAGGCTACTCCAAGTTCTACTTCAGCTACTGCTACTTCAACTCCAAGGATCTCCATCAACTTGATGTGGGTCCCCAAGAAGAACTAGAGAAGTTCTTGAGGGGTGACTCCGCCAATGAAATTCACTGTCGGGACCCCGATCCTAAGCCATAAGAATCCAACCTGTAATACATCACATCACTTTGCGGTCTCACGCACGGTTATCTCCACGGCTGCCACCTTACCTGGGCCGGGACCGTTTGCGTGTTTTGACTCACGTATCTGAATGTGTCGCTAGCATTCAAATGTCAAAGAACCCGGGCCGACATGACTAGTCGTAGAACCAAAGTGATATATCTGTACAGGGACATGCATACGCAACCCATCAATGCAGGTGTCGATCTCTAGCGTTTGTAGACGAGTCATAGCAAGCTACAAGGACTTCATCATGCCGTGGGACATAAATGTCATCACTGCACGTAGACGAGTCGTAGCAGGCTATAGGGACTCCATTACACTGGGAGACATTTCCCCGAAGGGACAGACACAACAGCAAAGAAGGATACATGTCGGTCAATCAATGTGTCCGGAGCAGTAGCAAGCTACCGAGGCTCGGTGGAAGCACAAAGAGGCATTTCCCCGTAAAGAGTACTACTAAAGGCACACAACTAGGTGTCGGATCCCATACATACCGTTGCACGTCACACGTACGCACGACATGCCCGATATGCATAGATACAAATATGGCATCACAACATAACCATACAACATTACAACATTTATTTAGAAGGCTCGGAAGAGCCAATACAATAAGATGTTACAAACAGGGGTCACAAGACCCAACATTCAGAGCATTCAATCAAACAAGCGGAAGTTTAAATATGTCTGGGTACAGACATCTACAAAAGTGGCTAGAGGAGCCTGGAAAGCTACAACGACCCTACCAAAGGAACCAGACCTCTGTCTAGGGTTCCCAAGCTAATCCGGTTAACATCGAACTTCACGTCATAAGTACCACTAATGAGACTGACGTCTCCTCTGCAAAAACATAATTAAGCAAACGTGAGTACAAGGGTACTCAGCAAGACTTACATCAGAACTAACTACATATGCATAAGTATGAATGTAGGGGGTTGTGGAGTTTATTGCAGCAAGCTAGCTTTGACTCTTGGCTAACCTGTACTACAACTACAAGTGCTTTATTTGAGGTGGGATAGCGCACACGAGTCCACATATTCACCAATCAATACACCACTATGGATCCACTTATGTCTCCCTACGAGAAGGCCATCCATAGCGCTCACACTTATCTTGCGTATTTTAGAGTATCCACTTCTAGTTTTCTATGAACCACATAAGTTCTCCAAGTAGTCCATATCCGAGGACGCGGCTATTTGAATAGATTCATAATCCTGCAGGGGTGTACTTCTTCATACATGCTCCCGCCACTTATCGCCATGTGCACATAAAAGGCACCTCGACAACCTTCAAGCGGAAGCCCAGTGAGGGAGTCGGCCACGACCATCAATCACACAAAACCCTAGTCCAAGTTTATCACCTATTTGAGACTGAACCCGCACGGAAGTCCGGCCGAAGTTTCCACTACGGCCTCAAACGATGTCCGCAGGGTTCCCAAGCCCACCGTTCGGGTGCCACTTGGTACACCGTGCCACTGTGCCTATATCGCATCATAGTCCACCCCGTCGGGCAGCGCTATGCGCGGCCTCCAACACTTTTCCTACAAACACCAGAAACTAGTTACAACTCCTGGACAGAGGTCTAGGCGATTAATAAGTCAAGCAGGGTCATATTTCAGGGCCCAATGTGTGGTAGTAACTGTCTTGGATCACAAACACAGAACGCAGTTCTTAAGGACGGTCCCAATGGCCTCTCATCGCTACCTTTACCAAATCTTGTTCACACACTTAGCTCTCGCACAGTAGGACATGAACACTGCCATTTCAATTCATCGCCCAGATGGATCAAACTCGACACGACACGAATCTAAGCATAGCAGGCTCAGTAAGTAAGAAAGCATGGATGAGTAAGCACAACAAGGCTCAAGTATTTGCTACTCATGCTAAGTGGTTTCAACTATTTACTGTGGCAAAGACAGGTCATGCAAAGGAATGGGTTGAACTACCGAGAACATGTGACAGTTGAATCGTTGTTGTCCTAATGCAATAAAAGAGAGCAGGAGTGAAAGAGTGGGTTCATATCAGTATGCTCAAGGGGGTTTGCTTGCCTCACACTTCTGAAGATGGTAAAGGTCTTCATCGGTGACATCGATTTCATCATCGGAACAACGTCTACCGAGAGGGAACAACACCGGCAAACAGAGAAATGGACACATTCAATGTGATGCAACAAACATGATGCATTAAAATGGCATGTTAAGGTACTGAATTGACCTAGTGTTATAGGTAGTCATATTAAGTGAAGTGGAATTCAAACTTATACTAAATTCCAACTCCAACACTATTTATTAAATTATCCTAATCATGAAATGTCCTACTTGGTGATGTTAACTTGCTCAAACATGCATGATCATGGCATAAACAGATTCATTGGATTTTTTTGATCATTTTTCATATATAAATTATTTTCATCTGACTTACAGATTATTTTCTATGATTTTTAGAAGTTTTAAACATTTTCTGGAATTTCCTGATTTATTTTATTACCAGAAAATCAATTAATGCATCAACATGACGTCAGGGTGACGTCATAGGTCAACAGGGCCAGGTCCAGGTCAAACCTGACCGGTGGGACCTGTCGTCATTGACTCAGTGGCTAATTAACAGTTAAGTTAAAACTAACAAGGTTATTAGGGCATCCGGGCCCACCTGTCACTGGGTCAGGGCTAAACTAATTAGTGGTTAGCGCCTAATCTGGTCCCTGATGGGCTGGCCCACCTGTCACTGGGTCAGGCCGGCGAGTTCGCCGTCGGCGACCACTGGAGGCGGCGAAGTTCACTCCAAAGGCTGCGGGAACGGCAGAAGAGGGCACTGGGGCGATGCCCACGGCCGTGCGCATCCAGCAGACCAGACGGGAGCTCGCGGGGGGGGGGGGGGGGGGGCGGAGCATGTGTCGGCGAGCACATTCGCGGCGGTGCTCGCACGGGCTCGACGGGGAGGTCGAGTAGCGGCGGGAGAGACCACGGGGAGAGGGGGAGAGGGACGACGAGCTCACGGGAGGCTGCAGGGGGGATCAACGGGCTCGGGGACGACCAGCAGTCGACGAATCGGCGACGGGAAGAGGCGGTCGAAGGCGAAGAAGATGGCGGCGGCCTCGGCTTCATGGGTCTCCCGACGACGGCTGGCTCCATGGGGAGGTCGAGAGGGTCATGGCAGAGCTCGAGGGCGGCTCGGGGAGGCAACGCAGCTGCGGGTGCGGCAAGCGGCGGCGACGGCTGGTGAGAGAGAGAGCGGAGGAGAGGAAGCAGAGGGAGCAAGAGGAACGACAGGGGAAGAGAGGGAAATGGGGGCAGCTCGCCCTGGCCATCGTGCTGGAGCGGTTGGAAGGCCCAGGCCTCCAAATGGAAGCAGGAGGTGGTGAGCGGTGGCCGAGCACGCATCGGGCACACGTCCTCGTCCCTCTGGCAAGAGGAGGACGACGAGTGGCACTAGCGAGCTAGGCTGGGCCGGCCAGGTGGCTGCACAGGTAAGGCCCGGGTAGGCATTCTCTCTCTTTTATCTATTTTTTCTGTTTTTCTATTTGTTTCATTTTGTTTTGATTTGATTTGAACATCTAATAATTTTATAAACCCTTCTGAAAATATTTATGTGGTCTGTTAGAATATATTCAGAACCACTTACCAACTTTCAAAATTGTTGGATCTATAAATTATTTATAGCATTATAAACCCAATGCAAAAACTTATTGAATTAACTCAAATGCCCATAACAAATATTTCTGTGATACCAAAAATAATGGTTGAATTTAAGCTCTAGCCAATATTTACACAGAATATTTGGAACATTTTGTTGGAATGATTTGGAGTAATTTTTATCTTGCTTATTTTGTAAAAATTATTTTTCTAAGGCTTGACAATTCCCCAATTCAAATTAATTTGAATTTTAAATGCATGCATGAAATTCAAAGACCAACAAGGTTAAACTAGGCTATGACAACTCACCCCCACTAAAGAAGAATCTCGTCCCGAGATTCAGGCGTAGGGTAAGAGAACAGAGGGGACACTAACTACCACAACCTTCTTGGCCCATGTGCCCTCCTCGCAGATGTTGATTCATTGCATTATGTTGATCTTGACATCTTTGCCTTCGGGATCTTCATCCAACAGAAAGACAATAGGGAATAAGAAAGCTCTACAAGTTTCGATCTTCTCGGAGATCGAGCAACTCATGATCAACTCGTAGAATGAGACGTGATAACATCTCTCGAGCTAAGACACAAAACACACATTGAGAACGATGGAATGAGATAGATGACGGAGGTTCAATTGGTAGGCAACAATTCCACGGTAAAACGGATGGTGATGAGGTTTGAAAGTAGCGAGGAGTTAGTTGCCCTTCATACCATAACAGGCACCTTAGAGAAGGTGACTCGTAGGATTATCCCTTAAGTGGCAAAAAGAATTACTTTTGATACAGAGATCATTGAAACTCTTTATACCAGCCTAAGGAAATTCACAAACGATTGTTGGAAGGAATTCAATGAATGGCATACTCAGATCGGAGGGAAACTAGAGTTATAAAACAACTCAGCAACGGAAGGCACATCCCAATTAATACCGAGAGTATAACCCAGTGTTTGAGCGTGCTCTCAAGAACTTGAGCATCTCCATATTCAACAAGGTTTTTACCAATATCCGTGCCAAGGATTCTGGCAACACCTCATACTACCATGACGAATAATGATGGAGGATGCAAATGCAACGGAGGAGAACACTTTCACAGGCTATGCCAAGGACGCGAAATCTGGATGATCGACCGAGAGACATTTAGCACCCCGCTTCTAATGTTATCCTTGATGAATTAGCATAACCCAATTATAGGTAACATTTGGTATCTAGAACATCAAGTAAAAAGATCGGACTTCGGGATCTCAAATGGTCCATAAGGATAAACTTCTAGAATAAGTCATACAAAACCTCATGGGGAAGTGGCCAAGTTGCTGAAACAAGATATTATAATAGTAGGCCTTCCGGATAGGTATGTTAGCCACAACATCCCTTTGCCGGGTTACAGAGAGACCAATATTATAATTCTTGGGGAAACGTCCCAACCATCATATCTGCCCGAGATTCAGATTTGGTTGGTGTCAGGATAGTCTAGACTCAGCATGTCTGAAAGTGAAAGGTTGCAACACAAATCGAAGAGATGACGTTGCGAGATTCTTGGGAAATGAACTACGGAAGCCAACTCCAAAACATGAGCTGGATTGCAAGACCCACATGAACACGGTGTCCAAGACAATTGTGGTCATATGAAGATCTTACAACAAAACACTACTGAATTCTGGATGGAAGCATCATTGGGCTAACGAAGTTCTTGCATAAGTCGTACGATTAGCTCTTAAGAAGGAACTTCTTTTCCTTAAACAAATCAATCGGTGGCTTGGTGTGCTAGGATGTTGGGGACATAACCCCACAGTGAGACCCGCCCTGAAGGCTCCGGGTCACACCAAGCGGCTCGTACACTGGCCCAAGAGTGGTTTGTGAAGAATTAAGCCCAAGGCACTTGGCGGCTTGACAAGATGGGTCGGAACGTGGCTCGAACGGAGAAGACCCGGGTGTGTAAGCCGCCCGGAGACAAGTTGACAGGGAAGGCAAGATAAGGTAGAGATAGATTCATACATGTATTCAAAGTCGGTCACGACTTGTATGACCCGTGGTCTTGACCTCCTATATAAAGGCGAGACCCGGGCCGACTTAGAGATCAGACTATCGATAGCTAGGTCAAGCAATAGCTCCCTTGTAATCGATACACAAAGCAATACAATCACAAGCAGGACGTAGGCTATTACCTCGAGTTGAGGGGACGAACCTGGGTAAACTTGTGTCCTTTGTTCCCAACCAACCCCTTTGAGTCCATCACCTTAGCGATGGCCTCGAATCCAAGTCCGTTCACCCGGACATCTGCCGTGATAAAACCACGACAGTTGGCGCCCACTGTGGGGCCTGCGCTCGATGGTGTTGAGTTCTCAAAGGGCTCTCTCCCAGGGCCTGAGGGATACATGGTCGGAAGGATGAGTAAGAGTCGCCGCGGCCGGCTCTACATCGACGACGCCGGCTGGGGGCTCGATGCCAGCTCTGTGGAATATGGATTCCGGGTTCCTTTCGGTGGGATCCACGTCTTCACCGGCAGGATCGACGGATCTACTCCTGGGCTGGACGTCTACACCGACATCGTCGAGCCGGCTCAGCGCGCGCAACCCGCCCGTGATGTGCAGCCCGCCCGTGGTAACCCGGGCCGGAAGCACGTCTTCGTGGGCTTCACTCAAGGTATGGATCTGGAAGCTTCTACATCGCAGGAAACTCTTGTCTATTCAGAAGACGAATCTTCGAGCGGAGAGATGGAGTCGATCTACCAGCTTCACAATGGTGGGCTCGGGGGCTACGACGAGCTTTACCCTGAGTCGAATCATTCTGAGCTGGACGATCTTGGGCTGCCGGTTCATGCAGCCATGTTCATGGCGGGGTCGGCCCCAGGTGCGAGCAGCACAGCCGCTGGAGCAGCAACCTCGGGGGCTGACCCGCCGCTGATGGCTCAAGTTCTTCTAGATCTGATGAACGAGCTCGCGACCCTGATGGCCACTGAAGTTACACCAGATAACCAAGCCGCTCGGAACTTAGAGATTGTGAGGCTTAAGGACCGGATGGCGGAGGAGCAACAGAGGATAGCTGAGCTAAAGGTCCAGATGGAGGAAGAGGCAGAACGTATTAAGACGGATGCTTTCCACCTTGGGATGGATCAGCAATCGACGGCTGCGATGCATCGGATGAGGCATCGATCCCTCTTACCAGAACGTTATGAGGCTAGAAATCTCTTCAACACGCTAGGAACGGGACGGGCAGCAGATGCACCTGGAAGCCGGCCGACGACTCGACCGACGCCACACCCGGCCCGACGAAACCAGGCCTCACCAGTGGTCTTTCCAACACCGGTGGGTCATTATTCTAACCTGGCTGAGAACATGGTGGCCGCGGCCACCCGACTTGAAACAATCCCTATTCCGGATGAAGCGCCTTTTGCGGAAGAGGTACGGAATGCCATTGGATACCTTTAGACGGCGATGGCCCAGTAGGAGAAGTATGCTCACAGCTAGAGCCGCGTTCATTCAACCCCTCTTCCTAGCCGGAGCTTTAGCCGATGCTATTAGTCGCCAGCGGTTTCCAGCAGCGATCGGCACAGAGGACCTCCGGGGGATGATTAGGCGGCTCTAGATGCGCAAGCGCTCATAAACTGGGCGAGAAACCAGCAAGAGGTGACAGCTTTGGCCACGACGACTCACCAAGAGCCCGCGCCCTCTGTATCAGTAGGAGCGGGAGTGACCACCAGGGCCGTGGGAGTGCCATGCTTATCACCGGCTCTACGAAGTGAACGGTTGCCGAAGGATTTCAAAGGACCTCGCAAGGTTCCGAATTACACTGCTGATTTACCTCCGGAGGCCTGGATCGAAATTTATGAGCTGGCTATGGAGATGCCCCCCAAGTGGGAGGATATATGGTGAATAAGGTGCTTATGTATGGAGGCAGCAGTATCAACATCCTCTATTATGATACCTTCCGGCGGATGAAGCTGCTTGACAAAGATCTTAAGCCCTCATCCACCGTTTTTCATGGTATGGTACCAGGCAAGTCGGCTTATCCGGTGGGCAGGATTTCTTTGAAAGTCGCCTTTGGTGATGGATATAACTACAGGGTGGAGTCCTTGTTGTTTGATGTGGTCAAGATCAAGAGCCCTTACCATGCGTTGTTTGGGCGGTTGGCTTATGCTAAGTTCATGGCTAGGCCCTGTTATCTCTACTTACAACTCAAGATGCCCTGGTTAAAAGGTACGATTACTGTTCATGGTGATCGGAATCCAGTTGTGCTCAGGTAGAGCTTAAGTTTTATAAGGAGAATGTTGACCCGGAGGATATGACCCCGCTGAAAAAGCCCACAACGGAGGTTGAGCCGCCCCTCAAGTTTTCGACGGATGATACCAAGGCAATAGATTTCACTCCGGGCAACTCATCCAAACAGTTTATCATTGGGGCTAACATGGATCCAAAATAGGAAAGGGCGCTCATCGAATTCATCCGTGAGAATCAGGACATCTTTGCATGGAAACCTTCTGACATGTCAGGTGTACCGAGAGAGTTCGCTGAGCACAACCTTAATGTGGATCCTAAGTTTAAACCTGTCAAGCAGGTTCTACAACGGTTCAATGAGGAGAGACACAAGGCCATTGAGGAAGAGGTCGCCCGACTCCTAGCGGCGGGTTTCATCGTCGAGGTCTTTCACCTGGAGTGGCTTGCTAACCCAATACTTGTGCTCAAGAAGAACGACACGTGGCGGATGTGCGCGGATTATACGGACCTTAACAAGGCTTGTCCGGATGATCCCTTTGCTCTCTCTCGTATTGATCAGATCATTGATGCTACGGCGGCTTGTGAAAGCCTATACTTCCTGGATGCTTATTCAGGATATCATCAGATCAAGATGGCAGTTAAGGACCAAGAGAAGACGGATTTCATTACGCCTTTTGGAGCCTTTTGTTATGTGCCTATGCCTTTTGGGCTCAAGAGTGCCCATGCGACTTATCAGCGCTGTGTGCAGAATTGCCTTCACAGTCAGATCGGGCGCAATGTTCACGCTTATGTGGATGATATCGTGATCAAATCAAGGAAGAAGGAGACCCTTTTGGACGACTTAAGGGAAACCTTTGACAATCTCTGGATCTATAAGATGATGCTTAACCCTGCAAACTGTGTCTTTGGTGTTCCGGCTAGCAAGCTCTTGGGATTTCTGGTTTCCGAGCGTGGCATTGAGGCTAACCCAGATAAGATCAAAGCTATCACCTCCCTGGTAGAGTCGGCTTGTATTAACGATGTCCAATGCCTGGCAAGGTGGATTGCCACATTGAGCCGGTTCATAAGCCGCCTTGGTGAGAAAGCTATCCCCCTATATCAGATGATGAAAAAGACAAACAATTTTGCCTGGAGTACGGCGGCGGGTGAAGCATTTGAGGCGCTCAAGAAGCAGCTCACTGAGCCGCTGGTATTAGCTCCTCCGGCTGAGAAAGAGCCTTTGCTCCTGTACGTGGCGGCTAACAACCGGGCTGTTAGCGCTGCAATTATGGTTGAGCGCAAGGAAGCAGGGAAGGAGTATCCGGTTTAGAGGCCGGTTTATTATATCAGTGAGGTCCTGACAGAGTCCAAGCAGAGATATCCACATTAGCAGAAGCTAGTATATGGGGTGTTCATGGCCAATCGCAAGTTAAAGCATTATTTCTTAGGGCACCAGATCATCGTGGTTAGCTCTGCTCTGTTGGGGGACATAATTCAAAACAGAGAAGCCACTGGTAGGATTGCTAAGTGGGCATTGGAGTTGGGGCCTCTCAATCTGAAATACATGCCTCGTACGACTGTCAAGTCTCAAGCCCTTGTGGATTTCATAAACAATTGGATAGAGTGCCCGAAGAAAAGCCGGATAACACGTACTGGACTATACACTTTGATGGATCTAAGCAACTGGAAGGATCAGGGGCAGGGGTTGTTCTAACATCTCCCAAAGGTGATAAATTCTGTTACGTACTCCGGCTGATGTTCCCTTGCACTAATAATGCGACTGAATATGAAGCCTTGCTTCATGGCCTCAAGGTAGCTAAGGAGATGAATTAAAGCCGGGTAAGGTGTTTTGGCGACTCAGATCTTGTGGCTCAACAAGTTTCAGGCACTTGGGACTCCAAGTACCCGCGAATGGAGGCTTATTGTCAGGCGGTGGATGTCATTGCTGGTCACTTCAAAGGCTATCAGGTAGATCACAATGATCGTCGTAGGAATGAGGCGGCTGATGCCTTGTCAAGGTTAGGCTCTCAGCGAAAGCCGGTGCTGCTCAATATCTTTCTAGACGTCTTACATCACCCGACTGTCAAGTTACCTTCAGAGGAAGATTTGGTTGTTCCTGACCCGAAGGGGCAATTGGTGGTGGCTCTACATGCTATTCCGGATTGGACTGTGCCTTACCTGGCCTATTTGACTCAGGGCGAGTTACCTGATGATGAAAATCTGGCCAGACAGATCACCCGTTGGTCTAAGTCCATGACAATAGTTAACGGTGAGTTGCACAAGTGCAGCGTTACCAGGGTATTTCAATGTTGTGTCTCACCAGAGGAGGGTCAGGAAATCTTGAATGAAATTCACGCTAGAGATTGTGGACATCATGCCGGCTCAAAATCTCCAGTGGCCAAGGCTTTCCGACACGGTTTTTTCTGGTTGACGGCTCACAAAGATGCAGAGAATCTGGTCCACAAGTGTGGCGGCTGTCAAAAATTCGGCCGGTGTGCTCATGTTCCGGCTCAAGAATTGCACATGATACCAATTACTTGGCCATTTGCAGTCTGGGGGCTTGATATGGTCGGTCCTTTCAATAGATCTAAGGATAAGAAAACGCACCTCTTGGTGGCAGTTGATAAGTTCACCAAGTGGGTAGAGGTTGAGCCGGTCAGCAAGTGTGACGCGGCTATGGTGGTTCAGTTTATTAAAAAGCTGATCTACCGTTTTGGTTACCCTCACAGTATCATCACGGACAATGGCACAAACTTGTCCAAGGGGGCTATGAAAAAGTTCTGCGACTTGGAGCACATCCGGCTTGATGTTTCGGCGGTTGCCCATCCACAGTCCAATGGTTAGGCGAAGCGTGCCAATCAAGAAATCTTGAGGGGTATCAAGCCACGGATTATGGTTCCTTTACAATGAATGCCGGGCTGTTGGGTGGAAGAGTTGCCCTCCGTCTTATGGAGCATAAGAACCACCCCAACAGATCCACAAGGTATACACCTGTCTTCATGGTTTACGGTGCACAGGCCGTGTTACCAAGTGACATCCAGCTTGAATCACCACGAGTGGCGGATTACATTGAGACGTACAATGAGACGGCGCGTCAAGACGCGTTGGATGCTTTGGAGGAGGAACGAGAGCTGGCGGCTGCCCGTTCGACGATCTATCAGCAAGACCTGCACCGTTATCATAGCCGCAGGGTCAAGACCCGAACGTTTCAAGAGGGCGACTTAGTGTTGCGGCTGATTCAAGACTAGACAAATATGCATAAATTATCTCCTCCATGGGAAGGACCTTTCGTGGTCAGCAGAAATCTCAACAACGGGTCATATTATCTCATTGACATCCGGGACGACTCAGATACTTCGGGTCAGGAGACCCGCCGGCCGTGGAACATAGCACATCTGCGGCCTTATTACACTCGAGTTGTTGAGACTCGCCATTGTGCACTATCATTGTACATATCATATTTATGTATGAGTAAAGTAGCATCCCTGCAAGCCGAGGCCTCTGCCGTTTCACATATCTTCATCCATGCAAGGAAAATCCAAAACTTTGGTTGTCGAAGGGGGCTTCCCACCTCCGGGTGTAGCTTATCTATCCCTAACAACCGGCTTTCATGCCAAAAATGTTGACAAGTCAACATTGGATGTCGAAGGGGGCTTCTTACCTTCAGGTATAGCTTATCTAACCCTAATAGCCGGCTCTTATGCCAAAAAAGTTGACAAGTCAACTTTGGTTGTCGAAGGGGGCTTCCCACCTCCGGGTGTAGCTTATCTATCCCTGACAACCGGCTTTCATGCCAAAATGTTGACAAGTCAACATTGGCTGTCGAAGGGGTCTTCCTACCTTCGGGTATAGCTTATCTAACCCTAACAGCCGGTTCTTATGCCAAAAAAGTTGACAAGTCAACTTTGGTTGTCGAAGGGGGCTTCCCACCTTCGAGTGTAGCTTATCTATCCCTAACAACTGGCTTTCATGCCAAAAATGTTGACAAGTCAACATTGGCTGTCGAAGGGGGCTTCCTACCTTCGGGTATAGCTTATCTAACCCTAACAGCCGGCTCTTATGCCAAAAAAGTTGACAAGTCAACTTTGGTTGTCGAAGGGGACTTCCCACCTCCGGGTGTAGCTTATCTATCCCTAACAACCGGCTTTCACGCCAAAAATGTTGACAAGTCAACATTGGCTGTCGAAGGGGGCTTCGTACCTTCGGGTATAGCTTATCTAACCCTAACAGCCGACTCTTATGCCAAAAAAGTTAACAAGTCAACTTTGGTTGTCGAAGGGGGCTTCCCACCTCCGGGTGTAGCTTATCTATCCCTAACAACCGGCTTTCACGCCAAAAATGTTGACAAGTCAACATTGGTTGTCGAAGGGGGCTTCCCACCTTCGGGTGTAGCTTATCTAACCCTAACAGCCGGCTCTTATGCCAAAAAAGTTGAAAAGTCAACTTTGGTTGTCGAAGGGGGCTTCCCACCTCTGGGTGTAGCTTATCTATCCCTAACAACCGGCTCTTATGCCAAAAATGTTGACAAGTCAACATAGCCGTACAGGGGGCTTCCTACCCTACGGGTGTAGCTTATCAAACCCTATCGGCCGGCTCTTAAGCCAAGCAATTGACTCCGTCAACATGAAAATTAAGCTGCAAAGAGACGGTAAGGCATACAATGAGAAGAACAAGGAAGATGGCATATATATATGTCAAGCCAGACTTTTCATATGTGCACGATGGCACAATTCAAAGAAAGGCAAAAATTACTATCAGTCTATTACAGACGCTCTCTATGGAGCCCAAAAATGTCAACAAGTTTTTTACACCGCTCATGGCGGGTCATAAAGAGCCGGCTATCAACAGGTATCTACTGCGCGATCAGCTAGCTGGTGGGTCACCCTGCTCCGGGTCTTCGGCTGCCTTGATCTGGAGATTTTCCAAGTCCCAGTTGTAGTTGGTTAAAGCCGCAAAGGTCCCTTCTTCAAAGAAGGGGGGCGGGTCAAGTTCAGAGGCGAAAAGATTCTTACTGTGGGCAGGTGTCAAATCCTTGCACTCAAAGAGAGGGCCACATATCCTTTTCTGATCTATGTTGTAAGCCGCCTGGTAAGTCGCCAGATTGACCTCTTCTGCTAAGACGGAGGCTAGGACTTTGCAATCCTTCACACACCGAGCATAGTCAGCGTCTGTAAATTCAGAGCCGTCGTCCTTCTTAGAGGGAAACCCGTCCATCATATCAGCCAGAGTTAGCTCTAGAGCGAAAGCCAATGCCTGGCTTATGGTCGCGATCGCCCCCTGGTGGGCGGCTGATCTCTTCAACTCCATAATCTGCCTCGGCAGCGTTGACATAAGCTTTAAGACCCCTTTGAGAGTTGAAGGGATATTCTCCTTGTACTGCACAACTTTGATTGTGCATACAGCGCCGCAGTAGAGTTGTTTTGTCAACGTGTATATGGCCTTCAGGTGTAGCAAGCTGTCGAAGGCAAGTTGGCGGCTCCTAGGACCTGCATAAGACGGATGCCTCGTTTTGAGTCGCTAGCACAAGTACAATATATAGATTGAGTCAAGTTATTAAAAACTTACCAAAGATGGCGGTTGTCATCTTCGTGATGTGGCACTTCAAGGACTACAGCTCATCATCCACCAGTTTAGTCAACATGGCCTGTTCGGTCTTAGAGGATTCCTTGAAGTTTGCAAAGTCGGCCTTGATTTTGGTCAATTCTTCAGCAAGGAGCCGACATTTCTCATCAGCTTCACTCCGGGCGGCTTGCTGAGCGGCTAGATTGTTTTTTAAGTCGGCCACTTCTGACCAGGCTTCGATTAAAGCTTCCTGTGACATAACAAAACATGGAATAAACCGACAGGGGGAGAAATTTCAAAAATACAGCAAGTCTCAAACAGATTGCAAGCAATATGCATGACACTTGGGGGCTAATGTCTATTTCAAGACAGTTCTGGATCATCTTTATCAAGTTAACCCGGAACTTGGGGGCTACATATCGGTTTTTCAAAGCTGTTAAGAATGAAAGTCCCGACTCAACTTTGACAAGATTGAGACGGCCCTTGGGGGCTACAGTTGGTTCTATTATCCATGCTCAATGAAGTCCCAACTCAACTTTGGAAAGTATTGAGTCGGCCCTTGGGGGCTACAGTTGGATCTATTATCTATATTCTATAAAGCTCCGGCTCAATGTTACCAACTTTAAGCCGACCCTTGGGGGCTGACAACGATGATTTGAGGTTACTTCTAAGTAAGATGAGACCTACGTGCTAAGTATTACTACTTTCACCAACATGGAAGAACCGGATTATCATCAGCCAATGTTAACCCGGCTCTTGGGGGCTGAGTAAGGGTATAAAGAGGAAAAAGAATACCTCATATTTCTTCTTCATTAAGTTGACAAGTTTGAGCTCCAGATCCCGGCTTGTAGACAGTCGGTTAATATAGACGGCATGAAGTTCATCAGTTGTCATCTTCTCGAGGGCGGGGAGCTCAAACTCCAGCTTCCTGGAGGCTTCAGCGTCTCAGTATGCTTTGTCAACACATGCGGAGAGGAGAGCAAAAGCCGGCGCCGGTAATCACGACGTCCAGAGCAGTGGTATCATTAGCATCCTTGGCAGGGCTCGGCGGCTTGGAATGGTCCCTCTACGGACTCTCTGGAGTAGTATTTTCAGCTGCTGGCTCTGTAGAAGCCGCTAGGGAATTTGCATCCGGCATAGGAGCGTCCGGCTTGGCAAGCTCCGGCTCTTGAGAGGTACGGCCAGGGGAGGACTTGTTGGTCTTCCTTCGCTTGGCTTGAGCCCTGGAAAAGCATAGAATTAGAGCCCAAAGTTTACAACCGCCAAAGATTCGGACGTAGGGTTTGAAAAACACATACAATGGATTAATCTTTGGAGGCGGCAGAGCGATGGCCGTAGAGTCACCAGATGAAGGCAAAGACCCCTGAAAGACAGTTCAGATAATGTAAGGTACTGTTGGAATTACAAAGGAAGGGCTAGTAAAATCAAATAGAGAAGGAATATATACCTCTGCGGGGTGCTTTTTCTGAGCCGGGGAGTTCGGTAACCTAGACATGAGATCGGTAGAGCCGGCGCTCCGGGTCTAGTGTCGGTCGGCTTGCTATTGCTTTTTCAAAAGAAATTGAGGATCCAAATAAGCAAGAGGATGAGAAAGGGGAACTTTTCGAATGACCCGTCGTATCTTCTGGGGCACAAAATATTCTGAGTTGGACGAAATATAAGTTACCTCAAGGGCGTTAGCGCGGCTTGTCTCTGCCTCGTCCTGTGAATGGCTGTTGTCAGTAAAGTGAATAAAAAGGCAGCAAAAAGGAGTCAACTTATACCTCTGAGCCGTCTGATTCCGGCGGTTCAAACCATTCTTCTTGAGGAGTGGTCTTCTTCGTCTTCTTGGCCGGGGCTTTCTTCTTGGCCTTCTTGAGAGGAGGGACATATTTATTCTTCTAGAAGTCAGAGTCAGCCTGAAAAGGTAAGCCGACAGGTAGTAAGGAATTGCCAAAGTCATAACTAAATAAATAGGAGAGACAATGGAGAATCGCCTTACTTCTAGGGCCGGGTTAATAACACAGAAAGGTGCCAGCCCAATGGCGTTGCAAGCTCCAGAAGTCTCATGGACAAGACTCAGGATGACAGTTGTAATATCATCCTCTGTTAACGTCGTCCGGTTGAAGCAGAGGGAATCATTGTACTGACCCGGATATTCGCACATAAGGCGATTTCTCTGGCTCAAGGGCATAATCCTCCAGGAGATCCAACAACGAATCAAGTCCAACCCCGTCAGCCCGTTGGCCATGAGGGCCTTAATCTTGGCATGAGCCAACTCGAGCCTCGCCCGTTCAGCAGTTGACAGCAGGCCAGGAAGCTCGGAGGTCGTCTTGAGCCGGGACGGGCGGTAACCCGACAGCGGACGTTCACCTTCTCGGGAGGTATCTTTACAATAAAACCAGGTCTTATTCCAATCCTTTGGGTGACTCGGCATTTGAACAGCCGGAAAGGTTATGTCCCGGCGCCTCTGAATTGAAATCCCGCCGAGCTCTAAGCTTGGGCCGGCCTTCACTTCAGTCTGGCGATTTGCATAGAAAAACTCTTGGAAGAGACTAACAAACAGCTCGGCTTGCAGATAAACTTCGCTGAGCACTTGGAAATGCAGATGTTGGAGATAGAATTGGGTGCGACGTCTTGAGGGTGCAACTTGTAAAAGTGAAGAACATCCCGGAAGAATTTTGAGCCGGGGGGTACAAACCCATGCTCGATGTGATCTGAAAACACCACTACTTTACCCTCCCGAGGAATGGGCTTCAGTTCATCGCCCGGAACCCACCAATGGATGACGTCCTTGGCGAGAAGGGTGCCCGCGTGCACAAAGTCCATCATGAACTCTTCGGTGATGCAAGAGCCGACCCAATTGCAGGAGTTGGATGCGTGAGACATGGCGGCGGTTTAAAACTGCGCAAAGTAACCATATACGGCGAGTCAAGGAATGGCAGATATCTACGGGTGGCAAAAGCTTAAGACCTTAAGGTTGAGCCGCTAGGATCCGGCTGGTGAGAGCCGGAATACATGGCAGGTCAAGATTATGAAAAGACAAGGCGAAATTCGGCTAGGTCCATAAATAAGGTTTCGCAAGGTATCGCTAAGATTGCGGATCTACAAAACAAAGGAAATGTTTCTATTTCAGACCTAGAGACGAACTGATGAAAGCGGAGAAAGTTTAAAAATGGCAGGCGGAGCTGTTGCAAATCTGCGCAGTATTACTATCGATATCCTACATAACGCTGCCTCGGGGACAAGATATTGTCAAGTGTTTATGGCTAAGCATGGCCGGCATTGAAGGAGGCTCGTGTTCTGTGCGGCAGGAGGAGCTCCATGAAACCCTACCGAGATAGCTATGGATCTGGGGGAAGAAGGACTCATCGGAGACAGCGCGGCAGGCGCAGAGAGAACACTGGAACGAAACAGGTTGATGCAGCGGCCTTTGTTGATGACGATGAGGAAACGGTGCTGGAGCGAGATGCGCTGGAGCGGAGTCGTCAGAAGGAAGGAGACGAAGATCGAGCGGGAGGAAGGCAAATGCCGCCCCTCGCGGTCCTATTTAATAGAAAAAGGCGGAAACAGGCGCGAAAATCCAGGCGTCAGATGTCATTTGACCGAGGCAGACGCCTCGATTCCTGGACTATCCATTTAATAAGGGAAGATTCGTTGCATGTGTCAGAGGATATTTTTGACAGATTTGACATGACGTCATGGCGGGTCATTATTTTCTAGGTGACTCGCCGAGGAGCAAGAAGGAGGCTAAAGTGAGCAAGCTCAAATCAACCTGGGGCCTGATGTTGGGGATATAACCCCACAGTGAGACCCGCCCTGAAGGCTCTGGGTCACACTAAGCGGCTCGTACACTGTCCCAAGAGTGGGTTGTGAAGAATTAAGCCCAAGGCACTTGGCGGCTTGAGAAGATGGGACGGAACATGGCCCGAACGGAGAAGACCCGGGCGTGTAAGCCGCCCGGAGACAAGTTGACCGGGAAGGCAAGATAAGGTAGAGATAGATTTATACATGTATTGAGAGTCGGTCACGACTTGTATGACCCGTGATCTTGACCTCCTATATAAAGGCGAGACCCGGGCCGACTTAGAGATCAGACTATTGATAGCTAGGTCAAGCAATAGCTCCCTTGTAATCGATACACAAAGCAATACAATCACAAGCGGGACGTAGGCTATTACCTCGACTTGAGGGGACGAACCTGGGTAAACTCGTGTCCTTCATTCCCAACCAACCCCTTTGAGTCCATCACCTTAGCGATGGCCTCGAATCCAAGTCCGTTCACCCGGACATCTGCCGTGATAAAACTACGACATAGGAGATATATATGGAATGGAGGTTGCAAATCTACCAAACCATAGAATACTTCACACATGCATGATTAACTTGGGATGATTCCAAAGGAAGCAAAATGAACTTTCTCGTATTCACGACGACAACTTGCATCAACTGCACGTGAACTGAGAGGGAGTCACTTCTTACACCTAACATATACTTCACGAATGGAACATGAAGATATGCCTACAAAGTTTCCAACACTAGCCTCATGTCCATCATGAGTCATGGGATAGACGAGAATGTTGCCGATGGGCTAAACAACAATTCATCGAGGTATCCAAATGGATGGAATTCCACAACTATGAGTACAAGGTGATAGCATTGGTCAGACCAAAAGATATAACGGTGTATGCTCGAGGATACATCCACGAGTAAAACAACATTAGGAAGAACTTTGGTTCTGATTTTGATTTGACGATAGCCAATACTCAAATCAAAGGTAGAAAAAGACAATAGATGCAACAATTGATCATAAGGATTAATTGATGAAGATATCATCTTTCTTCGACACCCACACAAGATATCCCTTTGGAAATAACTAAGTCAGGCAAAGCTTTTATCTTTCTACTCTCCAAGTTGTTGTTTAGCTTAACCAACTAGTTTAGGGGTATCCAACACAGATTCTTGGAGAAGGGATGGTTTATAGAAAACCCATCTTGATCACGAGCTCAACATAACGGTCAAGGAACACCTTGGTAATACTTCCGAGAAGATATTCAGAAAATCACGATCCACTGATATGTTATCATGCTCGAGAACAATCTTGCTTTTCAAGGCAAGACGATATGATCAACAGAGTGAAGGATTGACACAATCCTAACTCGTTGATCGAAAAGTGCACCAAGAAAAAAAAAGACTAGGTAGCACGATCAATCTTTAGACTGGTGGCTCAAAAACCAACACACCAAGAATGAAATTATTGTCCATTAACTACCAAGCAACAAAGTTGCTAGGAGTATCGATTTCACACATCACGATTCACTTGTCGGTATTCTGGTTTCAACAACACAGAGACCGAGGAATGAATGATGATGGCGGGAAGTATCACTGTACCGGGGAGTCATAAGAGGTTGTGCAATTCTCATGACAATCCCGACATGAAGAGGGTAATACTTCGAGGTAGAACAGAACAAAAGCTGGATTGGCATTTTGAGCTACGAAATACAACTGCTTTGACCCAATCCAAGAAATGGATGAGGTACGGGAGTTTGCTTCTCCTAGTCATTCTGAAATAGAATGGCTTGACAGACCACAAGAATAGCCGACATCGATAAGACAGGCATGACATACTCTTGACTATCCATTGATAGATAAAGGTCAGAATACAATTGAAGAAGGACAACTCAAGAGCACATGATTTTTCCTGAGTCGTAGATGCATGGATTGAATATGTCAAACAGAGTTCAACATGTTTCTTCCAGATAATCCATGCATAAATGAAAGAATTGGCAGGCTCACAACTATGAAATGGAGGACTCATCACGAGCACTCTTGTTGTGATATTAAGATCACAAGCAACTTCTGCCATAATGGATCATGGTATTGGAAGAATGATATACCACAAACCTCGAGGACTATAACAAGGTTACTAACCATCCTAAAGGAACGAGCAAATACTACTAACAGGAATGAGCAGAGTGATCCTTGGGTTCAAGAACCCGGATTTAGAATACCTACTAGCTAGGTAGCATCACAACATGCTTTCGATAATGATGGCCAGAATTATCACACTGGAAACAAAAGACAAACTATACTGTTAGGTGGTTCACTGAAACAACATGGTTTCCTAAACACCTTCATCAAAGACGTCGAGGTAACAGAGTACCTCAACTCAACAATTGGTGTGCTTTATCTGGCCTGAAAGACATTGACTCAAGATGAAAGAGTTTTGCAATTGCATCAGATAATTTAGAAACCTTGGACAACTCGGACGGCATAACAGATGTACGGGCATGAAATATGAGGCAACCTGCATAAGAAAACTAACAACAAGACAATGAATTCTTATAGAGACATCGATCGAGAAAGACAACATCGTTCCTATAGGTCTCCAGCGTAGTAACTCGTCATCCTAATAGATAGATGAGAAGGCCTAGTTCTTAATCCCCGTAGAATAAAGAAGAGGGTGACTCAGAATTAGAATGACACAAGGAAAGGAGTAAAAAGAGCCTTACGTTCCCTTACACAATCAATTCCCTTATATAACTAAAGCAGTTCTAGACTTAACATCGACCAGTTAGGCTTGGTAATCCTATAGGCAGTCAAGCTCTAATACCAAAGCTGTCGGGACCTCGATCCTAAGCCATAAGAATCCAGCATGTAACACATCACATCACTTTGCGGTCTCACGCACGGTTATCTCCACGACTGCCACCTTACCTGGGCCGGGACCATTTGCATCTTTTGACTCACGTATGTGATTGTGTCGCTAGCATTCAAATGTCAAAGAACCTGGGCCGACATGGCTAGTCGTAGAAACAAAGTGATACATCCATACAATGACATGCATACGTAACCCAACAATGCAGGTGTCGATCTCTAGCGTTTGTAGACGAGTCATAGCAAGCTACAAGGACTCCATTACGCCGTGGGACATAATGTCATCACTGCACGTAGACGAGTCGTAGCAGGCTATAGGGACTCCATTACACTGGGAGACATTTCCTCGAAGGGACAGACACAACAGCAAAGAAGGATACATGTCGGTCAATCAATGTGTCCGGAGCAGTAGCAAGCTACCAAGGCTTGGTGGAAGCACAAAGATGCATTTACCCGTAAAGAGTACTACTAAAGGCACACAACTAGGTGTCGGATCCCATACATACCGTTGCACGTCACACGTATGCACGACATGCCCAATATGCATAGATACAACTATGGCATCACAACATAACCATACAACATTACAACATTTATTTAGAAGGCTCGAAAGAGCCAATACAATAAGATGTTACAAACAGGGGTCACAAGACCCAACATTCAGAGCATTCAATCAAACAAGCGGAAGTTTAAATATGTCTGGGTATAGACATCTACAAAAGTGGCTAGAGGAGCCTGGAAAACTACAACGACCCTACCAAAGGAACCAGACCTCTGTCTGGGGTTCCCAAGCTAATCCGGTCAACATCGAACTTCACGTCATAAGTACCACTAATGAGACCGACGTCTCCTCTGCAAAAACATAATTAAGCAAATGTGAGTACAAGGGTACTCAGCAAGACTTACATCAGAACTAACTACATATGCATAAGTATGAATGTAGGGGGTTGTGGAGTTTATTGCAGCAAGCCAGCTTTGACTCTTGGCTAACCTGTACTATGACTACAAGTGCTTTCTTTGAGGTGGGATAGCGCACAGGAGTCCACATATTCACTAATCAATACACCACTATGGATCCACTTCTGTCTCCCTACGAGAAGACCATCCATAGCACTCACACTTATCTTGCGTATTTTAGAGTATCCACTTCTAGTTTTCTATGAACCACATAAGTTCTCCAAGTAGTCCATATCCAAGGACGCGGCTATTTGAATAGATTCATAACCCTACAAGGGTGTACTTCTTCACACATGCTCTTGCCACTTATCGCCATGTGCACATAAAAGGCACCTCGCAACCTTCAAGCGGAAGCCCAGCGAGGGAGTTGGCCACGACCGTCAATCACACAAAACCCTAGTCTAGGTTTATCGCCTATTTGAGACTGAACCCGCATGGAAGTCTAGCCGAAGTTTCCGCTACGGCCTCAAACGATGTGCGTAGGGTTCCCAAGCCCACCGTTCGGGTGCCACTTGGTACACCGTGCCACTGTGCCTATACCACATCATAATCCACCCCATCGTGCAGTGCTATGCATGGCCGCCAACACCTCCTACAAACACCAGAAACTAGTTGCAACTCCTGGACAGAGGTCTAGGCGATTAATAAGTTGAGCGGGGTCATATTTCAAGGCCCAATGTGTGCTAGTAACTGTCTTGGATCACAAACACAGAACTCGGTTCTTAAGGACGGTCCCAATGAGACAACCCGCCATGTACTCCTACATGGCCTCTCATCGCTACCTTTACCTAATCTTGTTCACATACTTAGCTCTCACACAGTAGGACATGAACACTGCCATTCCGATTCATCGCCCAGATGGATCAAACCTGACACGACATGACTGTAAGCATAGCAGGCTCAGTAAGTAAGCAAGCATGGATGAGTAAGCACAACAAGGCTCAAGCATTTGCTACTCATGCTAAGTGGTTTCAACTATTTACTATGGCAAAGACAGGTCATGCAAAGGAATGGGTTCAACTACTGAGAACATGTGACAGATGAATCGTTGTTGGCCTAATGCAATAAAAGAGAGTAGGAGTGAGAGAGTGGGTTCATATCAGTATGCTCAAGGGGGTTTGCTTGCCTGACACTTCTGAAGATGGTAAAGGTCTTCATCGGTGACATCAATTTCATCGTTGGAACAACGTCTACCGAGAGGGAACAACACCGGCAAACACAGAAATGGACACATTTAATGTGATGCAACAAACATGATGCATGAAATGGCATGTTAAGGTACTGAATTGACCTAGTGCTATAGGTAGTCATATTAAGTGAGGTGGAATTCAAACTTATACTAAATTCCAACTCTGACACTATTTATTAAATTATCCTAATCATGAATTGTCCTACTTGGTGATGTTAACTTGCTCAAACATGCATAATCTGGCATAAACATATTCATTGGATTTTTCTGATCATTTTTCATACATAGATTATTTTCATCTGACTTACAGATTATTTTCTATGATTTTTAGAAGTTTTAAACATTTTCTGGAATTTCCTGATTTATTTTATTACCAGAAAATCAATTAATGCATCAGCATGACGTCAGGGTGACGTCACTAATTAACAGATAAGTTAAAGCTAACAAGGTTATTAGGGCATCCGGCCCCACCTGTCACTGGGTCAGGGCTAAACTAATTAGTGGTTAGCGCCTAATCTAGTCCCTGATGGGCTGGCCCACCTGTCACTCGGTCAGGCCGGCGAGTTCGCCGCCGGCGACCACTGGAGGCGGCGGAGTCTGCTCCAGAGGCTGGGGGAAGGGCGGAAGAGGGCACTAGGGCAATGCCCACGACCGTGCGCATCCAGCGGACCAGACGGGAGCTCGCGGGGCGGCCGGAGCATATTCTGGCGAGCACATCCACGACGGCGCTCGCACGGGTTCGACGGGGAGGTTGACTAGCAGCAGGAGAGACCACGGGGAGAGGGGAGAGGGACGACAAGGTCATGGGGAGGCTGTAGGGGGGATCAGCGGGCTCGGGGACGACCGGCAGTCGGCGAATCGACGACGGGAAGAGGCGGCCGGAGGCGGAGAAGATGGTGGCGGCCTCGGCTTCGTGGGTCTCCCGGTAATGTCTGGCTCCACGGGGAGGTTGAGGGGGTCCTGGCAGAGCTTGAGGGCGGCTGGGGGAGGCGACGCAGCTACGGGTGCGGCGAGCGGCGGCAACGACCGGTGAGAGAGAGAGCGAAGGAGAGGAAGCAGAGGGAGAGAGAGGAATGGCAGGGGGAGAGAGGAAATGGGGGCAGCTCGCCCTGGCCGTCGTGCTGGAGCGGTTGGAAGACCCCGGGCCTCTAGGTGGAAGCAGGAGGTGGCGAGCGGCGGCCGAGCACGCATCATACACACGTCCTTGTCCCTCTGGCAAGAGGAGGACAACGAATGGCACTAGCAAGCTGGGCTGGGCCGGCCAGGTGGCTGCACAGGTAAGGCCCAGGTAGGCACTCTCTCTCTTTTATCTATTTTTTCTGTTTTTCTATTTGTTTCATTTGTTTTGATTTGATTTCAACATCTAATAATTTTATAAACCCTTCTGAAAATATTTATGTGGTCTGTTAGAATATATTCAGAACCACTTACCAACTTTCAGAATTGTTGGATCTATAAATTATTTATAGCATTATAAACCCAATGCAAAAACTTATTGAATTAACTCAAATGCCCATAACAAATATTTGTGTGATTCCAAAAATATTGGTTGAATTTAAGCTCTAGCCAATATTTCCACAGAATATTTGGAACATTTTGGTGGAATGATTTGGAGTAATTTTTATCTTGCTTGTTTTGTAAAAATTATTTTTCCGAGGCTGGACAATTCCCCAATTGAAATTAATTTGAATTTTAAATGCATGCATGAAATGCGAAGACCAGCAAGGTTAAACTAGGGTTGTGACATTCACTCACATTCATTATTGTCAAAAGACTATTTGCAATCAACTCCAACATTATGCAATAGTTCAAGGAGTCACACATTCCCTCAAATGTATGCAAGGGACAAGGTAATTAATGAATCCATGGACATCATCTTATATACTTTGCACTCCATGTCCATAGATATCCTTGTATTTGTTTCTTGTGCTCGGGACTAACCCAGGTAGGTGAGAAGAGTAAGGAAACAACAAGGATTAATCCCAACTAAAGATGATCTTCATCAACCTTGAGCATCCACCACTACATCACCCACATGAAGTCTTCTACGACAAAAACCAAGGTTAGTTTATCCCTCTTATGGGGGAATGTCACATCAAGGGGGAGCTTTACTCTAAGACTTGAGTTATAGCATCTCTTAAGAATGTGACAACATTAAATGCTTTATGTAGAAGTGGTAACCTCACTTGTGCTTAAACGATGATTATGACCTATGATCAAGTATTCTTACTTGGCTCCTATGTCAATATACTCATATATAGATGACTCCGTGATCGCCAAAGTGCTTGTTAGATGCTAGAGTGGTTTTGCATGTTTGTCAGGATTTCATTGGACATCTTATTGTGCGAGCATGTTGGTATGCATATCTTTTCTCATTCGAGGACATCAAATTGTTGCTATTCAGACTTTCTTTTTCTTTTTGCCAATTGGATGGACAAGAATGCCTAGGACCCCTCTCTAGCTATCTATGTTTTCTCATCTCATAGTCTATTCTTGCTGCATCACAAAACTTGAATAAGTACTTCTCGCTCTCTCTATGCGAGGAGCACTCGGAGTTCCGTATCGACAATGACTGATTACCAAAACCTCCCAAGTGTATCTCAATGGAACCAACACAAAAAATCTCGGTCTCACTTATGCCTAGGGTTGATCTGGTTTTTCAATCTCAGTAACACCGATTCCATATTCTCGGCTTCACCGAGTTTCCCTGTCAGCTGACAGTTGAGGAACTCGGTGGCATCGATAATTTTGAACCGGTGTCACCGACAGCGATGGGTGCTTAATCTGGCAGACCCGACTCTTGAAATTACTTCTTCAAACATCCGGTTTCTCCAAACCCTAGCTGTCGTTCGAGGACCCCTGGTCGTCGCCTTTGCCTTCCCGAGCGCCTTTGCCATTGGAAGTCGTCGCCGTCGACAGAATCTTCACCGCCGTCATCGCCATAGCGGACTTGTTACCAAGTTAGTGTACGAATCCGACCCCTCTTCGCTCCTCTTTCCAATTCATGCGCATTAGGATCATTCCATTGATAACCCACAGTTTGAGATTGTTCTATCCTCGAAAGAATTCCATTAGAATAGAGAACAACAATTTTTTTAGGTTTTGCCGTCCGCAATCCGAATCTCGATGACACCGAAGCTCAAAAATCGGTTGTACTGATTCGGTTTTAGGTCTACTGAGGACAGTCTCAGTGAAACCAAGCACCCATTTTCGATGAAACCGAAATGGTTGCCAAGTTTCTGTAAAGCGGACTATGAGTCTCGATGGATCCGAAAATTGTGACTCAGTGGTACCGAAATTCCTTTTGCAGAAAGCAAACCTTAAGAATTCAAAGTTCAAATTTGTGAAAACTTCTGCATTTTGTGATGCTCAACCTATCTTCTCCTTTATGCTCTATTCACAACATCAACATGTTAGTCTTAGATGGCAGTCAGAACAACTTCAGGGAAGGAAATTTGGACCTGAGCTCAGGCACTAGTCCGAGGGTAGCTCATCTTCCTATGATGATGTGCCCAGCTCACCTGCCCTGCCCAAGGCTGCCACTAGGACGAGGAGGTTGAAATCAGATGAAGAAGATCTTGATTTTGTCCCGGAGGAGCCATCCAAGAAGGAAAATATTGCCAAGGGCACATCTATTGTTGCCACCTAATACAAGAAGAAGGTAGTCAAGAAAGTCTATGCCAAAGCTGATTCTATCAGGGCACTGATGTGGCTTGAGACTGCGTCGGTATTTCCCCAATGAGGAAGGGATGATGCAGCACAGCGACAGTAAGTATTTCCCTCAGTTATGAAACCAAGGTATCAATCCGTAGAGGAAGATCACGCACCCACGTAAACATCACTTGCACACAAACAACAAATACTTGCAACCCGATGCGAAAGAGAGGTTGTCACGCTCTCTACGGTAAAAAGATAGATTGGGTAATGATAGATAGGAGAGACAGATCTCTCAAGAACACAAAATAAAAAGAGTAAATATGCAGCAATATATTTTTGGTTTTTGGTTTTGTAGATCTGAAAACAAAGAATGCAAAAACGTAGATCGGAAAGCAATATGATGGAAAAGTAGACCCGGGGGCCATAGGGTTCACTAGTGGCTTCTCTCATGAGTATAGCGCACGGTGGGTGAACAAATTACTGTTCGGCAATTGATAGAAAATTGAATAGTCATGACGATATCCAAGGCAATGATCATTATATAGGCATCACGTCCAAGATAAGTAGACCGACTCCTCCCTGGATCTACCACTATTACTCCGCACATCGACCGCTATCCAACATGCATCTAGTGTATTAAGTTCATGAAAAAATGGAGTAATGCAATAAGAACGATAACATGATGTAGACAAGATCTATTCAGGTAGGAATAGACCCATCTTGTTATCCTTAATGGCAATGATACATGTGTGTCTTGCTGCCATTTCTGTCATCGGGAAAGAACACCGCAAGATCGAACCCATCACAAAGGACCTCTTCCCATGGCAAGAAAAATCGATCTAGTTGGCCTAACTAAACCAAAGATTCGAACAAGAAATACGAGGCTATAGGCAATCATGCATATAAGAGATCATAGAAGACTCAAATAATATTCATGGATAGAAACTGATCATGAACTCAAAATTCATCGGATCCCAACAAACACGCCACAAAAGTTTACATCAAATAGATCTCCAAGAGACCATTATATTGAGAATAATAAGAGAGAGAGGAAGCCATCTAGCTACTGCCTACGGACCCGTAGGTCTATGGTGGACTACTCACGCATCATCGGAGAGGCACCTATGATGAAGATGAACACCTCTGTGATGGTGTTTAGATTGGATCTCGAGGTGGAACTTGCGGCGGCTGGGATTGTGTTTCGTCGACCCCTACGGTTTTTGGGATATTTGGGAATTTATAGGCATCATAGGTGATGGAGAGGGGTCCCGAGGAGGGCACAACCCACCAGGGCACGGGCAGGCCCCCCCTGACGCGTCCTGGTGGGTTGTGGTCTCCTCAGCCCACTCCCCCGGCACTTCTTTGGTCCATTGGGTGTCTTTTGGTCCAGAAAAAATCTCCAAAATGTTTCGACGGATTGCACTTTGTTTGATATTGATTTTCTGCGAAGTAAAAAACAAGCGAAAACAGCAACTGGCACTTTGGCACTATGTCAATAGGTTAGTCCCAAAAATGATATAAAGTGGTAATAAAATAATGGTAAAACATCCAAGAATGATAATATAACAGCATGGAACAAGCAAAAATTATAGATACATTGGAGACGTATCAGGAGCCCTACCAGTTCAAGATGGTGAATCCACGGTTGATGAGTGGGCTACCATCTTAGGAGCCCCACCAGTTCAAGATGGTGACTTGGATGTGTACTTTGAGGCCAAAGCAAATCACAACTCCATGGCATAGATGTACAAGGAAATCCCTGCTGAGTATGTGCATTCACATAAACTTGGATCAATTTACTATCTACAAGCAGGATTGCCTACCGCCATCACCATTCCGAGGCATACCTTGATGCCTAAGTTAGGAGATGACAAGATGATCTAAGGCAACTGCATCAACATGTAGCAACATGTTGATCCCCACACCAGGATTAGGGTGATGGATCTGATAGTTGAGACAGTAAAGAGGACAATTATAGATCAGAAGAGAACTTGTGGATATGCACCGTACATTCGGATGCTTATCAACTCTAAGTTAGAAAGGAATGCATATGCACTTGATCGTCTACATTTGCCCCTCCAGCCAAAGCTTGAAAACAATGTCGTGGCGATGGACCCCAGTCATCCCACTTCATCCACTACACAAGCAGCAGTTGAGGCAGCTAGAGCCACTAGTGCTCAAGCCTCTAGATCTAGGAGCGAGTAGATGGATCTTTTGATTTGTACAGTTCAGGGCATGCAGAAGGACATCAAGGACATATTGATGAATCAACATAGTCTTGTGAGGATCACGGAGAACAAGATCAAGATGCTCAATGACAAAGTTGATGGGCTGACAAAGATTGTCAATGAACTCAAGAAGGAAGTGGATGAAGCTCCTATTCATCGCTCTTCAGATTCAGATGAGGATGACACCTCACCTATCAGGCCTCGCACCCAATTCAGGACTCAAGCGAGGACTCCTACAGTGCCTGCTCTAGAGTTGAGGCCGTCTTCTTGAGCACCTGCTACAACACCATCAGTTCCATCAGCTCTAGTGTCTACTCCACCACATCAGAGGACTTCAACTGACACTTTAGTAGATGCTCTTCTCTCGACCCCATCGATGGATACAGGAGCAACTTCATTGTCTCATGGAGGAGATCCATCCCAGAGCGACGTGTAGCTCTATAGCTTTGAAATTTTTGGTAACTTGTTGCTAAAGGGGGAGAAGTTGTAGATCATAGGGCTTTGAGAGAGAGAGAGTGTGTGTTGCTTTTTGATCCCTCTGTGCTACTTTAAAAACATTTGGTTTGTCATTTGTGAGTTGCAAACTTATGTTCGTATTTGATCATATACTCTTGTGTGATGCTATTATCGCCTATCTTTGAGATGTCTATGTGACGATCATTTACTCTTGTTTGGTGTGTTGTGCTTGTTATTCAATCTTATTAATTCTAGTGCACCAGCAAGTTGTATGTGACATGGAAGAGTAACCCATAATCCTAATCGATTGTGCATTCGCATTGAAACACAAATTTAAAATAACGCACAAATTTAGGGGGAGCTCTTGCTTATCACATACCTCTCAAAGCGATAATGCTATTCATTGTTTATATCTCTAATCGAAGCTTTGATCTATATGTTTTCATCAATTACCAAAAAGGAGGAGATTGAAAGCACAACTTCTCCCTAGGTGGTTTTGGTAATTAATAACAACATATATTTCATTGGACTAATGTTTTCCACTAAGTATGTCTCAGGAAAAAGTTCAATGACTGCTTGGCAAAGGATTGTGAGGAGACCTCAAGATACAAGGAATAGGATTGGCAAAGCTACAAGCATGAAGACTCTATATTTTACTTTGTGAGAAATCACTTTGAGTCCATAGGAAAGCCAATACTATCAAAAGCGGGTGAGGTAATAATGGTGAATGAAATGCTCAAAGTGATCAAGTGTTAGTCACCAAATACACTCGCAAGCTCTCCCACAAGGATTATGTCTAAGTCCCTTCCACTCAAAAACGGTGAAACGAACTTGCATATTGGCTACACCGACTTCAAACCCTAGCCACAAACCCTTCTCGGTACTACCAAGTTTTGCATCGGCACAACCAACTTCCGAAGTTGCTTTTCATCCAATCAATCTCTTCCACCGAAGCCAAATCTGTGCGAAAGTGATTGTGTGTTGAGGAGACTATCATTTGAAATACAAGAGCAAGGAGTTCATCGTTACTATTGAGCCTATTACCTTTTGGATGGTGGTACCTCCTAGATTGGTTAGGTGTTGCTTGGGAGCCTACTACTTCGTGTTGTGAAGTTGAACCAAGAAGTTTGTAAGGGCAAGGAGATCACCTACTTCGTGAAGATCTACCCATAGTGAGGCTAGTCCTTCATGGACGGAAGCCGTATGGAATAGTCGAGGTTGCTACTTCGTGGACCCTTAGGGGTGGATCCCTCCATTGACTCTCATGACCGTTACCCTCCGTGGGTTGAAACTCCATAAACATGGACGTACGATAGCACCACCTATCGGAACCACGAGAAAAATCTTCATGTCTACAAATGGCGTTTGATCTTCCAACCCCTATCCTCTTACATATGCTTGTCTTTATTTTCTGTTGCAATACTTGTAGACATGCATGTGTAGGGTGTACCTTATATGCTAGAATTGCTAAAATCTGCCAACCAATTAACTCGGGAAAAGGTTAGGTTTTTATTTGGTCAAGTAGTCTAATCACCCCCTCTAGACCTACTTTCGATCCCTACAACAATCCATATATTCTAGTGAAATTAGGTACCAACTGGGTCTGCTAAGCACACTGGTCTAGAGCTCAGGACTTCTAACGAAAACATTGTAAACACCATAGTCGAGTAGTAACACAGAGCTTCAGCAAGAATTCAACACACAAGAAGAATCAAGCTCGAGGTAAGTTCCGAGGAACCCTGCTGTCCTAACTCCACAACTGTGTTGTATCACTGCCTCAAGCACATCCTCTACATCAACCCTAGCATGACAATTCCAGCTCTCATCAAGGATTTAGTAGGCAAGAGTCTGATTCAAGTAATAGCCGCTTCACCACGTCCGGACACATCTATACAAATCATTACGAGAGATGGTGTGAGCCTTATCTCTATGTTGATCCAACTAAACTAGGTGGCTTATGCACTCCCCTTTCTTTAATCAAGGTCCTCATGTTTTTAGCTGCATCCCACTTGCCTGTCTTCGCACTTATGTTAGACAAAAGAACATAGTTTGAGGTCTTGCGAGGATCCAGTTCAAATAACTTCTGAGCTGCAAACTGCACGAGCTCGTCATTCTTATGTACTCAGCATGTTCGAAGCAATGCACCCCATACACCAGCATTAGGTTGGATGTGCATTCCTTGGATAAGCTTAAAGGCTCCACTCAATCTCCTAGCTCTTCCAAGTAGATCAACCATGCAAGCATAGTGTTCATCCACAGGCTATAATGAGTATTCTTTTGTCATTGAGTTGAAGAAATTCAATCCTTCGTCAATCAATCTTGCATGATTACAGGCTAACAAGAGACCCACAAATGTGACCTCGTCGGGTCGAACAACATTGTCTTCCATTTCTCGAAAAACGGAGATCGCCTCAATCCCACGGCCATTAGAAGCATAGCCATCAATGAGCGCATTCCATGAAACAATGTCCCGACCTCCCATCTCATCAAATATTTGTCTTGCTTATAAGATCTGTCCACATTTGGCATATGCATAAATCAGGGAATTTCCAGCAAAGGAATCACTGATGTACCCACTCCTAACAAGAAGACTGTGGAATTGCCTCCCGATTTGCAAAGCAGCCAAGTCCACGCATGCGCTAAGACAACATGCATATGTGGACCTGCCAACCATCTTTGCATCCCTTCTCATGAGGAGGAAAGATTAGAGTGCTTCAAAATAGATCCCATTCTGAACAAACCCGGAGATAACTGAATTCCATGATATCGCATTCCTCTGATTCATCTTCCTGGATATACTAACTGCCTTGCGCATTTGACCTTCATGGGAATAGCCAACAATCATGATGTTCCAAGAAACCATATCCTTGTTTGGCATTTGCTGGAACAATACCATGGCCTTGTCAAGCATTCCACAATGGACATAGCCAGATATCATTGTATTTCAGCACACAACATCTCAGACCTCAAGTGCATCAAAGATGTGGCGTGCGTCATCGATCATCTTGCTCTGCAGATAGCCATGCATCAGTGCAGTCTTTGCTACAAAACTGTCGAAAGGAGTCTTGTACAACACATCCTTTGCTTCTTGAAGCTTACCATCACGCACTAATGCACTTATCATTGTCGTCCATGAAAGTGAGTTCTTACCTGGCATCTCTGTAAACAATCTATATGCCTCATCCATGTGCAAAAGCTGCAAATACCCACCAAGCATCACATTCCAAGACACCACATTTCGTTCAGGGATTCTGTCGAACAATTCTCTCGCCTCACCTATCCTCCCTACCCGGCAATAACCATTGAGCTAGGTGACCCAAGAAACGACATTAGGTGACGGAACTCTCTCAAATAAGCCAGCTTCCGCATTGAGATCTCTAGCGCACACATAATCCTCCAGCATCAAGTTCCAGGACACCATGTCCCTTTGCGGCATCTCTGTCGGTGTCAAAACCGGTGGATCTTGGGTAGGGGGTCCCAAACTGTGAGACTAGAATCGACGGTAATAGGGGATGAAGGGCACACAGATTTACCCAGGTACGGACCCTCCTATGGAGGTAATACCCTATGTCCTGCTTCATTGTATTGATGATATGGGGGGGGGGGGTTACAGAGTTGATCTACCTCGAGATCGAATAGCTAACCCTAGATGAGTTTCTGTCCCTATACCCTAAAATCCTCCGGCTTATATAGACGCCGAGGATGCCTAGGGTTTACACATGGTCGGTTACATGCCGAAGACATAAACATGCATATTCGCTACATCAAACGTGGAGTGCAAGTCGTGCTTCCCGAAGCTTCCACCTTGGAGACTAGGCCTTCAAATATTCCGGTGTTCAGTAAGTAGCCCATATAGTCCGGCCCATAAGAATAGGTCGGCCTACCGAGGACCCCATAATCCAGGACTCCCTCAGTAGGCCCCGAACTTGCCTCCAACGCCAATGGTCTTCAACTTCAATTGCTTCACGAACAAAGTCTTCGGCTTGCGAGGTAAGTTCCTTTCACCGAACAGAGTTCGGCCTCCGATGACAAGTAGCTTCCGAATAGCGGCGCGCCCGAATTCTGTGAAATAAGTTGGCTTTGAAGGTCAAACGTCAGGAGGAGAAAAAGGCAACGTTCCCCGACGACCTCTGTGACGAAAGGTCACAGCCCACCACGACCGATAGGGCAGTTACACAAACTCGATGCGTGGTTCGAGGCCGTTTCATCAGCATGATCTATGAATGTGCAAATCGTGCCCCGTTTTACACGGGGTATGTTTAATCATGTGTGTGCAACTATGCACATGTCTCGCGAAGTGGAGGGATTCATGGTGCAGCGAAGGGGCGCGAACGATAAGCCTCATAAAAGGGATGAAAACCCTCGCGGCTATTCATGCTCCCTCTCTGCTTCCGCTGCTACCCATTCCTCCGAGCCTCCAACGCCAAAATCCAAATCTTCCGCCCCCACCTCCGAGCTCTCCAATGGCAGGCTCTAGCTCGAATGGCAACTAGGAGGCCTCCACTGTGACTGACGAGGACATCCAGGACCTCAAGAAGGCCGGATACCTTCCCGCTGACGTCCCTCACTGCACGGCGGAGAAGGGCCAAGTGATCCCCACCCCAAGTCAGGCGAAAGGGTGGTGTTCATCCCCCACTTCATACGGGGGCTGAGCTTTCTGCTCCACCACTTCATTAGGGGGTTGATGTTCTTCTATGACCTGGACTTCCATGACCTCCCACCGAATTCATTTATGCACATATCGGCTTTCATCCTCACATGAAGGCGTTCCTTCGGGTCGAGCCGCACTTCGAGCTCTGGCTCAAAGTATTCAATGTCAAGCCGAAGTGCATCGGTGGCAAGCATGCGGATTGTGGCGGATGTCATCGGAAAGCTCACCCGCGTCGTGTGGCCGTCCGGCACATTCATTGATACCATCAAGGTATGGCAGAAGGAGTGGTTCTACATCACCAAACCACAAGAAGAAGGTCATATCGCCCCTGCCGCATTCAGATCCGGTCCCCCCCACCCAATTAGCCTCATGGCTCGAAAAGGGCCTCAGCTGGGGATCGAGCAAGGAGGTGGGCGATCTGCAGAAGCGTATCGCTGCCAAGGTCGAGAAGGGCCATACTCTGACCGACGTGTCCAGTTCATGCTCCGAAGAGGCATCCACCCCTGCCAATGCCGAGATACTCCCTTGTGAGCCCGTTAGCTTGATGACACACCCACGATTAGAATCTCTTCCACACTACGCGGGAGAAGCTGTGGAAGGTGCTCTTCAAACCACAGAAGAGCTGGCCATCTAAAGGAGAAGATAATGGCCTTCACACTAATAGGCCCGCCTCCGAGGTATGACATTAACTTTTCTTGCCATGCTTCATTTTTCATAAAGAAGACTTCTGACTCTCCCTCCGACCACCCTCTATAGTCATGGCTGAAGAAGGCCGCGACTATTAATAGTCTGGCACCCCAGCCCGAAGATGCCAGGTCTGGTCTATTAGTGGCGATGCTCGTGGTGAAGCCGTACAAGGCCCCTAAGAAGAAGGAGAAGACTGCGTCAGGGAGACGAACGCATCCTCAAATCAAGAGGAGCATGAGGAGGAGGAGGAAGAGGAATAGGAGGAGGAGGGTGAGAAGGCCGAAGTCGAGAGGAAGGGTAGTTCCCCCTTGCAAGAAACAGGGCGGCATCATCGGACGCCCCAAAGGAGGTGCCACCTCCTGCCCAGAAGAGAGCATGCTGAGCGTAGGTGGTCGTGTCCAACGACAGCTCGGACTCGGACACTGAGTCTGAAGACCTTGAGGCGGCTCCGCGAAGGAGCCTTAGGGTCAAACCCCCGCCCGAAGGTTAGGATCCGAAGACCCCTTGCTCATCTTTCAATATGTTTAAAGTTTATAAACACATAGGTGCCTATCGATTTCGTAGCCCCCGCACGTTCTTCCCACCGATCAAATATCGGACGGGGAGACCCCGCCCACCGACCTGGCGGAGAGCAGGAATGTCTCGCCTCCTGCCACCCCTGGCGCCGCGAAAGACACCGCAGAGGTGTCATCCCAACATGCTCCTATGAAGCCTGGCACCGACGGCGGGGGGGGGGGGGGGACATAATGGCCGAGGCTAATGCCTCGATCACCGAAGACCGAGGGGCTGTACCCTGCCCAGACACTGACGAGGTCGAACGAGCGGCCGCTCAGTCCCCTCCAAGGGCATCTTCGGAGCGCGCGATGCCTTCAGAGGTACCGGTTCAAACCCCGGTCGGTGATCAGGTTATCCGATCATCACTGGCGTCGCCGACCAATGGGTGGCCGGTGACGGAGGAGGCTCTGTCGAGCGCCTCCGTCTCCGAGGAGCACCGCACCCTTATGGGTGTGGTATTATAGAGCATCCTATCCGTTGACAATGGACTAAAGGAGGCCTTCAAATGTCTCCTATCGGGTTTTCAAGTAAGTCATCAGATACTTTTATTTGCAAAGGTTTTATTTATTTCCATTGTACACATGGCAGCCCCCGAGCCCTAGGTGAATTTGAAAAAACTTACCTAGGGGTCAATCATGTACCCGATGCTGGACTAGATACACTTTAAGTGTCCATCATGTTAGGGTAGCCCTTAACAAGATCCGACATATGATCGGAATGATGACAATGTGGGAGTTAGAAACCCATGTAATATGTCCATTGTATGTGTACTGTAGGCGTCGTCGTTAGCGGCAGCAATAAATGGCATCGAGCTGGATGATCTGAATCGGAAGCTTAAGCGCTTCGAAGACGAAGTTGAAGCCCTCAACAAGAGGTTCGACGAGGCACAATGTAAGTCCGAACAAAAGCCGAATACTTCGCCCGAATACTGTTAATGCAGTTTCCATTTATATAAAGTTTATCATTTTGTAGCCTCGTCGAAGGAGATGGAAAAGCTCAAGGCCGAGCTCCAACGGGCTAAGGATGAAGCGGTCATTGAGAGGGCAACAACCAAGGAGGTAGCCACTGCACTTTCCACCATGCGAGCTATCAGCGATAAGCATGATGCTCGCGTGGCGGAGATACAAGGTGAGCTCAAGGATGCCAGCGGAAAGTGCAAGGCCCTTGAGCAAAAGGGAAAGGAGAGCGATACCGAATTGTCCGCCCTGAACACCAAACTTCAGAACGAGCGGGTGGATAGACGGTTCTACGAGGAGCAAGTCTGCCAAGCGAAGGATATATCAGATGGTAAGCCATATTCACTAAAGTGCATCTTCGGGGATAGCAAATTCAGATTGCTTACCCAGGCATGGTGTTCCTCAGGTGCTTCCTCCGATATCCAGAAGAGTGTGGCGAACGTCAATCAGCTGTTCGCCTCGCGGGAAGAGGGAGATGAAGCTCGACTGTTCTGGGCACAGTTCGAAGCCCCCGAGCATCCTCCTCTTCTGGTGGAGCAGCTGAAACAACTGATGGAGCTACACCAGATGGCAGAGCCATCCATGAAGGACCTCTACATCCGCTTATGGCCCGACGAGCCGCTGCCAGGCAACTACTTCGGTCTGGTGCAGAGGTTGATTGCTCCTTCGCCCCGCCTCAACACCGTCAAGTGCTCCACATGTATCGAAGGAGTCCAGATGTCCCTTGCCAAGGCCAAGGTGCACTGGCCTGGGATAAATCCAATGAAGGTAGCCACCGACCCGCCGCCACCCGGGAAGGAGCATCGACGCCCTGACCTACACTTCGATGGAGTGATGGAGAGTGCTCGGGTGATAGCGTCATAGTGTTCAGGTGATAAAATGTTTGAATGAGTTGTAACGCATCCGAAGACTTTCCCAAACTTTTCATGATATTAGTATTTGTTCTTATATGGTTTTGCATTCCTTTATAACTCATATGTGGTTGTTTAATACTGAAAGATGCAACTCGTCGGCTTCAGCCCCCATGTAGATACTACATGGGGTGTCAATTCCAATGCACTATGTCCCTTACCTGAATTATCGAAACCCGAAGGTGGTACAGTGCAACAGACTAGGCAATCACACTATAGTGCTTTACTTCTTTCACTTAGCCATGGGGCGCGAAAAGGACTACATGAAGCGTACGATTAGCTACCGAAGTGTTGTGATGTTCGAACGAACCGTGGCCAAAGCTGGTATCATAATCTTTGCGCAAAAGGCAAGTTCCTCGTATAACACGGAATAACCGCTTACGAGGAATGAAGTATAATACTTCCAGCTCGGGGTTCACAGACCGGATCGCGCATAGTCTGTTTTTGGCTTTCTCCCCTGAGGTGCTTGACCAGACTATCTGGAAGCACAATCGTAGGGGTGCTCCCTTTGACCTTTTAGCCGAACGAGTGGAACATAAAGGGGCAAGCACATGAGCCGGGCAACCTAACTTATTGACCAAAGACATAGTTCGGAACCGATGCATATAAAGCGAACGCCAAGACGTCCAACACATGATAGATAAGGCGATTTATGTTTGAACTCGAGCCCCCGGTCTATTAGCCGGTTACCTTGCATCATACCGAACAGGTCCACGAGAAGAGGGAGAGAGGAGAAAAATATGCGCCGAAAAAAGGACAGATGGGGCAATCTTGAGCCACACAATTTTTCATTTTCTCAACAACTCTTATAGCTCGGATTGTTGAAGCAACTGTTTACAAGTATGCAAAAGAAATAAAAGTATACATGAGTTGTTGTACCAGGGGTCTTCGATTGATAACTTGACATCCTTGATATGCCATGTTGCTAGTTGACTCCTGCTCTTAGATGCACCTTGATGGGTGTTAGTGTTCGACGGACGGATTTTGCAAACAAAGTCTTGAGAGGCCGCCGAATTGTAAGTGAGCTTTATGCAATAGGCATGCTTTTTGAGGAGCGCCTACATTTTGTCTGAAGATGTGCTGATGGTAGAGGTTCGGGCCAGCTGAAAACCCATCTTTAGTTCCCCACCACTACCCATGGGATCTTAAGTGTGAAGTTGTGCCTCCTCGGCACGTACTTTGCTAGTCTTAAGGTTGTGCGGTGGGGGACGAGTCCCTATAGAGGGGAGGAGGAAGGATATGAGTTTTCGATCGGAAGCCGAACTCGCTTCCCAGCCTTGTGTGCCTTTATGGCTGATGTCGGTACTTGTTGATCTTCTTTGTAGTTGAATTCGGCCGCTAGGGCCAATGCATGTTCCTCAGTTCTAAGGGAGCGCTTTGTATTGCTGTTTACGGTAATGACCCCCTTGGGTCCCGACATCTTGAGCTTGAGGTATGCATAATATGGTATCGCGTTGAAACGAGAGAACGATGTCCGACCAAGCAGCGTGTGATAGCCACTGCGGAAGGGCACAATGTTGAAAATCAAGTCTTCGCTGCAAAAGTTATCGGGCGAGCCGAACACAAATTCCAGAGTTACAAAACTCGTACATCGGGCCTCAATGCCTGGGATCACTCCTTTGAAGGTAGTGCTGCTGGGTTTGATCCTTGACGGATCTATGCCCATCTTTTTCACCGTATCGGAGTAAATCAGATTGAGGCTACTTCCTCTGTCCATTAGGACTTTTGTGAGGTGATACCCATCTATAATGGGGTCTAGGATGAGGGCCGCCAAACCCCCATGACGGATAGTAGTCGGGTGATTGCACCGATCAAAGGTGATTGGGTGTGCCGACCATGGGTTGTACTTTGGGGCTACGGGTTCCATAGCGTAGACCTCCCGAAGGGCGCGCTTCTTTTCCTTCTTATGTATATGGGTGGCATATATCATGTTCACTATTTTTACTTTGGGAGGGAATTTCTTCTGTCTGCCACCAATTGGACCCCAAGGCTCATCCTCGTCCTCGTTGCGAGAGCTTTTGCCTTGGTCCTCGGGTGGCATCTTGCCGGCGTGTGTAAACACCCAGAAGTTGTGGTGTGTGTGTGGTTGGCGGGCTTCTCTGAAGTCCCATGGATTTGACAAGGCCTTTCCATGATCTTCTCCAGCTGAGTGGGTCCGTCGCGATTGCCTTTAGGAGGCTTCTTCCACTGCCCAGGTCGGGAGTTGTGGAATCCGGCGTTTATGGCCGTGTCATCGGCATCACTATTGTTGTGCCGATGCTTATTCTTATTGCTCTTTGGTTTTAAGTTGCCACCCTGGGCTTCACGTGCTAAGGGATCTTCGGAATTATGGCTGCATCTTGCCAGCCAATTGTCTTCGCCCGCGCAAAAGCGGGTCATGCAGGAGGTGAGGGCGGACATGGTCCGAGGTTTGTCCTGGCCTAGCTAGCGGGCCAGCCATTCGTCCCGAATATTGTGCCGAAAGGAGGCTATGGCCTCAGCATTCGGACAGTTGACGATTTGGTTCTTCTTAGTCAAGAACCGATTCTAGAATTGCCAAGCAGACTCGCCGGGCTTCTGGACGACGTTGCTGAGATCGGAAGAGTCTGGCGGACGGACATAGGTTCCCTGGAAGTTAGAGCGGAACGCATCTTCCAGGTCTTCCCAACATCCAATGGAGTTTTCGGGGAGGCTGTTTAACCAGTGTCGAGCTAGCCCCTTAAGCTTAAGGGGGAGATATTTGATGGCATGGAGATCGTCTCCTCACGCCATGTGGATATGGAGGAGGCAGTCCTAAATCCATATGCTTGGGTTAGTGGTCCCATCATACTGTTCTATATTCACGGGTTTAAACCCCTCGTGTAACTGATGCCGCATTACCTCATCTGTGAAGCATAGTGGATGAGCGGCGCCTCTGACCCGTGCTATGTCGTGGCTGTACTCAGTGTCCATATGGGGCTGGTTGCGTTCCTGGACTCTGTTGTTTTGGTTCGCTAACCATGGTCTATACCTGCCCCGTCTGTTGGGCGAGTACTCTCTGGATCCATAGATGGATCTTGTACGGCCTGCTCTGTGCTCCAGGTCATCTCGCAGGCCAAACCTGTTGTTGGGCTCTAATGGATCATTACCCCATCTTCGGGGCATTGTTGGTATATAACCAATGTCGTCAGCTGTCCTGTCCCAACCACGAGGGGGGCGGTCCGACTTGTCATATGGAGTACGGTTTGGAGACGGAGTATCAGTGAGTTCATCGTCGAATTGCGGCAGCAACCTTCTCTGAGGGTAGCTTTTGGGCTGGTTTGACAGACCGGTGCCTTATACCTCCTCGACTAAGAGGACTTTCGTCCATTGATAATTGAGGTCGTCTTGTTCGGCTTTGAGTTGTCGTTCTTTAGCCTTTAGGCTGCGAGCCGTTGCTATGAGCCGTTGCCTGATTTCCTCCTGATGTTCGAGGTTATCAGGGATGTACAAGTCATCAGCTTCCGGTATATCTTCCTCCTTGATGGGGGGAAGGCAATTGTCGTCTTCGGAGTCGTTGACGTTATCGGGGTTGTTTTGGTCCTCAGGCCCTTCCGGATCCTCTAACGGGTGCTTGGGGATATCGGGATTGCCATGATCAGTGGGGGTATTACCGTCCCTGTTTCTAATAATCGCTTTTCTTCCCTTTTTTTCCTTTGGACCGCTAATGCGGTTTCTGGCGCCTTGATGATGCATCGCCCGATTTGTCGCCATCGTTGTGAGGCATGTTGTTGCCATTAGTGACAGGAGTATCTACCATGTAGACGTCATATGTGGAAGTGGTGGCCCAACTTCCGGTGTTAATGGGGGTGGGAGCATGGTCCTCTTCATCCATGTATTCTGCCTCCTTGGAGGCATAGTCCAGCATGTCGGTTAAATCCTCGACAGTGGCTATCAAGCGGGTGGTGGGTGGGTCGAAAAATTTGTCCTGGCCTGCCCCGTAACCGAATCGAGCGTAGATAGGGGCTGGATCATCAGTGATCTTGATTGACGAGATCCAATCCAGGGCTTCGTCGACCGCTGAGGGCCTAATCGGATCCAGATGTTCGGAACTTGTGGAGTTAACCTCCAAGTCGTCCGGACATGGGAAGTGTTCGACAAGAACACATGTCCGGTCATCTGGCTTAATGGCCGAACTGGGATAAGAGATCGGTTTACCGCTATGGGTGACCCCATCGGCATGTCCGAAGAAGGGGCTCGAGGATAAAGCCTTAGAGTCCTCGGGGGATACAGGCGGAGCTGCAAGCCCGATTAACGACAAGTCGCCCCGAGAGTCGACAGAGAACTCTAAGTTTCCAAATCTGACCTCTACATCCGAGGCGAAGCTCTCAACGCGGCCTAGATGGCCAGCGGAGTCAGCTGTTGGGGCACGTAGTAGTAATTCAAAATTTTCCTATGTATCACCAATATCAATCTATGTGAAACCAGCAATGAGTAAGGGGTTTGAGCATCTTCATACCTTTGAAGATCGCTAAGCGGAAGCGTTACTATGAACGCGGTTGGTGGAGTCGTACTAGCAGCGATTCAGATCACGGTGGATTCCGATCTAAGCACCGAACAATGGCGCCTCCGCGTTCAACACACGTGCAGCCCAGTGAGATCTCCTATGTCTTGATCCAGCAAGGAGGGAGGAGAGGTTGAGGGAGAGCTCCGGCAGCACGATGGAGTGGTGACGGTGGAGCTGCGTGGTACTCCGGCAGGGCTTCGCCAAGCGCTATGGAGGACGAGGAGGAGGAGGGGTAGGGCTGCTCCGAGAGAGAGAGACCTGTGTTGTGGGTAGCCCCAAATACCCTCACTATTGGAAATATGCCCTAGAGGCAATAATAAAATGGTTATTATTGTATTTCCTAGTTCATGATAATTGTCTATTATTCATGCTACAATTGTGTTAACCAGAAACCGTAATACATGTGTGAATACATAGACCACAACATGTCCCTAGTAAGCCTCTAGTTGGCTAGCTCGTTGATCAATAGATGGTCACGGTTTCATGATCATGTACATTGGATGTTGTTGATAACGGGATCACATCATTAGGAGAATGATGTGATGGACGAGACCCAATCCTAAGCATAGCACAAGATCGTGTAGTTCGTTTGCTAAAGCTTTTCAATGTCAAGTATCGTTTCCTTAGACCATGAGATTGTGTAACTCCCGGATGCCGTAGGAATGCTTTGGGTGTGCCAAACGTCACAACGTAACTGGGTGGCTATAAAGGTACGCTACGGGTATCTCCGAAAGTGTGTGTTGGGTTGACACGAATCGAGATTGGGATTTGTCACTCCGTGTGACGGAGAGGTATCTCTGGGCCCACTCGGTAAGACATCATCATAATGAGCTCAATGTGACTAAGGAGTTAGCCACGTGATGATGTGTTACGGAACGAGTAAAGAGACTTGCCGGTAACGAGATTGAACAAGGTATAGGGATACCGACGATCGAATCTCGGGCAAGTACCATACCGATAGACAAAGGGAATTGTATACGGGATTGATTGAATCCCTGACATCGTGGTTCATCCGATGAGATCATCGTGGAGTACGTGGGAGCCAACATGGGTATCCAGATCCCGCTATTGGTTATTGGCCGGAGAGGTGTCTCGGTCATGTCTACGTGTCTCCCGAACCCGTAGGGTCTACACACTTAAGGTTCGATGACGCTAGGGTTATAGGGAAAAGGTATACGTGATTATCGAAGGTTGTTCGGAGTCCCGGATGAGATCCCGGACGTCACGAGGAGCTCCGGAATGGTCCGGAGGTAAATATTGATATATAGGAAGTCCAGTTTTGGTCACCGGAAAGTTTTCGGGCTCATCGGTATTGTACCGGGAGTGCCGGGAGGGTGCCGGAGGACCCCCGGGAGGGGTGTGACGACCAGAGGACTTAGTGGGCCTTTAGAGGAGGTGTGTCAGCCCATATTGGGCCAGCCAAGACCTCCTAGAAGGGCCCATGCGGCTGGGATCTAGAGATAAGGGCAAAAGGGGTTTGAAAGGAGGAGATCCACCTCCCTTGTGGGAGGTGGACTCCTCCCCCACTTCGGCCGAACCTCTCCTCCTTGGAGGAGGGGCCAAGCCAGCCCTCCCTCTCCCTCCTCCTATATATACTTGAGGTTTTGGCCCTTTGAGAACAGATCTGAACTCTCTCTCTCTCGGCGAAGCTCTACCTCTCTTCTTCCTCCTCCGCAGCGCTTGGCGAAGCCCTGCCGGGATACCTTGATACTCCACCACCACCACGCCGTCGTGCTGCTGTTGGAGCTCTTCCCCAACCTCTCCTTCCTCCTTGCTGGATCAAGGCGTAGGAGACGTCACCGGGCTGCACGTGTGTTGAACGCGGAGGTGCCGTCCGTTCGGCACTTGATCGGATCTTCCGCGATCTGAATCGCTGCGAGTACGACTCCATCAACCGCGTTCTTGTAACGCTTCCGCTTAGCGATCTTCAAAGGTATGAAGATGCAATCTCTCCCCTCTCGTTGCTGGTTTCTCCATAGATAGATCTTGGTGACACGTAGGAAAATTTTGATTTACTACTACGTCTCTCAATAGTGGCATCATGAGCTAGGTCTATGCGTAGAATCTATGCACGAGTAGAACACAAAGCAGTTGTGGGCGTCGATTTTGTTAATATGCTTGCCGTTACTAGTCTTATCTTGATTCGACGGTATTGTGGGATGAAGCGGCCCGGACCAACCTTACACGTACGCTTACGTGAGACCGGTTCCACCGCCTGACATGCACTAGTTGCATAAGGTGGCTAGCGGGTGTCTGTCTCTCCCACCTTAGTCGGATTGGATTCGATGAAAAGGGTCCTTATGAAGGGTAAATAGCAATTGGCATATCACGTTGTGGTTTTGGCGTAGGTAAGAAACGTTCTTGCTAGAATCCTATAGCAACCACGTAAAAACTTGCAACTACAAATTAGAGGACGTCTAACTTGTTTTTGCAGCATATGCCTTGTGATGTGATATGGCCAGAAGGATGTGATGTGATGCATTGTGATGTATGAGATTGATCATGTTCTTGTAATAGGGTTCACGACTTGCATGTCGATGACTATGACAACCGGCAGGAGCCATAGGAGTTGTCTTATATTATTGTATGACCTGCGTGTCAATCCTAAACGCCATGTAATTACTTTACTTTATTGCTAAGCGTTAGCCATAGTAGTAGAAGTAATAGTTGGCGACACAACTTCATGAAGACACAATGATGGAGATCATGATGATGGAGATCATGGTGTTGTGCCGGTGACAATGATGATCATCGTGCCCCGAAGATGGAGATCATAGGAGCAAGATGATATTGGCCATATCATGTCACTATATTGATTGCATGTGATGTTTATCATGTTTACATCTTATTTGCTTAAAACGACGGTAGTAAATAAGATGATCTCTCAATAAAATTTCAAGAGAAGTGTTCACCCTAAATGTGCACCGTTGCTAAGGATCGTTGTTCCGAAGCACCACGTGATGATCGGGTGTGATAGGTTCTAACGTTCGCATACAACGGGTGTAAGCCAGATTTACACACGCGAAACACTTAGGTTGACTTGACGAGCCTAGCATGTACAGACATGGCCTCGGAACACGGAAGACCGAAAGGTCGAACATGAGTCGTATAGAAGATACGATCAACATGGAGATGTTCACCATGGATGACTAGTCCGTCTCACGTGATGATCGGACACGGGCTAGTTGACATGGATCATGTGTCACTTAGATGACTAGAGAGATGTCAATCTGAGTGGGAGTTCATTGAATAATTTGATTATGTGAACTCGATTACCATGAACTTAGTCTAAAAATTGCCTTTAATATCTATATTGTAGATCCAATGGCCAACGCAAATGTCAACCTCAATTGCAACGCGTTCCTAGAGAAAACCAAGCTGAAAGATGATGGAAGCAACTATGCGGATTGGGTCCGTGGCTTGAGGATCATCCTCATAGCTTCCAAGAGATTGTATGCCCTTGATGCACCGCTAGGTGACCCACCCATTGTCCCAGCGGACCAAGACGTTACGAACGCTTGGCAGTCGCGCTGCGATGATTACTCCCTTGTTCAGTGCAGCATGCTTTACAGTTTAGAATCGGGGCTCCAAAAGCGTTTTGAGCAACACGGAGCATATGAGATGTTCCAAGAGCTAAAACTGGTCTTTCAAGCTCATGCCCGGGTCGAGAGATATGAAGTCTCTGACAAGTTCTTTAGTTGTAAGATGGAGGAGAACAGTTCTGTCAGTGAGCACATCCTCAAGATGTCTGGGCTTCACAACCGCTTGACTCAGCTGGGAGTTAACATCCCGGATGACTCGGTCATTGACAGAATCCTCCAGTCGCTTCCACCTAGCTACAAGAGCTTTGTGATGAACTACAACATGCAAGGGATGGAGAAGTCCATTCCTGAGTTGTACTCGATGCTGAAATCAGCGGAGGTCGAGATCAGAAAGGAGCATCAAGTGTTGATGGTAAATAAGACCACTAGTTTCAAGAAAGGCAAGGGTAAGAAGAACTTCAAGAAGGACGGCAAAGCTGTTGCCGCGCCCGGTAAGCAAGTTGCCGGGAAGAAGAAGAAAAATGGACCCAAGCCTGAGACTGAGTGCTTTTATTGCAAGGGTACCGGTCACTGGAAGCGGAATTGCCCCAAGTACTTAGCGGATAAGAAGGACGGCAACGTTAAAGGTATATGTGATATACTTGTTATTGATGTGTACCTAACCAGCGCTCGTAGTAGCTCCTGGGTATTTGATACCGGTGCAGTTGCTCACATTTGTAACTCCAAGCAGGAGCTGCGGAATAAGCGAAGGTTGGCAAAGGACGAGGTGACGATGCGCGTCGGGAATGGTTCCAAGGTCGATGTGATCGCCGTCGGCACGCTACCTCTACATCTACCTTCGGGATTAGTTTTAAACCTTAATAATTGTTATTTAGTACCAGCTTTGAGCATGAACATTGTATCTGGATCTCGCTTGATACGAGATGGCTACTCTTTTAAATCCGAGAATAATGGTTGTTCTATTTATATGAGAGAAATGTTCTATGCTCATGCCCCGCTGGTCAATGGTTTATTTCTGATGAATCTCGAACGTGATGTTACACATGTCCATAGTGTGAGTACCAAAAAGTGTAAAGTTGATAACGATAGTCCCACTTACATGTGGCACTGCCGTCTTGGCCATATTGGTGTCAAACGCATGAAGAAGCTCCATGCTGATGGAGTTTTGGAGTCACTTGATTTCGAATCATTTGACACATGCGAACCATGCCTCATGGGCAAGATGACCAAAACTCCGTTCTCCAGAACAATGGAGCGAGCAACTGACTTGTTGGAAATAATACATACCGATGTATGCGGTCCAATGAGTGTCGAGGCTCGCGGTGGCTACCGTTATGTTCTCACCCTCACTGATGACTTGAGCAGATATGGGTATGTCTACTTAATGAAACACAAGTCTGAAACCTTTGAAAGGTTCAAGGAATTTCAGAGTGAGGTCGAGAATCAACGTGACAGGAAAATAAAATGCCTACGATCTGATCGTGGCGGAGAATATTTAAGTCACGAGTTTGGCACGCACCTTAGGAAATGTGGAATTGTTTCACAGCTCACGCCGCCAGGCACACCTCAGCGAAATGGTGTGTCTGAACGTCGTAATCGCACTCTATTGGATATGGTGCGATCTATGATGTCTCTTACCGACTTACCGCTATCATTTTGGGGATATGCATTAGAGACTGCCGCATTCACTTTAAATAGGGCACCGTCTAAATCCGTTGAGACGACACCGTATGAATTATGGTTTGGAAAGAAACCTAAGCTGTCGTTTCTAAAAGTTTGGGGTTGCGATGCTTATGTGAAGAAACTTCAACCTGAGAAGCTCGAACCCAAAGCGGAAAAGTGCGTCTTCATAGGATATCCCAAAGAGACTATTGGGTATACCTTCTACCTACGATCCGAAGGCAAAGTCTTTGTTGCCAAGAATGGATCCTTTCTCGAGAAAGAGTTTCTCTCGAAAGAAGTAAGTGGGAGGAAAATAGAACTTGATGAGGTAATTGTACCTCCACTCGAACCGGAGAGTAGCGCAGCACAGGAAGTTGTTTCTGTGGAGCCTACACCGGCTAGAGAGAAAGTTAATGATGATGATCATGAAACTTCAGATCAAGTTGCTATTCGAAGGTCCACTAGGACACGTTCCGCACTAGAGTGGTATGGCAATCCTGTCCTAGAGATCATGTTGTTGGACAACGGTGAACCTTCGAACTATGAAGAAGCGATGGCGGGCCCGGATTCCGACAAATGGCTTGAGGCCATGAAATCCGAGATAGGATCCATGTATGAGAACAAAGTATGGACTTTGGTGGACTTGCCTGATGATAAGCGAGCCATTGAAAATAAATGGATCTTTAAGAAGAAGACTGACGCAGACGGTAATGTGACCGCCTATAAAGCTCGGCTTGTCGCTAAGGGTTATCGACAAGTTCAAGGAGTTGACTACGATGAGACATTCTCACCCGTAGCGATGCTAAAGTCTGTCCGAATCATGTTAGCAGTTGCCGCATTTTATGATTATGAGATCTGGCAAATGGACGTCAAAACGGCATTCCTTAATGGCTTCCTCAAGGAAGAACTGTATATGATGCAGCCGGAAGGTTTTGTCGATCCTAAAGATGCTAACAAGGTATGCAAGCTCCAGCGCTCCATCTATGGGCTGGTGCAAGCATCTCGGAGTTGGAACACTCGCTTTAATGAGGTGATTAAAGCGTTTGGGTTTGTACAGGTTTATGGAGAACCCTGTATTTACAAGAAAGTGAGTGGGAGCTCTATAGCATTTCTTATACTGTATGTGGATGACATGCTGATAATGGGAAATAATATAGAACTCTTGGAAAGTATCAAGGCCTACTTGAATAAGTGTTTTTCAATGAAGGACCTTGGAGAAGCTGCTTACATATTAGGTATTAAGATCTATAGAGATAGATCAAAACGCCTCATTGGTCTTTCACAAAGCACATACCTTGAAAAGATATTGAAGAAGTTCAATATGGATCAGTCCAAGAAGGGGTTCTTGCCTGTGTTGCAAGGTGTGAGATTGAGTACGACTCAATGCCCGACCACGGCAAAGGATAGAGAAGAGATGAGTGCCATCCCCTATGCTTCAGCCATAGGCTCTATCATGTATGCCATGCTGTGTACCAGACCTGATGTGAACCTTGCCATAAGTTTGGTAGGGAGGTACCAAAGTGATCCCGGAGCGGAACACTGGACAGCGGTCAAGAATATCTTGAAGTACCTGAAAAGGACAAAGGACATGTTTCTCGTTTATGGAGGTGCCGAAGAGCTCGTCGTAAAGGGTTACGTCGATGCTAGCTTCGACACAGATCCGGACGACTCGAAGTCGCAAACCGGATACGTGTATATTTTGAATGGAGGGGCAGTAAGCTGGAGCAGCAGCAAGCAAAGCGTCGTGGCGGCATCTACATGTGAAGCGGAGTCATAGCTGCTTCGAAAGCAGCAAAGGAGGGAGTTTGGATGAAGGAGTTCATCACCGACCTAGGAGTGATTCCGAATGCGTCGGGCCCGATGACTCTACTCTGTGATAACACTGGAGCTATTGCCCTTGCGAAGGAGCCCAGGTTTCACAAGAAGACAAGACACGTCAAGCGCCGCTTCAACTCCATCCGTGATTACATTCCGGAGGGAGACATAGATATTTGTAAAGTGCATACGGATCTGAATGTCGCAGATCCATTGACTAAACCTCTCTCACGAGCAAAACATGATCAACACTAGAATGCTATGGGTGTTCGATTCATCACAATGTAACTAGATTATTGACTCTAGTGCAAGTGGGAGACTGTTGGAAATATGCCCTGGAGGCAATAATAAAATGGTTATTATTGTATTTCCTAGTTCATGATAATTGTCTATTATTCATGCTAAAATTGTGTTAACCAGAAACCGTAATACATGTGTGAATACATAGACCACAACATGTCCCTAGTAAGCCTCTAGTTGGCTAGCTCGTTGATCAATAGATGGTCATGGTTTCATGACCATGTACATTGGATGTCGTTGATAACGGGATCACATCATTAGGAGAATGATGTGATGGACGAGACCCAATCCTAAGCATAGCACAAGATCGTGTAGTTCGTTTGCTAAAGCTTTTCAATGTCAAGTATCGTTTCCTTAGACCATGAGATTGTGTAACTCCCGGATGCCGTAGGAATGCTTTGGGTGTGCCAAACGTCACAACGTAACTGGGTGGCTATAAAGGTACGCTACGGGTATCTCCGAAAGTGTGTGTTGGGTTGACACGAATCGAGATTGGGATTTGTCACTCCGTGTGATGGAGAGGTATCTCTGGGCCCACTCGGTAAGACATCATCATAATGAGCTCAATGTGACTAAGGAGTTAGCCACGTGATGATGTGTTACGGAACGAGTAAAGAGACTTGCCGGTAACGAGATTGAACAAGGTATAGGGATACCGACGATCGAATCTCGGGCAAGTACCATACCGATAGACAAAGGGAATTGTATACGGGATTGATTGAATCCCTGACATCATGGTTCATCCGATGAGATCATCGTGGAGTACGTGGGAGCCAACATGGGTATCCAGATCCCGCTGTTGGTTATTGGCCGGAGAGGTGTCTCGGTCATGTCTACGTGTCTCCCGAACCCGTAGGGTCTACACACTTAAGGTTCGATGACGCTAGGGTTATAGGGAAAAGGTATACGTGATTACCGAAGGTTGTTCGGAGTCCCGGATGAGATCTCGGACGTCACGAGGAGCTCCGGAATGGTCCGGAGGTAAAGATTGATATATAGGAAGTCCAGTTTTGGTCACCGGAAAGTTTTCGGGCTCATCGGTATTGTATCGGGAGTGCCGGGAGGGTGCCGGAGGACCCCCAGGAGGGGTGTGACGACCAGAGGACTAAGTGGGCCTTTAGAGGAGGTGTGCCAGCCCATATTGGGCCAGCCAAGACCTCCTAGAAGGGCCCATGCGGCTGGGATCTAGAGATAAGGGCAAAAGGGGTTTGAAAGGAGGAGATCCACCTCCCTTGTGGGAGGTGGACTCCTCCCCCACTTCGGCCGAACCTCTCCTCCTTGGAGGAGGGGCCAAGCCAGCCCTCCCTCTCCCTCCTCCTATATATACTTGAGGTTTTGGCCCTTTGAGAACAGATCTGAACTCTCTCTCTCTCTCGGCGAAGCTCTACCTCTCTTCTTCCTCCTCCGCAGCGCTTGGCGAAGCCCTGCCGGGATACCTTGATACTCCACCACCACCACGCCGTCGTGCTGCTGTTGGAGCTCTTCCCCAACCTCTCCTTCCTCCTTGCTGGATCAAGGCGTAGGAGACGTCACCGGGCTGCACGTGTGTTGAACGCGGAGGTGCCGTCCGTTCGGCACTTGATCGGATCTTCCGTGATCTGAATCGCTGCGAGTACGACTCCATCAACCGCGTTCTTGTAACGCTTCCGCTTAGCGATCTTCAAAGGTATGAAGATGCAATCTCTCCCCTCTCGTTGCTGGTTTCTCCATAGATAGATCTTGGTGACACGTAGGAAAATTTTGATTTACTACTACGTCTCTCAATACTCACTATATATAGGAGGAGGGGAGGAGGGTGCGCCCCCTCTAGGGTTCCCACCCTAGGGGGTGCGGCAGCCCTAGATGGCCAGGAGGGCCAGCGGCTAAGGTGGGGAGGAGGGGCGGCGCCCTAGGGTGGGCCTAGGGCCCCTCCACGCCTAGGGTTTGCCCCCCTCCACCCTTTGCTGCGCCTTGGGCTGAGGTAGGAGGTGCACCAACCCACCTAGGGGTTGGTTCCCTCCCACTCTTGGCCCATGTAGCCTTTCGGGGCTGGTGGCCCCTCCCGGTGGACCCCCGGAACCCTTCTGGTGGTCCCGATACATTACCGGTGATGCCCAAAACACTTTCGGTGACCAAATCCTCACTTCCTATATATGAATCTTTACCACCGAACCATTCCGGAACTCCTCGTGACATCCGGGATCTCAGAAGGGACTCTGAACAACCTTCGGTCACCACATACACTATTCCCATATAACCCTAGCATCATCGAACCTTAAGTGTGCAGACCCTATGGGTTCGGGAGGCATGTAGACATGACCGAGACACCTCTCCGGTCAATAACCAACAGCGGGATCTGGATACCCATGTTGGCTCCCACATGCTCCATGATGATCTCATTGGATGAACCACGATGTCGGGGATTCAATTAATCCTGTATACAATTCCCTATGTCCATCGGTATGTTACTTGCCCGAGATTCGATCATTGGTATCCCTATACCTTGTTCAATCTCGTTACCAGCAAGTCCCTTTACTCATTCCGTAACACATCATCCCGTGGCTAACTGCTTAGTCACATTGAGCTCATTATGATGATGTCCTACCGAGTGGGCCCAAAGATACCTCTCCGTCACACGGAGTGACCAATCCCAGTATCGATTCGTGCCAACGCAATAGATACTTTCGGGGATACCCGTAGTGTACCTTTATAGCCATCCAGTTACGTTGTGATGTTTGGCACACCCAAAGTATTCCTATGGTATCCGGGAGTTGCACAATCTGATGGTCTAAGGAAATGATACTTGACATTAGAAAAGCTTTAGCAGACGAACTACACGATCTTGTGCTATGCTTAGGATTGGGTCTTGTCCATCACATCATTCTCCTAATGATGTGATCCCGTTATCAACGACATCCAATGTCCATGGTCATGAAACCGTGACCATCTATTGATCAACGAGCTAGCCAACTAGAGGCTCACTAGGGACATGTTGTGGTCTATGTATTCACACATGTATTACGGTTTCCGGTTAATACAATTATAGCATGAACAATAGACAATTATCATGAACAAGGAAATATAATAATAATCACTTTATTATTGCCTCTAGGTCATATTTCCAATAGTCTCCCACTTGCACTAGAGTCAATAATCTAGTTACATTGTGATGTATCGAACACCCATAGAGTTCTGGTGTTGATCATGTTGTGCTCATGAGAGAGGTTTAGTCAATGGATCTGTGCCATTCAAATCCGTATGTACTTTACAAATGTCTATATCTCCATCTTGGACATATCCACGAATGGAGTTGAAGCGGCGCTTGATGTGTCTTGCCTTTTTGTGAAACCTGGGTTCCTTGGCAAGGGCAATAGCTCCAGTGTTGTCACAGAGTAGAGTCATCGGGCCCGACGCATTGGGAATCACTCCTAGGTCGGTGATGAACTCCTTCATTCAGACTCCTTCCTGTGCTGCTTCTGAAGTAGCTATGTACTCCGCTTCACATATAGATGTCGCCACGACGCTTTGCTTGCTGCTGCACTAGCTGACTACCCCTCCATTCAAAATATACACGTATCCGGTTTGTGACTTGGAGTCATCCGAATCTGTGTCAAAGCTAGCATCTACGTAACCCTTTCTGACGAGCTCTTCGACACCTCCATATACGAGAAACATGTCCTTGGTCCTTTTCAGGTACTTCAGGATATTCTTGACTGCTGTCCAGTATTCCGCTCCGGGATCACTTTGGTACCTCCCTACCAAATTTATGGAAAGGTTCACATCAGGTCTGGTACACAGCATGGCAAACATAATAGAGCCTATGGCTGAAGCATAGGGGATGACACTCATCTTTTCTCTATCCTCTGTCATAGTCAGGCATTGAGTCGGACTCAATCTCACACCCTGTAACACAGGCAAGAACCCCTTCTTGGACTGATCCATATTGAACTTCTTCAATATCTTGTCAAGGTATGTGCTTTGTGGAAGACCTATGAGGCGTCTCGATCTATCTCTATAGATCTTGATGCCTAATATGTAAGCAGCTTCTCCAAGGTCCTTCATTGAAAAACCCTTATTCAAGTAGGCCTTTATGATTTCCAAAAGTTCTATATCATTTCCCATCAACAATATGTCATCCACATATAATATGAGAAATGCTACAGAGCTCCCACTCACTTTCTTATAAATACAGGGTTCTCCATAAACCTGTATAAATCCAAACGCTTTAATCACCTCATTAAAGCGGATGTTCCAACTCCGAGATGCTTGTACCAGCCCATAGATGGAGCGCTAAAGCTTGCATACTTTGTTAGCATCTTTAGGATCGACAAAACCTTCCGGATGCATCATATACAATTCTTCCTTAAGGAAACCATTAAGGAATGCCGTTTTGACGTCCATTTGCCAGATCTCATAATCATAAAATGCGGCAATTGCTAACATGATTCAGACGGACATCAGCATCGCTACGGGTGAGAAAGTCTCATCGTAGTCAACTCCTTGAACTTGTCGATAACCCTTAGCGACAAGCCGAGCCTTATAGATGGTCACATTACCATCCACGTCAGTCTTCTTCTTAAAGATCCATTTGTTTTCTATGGCTCGCCGATCATCGGGCAAGTCCACCAAAGTCCATACTTTGTTCTCATACATGGATCCTATCTCGGATTTCATGGCTTCAAGCCATTTGTTGGAATCCGGGCCCGCCATCGCTTCTTCATAGTTCGAAGGTTCACCGTTGTCCAACAACATGATCTCCAGGACAGGGTTGCCGTACCACTCTGGTGTGGAATGTGTCCTTGTGGACCTTCGAGGTTCAATAGTAACTTGATCTGAAGTTTCATGATCATCATCATTAACTTCCTCTCCAGCCGGTGCAGACTCCACAGAAACAACTTCCTGTGCTACGCTACTCTCCGGTTCGAGTGGAGGTACAATTACCTCATCAAGTTCTATTTTCCTCCCACTTACTTCTTTCAAGAGAAACTCTTTCTCTAGAAAGGTTCCATTCTTGGCAAGAAAGACTTTGCCTTCGGATCTGAGGTAGAAGGTATACCCAACCGTTTCTTTGGGGTATCCTATGAAGATGCACATTTCCGCTTTGGGTTGGAGCTTCTCAGGTTGAAGTTTCTTCACATAAGCATCGCAACCCCAAACTTTCAGAAGCGACAGCTTAGGTTTCTTTCCAAACCATAATTCATACGGTGTCATCTCAACGGACTTAGACAGTGCCCTATTTAAAGTGAATGCGGCAGTCTCTAATGCATATCCCCAAAATGATAGTGGTAAGTCGGTAAGAGACATCATAGATCACACCATATCCAATAGAGTACGATTACGACGTTCGGACACACCATTACGCTGAGGTGTGCCAGGCGGTGTGAGTTGTGAAACAAATCCACATTTCCTTAAGTGCGTGCCGAACTCGTGACTCAAATATTCTCCGTCGTGATCAGATCGTAGGTAGTTTATTTTCCTATCATGTTGATTCTCTACCTCAACCTGAAATTTCTTGAACTTTTCAAAGGTTTCAGACTTGTGTTTCATTAAGTAGACATACCCATATCTGCCCAAGTCATCAGTGAGGGTGAGAACATAACAGTAGCCACCGCGAGCCTCAACGCTCATTGGACCGCATATATCGGTATGTATTATCTCCAACAAGTCAGTTGCTCGCTCCATTGTTCCGGAGGATGGAGTCTTGGTCATCTTGCCCACGAGGCATGGTTCGCACGTGTCAAATGATTCAAAATCAAGAGACTCCAAAAGTCCATCAGCATGGAGTTTCTTCATGCGTTTGACACCAATATGACCAAGGCGACAGTGTCACATGTAAGTGGGACTATCGCTATCAACCTTACATCTTTTGGTACTCACACTATGAACATGTGTAACATCACGTTCGAGATTCATCAAAAATAAACCATTGACCAGCGGAGCATGACCATAAAACATTTCTCTCATATAAATAGAACAACTATTATTCTCAGATTTAAATGAGTAGCCATCTCGCATCAAGCAAGATCCAGATACAATGTTCATGCTCAAAGCTGGTACTAAATAACAATTATTAAGGTTTAAAACTAATCCCGAAGGTAGATGTAGAGGTAGCATGCCGGCGGCGATCACGTCGACCTTGGAACCATTCCCGACGCGCATCGTCACCTCGTCCTTCGCCAATCTCCACTTATTCCGCAGCTCCTGCTTGGAGTTACAGATGTGAGCAACTGCACCGGTATCAAATACTACGAGCGCTGGTAAGGTACACATCAATAACAAGTATATCACATATACCTTTAACGTTGCCGGCCTTCTTATCCGCTAAGTACTTGGGGCAGTTCCGCTTCCAGTGACCGGTACCCTTGCAATAAAAGCACCCAGTCTCAGGCTTTGGTCCATTCTTGTTCTTCTTCCCGGCAACTTGCTTACCAAGCGCGACAACTGCTTTGCCATCCTTCTTGAAGTTCTTCTTACCCTTGCCTTTCTTGAAACTAGCGGTCTTATTGACCATCAACACTTGATGTTCCTTTTTGATTTCCACCTCCGCTGACTTCAGCATCGAATATAACTCAGGAATGGACTTCTCCATCCCTTGCATATTGTAGTTCATCACAAAGCTCTTGTAGCTAGGTGGAAGCGACTGGAGGATTCTGTCAATAACCGAGTCATCCGGAAGATTAACTCCCAGCTGAGACAAGCGGTTGTGCAACCCAGACATTTTGAGTATGTGCTCGCTGACAGAACTATTTTCCTCCATCTTACAACTGAAGAACTTGTCGGAGACTTCATATCTCTCGACCCTGGCATGAGCTTGGAAAACCATTCTCAACTCTTGGAACATCTCATATGCTCCGTGTTGATCAAAAATGCTTTTGGAGCCCCGGTTCTAAGCTGTAAAGCATGCCGCACTGAACCAGGGAGTAATCATCACTACATGACTGCCAATCGTTCATAACGTATTGAGTTGTTGGGAAAACGGATGCGTCACCTAGTGGTGCTTCAAGGACATATAATTTCTTGGAAGTTATGAGGATGATCCTCAAGTTATGGACCCAGTCCGTATAGTTGCTTCCATCGTCTTTCAACTTGGTTTTCTCTAGGAACGTGTTGAAGTTGAGGGCAACATTAGCGTGGGCCATTGGATCTACAAGATAGATTGTAAAGACATTTTAGACTAAGTTCATGATAATTAAGTTCATATAATAAAATTATTTAATGAACTCCCACTTAGATAGACATCTCTCTATTCATCCAAGTGACACATGATCCACGTCAACTAGCCCGTGTCCGATCATCACGTGAGATGGACTAGTCATCAATGGTGAACATCGCCATGTTGATCGTATCTTCTATACGACTCATGTTCGACCTTTTGGTCTCCTGTGTTCCAAGGCCATGTATGTACATGCTAGGCTCATCAAGTCAACCTAAGTGTATTGCGTGTGTAAATCTGGCTTACACCTGTTGTATGCGAACGTTAGAACCTATCACACCCGATCATCACGTGGTGCTTCGAAACAACGAACCTTAGAAATGGTGCACAATTAGGGGGAACACATTTCTTGAAATTTTAGTGAGGGATCATCTTATTTAAGCTACCGTCGTTCTAAGCAAATAAGATGTAAGAACATGATAAACATCACATGCAAATCATAGAGTGACATGATATGGCCAATATCATCTTGCTCCTTTGATCTCCATCTTCGGGGCACCATGATCATCATTGTCACCGGCACGACACCATGATCTCCATCATCGCGTCTTCATGAAGTTGTCTCGCCAACTATTACTTCTACTACTATGGCTAATGGATAGCAATAAAGTAAAGTAATTACATGGCGTTTTTGATTGACACACATGTCATACAATAAATTAAGACAACTCCTATGGCTCCTGCCGGTTGTCATACTCATCGACATGCAAGTCGTGAATCCTATTACAAGAACATGATCAATCTCATACATCACATATATCACATCACATCCTTTGGCCATATCACATCACACGGCATATGCTGCAAAAACAAGTTAGACATACTCTAATTGTTGTTGCAAGTTTTTCCGTGGCTTCTATAGGTTTCTAGCAAGAACATTTCTTACCTACGCAAAAACCACAACGTGACATGCAAATGTTGGGGAATGTAGTAGTAATTTAAAATTTTCCTACATATCGCCAAGATCAATCTATGTGAAACCAGCAACGAGTAAGGGGTTTGAGCATCTTCATACCTTTGAAGATCACTAAGCGGAAGCGTTACTATGAACACGGTTGGTGGAGTCGTACTCGTAGCTATTCAGATCGCGGTGGATTCCGATCTAAGCATCGAACAACGGCGCCTCCGCGTTCAACACACGTGCAGCCCGGTGACGTCTCCTATGCCTTGGTCCAGCAAGGAGGAAGGAGAGGTTGAGAGAGAGCTTCAGTAGCACGACGGCATGGTGACGGTGGAGCTGCATGGTACTCCGACATGGCTTCGCCAAGCGCTACAGAGGACGAGGAGGAGGAGGGGTAGGGCTGCACCGAGAGAGAGATCTGTGTTGTGGGCAGCCCCAGAAACCCTCACTATATATATGAGGAGGGGAGGAGGGTGCGCCCCCTCTAGGGTTCCCACCCTAGGGGTGTGGCAGCCCTAGATGGCCAGGAGGGCCGGCGGCCAAGGTGGGGAGGAGGGGCGGCGCCCTAGGGTGGGCCTATGGCCCTTTCACGCCTAGGGTTTGCCCCCTCCACCCTTTGCTGCGCCTTGGGCTGAGGTGGGAGGCGCACCAGCCCACCTAGGGGATGGTTCCCTCCCACTCTTGGCCCATGTAGCCTTCCAGGGCTGGTGGACCCTCCCGATGGACCCCCGGAACCCTTCCGGTGGTCCCGGTACATTACCGGTGATGTCCGAAACACTTCCGGTGACCAAATCCTCACTTCCTATATATGAATCTTTACCTTCGGACCATTCCGGAACACCTCGTGACGTTCGGGATCTCATTCGGGACTCCGAACAACCTTCGGCAACCACGTACACTATTCCCATATAACCCTAGTGTCATCAAACCTTAAGTGTGTAGACCCTACGGGTTCGGGAGGCATGTAGACATGACCAAGACACCTCTCCGGTCAATAACCAATAGCGGGATTTGGATACCCATGTTGACTCCCACATGCTCCACGATGATCTCATCGGATGAACCACGATGTCGGGGATTCAATTAATCCCGTATACAATTCCCTTTGTCCATCGGTATGTTACTTGCCCGAGATTCGATCGTCGGTATCCCTATACCTTGTTCAATCTCGTTACTCGCAAGTCTCTTTACTTGTTCCATAACACATCATCCCGTGGCCAACTCCTTAGTCACATTGAGCTCATTATGATGATGTCTTACCGAGTGGGCCTAGAGATACCTCTCTGACACACGGAGTGACAAATCCCAGTCTTGATTCGTGCCAACCCAACAGATACTTTCGGGGGTACCCATAGTGTACCTTTATAGCCACCCAGTTACGTTATGACGTTTGGCACACCCAAAGTATTCCTACGATATCCGGGAGTTGCACAATCTCATGGTCTAAGGAAATGATACTTGACATTAGAAAAGCTTTAGCAGACGAACTACACGATCTTGTGCTATGCTTAGGATTAGGTCTTGTCCATCACATCATTCTCCTAATGATGTGATCCCGTTATTAACGACATCCAATGTCCATGGTCATGAAACCGTGACCATCTATTGATCAACGAGCTAGCCAACTAGAGGCTCACTAGGGACATGTTGTGGTCTATGTATTCACACATGTATTACAGTTTCCGATTAATACAATTATAGCATGAACAATAGACAATTATCATGAACAAAGAAATATAATATTAATCACTTTATTATTGCCTCTAGGGCATATTTCCAACATCAGCGTGCAGCACAACGCTGCCGAAGGCGAAGATCTGTCCGGGGACAAAAGTATCCTTGTTGCATACCTCCTCATTGATGACAAGGCGAGACGTTGATTCCATCTTGATCACAGAGGAACTCTCAATGAAAGCACCAATGTCGGTGTCAAAACCGCCAGATCTCGGGTCCCGAACTGTGAGACTAGAATCAACGGTAACAAAGGACGAAGGGGACACAAATTTACCCAGGTTCGGGCCCTCCTATGGAGGTAACACCCTATGTCCTGCTTGATTGTATTGATGATATGGGGGGTTACAGAGTTGATCTACCTCGAGATCGAATAGCTAACCCTAGATGAGTTGTTCTGTCCCTATACCCTAAAATCCTCCGGATTATGTGGACGCCGAGGATGTCTAGGGTTTACACATGGTCGGTTACACGCCGAAGAGATAAACATGCCTATTAGCTACATCAAACATGGAGTGCAAGCGGTGCTTCCCGAAGCTTCCACCTTGGATACTGGGCCTTCAAATATTCCGGTGTTCGGTAAGTAGCCCATATAGTCTGGCCCATAAGAATAGGTCGGCCTCCCAAGGACTCCTTAATCCAGGACTCCCTCAATCTCGTCAAAGAACTCGACCGCCCGAACTACTTTCTCATCCCAGGTATTCGATCGAGCGTGTACCTAGTATTTGAGCTCGCCCGAGCGAGCATAGCAGGAAACCATGAGCGTCCAGGAGAAGTCATCCCGGTCAGGCATTGTGTCGAACAACTCTCGGGCGTCCGCGACACGGTCGTGGTAAGAGGAGGCCGCGATCATGGCGTTCCAGGAGACGAGATTGCAACGGGGCCTCTCTTCGAACATGCGTCGTGCGTTGGCAAAGCGGCCGTGGCGCGCGAGCGTGGAGAGCATGGCATTATAGGAGATAGTGTTGCGGTGGGGCATCTCATAACGGGCGGCGTGATGCAGTCAGCTGTCCCGAACGCGCCAGGCGCGTGAGCTCCTGGTTGCTCCGGAACACCGTGGAGGTCGCCGTCGTGGCCACGCCGGTGGCCCTGGCCGCGGCGATGAGGTGGCTAGCCGACGGTGGCGGGCGAAGGTGTGCGACCGACTGCACTGAGGAAGGGAGTAGTGAGTTCAGACGGGACCTCCTATTTGGCACAGTATGCGTCGGGAAACAGGGAAGCCTGCACCCCGCCACCGCACACACTGTTTTTTTTATTCCATTTTTAAAAGTTTCAGTTTTTTCTTCTTTAAAATAGTCTGGGCTTTGAATTTTTTTCCAAATATAACAGAAAATTTTGAAATTTGTTATAGAAAATCACAAAATGATTCATGGATTAAAAATGGTCATGAGTTTGGAAACAAAAGTTCGGAACAAAATAGTACATTATTTGTAAAAAAATGTTCACGAATTCTAAAATGTTCAGGATTTTTTTAAAATTTTGAAAAAGACAAGAAAAACTAAAAATTCCATCATTTCGAAAAAATTATCACTGATTTAAAAATATATTCGTGAATTTGGAAAATTATCATGCATTTCAATAAATGTTCATGAATTCCAATGAATGTTTATCAAAACAAAATGTAGGTGAATTTCAAACTGGTTATTTAAAAAATATGTTCGTCGTTTCACAAAAATGTTCACAAGTTCAAAACAAATGTTGGAGAATTTGTAAAAATTTAATGGATTCAGAAAATGGTCACAAGTTTGTCAACATATATTCATAATTTTGAAAAATATTCATGAAATTGAAAACTATTCATGATTTCAAAACATGTGTACAAACTTGTAAGATGTTCTCAAAAAGAAAAAAAGAAAAAAAAAGAAACTAAAAAATAAAAATGGGAAAAGGGAAAAATATAAAAGAAAAAGGAAGAAAAAAAAGGAAGGAAAACGAAAAAAGGTTTGGGAAAGTTTCTCGCTGGAGGGGTGTGCGCTAGGTCACTCCCGGGTGACCTATGCACCTTATACAGATTGCCGGTTCGGACTTCTGACTTAGAACACAAATTGGTCCGGCAAGCCTAATACAACTTAAACTATGTAAGCCCAACTGATCCGACGTTAGGCCTGTGCAAAATTTAAATCAATTTTATAACCTAAGTTATTAATTTAGCAAAATACGCTAGTTCATATCGGAGGCCACTTGTGGCTGGGAGTCCCCCACGACCTGTTTGGTATCCTGTAAACCACCACTCTATTAATAAAGTAAGGTTTTATCATTCAGAAATGATTTTGGAGGAAAATCAAAATTACGTCTAGAAATCAAATAACCAACAAAATTCCATGATTTCTACCTTAGAAGACGACTAACAAACATGTCCATGCGTTATAATGAAAGGTGAGAAAAATATCTTGTGACTTAGCAATTCTAACATTCATGAACCAGGATTGGCCGATTCGACCAAAACCGCCCAACAGTACAAAACTCAGACGGTGCGGAGGTGCATGTCAAAGTCCAAAAAAATAACTTATGAGCTGCACACTTTTCTAGAAGAGAGAACAAATTATCTAGCAGTGTAGCACAATACGATTAAATGCCCTTTTGTGTGGCAATCCAATGTGTACTGACATTCAATGCGTTAAGGCTTTTTCCAATACAAACGTGTTTAGATGAGGTGCTAAGAGCATTAAATATCTTAGCAACTCAACTTTCTAATGTATAAGTGTTTAACTTACTGTTGCTAAGCTCACTATATTTAACGATTTAGCACCTAAACTCTTTCATGCATTGATCATCTTCTTTCATTTAAGTGATTTGTCTAGGTTCACGTGCTTGACATTGATTCTTCTTGGGATCATCAAAATGCTTTCTTTTCTCATTAATTATTGTGTCATGTTATTTTTCACTTATGTGGCATGCTTAATTGGAGCACTAGGAAGGGCCTAAGTACTGACATCCAATCTTATGTTACTTGTATTTGCGTGTAGCAGCCGTATTGGGGTCTATGAACTAAAAGCACAAAAATTGAGAATTCGAAATAGATTACCTTGAAAACAAAGAGAAATAAAGGAATATATGTTTGGTTAAAATATGGGATAAAAGTTTAAACATAAATAGATGCCTCCAATAAAATGGCAAAAATGTACAGTAAAGACTATACGACACCATTTGATCGGACACCATGCTCTTCATCCTTTGAAAAATTGGGGACTCTCTAAACGCATTTGTCTTATGTAACAAAGTGCACCCCCTATTTACTCTTTGATGCTTTAGATTTAAGAATGCTCCGTAAAAGGGTGTTCGTTACATCTTAGTGGCAATACCTCGCCTCGCTACCCTTGTGGTCCTCTGAGTAATGCATTCAGGTGGAATCCCCCCATGTTGATTATTTAAAAAAAAGTAATCTCAATACAACCCATTAAATCTTGCTACCGTCACCCCGCTGCCTGAAGAAAATCTATAGAGATTATCAAAATCATACCATAAAAAATTATATATTCGAAGATGGACTGCATAGTCACTTGTATAATCTTATCAACCATGGGTGCATCTCGGCCCGGTGCACGGTTGCTGAGCTGTTTTTTTAGAAAAGGAGGAATACCTCCGGCCCCAGCATCAGAGAGATGCATGCGCCCCTTTATTAAATAAAGCCACGATAAAGTCTATGGTCCAAATACAAGCTTCTAAAGAAGTTACGAAATAATCTCAAAATGAAAAACTTGCCACAACCGACGAAAAATAGGATTAGATGCCTAACCACCTATCCTACGAGTGAACCACCATCCAAACTGTTTATACATAACCCGAGCTATCATCTCCCATCGGGTAGACCCAGTAACCAAAGACTCCTTGGTTTTCGCAGGAGTGAGTAACGACCACGTACGGATCAAAGAAGTTGCCCTGTGTAATACCTGCAAATTTTTTGTATGATTTTCTGTTAAAAACCATGTCATTTCTACAATTTCATATAGCCCATAGTAAAGCACATACTCCTATCTGAATATATCTCGCGGTATATATCTCTACTCCATTTAGCCACATTCCAAATAACGTGTGAATACTATTTGGAGGTGTGATACCGAAAAAGGGTTTTCCCCGCTTTATATTATAAAGCAACCGCACAACATCGAACCACATGATACACTTGCTGGGGCCTCAGTACAAGCACGCCCAAACGAAACAAAAGAGAAACAACAGAGAAAATAATGCCAACAACGTCGGATCAACGAAAACAATAATGACTCGAAATCGCTGCGCCCACCGGAGAGTTCCACCACACTCCTAGCACTCCAGAACGCCGCATACTGAGGAACACCTTCAAGAAGGGACGCGACGATGACGGCGCTACTGCCCAGACATGTCCTAGAGTTTCCCTCGGTATGCAAAGGGGTGTGGGGGGAAGGGGTAAATCCGACACCCTTTAGGAAGGCACAATGGCATCCACGAGCATCACCGCATCGGTGTCGGTCACGCCGACAAGGATTTCTCCCAACCGGCAACCAACCACGGCCCCAGGTGATCCATCGTGCTCCATCATACATGCTGCCCACCAATATGCGCCACCTCAGTCTTGCAGTCACCATCGCCGTCTCACCGTGGCAAGCAAAGCGAGACCGGTGGGACCAAGTGAAAGCAGCCAGGAACAATGAGCGATAGAATCAACATCCACGTGGGAGGGGACAACCTCCACCATCCTCAAAGGTAACCGACCGGACGCAAATCAGGACCAGGCACCCCTGCCCGACCGAGCCCGAAACGGGCTCATGAAGCTCCCTACGCCATGCTGCACTATGTGTGTCGCAGGCTCTGCCACCCCCCGCACGAGCCACCCCACAGTCCACCGGAGACGACGAAGGAAAGCACAGGACAGGCCCACCCAGACCCAGATGGGGCCCAAAAGGGCCCAGATCTAGGCCCGGAGGGAGCCGCCGCTAGCCACCGCGCCGCCCCGCAGCCAAGCAGTCGCGCTACCGTCGCCACGCCACCCGGGACACCGCGCCGTCGCCGGACCTGTCACTGGCCTAGGTGCTCCGCCGTCGGCCGCCACCACCTGAGCCATAGCGCCACGTGGGGGGGGGGGAAGAATGGGGCCGCCACCACCGGCACCATGCGGGCAAGGCCCGGTGGCCTCTGCCGGTAGCGACGGGAGGGGGAGGAGGAGGGGGCGGTGTTGGGAGGAGGAGGGAGGGGAGCCCCCGGTCGCCTCGCTCAAGGAGGCGACGCAGGGGGCGAGGTGCTCCTCGGAGGTGTGATATGAAAGGCTATAGTTGAATACTATCTGGAAGTATATATCTCCACAATTTTTTGGCTAACGGGCAGTCTAGAAAGAGGTGTTTGATGGCCTCATGGTGATCACACAAGCTACATCTTATGCTGCCCTCCCAATTACGTTTTGCCAAATTATCCTTAGTGAAAATAACCTCCTTGTGAAGTAATACGTCTCCAACGTATCGATAATTTATGAAGTATTCTGAATTCATGCCATATTCACCTATGGTTACAATACTTTTATATGATGTTAATGCACTTTATATGATTTATTTAGAACTAACCCGAGCTGACGTTGTTTTCAGCAGAATTATCGTGGTGTTGTTTTTGTGCAGAAAATGAAAGTTCTCGAAATTGCCCGAAACTTTTTGGTGATTTTTCCTGGACCAAATGAGCAATACTGGAGCAAAGAACCACCAGTGGGGAGCCACCCCTGGGCCACAATCCATCAACGTGCGGCCGAGGGGGTCTTGGCGTGTTGGCTTGTGGGTCCCTCGTAGCTCCGTTGTGCGTGATTCCAACGCTGAAAAATCCTATAAATACCGGAAACCCTAGAAATAAACATCGAACTTCCGCTCCACTGTCGCAACTCTCTGTATCGACAAAAAACCCATCTGGAGGGTTTCCAGTACCCTATCGGAGAGGGGAAATCATCTTCGGTGGACATATTCATCATCCCGACGGAGGCCATGATGAGGAGGGAGTTGTTCACCCTCAGGGCTGAGGGTATGTACCAGTAGCTATGTGTTCAATCTCTCTTTCTCGTGTTCTTGAGATGTCATGATCTTGATGTATCACATGCTTTGTTAATATAGTCGGATCATATGATGTTATTCCCTTGCTATCATGTTGTGATGAATTGAATCTTTCACTTTGACATATCGTTATGTTGGATTGAATATTGGATTTGAGAACACTTGATATATGTCTTGCATGTGGATACCCGTGGTGACAATGGGGTGTTCTATTGATTCACTTGATGTATGTTTTGGTACTCAACTTGCGGACTCCCGAGGTGACATTGTGGTAATCTATGCATAGGGGGTGGATACACATTCTTGTCCTATGTTCTCCGATAGAAATCTTAGGGTTCTCCTTGAAGTTCTTTGTGTTGGATTGAATATGACAGATCTGAATTTTTTGATGCATGTCGCATAATTTACCCATGGATACTTGAGGTGACATTGGAGTATCTAGGTGACCTTAGGGTGGATTGATATGTATCATTGGTGTTATTTTAGTACGAACTCTAGGGCTATTTGTGACACTTATAGGAATATCTCAAAAGATTGATCGGAAAGAATAACTTTGAAGTGATTCTACTACCTACACCAATTTCATCTTATTGTTCTTCTCTAGATAGGAACTTTGGAGTGATTCTTTGTTGCACGTTGAGGGATGATCATATGATTCAACTATGTTAGCATTGTTGGGAGATTACACTAGTGAAAGTATGAACCCTAGGCCTTGTTTCCAAGCATTAATATACCATTTTGCTTGTTTTTTACTACTTGTTACCTTTTATAATTTCATATTACAAAAACCTATATCTATCATCCCTATTGCACCTGTATCACAATCTATTCGCCGAACTAGTGTACCTATACAATTTAACATTATATTGGGTGTGTTGGGGACACAAGAGATTTCTTGTATTTGATTGCAGGGTTGCTTAAGAGAGACTATCTTCATCCTTCACCTTCCACGCTTTGATAAACCTTAGGTCATCCACTTGAGGGAAAATTGCTCCACTGTCCTACAAAACTTTGCACTTGGAGGCCCAACATAGTCTACAAGAATAAAGTTGCATAGTAGACATCAAGCTCTTTTTGGCGCCGTTGTCGGTGAGGTGAGTGCTTGAAGATATATCTTTAGATCTTGCAGTTAAATCTTTTAGTTTCTTATTTTCACTAGTTTGGTTTTATAAAGAAAACTACAAAAAATGGAGTTTAGGTTGCTTCATTTTTATCGTCTTTATAATGTCTTCCGTGAAAATAAGGATTCAGAAAATTGTGCTCAATTGGTAAAGGAAGAATTTATGAAAATATTTGATGAGAATTCCTTGAATGATGAGCATGATAAAAATATTGTTAGTATGAGTTCTTTGAATATCCATGGTGCTAATGATATGCGTAGCCACAAGCTTGGGGATGTTATGTTTAATGAAGATGATTTTTTTGTCCCCCAAGTTTTGACGAGCAAATTTATTTTGATGATGGCATGCCTCCTATCTATGATGATTATGATGATGACATGCATGTTATAAATAGTAAGAGTAACCATGAAACTTGTCATCATGATTTTAATATTGAATGTGGTTATGTCAATCAAGTGTCTCATGATAGTTATTTTGTTGAGTTTGCTCCCACTACCATGGATTAAAAGGAATTTGCTTATGTGGAGAGTAATGAAAATTCTATGCTTGTGCATCATGAAAATAATGATTTATGTGATAGTTATATTGTTGAATTCCTTCATGATGCTATTGAAATTTCTTATGAGGGAGGAACATATGCTTGTAGGAATTGTAATAATATCAAGTTTCCTCTCTATGTGTTGAAAATCTTGAAGATATGCTTGTTTTGCCATCCTATTCTAGTTGATTCTTGATCCCATAAATTGTTTGCTCACAAAATCCCTATGCATAGGAAGTGGGTTAGACTTAAATGTGATTGCCATGTGTTTCATGATTCTCCTTGCATGTTTAAAATATTATTCTCATGTGAGCATCATTGAAATCGTCATGCCTAGTTACAAAGGCATTAAAGAAAAGCGCTTGTTGGGAGACAACCCAACACTTTTCCTTTTTGTTTTTGTGTGTTCAAATGATTAAGATACTGTAGTAATCATGTTTTTTGCCTTTTATTTCAATAATGTGCCAAGTAAAGCCTTTGGGATAGTATGGGTACTTGTTTATTTGATTCTATGCAAAAATAGAAACTTTTGCCTTCAGTAAAGAATTTCTCTGATTTTACCGGAGAGTCAATTTTTTTGAATTTTTACAAAGTATTTATCTGCAAATTCTCTGCGCTGTCCTAATTTTTCAGAATTTTTAGAGTCACGAAAGTATGATGTTCATTCAGATCTTCATAGACTCTGTTTTTGACACTTTCTGTTTTGCATGCATAGTTTACTTGTTTTAATGTTTCCATAGCTTATATTTGGTGATATAAACTATGGGAATGATACAATACAATAGGTATTATGTGAGAACAATTATGAATATTGTCTTGACAGTACCTAAGTGAATGGTCTATATTTACTATACTAACCCACCTCATGAAGTTCCATTAAGTTTTGTGTGATTGAAGTTTTCAAGTTTTGGGTGAGATACCGATATGAGGTGAATAATGAGAAGCAAGGACCTAAGCTTGGGGATGACCATGGCACCCCAAAGGTAATATCCAAGGAATACTCAAGCGTCTAAGCTTCGGATGCCCGGAAGGCATCCCCTCTTTCGTCTTCAACAGTATCGGTATATCTTACTTGCAACTAGATTTTTATTAGTCACATAATATGTGTTTTGCTTGGGCATCATTTATTTTATTTTTATCTATTATATGTAATTTACAATCTTGTTTTTCAATAAATAAATTCCAAGAATCGCCTTTAGGATGCTTGAATTGCATCTTTGATGTGTGCTGTGTAAAAACAGAAACTTTTGCTGTAGTGTTTGAATTTTCATATTTTACTGGAACGTGGAAAGTTTCTGAATTTTTTACATAATATTTCCATATTATTTTTTATCATTTCCCAAATGTTCATAATTTTTAGAGATACAGAAGTACACTGGTTTAATAGATTGCTATAGAATGTTCTGTTTGGACAAATTGTTGTCATAGTTTTGTTATCTACTTATCCTATAGTTTCCATAGCCTATATGATTTGTTATTATGTGTACTAACCTATCTCACTAGTTCTTTTTGAGTTTTGCGTGGATGAAGTTTTTGAGACTTAGGTGAAACCGGGATATGAGAGGATTGAATGAGATACAAAAGCTCAAGCTTGGGGATGCCCAAGGCACCCCAAGTAAATATTTCAAGAAGTCTCAAGTGTCTAAGCTTGGCGATGCTACGCATCCCACCTCTCTTCATCAAACAAATATCGGTTAGCCTATGTTGAGCCTAAAATTTTATTTGTCCACATGATGCGTGCTATTCTTGGAATGAATTTTTATTTAGTTTTCTGTTTGAATAAGATACTCAGATCTAAAAATATTTATTGAGAGAGAGTCCTCACATAGCTACTTAATTGTTTGATTACTCATTGATATTTACTTATATCTTTTGAGAGTAGTTTGATGTTTACTCTTGTGCTTCACTTATATCTTAAGAGTAAATTGTGAATGAATGAAATATCATAAATCCGAAATTATCAATGTGTTATATTCTTAGTAGCAAGTTCACATTTGGTTTAGAAAGTAAAATCTATTGAAGTTTAACAATCATTGTATTAGTCATATGAGCAATTCATGAATGATTAGTATAAGAAAGAGAACTTTCACATACAAATATATTATCTTGGGCATCTTTTATGATTGTGAATACCCATTAATTATTTTGAAACTTGATAAAATAGTTGAAGTTGGACAAGGAAGACAATGTAATGGTTATGTTTGGGTATATTTGCATAGAAGTTATATTGGTATGGATCCTCCAACATGTGGTGCCTGTTTATAACCTTTTGCTAGCCAAAATTTCATACTAAGTAGAGATAATACTTGTGCATCCAAATCCTTGAGCCAAGTTTCTTCCATGAGAGTCGACCATACGTACCTATATATGGCATTTCATTGCCATTCCAAGTAAATTTGCATGTGCCACCTCTAAAACCTTCAAATAAACATCCTTTTGTGTGCTCGTACCACTCATGGAGCGACAGGGCGGTCATTATCTTCCATGCTAAGTGAGTTATTCTCAAGATGAGTGTTTAGTCACTTGCCATTGCATGAGAGAGACTGGTAAAAAGGATGCCCAGTCTTGCATAATACAAGAATAAGTAAACAAAAACTCCCCCTAGAAAGTTGATTCTTTGGAGGGCAACTGTGGATTCGGCCAGCCATGGAATGTGTTTGAATGGTGGAGGGGGTGTAAAATTTAAATTCTGTTTGGGAACCACCAATAATGTGATTAGCATGGAAGATATTGAAAACTTTGTTGTGAAGTTGACAGGAAAAGCACACCACTCAAAATTACATAATCATCTGTGTTTTAAACAATGAGCTCTGGCACCTATGCAAATCCCTGGTTCCCTCTGCAAAGGGACAATCTATTTATTTTCATTTTATTTACTATTCATATTGAGTCAACGTCTTATTCCAACCTCAGCCTATTAGTTGGCAAGCATCATGTGGTGGGGAAAGATCCAAACATATATATCTAGCCAAATATATTTGATCATGATTCATTATTGTTGACAATTATCTTCATGATAAGTATGTTGGGAGGCGAAACATTAAGCCCCCATCTTTCTATGTGTTTGATGGATGTTGTTTGTTCTAAAAATATGCTTGGAGTATTATTAATCATAAAAGACTATATGATAATTGAGTATGTGGAGCTCTTACTTAGACTTGATGATGCACTAAAATTGTTTGATGACTAAGAACATGTGTTGTTAAGTTTCAAGAGAATGCATTGTTTGAACCATGACATGTGAAATGACTGCTACTCTATCATGATGATTTTTATGAGAAAAATTTGCTGGTAATGATGCTAGAAAAGTTACTGAATTTATCCATGATCAAAACTATTAACTATGATAGCATTCACACTTCATAAATTATTTATTTTATCATTTACCTACTCAAGGACGAGTAGGAATTAAGCTTGGAGATGTTGATACGTCTCCAACATATGAATAATTTAAGAAGTATTCATGCCATGTTCACCTATGTTTACAATACTTTTATATGGTTTCAATGCACTTTATATGATTTATTTAGAACTAACCCGGACTGATATTGTTTTCAGTAGAATTACCGTGGTGTTGTTTTGTGCAGAAAATGAAAGTTCTCGGAATCGCTCGAAACTTTTTTGTATTTTTTCTAGACCAAATAAGCAATACTGGAGTGAAGAATCACCGGAGGGGAGCCACCCCTGGGCCACAAGCCATCAGCGCATGACCCGGGAGGGGGGCAGGGTCGTGGCGTGTTAGATTGTGGGCCCTTGTAGCTCCATTGTGCGTGATTCCAATGCCAAAAAATCCTATAAATACTAGAAACCCTAGAAATAAACATGGAACTTCCGCTCCGCTGCCGCAACTCTTTGTATCGACAAAAACCCATCTGGAGGGTTTCCAGTACCCTATCGGAGAGGGGAAATCATCTCGAGTGGCCATCTTCATCATCTCGATGGAGGCCATGACGAGGAGGGAGTAGTTCACCCTCGGGGCTGAGGGTATGTACCAGTAGCTATGTGTTCAATCTCTCTCTCTCTCCCTCTCCCTCTCCCTCTCTCTCTCGTGTTCTTGAGATGTCACGATCTTGATGTATCATGGGCTTTGTTAATATAGTTGGATCATATGATGTTATTCCCTTTCTATCATGTTGTGATGAATTGTATCTTTCCCTATGAGATATCGTTATGTTGCATTGAATATTGGATTTGAGAACACTTGATATATGTCTTGCATGTGGGTATCCGTGGTGACAATGGGGTGTTCTATAGATTCACTTGATGTATTTCTTGGTACTCAACTTGCGGATTCTCTATGTGACATTGGGGTAATCTATGCATAGGGGTTGATACACGCTCTTGTCCTACGTTCTCCGACAGAAATATTGGGACGCTCCTTAAAGTTCTTTGTCTTGGATTGAATATGATAGATCTGAAATTGTTTGATGCATGTCACATAATTTATGCACGGATATTTGAGGTGACATTGGAGTATCTAGGTGACATTAGGGTGGATTGATATGTATCATTGGTGTTATTTTAGTATGAACTCTAGGGTTGTTTGTGACACTTATAGGAATAGATAAAAAGATTGATCGGAAAGAATAACTTTGAGGTGGTTCTACTACCTACACCAATTTCATCTTATTGTTCTCCGATAGATAGGATCTTTGGAGTGATTCTTTGTTGCACATTAAGGGATGATCATATGATTCAACTATGTTAGCATGTTGGGAGATTGCACTAGTGAAAGTATGAACCCTAGGCCTTCTTTCCAAGCATTAATATACCATTTTGCTTTTTGCTTAGTACTTGTTACCTTGCTGTTTTTATAATTTCAGATTACAAAAACATATATCTATCATCCATATTGCACTTGTGTCACCATCTCTTCGCCGAACTAGTGCACCTATACAATTTACCATTGTATTGGGTGTGTTGGGGACACAAGAGATTTCTTGTATTTGATTGCAGGGTTGCCTGAGAGAGACCATCTTCATCCTATAGCTCCCGCGGATTGATAAACCTTAGGTCATTCACTTGACGAAAAATTGCTACTGTCCTACAAAACTCTGCACTTGGAGGCCCAACATAGTCTACAAGAATAAAGTTGTGTAGTAGACATCATGAACGAACCAAATGAAGACTTTGATTCTTAAGGGTACTTTGATCTTCCGAATATGAATGGACTTGGGAATTCGTCCAGAGTCAATACGGTTAAAATACATCGATTTCACCGAAAAGATGACATTCGTAGATAACTTCCAATGAAGTCTATTAGACTCATCCGATAAATGAACATCCATCAACCTTCTGACTAGATGAAGCCAAGCCACCCATCGATCACCACTAGAGCCCTTCGGAATTGTATATTTAGAGGAACATACTATAATACTGTAGCAACGTAAGCCTCCTTACGCCGCACAATATTATAGAGAGAAGGATATTATGTGGCTAGCGGCGTTTCCCCCAACCACGTATCCTCCGAGAATCTCGTCGACTTACCATTTCCAACGAGAAATTTAGACCTATGGAAGAAAGCTGTTTTTCTTCTCATCAAGCCTTTCCAAAAAGGTGAATCGTTGGGTCTGACAGTGACTCGGGCAAGGTCTTAGCTTGTAGATACTTATTTCGTAAAATTTGCACCCACACGCCTTTAGTCTCCACAGACAGTGTGAACAACCACTTAATAAGAAAAAAATCTGTTCTTTACTTATAAATTCTCAATCCCCAGCCTCCTTGGTCTTTGGGCCTACAAATAGTATCCCATCTAAAAAGTCTATACTTTCTCTTAACCTCATCACTCTGCCAGAAGAAGCGGGATCTATAGAAGTCCAGCCTTTTGCGGGATCTCAAAGAAGGACAGAAGGAACATCGACATGCTCGTGAGTACTAAATTAATCAGCAATAGCCGTCCTCCGCAAGACATAAGCTTGCCCTTCCAGTAGCTTAGTTTTTTCTTGAAACTATCCTCAATACACTTCCACTCCTTGTTAGATAACTTTCGATGGTGGATTCATATGCCTAGATAGCTGAACAGTAGGCTACCTAGTTCACATCCCAACATCTGTTTATACGTATCTTGCTCTTCTTTAGCTCTCCTTGCTTTTATGAAAATTAATTTTCAAGCAAGACAACTTCTCGAACAAGCGAAGTACCGGTTTCATATTTCTAGCCTTTGTTATATCATGTCCCATGAATAGAATAATATCATATGCGTATTGTAGTATGTACACTCCACCATCCACTAGATGTGGTACCAGTCCTCCTACCAGGACTTCCTCTTTAGCCCTACCTATCATAATTTCCAACATATCCGCAACTATATTAAATAGGATTGCGGAAAATGGGCCTCCCTGCCATAGACCTTTGTGGTTTGGAAATAATGCCCAATGCCATCATTAACCTTAATTCCAGCGCTACCTTTTTGTACAAAGGATTCAACGTGCTTCCTCCATAAGTCATCAAAACCCTTCATACGTAGAGCTTGCTGTAGGAATGGCCATTTAACTTTGTCATACGCTTTCACAAAATCTACCTTGAAGATAACCCCATCTAGTTTCTTCGAGTGAATTTCGTGTAAGATTTCATGAAGGACCACCACACCCTCTAGTATGTTTTTGTCTGACATGAAAGCCATTTGACTTAGTTGTCTCCTTCTTTGGCAACAACGTGATAGTCCCAAATTTAAGGTGGGAAAGCTGCAAGTGGCCATTGAACAAATCATGGAACATCGGAAGTAAATCATCTTTAATGATATGGCAACATCTCTTATAGAACTCAGCCAGAAACCCGTCCAGGCCTGGTGCCTTATTGTTCTTCATTTGTGCAATGGAATCAAACACCTCTTTCTCTGTGAATGGTGCGGCGAGAATCTCATTCTCGTTTGTTCCGAGCTGAGGGATATCTCTGACCATTTGCTCATCCATGGACAAAAAATTGTCATCGGGAGCCCCAAACAGCTGTTTATAATATTCAGAGATATACAATTTTAGGTTCTCATGTCCTACAATTTTACCCTCATCTTTCTCAAGTTGGAATATTTTTTCTTTCTGTGTTTTCCATTAGCAATCAAATGGAAGAATTGTGTGTTGTCGTCCCCTTCTACTACCTGTCGCACTTTAGCTCTGAGTGCCCACTTCAACTCCTACTCTATGAGAAGTTGTTTGAGCTTTTGCTCAGCCTCCGTTTTAGATGCCCTATCATTTGCATCTAGCAAAGTGGATTCAGCTTTTACATCTAACTCGTTTATAAGTTTAAGAAGCCTTTCTTTTTTCCACCATATAAATTCCGCTTTCGTTCTTTTCCCATCCCCTTAGGAACTGCCTCAAGTGCCTAATCTTATGTTGCCATTTATCCACATTCAATCTCCCCTTGTGGCCCTAGCCCATTCTCTAGCTATGAGGTCCATAAACCCTTCTTTCTCAAACCAGGCTAATTCGGAAGAGAAAACATTCTTTTTGCCCACGTGTGTTGCTTCCCCGGAGTCAACAAGTAGTGGGGCATAATCGGAGATCTCTCTTTGCAATGCTTGGACAGTCACCAGAGGGAATTTCTGTTCCCATTCCACACTTGTGAGAACCCGATCCAACTTCTCAAAAGTTGGGTTGGGTAGCGTGTTTTCCCAAGTAAACTTTTTTCCCGAGAGTTCAATATCGCGCAAGCCTAAACTTTAGATGATAGTGTTTGCTGAGCTATGGTGCTCGTGCTTTTTTTATGGAAAAACTTTTGATCTGTTATCAAATAAGTTTTTTTTAACATGGTCCCTCTTACCTTATTTTGCAAATGGAAGGTAATAGCATCTTCAGCCAAACCCCTCATACCCTCCTCAAACGTCTGGGCAAGCTACCCGATCACTAAACAATTGATACGTCTCCATCATATCTACATTTACAAACCCTTTTGCCCTTGTTTTGGACTCTAATTTGCATGATTTGAATGGAACTAACCCCGACTGACGCTGTTTTCAGCAGAATTGCCTTGGTGTTATTTTTTGTGTAGAAATAGAAGTTCTCGGATTGACCTGAAAATTTACGGAGAATATTTTTGGAATTAATAAAAAATACTAGCGAAAGAATTAACTGGAGGGGCCCCACCCATAGGTGACAAGCCCACCAGGCGTGGCCACCCCCCTGGCTGCACCTGACAAGCTTGTGGGCCCTTTGTGGCTCCACCGACCTCAATTCTACTCCTATAGATTCATATTCGCGGAGGAAAAAAATCATGAAGAAGAGTTCATCGCGTTTCACGATACGGAGCCACCGCCACCTCCTGTTCTTCCTCGGGAGGCCAGATCTAGAGTTCGTTTTGGGCTCCGGAGAGGGGAAATCGACACCACCGTCATCACCTACCATCCTTCATTACCAATTTCATGATGCTCTCCGCCGTTTGTGAGTAATCCCATCGTAGGCTTGCTAGACGGTGATGGGTTGGATGAGATTTATCATGTAATTGAGTTAGTTTTGTTAGGGTTTGATCCCTAGTATCCAATATGTTCTAAGATTGATGTTGCTATGACTTTGCTATGCTTATTGCTTGCCACTAGGGCCCGAGTGCCATGATTTCAGATCTGAACCTATTATGTTCTCATGAATATATATGTGTTCTTGATCCTATCTTGCAAGTTGTAGACACCTATTATGAGTTATGATCCGAATCCCCTAGGGTGACAATAACTGGGATTCTTTCCGGTGATTATCGTAGTTTGAGGAGTTCATGTATTCACTAAGTGCTAATGCTTTGGTCCGGTTCTCTATTAAAAGGAGGCCTTAATATGCCTTAGTTTCCATTAGGACCCCGCTGCCTTGGGAGGGTAGGACAAAAGGTGTCATGCAAGTTCTTTTCCATAAGCACGCATGGTTATATATGGAATACATGCCTACATTACATTGACGAATTGGAGCTAGTTCTGTGTCACCCTATGTTATAACTGTTGCGTGATGAATGCCATCCGACATTATTATCCATCACTGATCCATTGCCTATGAGCTTTCCACATATTGATCCTTGCTAAGTTACTTTTCCATTGCTACTGTTACTTTCACTACAAAACTGCTACTTCCACTTTGGCCACCATAACTGTTACTTCCATACTACTTTGCTACTGAATAATTTCCTGCAGATATTAAGTCTTTCAGGTGTGGTTGAATTGACAACTCAGCTGCGAATACTCAAGAATATACTTTGGCTCCTCTTGTGTCGAATCAATAAGTTTGGGTTGAATACTCTACCCTCGAAAACTGTTGCGACCCCCTACACTTGTGGGTTATCAAGACCTTTTTCTGGCACCATTGACGGGGAGCATAGATCTATTCTCCGAGTCACTTGGGATTTATATCTGTTGATCAATATGAAGAATCTGAAAGACCCAAGAACCAAGATCTATCCCTCTACTACGAGGGGAGGTAAGGAACTGCCATCTAGCTCTACACTTGATTCACCTTCTGTTATGAGTAAGTTTGCGACACCACCACCTGCTAGTAATTCTGATATGTCACAAGTAATTTATGATGCCACTTCTGCTATGTATGATGCTTATGATGACACTTTGCTTGATAATACTGTGCCACTGGGTGAATTTCTTGATGAACAAATTGCTAGAGTCAATGCTAAAAATTATGATACTTCTGAAACTGATGAAATTATTGAAACTGAACACTATGAGATACATGCTAGACCTAGCTCTCCTAGATATGAATTTCCTAATATACCCGAGGGTTATGTTATGGAAGGAGTGGTAACTAGGGAATTTCTTGCTTGTAAGGATAGAGACAATCTTAAGAAATTGCTATGCAAGTGGAAAGAAAAATCTTTGAATGCTAGAATGAAATATGATCTTAAGTTTGCTACTTCACCTATCTTTGTTACTGATAAGGATTATGAATTCTCTATTGATCCTGAGTTAATCACTTTAGTTGAATCCGATCCTTTCCATGGTTATAAATCTTAAACTGTTGTGGCACATCTTACTAAATTGAATGATATAGCCACCCTATTTACTCACGAGGAAAAAATTCATTATTATTACATTCTTAAGTTGTTTCCTTTATCATTAAAGGGTGATGCTAAGATATTGTTAGACTGTCTTGCTCCTGGTTGTGTGCGTAGTCCCTAGGATATGATATATTACTTTTCTGAAAAATATTTTCCTGCCCATAAGAAACAATCTGCCTTGCAGGAACTATTTAACTTTGTGCAAATTGAAGAAGAGAGTGTCCCACAAGCTTGGGGGAGGCTTCTCCAGTTACTTAATGTTTTGCCTGATCATCCTCTCAAGAAAAACGAAATACTTGATATCTTTTATAATGTACTAACCGATGCTTCTAGGGACCACCTAGATAGTTGTGATGGCTGTGTTTCCAGGGAACGCACTGTTGAACAAGCTGAACTACTATTGAATAATATATTGAACAATGATAATGATTGGACTATTCCCGAACCACCTCCGAAGACAACTCCGAAGAAAAGAGGTATTATATTTCTCAGTCCTGAAGATATGCAAGAGGCAAAGAAATCTATGAAAGAAAAAGGTATTAAAGCTTAAGATGTTAAGAATCTACCACTATTGAAGAAATACATGGTCTTGATAACCCGACACAGGTAGTAGAGGTAAATTCGCTTTGTAAATTTGATGAAGGCGATATTCCTTATAATAAGTCTGCTAGCCAATGCTTGGATGAGTTTGATAATTTTGTTATTAAGCAAGAAAATTTTAATGCTTATGTTAGTAGACAATTGAAACATAATGCTTTCATGCTTGATCGCTTAGGTGATTATATGAGTAGAACTATCAATTATCTTAAGCTTATTAGTAAACATGCTTCCATGGTAACTAGTCAAGTAGAACAAGTACTTAAGGCACAAAATGATTTGCTTAATGAGATGAATAGTAAAAACAATGATCATTCTGTTAGAGTTGTGACAAGAGGTGGTAGAATGACTCAGGAACCTTTGTATCCCGAGGGCCATCCTAAGAGAATTGAGGAAGATTTTCAAAGGAGTAATACTATTGCACCTAGTCGTTCTGGTAAAAAGAGGAATAAGGATGATGATAGAGCTTCATATGCTGCTAGTGAACCTGTTATAGATACACCTGAAAACCCAAATGATATTTCTGTTTCTGATGCTGAGACACAATCTGGTGATGAACATGAGCCTAGTGATAATATTAATGATGATGTTCATGTTGATGCTCAACCTAGTAGTGATAATGATGTGGAGATTGAACCTGCTGTTGACCTTGATAACCCACAACCTAAGAATAAAAGATATGACAAAAGAGATTTTATTTCCAGGAAGCATGGTAAAGAAAGAGAACCATGGGTTCAGAAACCCATGCCCTTTCCTCCTAAACCATCCAAGAAAAAGGCTGATGAGGATTTTGAGCGCTTTGTTGAAATGCTTAGACCTGTCTTTTTGCGTATGCGCTTGACTGATATTCTGAAAATGTCTCCGTATGCTAAGTATATGAAAGATATTGTGACTAATAAAAGAAAGATACCAGAAGCTGAGATTTCCACCATGCTTGCTAATTATACTTTTAAGGGTGGAGTACCAAAGAAATTAGGAGATCCAGGAATACCAACTATACCATGCTCTATCAAAGGGAATTATGTTAAAACTGCTTTATGTGATTTGGGAGCTGGTGTTAGTGTTATGCCTTTCTCTTTATATCATAGACTTGAATTGAATAAGTTGACACCTATTGAAATCTCTTTGCAAATGGTTGATAAATCAACTGCTCTACCTATTGGTATTTGTGTGGATGTACCTGTCATAGTTGCAAATGCTACTATCTTAACAGACTTTGTTATTCTTGACATTCCTGAGGATGACAGTATGTCAATCATCCTTGTTAGACCCTTTTTGAATACTTCGGGGGTTGTTATTGATTGCAACAAGGGTAATGTCACTTTTCATATCAATGGTAATGAGCATACGGTACACTTTCCGAAGAAACAACCTCAAGTTCTTAGTATCAACTCCATTGAAAAAATTCCAACGATTATTATTGGAGACTTTGAATTCCCTCTTCCTACTATCAAGAAGAAATATGATATACTTATTATTGGGGATATGCATATCCCCGTTGAGAAAGGAAATGCTGAGGAGATTGTTAAGAGGCTCTTCAAGCCGGAGTTCTAAGGAAGATGAAAATGAAATGAAGAAGAAACCCATGTATAATCTTCCTCGTGTTGCAGAAGTCCGGCCATGTGAATGGCCAAGTGACACATTCTTGAGGGCGGCCGACATTTATGAAGATTTCTATTGTTTGGCCGGGAATGTAGGCATCACCGACTTCATCAACGATAAGTGTGACCAGTACCTCTTGATCATGAATACCTTTGTGCAAAACTTTCACTTTCATTTTAGGGAAGATCCTCCTATGGTAGAATTTCACGTATATGATGTGCATAAGAAAATGAACCTTTATGATTTTTGCAATGTTTGCAAAATACCCTATGATGGCAGCATCAGGGAACCACGTCCTAGAGACATGGAAGATTTTATTGCTGCAGTCACTCTAGGGGAAGCGAGAGGGGCATCAAAGGCAAGAGAAGCTAGTTTAAATTTTCCTATTCTACGGTATTATTCATTATTTGCGGTGAGATGTTTAGTTGGTCGTGGGGAGAGTGGAGGTCTTAGTTCTCCCGGCCTCGCCATTCTGCGCCATGCTTTACTTGCTGATAGAACCTTTAGTTTGGGTGCTATGGTGGCCCAACGGTTGACCTTAAACCGTATGAGGGGGCCTATATTCGGAGGTATCTATGCATCTCGTCTAGCCAAACACTTTGAGATACCCTTTAGGCTCGACGAGGAAGAGGAGATGCTGCTACCCTCAAAATTTTTGGACTACGATCGTATGGTAATACATGATGATATTAGGAAGAATGATGATAGGAGGCTGCTTTACAACTTAGTTTTAGACAAGGTACTTGTGAGATTATTACTCTGCCTGCTTACTCTTTGTTCGATATTCATTCAGGCAGGTACACCATTATGCCTGAAGACATTTACAGATATTGGGGTCTGTTGCAACCCCCAGCTCGTGAACCGGCACCAGCCCTTGATCCGTATCTTGAGCCAGTTTTTCAGTGGGAGCCACAGGAGCTCGCCAACCAATGGAACTCTGGGGACGCTCCGGAGTATCCAGGAGAGAGCCACTTCCAGCCATGTCCCTATACCAACTCAGGACAAAAGCCTAAGTTTGGCGGAGTACGTATTTCTCACCGACTTTACATTCATGTTCACACACTCATGTTAGTAGTCGGTGTTCATACTTTTTCATTGTACCATCCATGGTAGTTTATTTCTTCCTTTCGCATTCTTCTTGTGTGTAATTAACTTTGAGAAAAATTCAAAAAAATTACTTATACCATTACCTTCTAGTTTGTTTAGTTATACCATTAAAAGAAAAGCCAAAAATATTTTTCGTTCTCCTTGTGCATGTTGGGAGCTTTCCCATGTAAATAGTTTTTTCTCGTTCTTGTTTTGAATTTTCTTTCTTTGGGTCGTAAGGAGAAGACCACAATGAAATGTCGAGTGTCTCTCATATGCATTATTGTTTACCTATCAAAGAGCCCATATTACCTTGCCTTCTCCTTTGAGTTATTGTTTGCAGATTCCAGCTTAGTCCAATGCACGTGCACTCTTATTATTATCCACATTGTTCAATCGTGCAAGTGAAAGGCAATAATGATGATATATGATGAAAAGATTGAGGTGGAGAAAATCTGGTACGAAGTCGACCTATTTTGCTTTTGTAAATATGATTGGCTCATCATTCTGAATTCAGTTCATTATGGGTGAAACATATTTGTAATGACAATTAGAGATTATAGTTACTCATGCCATGCTTAATTAGCTAAGAGTGGATAATAGTTTGTCTTGAGTGCCAACATGCATATTAAAATGGTTGTGATGCAGTATGATAGGATGGTATCCTCCTCTGAATGATTCAAGTGGCTCGACTTGGCACATGTTCATGCATGTAGTTGAAAACAAAATCAACATAGCCTCTATGATATTTATGTTCATGATGATTTATATCCAACTCATGCTTGCATTCAATGTTGGTTAATCTCAAAGCATGTTGATATGACTGTGTCGCTCTCTAGTTGGCCGCTCCCCAGTCTTTTGCTAGCCTTCACTTGTACTAAGCGGGAATTCTGCTTGTGCATCCAATTTCTCAAACCCAAAGTTGTTCCACATGAGTCCACCATACCTACCTATATGTGGTATTTTCCTTCCGTTCTAAGTAAATTTTCATGTGCCAAACTCTAAACCTTCAAATAAACATTCTGTTTTGTATGCCCAAATTGCTCATGTAGCGACTAGGGGCTGTCAGTATCTTCCATGCTAGGTGGGTTATTCTCACGATATGTGTTGATTCACTATCATTCACGAGAAAGTGGCTGGTAACAGGGATTCCCAGTCCCGAAATCAAAGAAAAAATGCAAATAATTAAACAAAACTCCCCCAAGAATTGTGTCTGTACGGACGGTACTCATGAATTTGGCTCGCCATGGAGTGTGATTGATTGGTGGAGGGGGAGTGAAAACTTCATCATTCTGTTTGGGAACCACCTATAATGTATCTAGCATGGAAGATGGTGAAAACTCTTGGTTTCTATGTTGGCAATGAAAGCATACCGCTCAAAATTATTTTTCATGCCTGTTTAAAAGCTTGAGATCTGGCACCTCTGCAAATCAATGCTTCCCTCTGCGAAGGGCCTATCTATTTACTTTATTGTTGAGTCATCCTCTTCTTATAATGAGGAACGAGTTAGCGACCACCACCGTCATTTGTATGCTTTCCTATTAATTGATATTGAGTGTGAGTATGACTAGATCTCTTTTACCGTGAATTACAATATCTAGTTAGTCATTGTTCTTTAGAGGTGCTCTGCATTTATGTTTTGCGGTCTCAGAAAGGGCTAGCGAGATATCATTTTGTCGTATTGATCATGATTGTTTTGCTAAAAGTGTTGTCATTCTAGATTTATAATTATTGCTCGCTAGTTTATTAAGCCATTGATCTAAGTAAACGTGAGACCTAAAGGTTATTGTGAACGTGGTTAGTCCATAATCCTTGCTGAAAATCTGAACATCAGTTAGTCATATGTACAACAACAAGATCAAACAGAGTTTGTAAAAGTTTTTCTTTATCACTTTCAGTTTATCAACTCAATTTCTTGAGGATAAGCAATGGGTTAAGCTTCGGGGAGTTGATACGTCTCCATCGTATCTACCTTTCCAAACCCTTTTGCCCTTGTTTTGGACTCTAATTTGCATGATTTGAATGGAACTAACCCCGACTGACGCTGTTTTCAGCAGAATTGCCTTGGTGTTATTTTCTGTGCAGAAATAAAAGTTCTAGGATTGACCTGGAAATTTATGGAGAATATGTTTGGAATTAAAAAAAATAATGGCGAAAGAATCAACTAGAGGGGGGCCACCCACAGGTGACAAGCCCACCAGGCGCGACCACCCCCTAGCCGTGCCTCCTGGCAACCTTGTGGGCCCCCTGTGGCTCCACCGACCTCAATTCTATTCCTATATATTCATATTGACGAAGAAAAAAATCAAGGAGAAGAGTTCATCGCGTTTCACGATACAAAGCCGACACCACCTCCTGTTCTTCCTCGGGAGGCCAGATCTGGAGTCCGTTTTGGGCTCCGGAGAGGGGAAATCGACGCCATCGTCATCACCAACCATTCTTCATCACCAATTTCATGATGCTCTCCGCCCTTCGTGAGTAATCCCATTGTAGGCTTGCTAGACGGTGATGGGTTGGATGGGATTTATCATGTAATTGAGTTAGTTTTGTTAGGGTTTGATCCCTAGTATCCACTATGTTCTGAGATTGATGTTGCTATGACTTTGCTATGCTTAATGCTTGCCATTAGGGCCTGGGTGCCATGATTTCAGGTCTGAACCTATTATGTTTTCATGAATATATATGTGTTCTTGATCCTATCTTGCAAATTGTAGACACCTATTACGAGTTATGATCCGCATCCCCCAGGGTGACAATAACTGAGATTCTTTCCGGTGATTACCGTAGTTTGAGGAGTTCATGTATTCACTAAGTACCAATGCTTTGGTCCGGTTCTCTATTAAAAGGAGGCCTTAATATCCCTTAGTTTCCATTAGGACCTCGCTGCCACGGGAGGGTAGGACAAAAGATGTCATGCAAGTTCTTTTCCATAAGCATGTATGACTATATATGGAATACATGCCTACATTACATTGACGAATTGGAGCTAGTTCCGTGTCACCCTATGTCATAACTGTTGCATGATGAATGCCATCCGACATAATTATCCATCACTGATCCATTGCCTACGAGCTTTCCACATATTGATCCTTGCTAAGTTACTTTTCCGTTGCTACTGTTACTTTCACTACAAAACTGCTACTGCCACTTTTGCCACCGTTACTGTTACTTCCATACTACTTTGCTACTGAATACTTTACTGCAGATATTAAGTCTTTTAGGTGTGGTTGAATTGACAACTCAACTGCTAATACTCGAGAATATTCTTTGTCTCCCCTTGTGTCAAATCAATAAATTTAGGTTGAATACTCTACCCTCGAAAACTGTTGCGATCCCCTATACTTGTGGGTTATCAACAGTCATGAAAAAACGACCCAAACGGGCCTCTCAAACCGGCCTCAAATGCCCTGGATGACCTACACCATCCATATCCAGCCCAAATATGGGACGGATATGGGAGGGCCCGGGCGCTCCTGGACAAGTCCTCCACGTCAGCCTGACGGCGTGGCCCCATGTGGACTCTCTGGGAAACCCGACGGTTCGAGGGTCACCTCGACCGTCGGCGCGATGTGAATGTCGCATGGCGCCGCTCCAACTACCCGCTCGAGTTTGGGCCGACTATTTAAGTCGGTCGCCGCCCCCAGCCCTAGCACATCCACCTCCCCCTCTCTCCGTTGTCATCCGATCACACCCCTCTCCATCAGGATGGTCCACCGGCTCATCACCACCTACATGTAGCTCATGCTGAAGCGACACCTGCAAATCTAGGCGCAAATCCAGGCTCGCCGTGTCACCGCATCGCTGCGGGTCTCCCTTTGGACTCGACGGAGACGGAGGAGGAGGAGGAGGAAGTGCAGCCGAAGGCCATGGAGGAGGCTCCCGACTTGAGCATGGAGGAGGCGGAGCCGGAGTTCGCTGTCGCCCAATCAGAGGAGATGGCGGAGCAACATGCCATCTTGGATTCTGATGCGGCTGAGATGCGTAGCACAACTACAGTAGGTATTTCCGTCAATGATGAGACCAAGGTTATCAAACCAGTAGGAGAACGACACAAACACTATGTAAACGGTACCTACACACAAAGAACAAATACTTGCAACCCGACACGAAAGAGAGGTTGTCAATCTCTCCACGGTAGAAAGATAGGTTAGGTAATGATAGATTGAATTGATAGATCACTCATGAACACAAAATAAAAGAGGCAAATAAAAATTGCAGCAAGGTATTTTTGTTGGGGAACTTTGCATGGGAAACAAAAAATTTCCTACGCACACGCAAGATCTATCCATGGTGATGAGCATCTACGAGAGGGAGAATGGATCTACATACCCTTGTAGATCGCTAAGCGGGAAGCGTTAAGAAATGTGGTTGATGTAGTCGAATGTCTTCACGATCCAAATCGCCAAGCGTCTTGCGATCCCATCAAGATCCTTCTCGCGATCCAATCACGATCCGTCCTGCGATCCCGTCACAATCCGTCCCGCGATCAAATCACAAATCATCTCGCGATCCTGATCACGGTCCTTTCGATCTAGCGCCGAACGGACGACGCCTCCGCGTTCAGCACACGTACAACTCGATGACCATATCCGCCTTCTTGATCCAGCAAGAGGGACCGGAGAGGTAGATGAGTTCTCCTCCAGCGCAATGGCATGGTGGCGATGGTGGTGGAACTATTCCGACAGGGCTTCGCCTAAGCACTGCCGAACTAGACTAGAGGAGAAAACGATCTAGATGAAGTAGAGGGAGCACGTGGCAATTAGGGTTAGCTTTCCCCTCTAAATTCTCTAGTATATATAGGAGAGAGAGGGGAGGAGGCAGGCTCAAAACCTCAAGGGTTGACTGAAATTGGAGGTGGAGGAGTCCACTAGGGGCTGGTTTGACTCCTCCCACAGCCCATGAGGTCCTTTGGGTCGAGACACCCCTCCGATGGCCCCCCCGGTACCCTCCCAACACTCTCGGTAAACTACCGAAGTACCCAAAACTTTTCCGGTGACCAAAACAGGACTTCCTATATATCAATCTTTACCTCCGGACCATTCCGGAGCTCCTCGTGATGTTCAGGATCTCATGCGGGACACCAAAAAACCTTCGGTCACCAACATACACAACTCAATACTACAAACCGTAACCGAACGTTAAGTGTGCAGATCCTGCAGGTTCGAGAACTATGTAGACATGACCGAGACACCTCTATGGTCAATAAACAATAGCGGGACCTGGATGCTTGTATTGGTTCCTACATATCCTATGAAGATCTTTATCGGTTGAACCTTTGTGTCAAGGATTCAGTTAATCCCGTATGATGTTCCCTTTGTTCTTTGATATATGACTTGCCCGAGATTTGATCGTCGGTATCTCCATACCTAGTTCAATATCGTTACCGGCAAGCTCTTTACTCATTCCGTAATACAGGATCCCGTGGCTAAAACTTTAGTCACTTTACTTGCAAGGCTTGTTGTGATGTTGTATTATCGAGTGGGCCTTGAGATACCTCCCCGTTAGACGGAGTAACAAATCCCAGTCTTGATCCATTTCAACCCAACAGACACCCTCGGAGATACCGTAGAGCACCTTTATAGTCACCCAGTTACGTTGCGACGTTTGATACACACAAGGTACTCCTCCGGTGTTAGTGGGTTGCATGATCTCATGGTCATAGGAACAGATACTTGATATGCAGAAAACTATAGCAATAAACTGACACGATCATATGCTATGTTTATAGTTTGGGTCTTATCCGTCACATCATTCTCCAAATCATGTGATCCCCTTTATCAAATGACATCTCATGTCCATGGCTAGGAAACCTTGACCATCTTTGATCAACGAGCTAGTCTATTAGAGGCATACTAGGGACATGGTGTTGTCTATGTATCCACACATGTATCTGAGTTTCCGATTAATACAATTCTAGCATGGATAATAAACAATTATCCCGAACAAGGAAATATGATAATAACTTATTTACTATTCCCTCTAGGGCATATTTCCAACAGTCTCCCACTTGCACTAAGTCAACAATCTAGCTCACAACGCTACGTGATTTGTTATGAATCTCACACCCAATGAGTTCTGGGGATCGATCATGTTTTGCATGTGAAAGAGGTTTTAGTCAATGGGTCTGCAACATTCAGATCCGTGTGTACTTTGCAAATCGCTATGTCATACTATAGACAGTGCTACCACACTCCACTTGGAGCTATTCCAAATGGCTACTCCACTATACGTATTCGGATTGCTACTAAGAGTCATCCAGGTTGGTGTTAAAGTTTGCATCGACGTAACCCTTTACGATGAACTCTTTATCACCTCCATAATCAAGAAATATTTCCTTAGTCCTCTAGTTACTAAGGATAATTTAGACCGCTGTCCAGTGATCCATTCCTAGATCACTCTGGTGCCCCTTGACAGACTCATGGCAAGGCACACGCAGGTGCGGTACAGAGCATGGCATACTATATAGAGCAAATGGATAAAGCATAGGGGAAGATCTTCGTCCTTTCTCTTTCTTCTTCCATGGTCGAGCTTTGAGTCTCACTCAACTCCACACCTTACAAATCAGGCAAGAACTCCTTCTTTGACCGATCCCTTTTGAAATCTCTCAAAATCTTGTCTAGGTATGTACTCATTGAAAGTCTCATCAAGCATCTCGATCTATCTTTATAGATCTTGATGCCCAACAATTAGGTAGCTTTATCCAGGTCTTTCTTTGAGAAACTCTTTTCAAACAACCATTTATGCTTTCCAGAAATTCTACATCATTTCTGGTCAATAATATGTCAACCACATATATGTATCAGAAATTCTATAGTGCTCCCACTCAGTTTCTTGTAAATACATGTTTCTCGTAAACTTTATATAAACCCAAAAACTTTGATCACCTCATCAAAGCATATATTCCAACTCCGAGATGCTTGCTCCAGCCCATAGAAGGATTGCTAGAGCTTGCACACCTTTTAGCATCCTTAGAACTGACAAAACCTTATGGTTGTATCACATACAACCTTTCCTCAAGTAAACCGTTAAGGAAACGATGTTTTGACATCCATCTGCCAGATTTCCTAATTGAAAAATGCAACAACTGCTAACATAATTCCAATAGGCTTTTTGCATCGCTACGGGTGAGAAAGTCTCATCGTAGTCAACTCTTTGAACTTGGCGGAAACTCTTTGTGACAAGTCGAGCTTTATAAATGGTGACATTCACCATCAGCATCTATCTTCATCTTAAAGGTCCATTTGTACTCAACGACCTACCGTTCAACGAACAAGTCTACCAAAGTCCACACTTGGTTTTCATACATGGATCCTTTCTTAGATTTCATGGCCTCTAACCATTTGTTGGAATCTGAACCCATCATCGCTTCTCCATAGTTCATAGGTTAATCGTTAACCAATAATAGGGCCTCTAAGACAGGGTTGTCGTACCACTCAGGAGCACTACGCACCCTTGTCGACCTACGAGGTTTGATAGTAACTTGATCTGAAGCTTCATGATCATCATCATTAACTTCCTCTTCAACCGACATAGGCTCCACAGAAACATCTTTCTGTGCCGCACTACTCTCTGGTTGAAACAAAGGTTCAACAACCTCATCAAGTTCTATCTTCCTCCCACTCAATTATTTCGAGAGAAACTCTTTCTCGAGAAATGACCCATTTTTAGCGACAAACACTTTGCCCTCGGATCTAAGATAGGAGGTATACCCAACTGTTTCCTTAGGGTATCCAATGAAGATGCACTTTATCGCTTTGGGTTCAAGCTTATCAGACATAAGTGTCGCATTCCCAAATTTTGAAAAATGACAGTTTAGGTTTCTGCCAAACCATAATTCATCCGATTTTATCTCAACGGATTTAGATGGTGCCCTATTTAAAGTGAATGTAGTTGTCTCTAATGCATAACACCAAAACTATAGTGGCAAAACGATAAGAGACATCATAGTACACACTATATCCAATAGAGCACGACTACGATGTTCGGACACACCATCACACTATGGTGTTCCAGGTGGCGTGAGTTGCGAAACAACTTCCACATTGTCTTAAGTTTTATACCAAACTCGTAACTCAGATATTCTCCTCCATGATCATATCGTAGACATCTTATCTTCTTGTCATGATGATCTCAAACTTCACTCTGAATTTGCTTGAACTTTTCAAACGACTCAGACTTGTGTTTCATTAAGTAAATATACCAATATCTACTCAAATCATCAGTGAAGGTAAGAAAACAACGATATCCACCGCACGTTACAACACTCAATGGATTGCATACATCAACATGTATCATTTCCAATAAGTCACTTGCCCGCTCCATCATACCGGAAAACGGGGTCCTTAGTCATCTTGCCCAAGAGGCATGGTTCGCATGTCTCAACCGATTCGAAATCGAATGAGTCCAAAGATCCATCAACATGGAGTTTATTCATTCGCTTTACACCAATATGACATCTAGCAGCAGCACCACAAGTATGTGGTACTATCATTATTAATTTTGTATCTTTTTGGCATCAACATTATGAACATGTGTATCACTACGATCAAGATTTAATAAACCATTCTCATTGTGTGCATGACCATTGAAGGTATTATTCATGTAAACAGAATAACCATTATTCTCTAACTTAAATGAATAATCATATTGCAATAAACAGGACCTAATCACGTTCATGCTCAACGCAAACACCACATAACATTTATTTAGGTTTATCACTAATCCCGAAGGTAGAGAGAGCGTGCGATGGTGATCACATCAATCTTGGAAACACTTCCAACACTCATCGTCACCTCACCCTTAGCTAGCCTCCGTTTATTTCGTAGCTTTATTTCGAGTTACTAACATTTAGCAACCGAGCCGATATGCAATACCTAGGTGCTACTAGGAGTACTAGCAAGGTACACATCAATAACACGTATATCAAATATACTTATGTCGACATTGCCAACCTTCTTATCTACCAAGTATCTAGGGTTGTTCCGCTTCAGCGACCGTTCTCCTCATAATAGAAGCACTTAGTCTAGGGTTTGGGTTCAACCTTGGGTTTCTTCACTGGAGCAGCAACTGACTTGCCATCCATGAAGTTTCCCTCCCAGCCCTTGCCCTCCTCGAAAGTAGTGGTTTCACTAACCATCAACACTTGATGCTCCTTCTTGATTTCTACCTTCGTGGTGTCAAACATCGCGAATATCTCAGGGATCCTTATTTTCATCCCTGGCATTTTATAGTTCATCATGAAGCTCTAGTAGCTTAGTGACAGTGACTTGAAGAACTATATCAATCACTATCTTATCTGGAAGATCAACTCCCACTCGATTCAAGCGATTATAGTACCCAGACAATATGAGCACATGCTCACCGATTGAGCTATTCTCTTTCATCTTGTAGGCAAAGAATCTTGTTGGAGGTCTCATACCTCTCAACACGGGCACAAGCCTGAGATCACAATTTCAACTCTTAGAACACCTCATACGTTCTGTGACATTCAAAACATTTTGGATCCTCAATTCTAAGCTGTAATGCATGACACACTGAACTATCAAGTAGTCATCAGAACATGCCTGTCAGATGTTCACAACATCTACAGATGACGCTTGAGGGGGTGGCGCACTGAGCGGTGCATTAAGGACATAAGCCTTCTGTGCAGCAATGAGGACAATCCTCAGATCACGGACCCAGTCCGCATTATTGCTACCATCATCTTTCAACTCTATTTCTCTAGGAACATACAAAAAATTCAAGGGAGCTACAACGCGAGCTAGTAATCTACAACATAATTTGCAAATAAATTTTGACTATGTTCATGATAATGAGTTTAGTTAATCAAATTACTTAAAAAACTCCCACTCAAATTGACATCCCTCTGGTCATTCGAGTGATACATGATCCAAATCCACCAACTCAAGTCTGATCATCACGTGAGTTGAGGTGGTTTCAATGGTGAACATCTTCATGTTGATCATATCTACTATACGACTCATGTTCGACCTTTCGGTATCTTGTGTTCCGAGGCCATGTCTGTGCATGCTAGGCTCGTCAAGTTTAACCCGAGTGTTCTGCATGTGCAACACTGGCTTGCACACGTTGTATGTGACCGTAGAGTCTATCACACCCGATCATCACGTGGTGTCTTGACACGACGAACTTTCGCAACAGTGCACACTCGGGGAGAACACAATTTTATCTTGAAATTTTAGTGAGGATCACGTTATAATGCTACCGTCGTCCTAAGCAAAATAAGATGCATAAAAGTATTAACATCACATGCAAATCATAAGTGACATGATATGGCCATGAACTTGTGCTTTTGATCTCTATCTCCAAAGTACCGGCATGATCTCCATCGTCACCGGCATGACACCATGATCTCCATCAACGTGTCGCCATCGGGGTTGTCGTGCCCACCATGCTTCTACTACTATTTCTACCGCTTAGCAATAAATAAATCATTACATAGCGCTTAAATATTGACACACATGTCATACAATAATTAAAGACAACCCTATGGCTTCTTTCAGTTGACGTACTCATTGACATGCAAGTCGTGATATTCTATACAAAACATGATCATCTCATACATCAAATATATCTCATCATGTAATTGGCCATATCACATCACAACATATCGTGCAAAAACAAGTTAGACGTCCTCTAATTATTTTTGCAAGTTTTACGTGGCAGCTATGGGTATCTAGCAAGAAAAATTCCCACCTACGCAAAAACCACAACGGGATACACAAATTGCTATTCAACCTTCTCAAGGACCGCCTTTGTCGAATCCGATCCAACTAGAGTAGGAGAGATAGACACCCACCAGCCATCTTTATGCAACAAAGTTATAGGCCAGTCGATGGAACATGTCTCTCGTAAGCATACGTGTAAGGTTGGTCCGGATCGCTTCATCCCAAAATACCGCCGAATCAAAAACCGACCGAGGGAGGAAGCAATCTAAGCATGAATGCCCACAAACTCCTTTGTGTTCTACTCGTGATCTCATCTACACATAGACCTAGCTCATGATGCCACTTTTGGGGAACGTTGCATGGGAAACAAAAAATTTCCTACACACACGCAAGATCTATCCATGGTGATGAGCATCTACGAGAGGGAGAGTGGATCTACATACCCTCGTAGATCGCTAAGCGAGAAGCGTTAATAAATACGGTTGATGTAGTCAAACGTCTTTGCGATCCAAATCACCGAGCGTCCCACGATTCCATCAAGATACAATCATGATCCATCCCACGATCAAATCACGAATCGTTTTGTGATCTTGATCATGGTCCTTCCAATCTAGCGCCGAACGGACGACACCTCCGCATTCAACACACGTACAACTTGATGATAATCTCCGCCTTCTTGATCCAGCAAGAGGGAGCAGAGAGGTAGATGAGTTCTCCGGCAGCGTGATGGTGTGGCGGCGATGGTGGTGGAACTATTCCGACAGGGCTTCGCCTAAGCACTGCCAAACTAGACTAGAGGAGAAAACGATCTAGATGAAGTAGTTGGAGCACGTGGCAATTAGGATTAGCTCTCCCCTCTAAATTCTCTAGTCTATATAGAAGGGAGGGAGGGGAGGAGGCAGCCTCAAACCCTCAAGGGTTGGCCGGAATTGGAGGTGGAGGAGTCCTACTCCAATCGTACTAGGAGTAGGATTCCTCCTCTCCACTTGGAAACCCTTTCCACCTTTCCTCCTTTGCGTTTTCCCCACCCCTAGCCGCATGGGCCTTAGTGGGGGGGGGGGGGTAGGCCAGCCCACTAGGGGCTGGTTTGACTCCTCCCACAGCCCATGAGGTCCTTTGGGTCGAGACACCCCTCCCGATGGCCCCAGTACCATCTCGGCACTCTAGGTACACTACCGAAGTACCCGAAATTTTTCCGATGACCAAAACAGGACTTCCTATATATCAATCTTTACCTCCAGACCATTCTGGAGCTCCTCGTGATGTACAGGATGTCATCCGGGACTCTGAACCACCTTTAGTCACCAACATACATAACTCAATACTACCGAAACGTCACCGGATGTTAAGTGTGCAGACCCTACGGGTTCGAGAACTATGTAGACATGATCGAGACACCTCTACAACCAATAAAAAATAGTGGGACCTGGATGCCCATATTGGTTCCTACATATTCTACGAAGATCTTTATCGTTTGAACCTCTATGTCAAGGATTCAGTTAATCCCGTATGATGTTCCCTTTGTTCTTCAGTATGTTACTTGCCCGACATTTGATCGTCGGTATCTCCATACCTAGTTCAATATCGTTACTGGCAAGTCTCTTTACTCATTCCGTAATACAAGATCCCATGGCTAACACTTTAGTCACTTTGCTTGCAAGGCTTGTTGTGATGTTGTATTACCGAGTGGGCCCTGAGATACCTCTCCGTCACACGGAGTAACAAATCCCAGTCTTGATCCATACCAACCCAACAGACACCCTCGGAGATACCTATAGAGCACCTTTATAGTCACCTAGTTACGTTGCGACGTTTGATACACACAAGGTACTCCTCCGGTGTCAGTGGGTTGCATGATCTCATGGTCATAGGAACAGATACTTGGCATGTGGAAAACTATAGCAATAAACTGACACGATCATATGCTATGTTTATAGTTTGGGTCTTGTCCATCACACCATTCTCCTAATGATGTGATCCCGTTATTAAATGACATCTGATGTCCATGGCTAGGAAATCTTGATCAACGAGCTAGTCTATTAGAGGCATACTAGGGACATGGTGTTGTCTATGTATCCACACATGTATCTAAGTTTTCGATCAAAACAATTCTAGAATGGATAATAAACGGTTATCATGAACAAGGAAATATGAGAATAACTTATTTATTATTGCCTCTAGGGCATATTTTGAACAATTTTTGGGTTTTTGGATTTAATAGATCTGAAACAAAAGCGGCAAAAAGATAGACAGGAAAGCAATATGTTGGAAAAGTAGACCTAGGGGGCGTAGGTTTCACTAGTGGCTTCTCTCAGGAGTATAGCACACGGTGGGTGAACAAATTACTGTTGGGAAATTCATAAAAAATCAAATAATCATGACGATGTCCAAGGCAATGATCATTATATGGGCATCACGTCCAAGATTATGTTCATTATATGGAACTTCATATAACTTACCGCTATCCAGCATGCATCTAGTGTATTAAGTTCCATGAAGAAACGAAGTAATGCAATAAGAACAATGACATGATGTAGACAAGATCTATTCATGTAGGAATAGACCCCATCTTGTTATCCTTAATAGCAATGATACATGCATGCCTCGCTGCCCCTTCTGTCACGCGAAGAGGACACCGCAAGATCGAACCCATCACAAAGCACCTCTTCCCATGGCAAGAAAAATCGATCTAGTTGGCCTAACTAAACCAAAGATTCGAAGAAGAAATACGAGGCTATAAGTAATCATTGCATATAAGAGATCAATGAAGACTCAAATAATATTCATGGATAGAAACTGATCATGAACTCAAAATTCATCGGATCCCAACAAACACACCACAAAAGTCATTACATCAAATAGATCTCCAAGAGACCATTGCATTGAGAATCAATAAATAGAGAGAGGAAGCCATCTAGCTACTGCCTACGGACCCATTGTTCTATAGTGGACTACTCATGCATCATTGGAGCGGCACCAATGAGGATGATGAACCCCTCCGTGATGGCATTAGATTGGATCTCGAGGTTCTGGAACTTGCGGCGGTTGGATATGTTTTTTGTCGACTCTCCTAGGGTTTTTGGAATATTGGGGTGTTTATAGAGGTGAGAGGCGGTGGAGAGGTGTCCCGAGGAGGGCACAACCCACTAGGCCGCGTTAGGGGCCTCTAGCGCGCCCTGGTGTATTGTGGCCTCCTCGGCCTCCTTCCAGATGCTTCTTTGGTCCCCGGGTGTCTTCTGGCCCAGAAAAAATCTCCAAAAAGTTTCGCGATGTTTGTGCTTCGTTTGGTACTAAAATTCTGTGAAGTAAAAAATAAGCAAAAAAACAACAACTGGCACTTGGCACTATGTCAATAGGTTAGTCCCAAAAAATGCTATAAAGTTGCTATAAAATGATTGTAAAATATCCAAGATTGATAACATAACAACATGGAACAAGCAAAAATTATAGATACGTTGGAGACTCATCACATTCCATCCAGGATGAGGCCGAGGTGGAGGCTAACCGCCGGCTCATCTAGTAGAGGCACGCAGAGGCCGCCACCCTCTTCAACGAGCCAGAGGCAGAGGAGGCCGCAGCGAAGCAGTCGGAGGTGCCGGAGGGGGGAGCTGTGGTAGGCAGCCATTTATCCACCGGAGGGTACGGAGATCGTCGACATCTCCGACGAGGAGTAGATAGGTTCTACCTAGTACGCAGGTTTTATATCTTCAATGCTTTTGTGTGGATTTGAGGAATTTAATATGAGACGTCTGGTTGTAGAATGAATTATTTAAGATGTGACCAATCAGCGCCGGTGGAAGCGTGCGTTTGAGGGGCCGGATTTGCAAGGTCTCGCTATAGATGCTCTAAGAGTAGACAATAGATCTGTGCCATTCATTTCATTAAATAGTGGGTCTGACTAACTCTTATCTTCTTACCTCCCACATGAAAAGAAGCAGTAAGAGGAACCATATTAAAATTGCTCTTATCAAATACCATGGTAGTACAAAGAACACGGGAAGTAAAAAAATTCATCAATGTTTGTAGAATACCTAGCGCCGATTGTAAGCACTATAGCAAGCTGAAGGCACACCACCATCATCACCCTTTCTCTCTGGAGCCGAGCTAACCTTGTTGTACTCGACCGTCGGAAAGTTGTTGCGTTAAGGCCCCAAGAAGCGTAGATCAGAAGAATCCAAACTATAGACAAGTGAACACAGACAAACGAAGACCGGATCATTTGCATTCACTAGTCATTAGTAGCAATATCGTAGTGAATATCTCAATTTTTATGAAAAATAGACCGATTTAAACTCAGATATGATGAGCATAAAAATAATACTCATCAAGGCAGAACAACGCGCATGACCTCACTCACGTGCGCACTCGATGCCACCCATTGAAGGTGGCTCCTGGCGTGCCCAATGGTCTACCCGTCATGGACCTTCTAAATAAGGTCGCCTGGGCACGTGTTGTTCGATCAGATCAGATGGTCCAAAGCTGCCTAGAGAGACTCCCGCCGCAAGCCACTCGACAACGGATGACGCGAAGGGCCTCTTAGCCCACGAAGTGATACGTCTCCAACGTATCAATAATTTATGAAGTATTTATGTCATATTCACCTATGTTTACAATAATTTTATATGGTTTTGATGCATTTTACATGATTTATTTAGAACTAATCAGGACTGACGCTGTTTTCAGCAGAACTACCATGGTGTTTTTTTGTGTGCAAAAAATGAAAGTTCTCGGAATCGCCCGAAACTTTTTGATGATTTTTTTGGAACAAAAGAGGCATTCGACAACACAAAAGTGTTCGGGCGCCAAAACACCACGCAACTGGCCTTCACATAACAGACTCAAACATCTGGACTGACTAACAATTGGCATATTCTGTTTAAATCTTGGGTGGATATGGGGATACCCAGATGCATCCGCAACCTTGGGTCCGGGCCGGGCCACATGACCCTACATATAATAGACCCTATCCACACACCGGCTGAAACCCTTGTTGCATTCTACTCTGCTCCGCCTCCCTTCAGTCCACTCCCTCCGCACAAAAGCTCCCTTCCGGCAAACTCCTACCTTCTCTGACGTTTGGAGATTTGCAAATGGGGTATCCGGTTGTGAAAATGATTTTTGTTGTGTTGTCCGGTCACTACCCGCAGACGCGCCTGCGCACGTCCATAGACGTTTGCTGGTGGGATTTTGATGTTTGTGGTTGTAGATGCTCTTAATTAGAAAGGTAAGTTCAATATGAAACATCAAGTGACACATATTAACTCACTAGCTTCCCGTCACCAAAATCAAGACTTTTTCTGTGTTTTTTTTGCACATCCAATTGCAATTTCAAGCATAGATTAACCATAATTACGCACACAAGCTTGTTCTTTCCATGAAAATGCGACGCTTACAAAAAGGAATTGCCATTGTTCTTGTCAATGACATACGCTACACATGAATAATTCAAGATCAGGGAGTAGGATATATAACATCTTTGACACATTAAGAAACCAGTTCTGAAAAATAGTTCTTCAAAGCTTAAACCAAGGCACCACAGAACTTCAAGCATTATAGATGGTTAATATAAACTACATGCAAAGGAGATCTGAGTTACTATCTTCACAAAAGATTAGAATACATTACACAAAACTTTTGCATGTTCCATTCCTAGAACCTCGATGTTTTTTCTCTACCATGTTGTAAAACACTACCACAACCAAGCTTAACCACAACATTGACACATTTCTCAACTATAATTTGCGCATCTGCACGCCTTCAATTGCCAAGGACCTCCAGCTTGCACACAATTGCTGGAAAGAGTGACAAGGGATCAAGCCAGAGTGCCAGTCGCATAAAACTTGTTCAGATTGCCATGTCCCCACCTAACAACAAGACAAAAACCCAAAATTAGGAATCAGAAAGTGCTCAGAATAAGCACACATCCACTATGGGCAACTATAGGCTGCATCACAGATAAGTTATAATAAAATTTGTTTGATTTTGATCTCACATATGTATTAAATTATCTTTCCTGCTTATAAATGTTGGAGTTGGTGGTGAATTCACTTGTTGGACCAACAACCTTCATCACCAATAAAAAAATGAACCCTTACTCAGAAGAAAATAATGACCATAACTGAACAGAACGACCGCTACAACACTATGTATAACAAGTTAACAAGAAAGGGTAGCATTAGCATGCAATAGAATTGTCTTTTTAACTATGGGTATTGTAGCCAATGAGTTCATATCGTTGCATTACACTTCTGCAACCTAGTTAACCTGTTAAGACAAAAATTTAAAAATTTGAGTAACGGTGAAAGAGGAAAAACAATTGTTAACCCAAAAGACTGAGAAAATCCATAGTGAAACAAAAGCCAGCTTTCCTAACAAGTCTCTTGTTGGGTGAAAAAAACAGTTTTTTCTAAAAGTGTGCACACAATTCAGCATGTATCATGTACTTTTGTGTATATGGTTCACACATGAGAAAGAGATTTTTGCCCGCGCCATGACATGTCATTTGCGTCCTGAGAAAAATTTGGTACATATTTTCTCAACACACGTTGAGCAAGAGAGTTACTAACGACAAGGGGATGTGGTGAGTGAAGGTCGACTTAAACTTCTTCCCTTGTTCAGACGCGCTACATGAATCTGATCCATAGAAAATGAATTACCAATTTTAAATTACTATACAAAACAATGTAAGCTACATGGTAGAAACGACACATAATGCCATTCATTAGAAATATTAAGTCAACCTCAATAAAATCAGTTTATACTCACTTAATGGCAGTGCACAGATTAAGAGAAATGCTTAGCAGGTTGTCTTGTCCGTGTGAGTTCAAAGGGGGATATGTAACTTTGTTTTAAGGGTTTTCGTCAGGTCTGTCAGCACGAGCAATCTAGGTAGTTGACATAATTTTATTGTTTTTTTCTAGGATGAGCTAATGGCATGGTGGTCTGCTGGCATGTAAAGGGTGGCTGGAAACTACTATGGAAAGAAGAAACAACTCTCTGCTGGGTCCCACAAGCCACGAGAGAAACGACTCTCTGCTGGGTCCCACAAGCCACGAGAGCAACGGCCAACAACGGTCTGATCATGTAGCGCGTCTCCGCCTGCCGCCTGGTCCCACCTGTAAGGGCCGAGTCAAACATGTTGACCTGATGGAGACGGCAATACTCATGAAACGAGTTGGTACGCACAGACTAGGGGCAAAACTAAGCACGATTCAAAATTAGAAACAAAACTGAGTACATGGACATCACTAAGGGCAAAAGAATAATTAATCCATTCATCTATCACTACAGCAGCTAGGCAGGGGCACGGTTTTGTTCTTGTATTGTCCAGGAGGCTGCACTGCAGATGTACAAGACTAAGACACTAAGTAAGTTAATCTGACCACGCTCCTGTATTGAACATTTATTACTTCTATATGTTGAGCAATTCCAAGCTAGTATACTGTAATATATTATGTGATATATTTTTTATATTTTACAACTAGTATATCATATGCTGCTATAATCAGTAATACATGCCAAAGGAAGGCTATATAGGCGTTCAAAAAAGTGTTTTGAAAATTTGAATACACAAACTTGAATTCCTGGGCCCGCCAACATCGATGATGGCCTTAGGTGACAAATTTACTTCTAACTTCGTACCTACTACATGAAATAAATATTTTGGGATTATTGAACGAACAAACCACGATAGCTTAGTTAATACGGAAATTTTAAGAGCACCCAGTCATTCCAACCATGAAATTTGCAGCAGTCCGTTTTTTTTGAACAATTTTTAAAATATTTTTTTTGAACAATAGCAGTCCGTAATTAAAGTCCAAATAAAAATCTTGAATATTGGGTGATCATTCGTTTCTCTAGCCGTCTCTCTTCTGTCATTATATATTTAGCCCATCTGTCCATGACTTAGTTGCATAATTGGACTAATTTGTGCGTTTACATTAGGAGCAGATTTTACATTGTTTAGTATCCCTTCTATAGCAGAAATATTTAATTTACACATGTGAATTGCTTTTGCATTTGATTTGCTAAAACTTTTTGAATTGTTCATGGGTAACACCAATTTTCTTCGATTCATTAAGATTTAATTCATCAACCCAGGCTACTGTCGCTTCATGATTTTTTTACCAGTCTTGACGCTATGCAAAATCTCCCCTGGCTCCGTGCGTCAAGTAGCGGAGCCGGCGACGGGCGACCTGGTTCCATTCTCCATCACCTAAACTGCCCGTTTGTATTCTGCCAAAAAAAGAAAAAAAACTGCCCGTTTGTATTGTAGATTTTATAAATTATAATGCAGCAGTTCTTGTAAAGTAACCACCCTGTCGTTCCATCACTGGACCGTCGTGCAGTTGCTCGAAAACCGCGCAGCCATGGCGATGAGGTTGTTGCCGCGCATATGCCTGCTCCTGTGTTCTCTCATCGGCGTCGCACGCTCGTCGTCGTCGCCGCCGGTGCTTCAGAGGCTCAACGCAAGCGCCGATGAAAACCGTATGACCGATCCCCTTGTTTGGTTTCTACAGTCTGCAGTTTCCTTGCCCACGCACGCACGGTTCAGCCTCCTGGCTTGACCTGATGGATTTTGCGTTGCTTGCAGCCCATATACCACCGGATGTTGGCCGTGCCCTTTCGCCCCCTCTCATCGGCCACGGTGGCCGCCTCATTGCTTGCTCCGGGAAGAACCTACTCGCCTTCGAGCCAAACGGATCCTTCGCGTGGATCGTTCACCTCGGATACAACTGCAAACAAGATATCAGCTTGGTTAGCGAGAGGGACAAGGTAAATTCAAACCGCATTGCTGCTGCATTATGAACATGCTTCTATTTATACTTATACTTGGTGGCAGAGAATAAGATCGATTTTTGTAGGTATATTTGGTGGCGGAAGATAAGGTCATAAGAGTAACACCACAAAACTTACACACTAGTGCCCCAACATCGGAAGTGTTTTTCAGTCACAGTTCAGCGCCAGGGAGGTCTGAGGAGATCATCGGCCTATCGACCAGCAGCAGCTATGCATCTCTTTTCATCACCATTATGAACCGTGGCCTTTTCTCTTTCTCCTTGCGTGACGGGGAGCTACAGTGGAGTGTCGGGCCTGTGGCTGATCGCTTCGGTTACCGTCTAGGCTGCAAGGGCAACATCTCAGTCTGCTATTTCAATTCATCTCCAGTTGTTGATCAATGCGAGGGTACACTTTATGTAAGGCCTTACTTTTCACTGGGTGGTGTTTTTTTTAACTCCCATGGTTTAGTCTTCTCATCTTTTTCACCCTACCATTTTAATTTCATATGACTGAGCAGATATCAAATACCGAAGGCCAGCTCTATTCCATGTACATTCATAGCCGTCAGTATAGATGGGTCCAAGATTTGAGCTCGATCGACAAAGTCGTGACAATTGCACCGGGAAATAATGGGCGCCTATACATTGTCCTTCCGAGAAAGTCAATTGTGATGGGGCTTGATGTACTGTCAGGAAACATTTCATGGAAGCAGAGTGTTGGTCCACTTAGTAATGAGAAAATCTTGCCAGTTGTGGATTCCAATGGTAAATCATCTGTTTGGGTTTTGAAACATGTTTGTTCCTTCGCTAATTCATCCACATCTAGAGCTGTTTAATTCTCAAGGAACTTTAATTGTTTTGTTTAACTGCATTCTCTTCAACATTCGTATTACCAACATCTATTTGCATGATAATTTGTACTATCATATATCACCCTCCATGCTACTTTGTTCAACTGTTGTAACAGGTTGGATATCAATTGGCTCGTTAGATGGGATCTTGTATTCAGTTTCTCCTGATGGTGATATCAGAAAGTTTCTTCAAAGAACATCAACTAACTCAGTGATCCAGTCAAGTCCAGTCCTTGACTGTTCAGGGTTTTCAGTCTACATCAGCCATACCATAATGGAGGCAAAATCAAGCCAAACTATCGGTAATTACACCTACATATCGGCGATGAAGCCATCAAGCATCTTGTTTACTTTGTTGGCTCCTGCAACTGGAACGGTCTACTGGACTGAAGAGTATCCTGGTTTGTTTCGTTCTTTATATGAATGTGCCATTCTTGTTTCTCCAAAATGGTGATGCAAAGCTGATTTTTTTATTTGTATTCATTTTTTTACCAGGAGAATTATCGAATTTGTTGTCCAGTAGTGACCTGGACTACTTTTCACTAGATGAGACCATTCTTCTCACTGTTCTGTCTGCTGCAAGTAAGTCTTGTTTAGCTCTTGAATCCTTGATTAAGCAATTATTATGCTTTGAGTTAACTGAAGAGAGAAAGAATATAAGGGTAATTGGTAAAGTTATAGTACCTGACACCAAATAATTTCTTGTCACAGGAAGCGGCAATACCGTGCAATGCTACACAAGAAGTATGCTTTCTTTCTCATGTATCTAGTTGATTTTCCATCCTAATCCATATTGTCTTACCGAGTACTTCACCTCTTTGTTCTGCAAGGGCAAAAGATTGCTTGGACTTGCAGAAAAGCAAAACCAAAGTTTGTTCATGGTGATCCAGGTGACATTCAAGTTGTGACATTTTCTTATTTTGTTGATGTTGTTTAGTTAGAAATGCATAATTACCGACTAAGTAATCTATGTCCATCAGGTGACCACAACCATGTACTTCTGTTGTTCTTTTTCCAACTCATCGTCATTGTGGTACAAGCGGTAATTGTGCGGTTTTGCTGCATCTTCTGGAGGAAGAAAAGGCTTCAAAACAATGACTTGCAAAAGTTCCTGGAAAAGAGGGTATGTGCCCTAGAAACATACTGGTTTAGGGTGACTTCTGCACTCAACTATGGTCTGACCTCTAACTTCTGAAACGCAGCGTTCTCTTCACAGCAAGAGGAGAGTCTTAGGCAAGATTATCTCCGAGTTAGAGCAGAAGGCGGTCGAAGATGCCTCTTCAAACGAAACTTTAGAGAAATTGGGTGAATTGGTGAAAGCCAAGGATGGTGTTGAGAGGAAGCTGTACACATCATACAGTCTTGGCAGGGATGTCCTGGGCTTGAGACAAGGCTCTTCCATATTGCCTCTTTATAATGGAAAGTACAAGAGTCACTCATTTCATGGCGCACAGAGAGAAAGCATTACGGTCTTTAATACGCTCAGCGACAGCTCTACTTCGGAGGATAGAACAAGCAGTAGCTACAGCAGTGACAATGGGAGCTGCAGCAGTGGTAGTAGCTTTGAAGAAATGGAACTGGACACAAAGTCCAAGTCAGCAGAAGAGGTTGGACCTTCAGAGGATATTGCCAAGGGAGCTCAAGACAAATTGTCGGTAGATGTCACATCATCATATCAGGCGTTCATGAATCCGTTGTATGTGCAAGGAGAAACGAGTAGCAAATCACCGTCGCAGAGGGAAGAATTTCCAGTGGAGACCATGCGGCACGATAGTGCACCAACCAAGAGGATGTGGCTGAAGAGGAGGCGAACTCTGTCCTCAACAAACTGATATGTAACTCGAAAAATTAGATGAAGATTTAGCTCGCTTGATTGTCGATGGTAATGATGTTCCTTGATTGTCATACTCAGATGCATATGGACCTGGTTCTGTTTCTCCTTGCAGGGCATCCTTCATTTCGATTCAGATTGCATACAAACAACAAAAGTGATACAAGTGAACAGAATTGCCCTTAACTTTATATGCCTTGAACACTACAAAGATTGTTCAAATTTGAGCAACATTCAGACGAGAATGTGTGACAGCCGCTCCAGTTACCAGATATAATTGTTCTTTCCCCTGACCAAATATTGTACAGTTTCAATAATTTAAATGGACATAGAAGCTAATAAAACTCTATGCTGGTTCAGTTAGCCCACGCAAACTGAATTTAATCAACAGAATACATGGATATGACAAACTCCAATTAGCATATCTAACAAAAAAGAATAAGATATGAACATATTTATTCTCTACATGCATTCATCTCCTGAGGGTCCAGTGCTGCTAGGCTCTTTGGCGTGTGAGTCCCGGCTAAAACAAAGTGTAATACAGGGTGAGGTCTCAGCAGCAACAAAAGCGTAATTCATATGTTTCCCATATAGAACTAATAAACTTTTGGAGTGATATGAACTGAAGGACTATACCTGAATTGCTTATATCTCTACCTAATAATAATAAACCACCGATCACGTCTGTTCATACGTCTTCAGTGATTTTGCAAAAAGGTCTCTGTGTTTTATCGAATTCAACCCGCATTCCTCATTTAAGTAAGAAAACGTTTGCATTAAAGTCATGTGCACGGGTTGACGACTAAGTTAGTGGTAATTAAATTTGTATGTCCTAATCAGTTTAGTTTCACCCGGTGACCTACTTGGATAGCTTGATTTTATATTTATTTTTCATGTACTTAAGTGGAATAGGTTAGTTGTCGCTAGAGTATAATAACTTGTCTTCTTAACATTTTGTTATAGTACTCTCCCATCTTAACATGGTCAGGTAATAGCTACTCTTGTACTAATTCTTTATAATAAACATATAGTTACACTTTCTTTTAAAAAGTGTGCTAACATTCATACATATAATTTGATGGTATAATGCTACAAATTACTTGAACAAATTATCTTAGTAAATTGAAACGAAGGATATACTATGATAATCTTTAATATAAGAGTAACCCATCCAAACCCAAACAATAGTGTCTTTCCCCACATATTTTTTTATATCACTTTGTTTTGCACATATATATCTAGAAACATCTTAATCACAAAATCAGTTTTATTGCTTCTGTCTCCAACACTTGCAAGTTGTAGGCGCACACCACTTCTCTCTATTTTATGTACAAACGTATTTATATATGCCATATCACCAATTTTCGAATTCCAATGTTTTTTTGGATAATCAAATCCACGTTTACACTCATAATTTCACATACTAATGTGACGTACCAAAACATGTGTCGATTCGGTTAAAACAAAACTCCATGTTCCATTCATGTATAGAAAGCGTGTCTAGAAAAAGACACATACACTACCATATTATATTACATGCACTAAAAAAATACTAACAAGTAAACTTATATAGTAGATTTTCCTGCAATTGATAATTAGTGTTCATGTACCAAAGTATGAGGTAAAAGCTTCATCACTTTGTTTAGTCTAACCTTCACATATAGGTTGGCTGCTTTTGGCGACAGTAAAAGTTTTCGGGAACAGATTTCTCCTGGAGAGTCGTGTAATGGAGCTGTTGGGAGACGTAGTAGTAAAAATCAAAAATTTTCCTACGATCACCAAGATCTATCTATGAAGAAACCAGCAACGAGTGAGGAGAGATTGCATCTTCATACCTTTGAAGATCGCTAAGCGGAAGCGTTACAAGAACGCGGTTGGTGGAGTCGTACATGTAGCAATTCAGATCGCGATGGACTCCGATCTTAGCGCCAAACAACGGCGCCTCCGCATTCAACACACGTGCAGCCCGGTGACGTCTCCTACGCCTTGACGCAAGGAGGAGGGAGAGGTTGAGGGAGAGCTCCGGCAGCACGACGGCCTGGTGACGGTGGAGTTGCGTGGTCTCCGGCAAGGCTTCGCCAAGCACTACGGAGAACGAGGAGAGGGAGGACTAGGGCTGCGCCGAGAGAGGAAGAAACTTGTGTTCTTGGCAGCCCAAAAACCACCCCTAGGAGGAGAGGGAGGAGGGTGCCCACCCCTAGGGTTCCCACCCTAGGGTGGTGCGGCAGCCCTAGATGGGTTCTGGCCGGTGGCCAGAGAGGGGAGAGGGGGAGGGCGCAGCCCTAGTGGGCCTTAGTCCCATCTGGGTCTAGGGTTTCCCCTCCCTCTCACCTTTCCTGCGCCTTGGGCCAGGGTGGAGGGCGCACCAGCCCCCTCCCTCTCACCTTTCCCTCTCACCTTTCCTGCGCCTCTGGGGCTGGTGGCCCCACTTGGTGGACCCCCGAAACCCTTCCGGTGGTCCCAGTACGTTACCAGTAATTTCCGAAACACTTCCGGTGGCCAAATCCTCACTTCCTATATATCAATCTTTGTCTTCGGACCATTCCGGGACTCCTCGTGACGTCCGGGATCTCATTCGGGACTCCGAACAACCTTTGGTACTATTTCCCTATAACCCTAGCGTCATCGAACCTTAAGTGTGTAGACCCTACGGGTTCGGGAGACACGTAGACATGACAGAGACACCTCTCCGGTCAATAACCAACAGCGGGATCTGGATACCCATGTTGGCTCCCACATGCTCCACGATGATCTCATCGGATGAACCATGATGTCGGGGATTCAATCAATCCCGTATTCAATTTCCTTTGTCTACCGGTATGATAATTGCCCGGGATTCGATCGTCGGTATCCCTATACCTTGTTCAATCTCGTTACCGGCAAGTCTCTTTACTTGTTCCGTAACACATCATCCCGTGGCTAACTCCTTAGTCACATTGATCTCATTATGATGATGTCTTACCGAGTGGGCCCAGAGATACCTCTCCGTCATACGAAGTGACAAATCCTAGTCTCGGTTCGTGCCAACCCAACAGACACTTTCGGAGATAACCGTAGTGCACCTTTATAGCCACCCAGTTACGTTGTGACGTTTGGCACACCCAAAGCATTCCTACGATATCCGGGAGTTGCACAATCTCATGGTCTAAGGAAACGATACTTGACATTGGAAAAGCTTTAGCAGACGAACTACACGATCTTGTGCTATGCATAGGATTGGGTCTTGTCCATCACATCATTCTCCTAATGATGTGATCCCGTTATCAACGACATCCAATGTCCATGGTCATGAAACCGTGACCATGTATTGATCAATGAGCTAGCCAACTAGAGGCTCACTAGTGACATGTTGTGGTCTATGTATTCACACATGTATTACGGTTTCTGGTTAACACAATTATAGCATGAACAATAGACAATTATCATGAACAAGGAAATAAAAATAATAACCATTTTATTATTGCCTCTAGGGCATATTTCCAACAGTCTCCCACTTGCACTAGAGTCAATAATCTAGTTACATTGTGATGAATCGAACACCCATAGCATTCTGGTGTTGTACATGTTTTGCTCGTGAGAGAGGTTTAGTCAACGGATCTGCGACATTTAGATCTGTATGCACTTTACAAATATCTATATCTCCCTCCTGAATATAATCACGGATGGAGTTGAAGCGGCACTTGATGTGCCTTGTCTTCTTGTGAAACCTGGGCTCCTTCGCAAGGGCAATAGCTCTAGTGTTGTCACAGAATAGAGTCATCGGGCCCGACGCACTTGGAATCACTCATAGGTCAGTGATGAATTCCTTCATCCAGACTCCTTTCTTTGCTGCTTCCGAAGGAGCTACGTACTCTGCTTCACATGTAGATGCTGCCACGACACTTTGCTTGCTGCTGCACCAGCTAACTGCCCCTTCGTTCAAAATATACACGTATCCGGTTTGCGACTTGGAGTCGTCCGGATCTGTGTCGAAGCTAGCATCGACGTAACCCTTTATGATGAGCTCTTCAACACCTCCATATATGAGAAACATGTCCTTTGTCCTTTTCAGGTACTTCAGGATATTCTTGACCGCTGTCTAGTGTTCCACTCCGGGATCACTTTGGTACCTCCCTACCAAACTTATGGCAAGGTTCACATCAGGTCTGGTACACAACATGGCATACATAATAGAGCCTATGGCTGAAGCATAGGGGATGACACTCATCTCTTCTCTATCCTTTGCCGTGGTCGGGCATTGAGTCGTACTCAATCTCACACCCTGTAACACAGGCAAGAACCCCTTCTTGGACTGATCCATATTGAACTTCTTCAATATCTTTTCAAGGTATGTGCTTTGTGAAAGACCTATGAGGCATCTCGATCTATCTCTATAGATCTTGATGCCTAATATGTAAGTAGCTTCTCCAAGGTCCTTCAATGAAAAACATTTATTCAAGTAGGCCTTTACACTTTCCAAAAGTTCTATATCTTTTCCCATTATCACTATGTCATCCACATATAATATGAGAAATGCTACAGAGCTCCCACTCACTTTCTTGTAAATACAGGGTTCTCCATAAACCTGTACAAACCCAAACGCTTTAATCACCTCATTAAAGCGAATGTTCCAACGCCGAGATGCTTGCACCAGCCCATAGATGGAGAGCTAGAGCTTGCATACTTTGTTAGCATCTTTAGGATCGACAAAACCTTTCAGCTGCATCATATATAGTTCTTCCTTAAGGAAGCCATTAAGGAATGCCGTTTTGACGTCCATTTGCCAGATCTCATAATCATAAAATGCGGAAATTGCTAACATGATTCGGACAGACTTCAGCATCGCTATGGGTGAGAAAGTCTCATCGTAGTCAACTCCTTGAACTTGTTGATAACCCTTAGTGACAAGCCGAGCCTTATAGACGGTCACATTACCATCCGCGTCAGTCTTCTTCTTAAAGATCCATTTATTTTCAATGGCTCGCTTATCATCAGGCAAGTCCACCAAAGTCCACACTTTGTTCTCATACATGGATCCTATCTCGGATTTCATGGCTTCAAGCCATTTGTTGGAATCCGGGCCCGCCATCGCTTCTTCATAGTTCGAAGGTTCACCGTTGTCCAACAACATGATCTCCAGGACAGGGTTGTCGTACCACTCTGGTGCAAAACATGTCCTAGTGGACCTTCGACGTTCAATAGTAACTTGATCTGAAGTTTCATGATCATCATCATTAACTTCCTCTCCACCCGGTGGAGGCTCCACAGAAACAACTTCCTGTGCTGCGCTACTCTCCGGTTCGAGTGGAGGTACAATTATCTCATAAAGTTCTATTTTCCTCCCACTTACTTCTTTCGAGAGAAACTGTTTCTTGAGAAAGGATCCATTCTTGGCAACAAAGACTTTGCCTTCGGATCTGAGGTAGAAGGTATACCCAATAGTCTCTTTGGGATATCCTATGAAGACGCACTTTTTCGCTTTGGGTTCGAGCTTCTTAGGTTGAAGTTTCTTCACATAAGCATCACATCCCCAAACTTTAAGAAACGACATCTTAGGTTTCTTTCCAAACCATAATTCATATGGTGTCGTCTCAACGGACTTTGACGGTGCCCTATTTAAAGTGAATGCGGCAGTCGCTAATGCATATCCCCAAAATGATAGCGGTAAGTCGATAAGAGACATCATGGATCGCACCATATCCAATAGAGCGCGATTACGACGTTCAGACACACCATTTCGCTGAGGTGTGCCAGGCGGCGTGAGTTGTGAAACAATTCCACATTTCCTTAGGTGCGTGCCAAACTCGTGACTCAAATATTCTCCGCCACGATCAGATCGTAGGCACTTTATTTTCCTGTCATGTTGATTCTCTACCTCACTCTGAAATTCCTTAAAACTTTCAAAGGTTTCAGACTTGTGTTTCATTAAGTAGACATACCCATATCTGCTCAAGTCATCAGTGAGGGTGAGAACATAACGGTAGCCACCGCGAGCCTCGACGCTCATTGGACCGCATACATCGGTATGTATTATCTCCAACAAGTGAGTTGCTCGCTCCATTGTTCCAGAGAACGGAGTCTTAGTCATCTTGCCCATGAGGCATGGTTCGCACGTGTCAAATGATTCAAAATCAAGAGACTCCAAAAGTCCATCAGCATGGAGCTTCTTCATGTGTTTGACACCAATATTACCAAGGCGGCTGTGCCACATGTAAGTGAGACTATCGTTATCAACCTTACACTTTTTGGTACTCACACTATGGACATGTGTAACATCACGTTCGAGATTCATCAAAAATAAACCATTTACCAGCAGGGCATGACCATAAAACATTTCTCTCATATAAATAGAACAACCATTATTCTCAGATTTAAATGAGTAGCCATCTCGCATCAAGCGAGATCCAGATACAATGTTCATGCTCAAAGCTGGTACTAAATAACAATTATTGAGGTTTAAAACTAATCCCGAAGGTAGATGTAAAGGTAGCGTGCCAACGGCGATCACATTGACCTTGGAACCATTCCCGACACGCATCGCCACCTTGTCCTTTGCCAGCCTCCGCTTATTCCGCAGCTCCTACTTGGAGTTACAAATGTGAGCAACTGCACTGGTATCAAATACCCAGGAGCTACTACGAGCGCTGGTTAGGTACACATCAATAACAAGTATATCACATATACCTTTAACCTTGCCGGCCTTCTTATCCGCTCAGTACTTGGGGCAATTCCGCTTCCAGTGACCGGTACCCTTGCAATAAAAGCACTCAGTCTCAGGCTTGGGTCCATTCTTGTTCTTCTTGTCGGCAACTTGCTTACCGGGCGCGGTAATAACTTTGCCGTCCTTATTGAAGTTCTTCTTACCCTTGCCTTTCTTGAAACTAGTGGTCTTATTCACCATCAACACTTGATGCTCCTTTTTGATCTCGACCTCCACTGATTTCAGCATCGAGTACAACTCAGGAATGGACTTCTCCATACCCTGCATGTTGTAGTTCATCACAAAGCTCTTGTAGCTAGGTGAGAGCGACTGGAGGATTCTGCCAATGACCGAGTCATCCGGGAGATTAACTCCCAGCTGAGTCAAGCGGTTGTGTAACCCAAATATTTTGAGTATGTGCTCACTGACAGAACTATTCTCCTCCATCTTACAGCTGAAGAACTTGTCAGAGACTTCATATCTCTCGACCCGGGCATGAGCTTGGAAAACTAGTTTTAGCTCTTGGAACATCTCATATGCTCCGTGTTGCTCAAAACACTTTTGGAGCCCTGGTTCTAAACTGTAAAGCATACCGCACTGAACAAGGGAGTAATCATCGCAGCATGACTGCCAAGCATTCGTAACGTCTTGGTCCGCTGGGAAAATGGGTGGGTCACCTAGCGGTGCATCAAGGACATACAATCTTTTGGAAACTATGAGGATGATCCTCAAGCCACGGACCCAGTCCGCATAGTTGCTTCCATCATCTTTCAGCTTGGTTTTCTCTAGGAACGCATTGAAGTTGAGGGTGACATTAGCGTTGGCCATTGGATCTACAATATAGATTGTAAAGACAATTTAGACTAAGTTCATGATAATTAAGTTCACATAATCAAATTATTTAATGAACTCCCTCTTAGATAGACATCTCTCTAGTCATCCAAGTGATCCATGATCCATGTCAACTAGCCCGTGTCCGATCATCACGTGAGACAGACTAGTCATCCATGGTGAACATCTCCATGTTGATCGTATCTTCTATACGACTCATGTTCGACCTTTCGGTCTTCCATGTTCCGAGGCCATGTCTGTACATGCTAGGATCGTCAAGTCAACCTAAGTGTTTCGCGTGTGTAAATCTGGCTTACACCCGTTGTATGCGAACGTTAGAACCTATCACACCCGATCATCACGTGGTGCTTCGGAACAACGATCCTTAGCAACGGAACAGTTAGGGTGAACACCTTTCTTGAAATTTTATTGAGAGATCATCTTATTTACTACCGTCATTCTAAGCAAATAAGAAGGAAACATGATAAACATCACATGCAATCAATATAGTGACATGATATGGCCAATCATCTTGCTCCTTTGATCTCCATCTTCGGGGCACCATGATCATCCGTGTCACCGACATGACACCATGATCTCCATCATCATGATCTCCATCATAGCGTCTTCATGAAGTTGTCTCGCCAACTATTACTTCTACTACTAGGGATAACGTTTAGCAATAAAGTAAAGTAATTACATGGCATTTATGATTGACACGCAGGTCATACAATAAAATAAGACAACTCCTATGGCTCCTGCCGGTTGTCATACTCATCGACATGCAAGTCGTGAATCCTATTACACGAACATGATCAATCTCATACATCACAATGCATCACATCACATCCTTTGGCCATATCACATCACAAGGCATATGCTTCAAAAACAAGTTAGACGTCCTCTAATTTGTAGTTGCAATTTTTTACGTGGCTGCTATAGGTTTCTAGCAAGAACATTTCTTACCTATGCCAAAACCACAACGTGATATGCCAATTGCTATTTACCCTTCATAAGGACCCTTTTCATCGAATCCAATCTGACTAAGGTGGGAGAGACAGACACCCGCAAGCCACCTTATGCAACAAGTGCATGTCAGGCGGTGGAACCGGTCTCATGTAAGCGTACGTGTAAAGTTGGTCCGGGTCGCTTCATCCCACAATACCACCGAATCAAGATAAGACTAGTAGTGGTAAGAAAATTAACAAGATAGATGCCCACATCAACTTTGTATTCTACTCGTACATAGATTCTACGCATAGACCTAGCTCATGATGCCACTGTTGGGAGACGTAGTAGTAAATTAAAAAAATTCCTACGATCACCAAGATCTATCTATGGAGAAACCAGCAACAAGTGAGGAGAGATTGCATCTTCATACCTTTGAAGATCGCTAAGCGTAAGCGTTACAAGAACGCGGTTGGTGGAGTCGTACTCGTAGCGATTCAAATCGCGGTGGACTCCGATCTTAGCGCCAAACAACGGCGCCTCCGCGTTCAACACACGTGCAGCCCGGTGACGTCTCCTATACCTTGATCTAGCAAGGAGGAGGGAGAGGTTGAGGGAGAGCTCCAGCAGCACGACGACGTGGTGACTATGGAGCTGTGTGGTCACCGGCAGGGCTTCGCCAAGCACTATGGAGAACGAGGAGAGGGAGGAGTAGGGCTGCGCCGAGAGAGGAAGAAACTTGTGTTCTTGGCAGCCCAAAAACCACCACTATATATAGGAGGAGAGGGAGGAGGGTGCCCACCCCTAGTTTTCCCACCCTAGGGTGGTGCGGCAGCCCTAGATGGGTTCTGGCCGGTGGCCAGAGAGGGGAGAGGGGGAGGGCACAGCCCTAGTGGGCCTTAGGCCCATCTGGGTCTAGGGTTTCCCCTCCCTCCCACCTTTCCCGTGCCTTGGGCCAGGGTGGAGGGCGCACCAACCCACTCTAGGCTGGTACCTTCCACTCTCGGCCCACGCAGCCCTCTGGGGCTGGTGTCCCCACTTGGTGGACCCCCGGAACCCTTCCGGTGGTCCCGGTAAGTTACCGGTAATTCCCGAAACACTTTCGATGGCCAAATCCTCACTCCCTATATATCAATCTTTGTCTCTGGACCATTCTGGGACTCCTCGTGACGTCCGGGATCTCATCCGGGACTCTGACCAACCTTCGGTAACCATGTACACTATTTCCCTATAACCCTAGCGTCATTGAACCTTAAGTGTGTTGACCCTACGGGTTCGGGAGACACGTAGACATGACCGAGACACCTCTCCGGTCAATAACCAACATCGGGATCTGGATGTTGAAAATATGCCCTAGAGGCAATAAATAAAGTGTTTATTATTATATTTCCTTGTTCATGATAATCGTTTATTGTCCATGCTATAATTGTATTGATTGGAAACACATTACATGTGTGGATAAATAGACAACACCTTGTCCCTAGTATGCCTCTAGTGAACTAGCTCGTTAATCAAAGATGGTCGAGGTTTCCTAGCCATTGACATGTGATGTCATTTGATAACGGGATCACATCATTAGGGGAATGATGTGATGGACAAGATCCAAACTACAAACGTAGCATATGATCGTGTAAGTTTATTGCTATTGTTTTCTGCATGTCAAGTATATGTTCCTATGACCATGAGATCATGTAACTCACGAACACCAGAAGAGTGCCTTGTGTGTATCAAACGTCGAAACGTAACTGGGTGACTATAAAGGTGCTCTACAGGTATCTCCGAAGGTGTCTGTTGAGTTGGCATGGATCAAGACTGGGATTTGTTACTCCGTGTGACGGAGAGGTATCTCAGGGCCCACTCGGTAATACAACATCACAAGAAGCCTTGCAAGCAATGTGACTAAGTGTTAGTCACGGGATCTTGTATTACAGAACGAGTAAAGAGACTTACCGGTAACGAGGTTGAACTAGGTATGGAGATACCGACGATCAAATCTCGGGCAAGTAACATACCGAAGAACAAAGGGAACATCATACGGGATTAACTGAATCCTTGACTTAGAGGTTCGACCGATAAAGATCTTCGTAGAATATGTAGGAACCAATATGGACATCTAGCTCCTGCTATTGGCTATTTACCATAGAGGTGTCTCGGTCATGTCTACATAGTTCTCGAACCCATAGGGTCTGCACACTTAAGGTTTGGTGACGTTTCGTTACTATAGAGTTATGTATGGTGGTGACCGAAGGTTGTTTTGAGTCTCGGATGAGATCTCGGACGTCACGAGGAGCTCCGGAATGGTCCGTAGGTAAATATTGATATATAGGAAGTCCTATTTTGGTCGCCGGAAAAGTTTCGGGCTCATCGGTAGTGTACTGGGAGTGCCGATAGTGTACCGGGAGACCACCAGGAGGGGTATTTCGACCCAAGAGGCTACATGGGCTGTGGGAGAGTGAATACCAGCCCTTAGTGGGCTGGTGGAGGTCCCACAGAAGGCCCATGCGGCTAGGGAAAGAAAGCCCAAAGAGAAAAGGTGGAAAAAAGGCAAAAAGGCAAAAATAGGAAGGAATCCTAGTCCTACTAGGATTGGAGGTGGAATCCTCCTCTCCCTCCTGGTTAGGCCGAAGCCTTGGTGGCTTGGCCCTTGGGCCAAGCCTCCTCCTCTCTTCCTCCTATATATACTAGAGGTTTTAGGGTTTTTGGCACTTGATTTTCAGCCACGTGCTACCCGTTCCTCCAGTGCATAGTTTCTCCTCTAGATCGGTTTTTCTACAGTGCTTAGGCGAAGCCCTGCCGGAATAGCTCCACCACCATCGCTGGAGCACCATCACGCTGCCAGAGAACTCTTCTACCTCTCCGCTCCCTCCTGATGGATCAAGAAGGCAGAGATCGTCATCAAGCTGTACGTGTGCTAAACGCGGAGGTGCCGTCCGTTCGGTGCTTGATCGGGACGGATCGTGATTGGATCGCGGGACGCTCGGCGATTTGGATCACGAAGACGTTCGACTACACCAACCGCGTTTCTGAACGCTTCCCGCTTAGCGATCTACAAGGGTATGTAGATCCACTCTCCCTCTCGTAGATGCTCATCACCATGGATAGATCTTGCGTGTGCGTAGGAAATTTTTTGTTTCCCATGCAACGTTCCCCAACAGTGGTATCAGAGCTAGGTCTATGTGTAGATGAGATCTCGAGTAGAACACAAGGAGTCTGTGGGCGTTGATTCTTAGATTGCTTCCTCCCTTGGTCGTGTTTTGGTTCAACGGTATTGTGGGATGAAGCGGCCCGGGCAACATTACTCGTACGCTTATGAGAGACCGGTTCACTCAAGTGCAACTTGTTGCATAGATGGCTGGCGGGTGTCAGTTTCTCTCACTTTAGTTGGATTGGATTCGACAAAAGGCGGTCCTTGAGAAGGTTGAAAAGCAACTAATGTATCACTGTTGTGGTTTATGCATAGGTGAGAATTGTTCTTGCTAGATACCAGTAGCAGCCACGTAAAACATGCAACAACAATTAGAGGACGTCTAACTTGTTTTTGCAGGGTATGTTGTGATGTGATATATGTGATGAATGAGATGATCATGTGATGTATAGAATATCACAACTTGCAAGTTGATGAGTACGGCAACCGATAGGAGCCATAGGGTTGTCTTTAATTATTGTATGACCTGTTGTCAATCTTTAAGCGCTATGTAATGCTTTACTTTATCGCTAAACGGTAGCAATAGTAGTAGAATCATGATGGGCGCGACAACCCCGATGGCGACACGTTGATGGAGATCAATATGATGGAGATCATGGTGTCGTGCCGGTGACGATGGAGATCATGCCGATACTTTCAAGATGGAGATCAAAAGCACAAGTTCATGGCCATATCATGTCACTTATGATTTGCATGTGATGTTAATCCTTTTATGCAACTTGTTTTTCTTAGGACGACGGTAGCATTATAAGGTGATCCCTCACTTAAATTTCAAGATGAATTGTGTTCTCCCCGAGTGTGCACCGTTGTGAAAGTTCGTCGTGTCGAGACACCACATGATGATCGGGTGTGATAGACTCTACGTTCACATACAACAGGTGCAAGCCAGTGTTGCACATGCAGAACACTCTGGTTAAACTTGACGAGCCTAGCATGTACAGACATGGCCTCGGAACACAAGAGACTGAAAGGTCGAACATGAGTCATATAGTAGATATGATCAACATGATGATGTTCACCATTGAAACCACCTCAACTCACGTGATGATCAGACTTGAATTGGTGAATTTGGATCATGTGACACTCAGATGACCTGAGGGATGTCAATTTGAGTGGGAGCTTTAGTAATTTGATTAAGTAAACTCATTATCTTGAATAATAGTCTAATTAACCTTTGCATATTTATGTTGTAGATCAATGGCTCGCACAGTAGCACCCCTGGATTTTAATGCGTTCCTAGAGAAAGCTAAGTTGAAACATGATGGAAGTAACTTTGTTGACTGGGCCCGTAATCTGAGGATTATCCTCACGGCTTCCCAAAAATCATATGTCGTTGATGCACCGCTTGGTGACCAACCAGAAGAGATGTCATCCAAAGACGTTAAGAATGCTTGGGAGGCACGTTCTGGAGATTACTCAATAGTTTAGTGTGCAATATTGTATGGCTTAGAACCGGGACTTCAAAGACGTTTTGAACATCATGGAGCATATGAGATGTTCCAGTAGTTGAAGTTTATCTTTCAGAAGAATGCCCGAATCGAGTGGTATGAGACCTCCGATAAGTTCTATGCTTGCAAGATGGAGGAGAACGGGTCTATCAGTGAGCATATACTTAGAATGTCTGGGTATTCGAATCGTCTAGCAGAGTTGGGAATTGCCCTTCCGCCAAAGGCGATCACTGACAAAGTTCTTCAATCACTGCCACCTAGTTACAAGAGCTTTGTGATGAACTATAACATGCACGGGATGAACAAGTCAGTCGCCGAGCTTTTTGCGATGCTAAAAGTTGCTGAGTCTGAAATCCAGAAAGAACATCAAGTGTTGATGGTCAATAAAACCACTAGTTTCAAGAAGAATGGCAAGGGCAAGGGCAAGAAGGGTAAAACCAAGAAGGATGGCAAAGCAGTTGCTACTCCTGTAAAGAAGCCCAAGCATGGACCTAAGCCAGAAACTGAGTGCTTTCATTGCAAGGGAACTGGTCACTGGAAGCGGAACTGCCCCAAGTACCTGGCTGACAAGAAGGCGGCCAATGACAAACAAGGTATATATGATATACATGTTATTGATGTGTACCTTTCTAGCTCTCGTTGTAATGCGTGGGTATTTGATACCGGTTTGGTTGCTTACATTTGCAACTCAAAACAGGAACTACAAAATAGACGAAGGCTGGCAAAGGATGAAGTGACGATGCGCGTGGGAAATGGTTCCAAGGTTGATGTGATCGCCGTCGGCATGCTCTCTCTTTGATTACCATCGAGATTAGTGATGAACCTGAATAATTGTTATATAGTGCCTGCGTTAAGCATGAACATTATATCTGGATCTTGTTTATTGCGAGACGGTTACTCATTTAAATCAGAGAATAAAGGTTGTTCTATTTATATGAGTAATATCTTTTATGGTCATGCACCCAATGTGAGGGGTTTATTCATATTGAATCTTGATAGTGATGGCACACATGTTCATAATATTGATGCCAAAAGATGTAGAGTTGATAATGATAGTACCACTTTCTTGTGGCACTGCCGTCTAGGTCATATTGGTGTAAAACGGATGAGGAAGCTCCATGCTGATGGACTTTTGGAGTCACTTGATTTTGAATCACTATGTGAACCATGCCTCATGGGCAAGATGACTAAAATGTCATTTTTTGGAACAATGGAATGGGCGAGTGACTTATTGGAAATCATACATACGGATGTCTGCGGTCTAACGAATGTTACAGCGCATGGTGGATATCGTTATTTTCTCACCGTCACTGATGACTTAAGTAGATATGGGTATATTTACTTAATGAAACACAAGTCTGAAACGTTTGAAAAGTTCAAGCAATTTTAGAGTGAAGTTGAGAATCATCGTAACAAGAAGATTAAATTCCTGCGATCTGATTGAGGAGGTGAATATCTGAGTTATGAGTTTGGGAGTCACTTAAGACAATGTGGAATTGTTTCACAGTTGACACCACCTGGAACACCACAATGTAATGGTGTGTCCGAACGTCGTAATCGAACCTTATTAGATATGGTGCGTTCTATGATGTCTCTTGCTGATTTGCCACAATCATTTTGGGGTTATGCATTAGACACATCAACATTCAATTTAAATAGGGCACCATCAAAATCCGTTGAGACGACGCCATATGAACTATGGTTTGGCAAGAGGCCAAAGTTGTCGATTCTTAAAGTTTGGGGATGTGATGCTTATGTCAAAAAGCTTCAACCTGAAAAGCTGGAACCCAAAACAGAGAAATGTGTCTTCATAGGATACCCGAAAGAGACAGTCGGGTATACCTTCTATGTCAGATCCGAAGGCAAAGTGTTTGTCGCTAAGAACGGAACATTTCTTGAGAAAGAGTTTCTCTCGAAAGAATTGAGTGGGAGGAAAATAGAGCTAGATGAGGTTATTGAACCTTTACTTCAATCAGAAAGTAGCACAGCACAGAAAGATGTTTCTATGGAACGAACGACGGTAGAAGAGGAAGTTAATGATGATGATCATGAAGCTTTGGATCAAGCTACTATTGAACCTCGTAGGTCGACAAGGGCGCGTACTACTCCTAAGTGGTACGGCAACCCTGTCTTGAAGGTCATGTTGTTGGATAACAATGAACCTACGAGCTATGGAGGAGCAGTGATGGGCCCGGATTCCTAGAAATGGTTAGAGGCCATGAAATCCGACATGGGATCCATGTATGAAAACAAAGTATGGACTTTGGAAGTATTACCTGAAGGGCGAAAGGCCATTCGGAACAAATGGATCTTTAAGAAGAAGACAGACGCGGACGGTAATGTGACAGTCTATAAAGCTCGACTTGTGGCAAAGGGTTTTTCACAAGTTCAAGGAGTTGACTACGATAAGACCATCTCACCCGTAGCGATGCTTAAGTCTGTCAGAATCATGTTGGCAATAGCTTCTTATTTCGACTATGAAATTTGGCAGATGGATGTCAAAACGGCGTTCCTCAATGGTTTCCTTGAGGAAGAGTTGTATATGATGAAACCAGAAGGTTTTGTCGATCCAGAGAATGCTGACAAAGTTTGCAAACTCCAGCTATCCATTTATGGGCTGGTGCAAGCATCTCGGAGTTGGAATAAGCGCTTTGATGAGGTGATCAAATCTTTTGAGTTTATACAAGTTTATGGAGAAGCTTGTATTTACAAGAAAGTGAGTGGGAGCTCTATAGTGTTTCTAATATTATATGTGGATGACATATTGCTGATTAGAAACAATATAGAAATGCTAGAAAGCATGAAGGAATATTTGAACAAGATTTTCTCAATGAAGGACCTAGGAGAAGTTGCTTTCATATTAGGCATTAAGATCTATAGAGATAGATCGAGACGCTTAATAGCACTTTCACAGAGCACATACCTTGATAAAGTTTTGAAGAAGTTCAAAATGGATTAGTTCAAGAAGGGGTTCTTGCCTGTGTTACAAGGTGTGAAGTTGAGTAAGACTCAATGCCCAATGACTGTAGAAGATAGAGAAAAGATGAGTGTCATCCCCTATGCTTCAGCCATAGGCTCTATCATGTATGCAATGCTGTGCACAAGACACGATATCAGCCTTGCTATAAGTATGGCCGGAAGGTTTCAAAGCGATCCTGGAATGGAGCACCGGGCAGCGGTCAAGAATATCCTTAAGTACCTGAAAAGGACTAAGGACATGTTTCACGTTTATGGAGGTGATGAAGAGCTCATCGTAAAGGTTTACGTCGATGCAAGCTTTGACACTGATTCGGATGACTCTAAGTCACAAACCAGATACATATTTATTCTCAACGGGGGAGCAGTAAGCTGGTGTAGTTCCAAGCAAAGCGTGGTAGCCGATTATACATGCGAAGCGGAGTACATCTCAGCCTCAAAGGCGGCAAAGGAAGGTGTTTGGATGAAGCAGTTCATGACAGATCTTGGAGTGGTGCCCAGTGCACTAAATCCAATGAATTTGTTCTAAGATAACACTGGTGCCATTGCTCTGGCCAAGGAACCAAGGTTTCACAAGAGGACCAGACACATAAAGCGACGCTTCAACTCCATCCGCGATTACATCGTTGAGAAGGACATAAATATTTGCAAAGTGCACACGGATCTGAATGTTGCAGACCCGTTGACTAAACCTCTTTCAAGGGCTAAACATGATCAACACCAGAACTGCATGGGTGTTCGATTCATTACAATGTAAATCACATAGTGATGTGAACTAGATTATTGACTCTAGTGCAAGTGGGAGACTGTTGGAAATATGCTCTAGAGGCAATAAATAAAGTTTTTATTATTATATTTCCTTGTTCATGATAATCGTTTATTATCCATGCTATAATTGCATTGATTGGAAACACATTACATGTGTGGGTAAATAGACAACACTTTGTCCCTTGTATGCCTCTAGTGAACTATCTCATTGATCAAAGATGGTCAAGGTTTCCTAGCCATTGACATGTGATGTCATTTGATAATGGGATCACATCATTAGGAGAATGATGTGATGGACAAGACCCAAACTACAAACATAGCATATGATCGTGTAAGTTTTTTGCTACTGTTTTCTGCATGTCAATTATATGTTCCTATGACCATGAGATCATGTAACTCAGGGACACCGGAAGAGTGCCTTGTGTGTATCAAACATCGCAACGTAACTGGGTGATTATAAAGGTGCTCTATAGGTATCTCCGAAAGTGTCTGTTGAGTTGGCATGGATCAAGACTGGGATTTGTTACTCCGTGTGACGGAGAGGTATCTCAGGGCCCACTCGGTAATACAACATCACAATAAGCCTTGCAAGTATTGTGACTAAGTGTTAGTCACGTGATCTTGTATTATGCAATGAGTAAAGAGACTTGCCGGTAACGAGGTTGAACTAGGTATGGAGATACCGACGATTAAATCTCGGGCAAGTAACATACCGAAGAACAAAGGGAACATCATACGGGATTAACTAGATCATTGACGTAGAGGTTCGACCGATAAAGATCTTCGTAGAATTTGTAGGAACCAATATGGACATCCAGGTCCCGCTATTGGTTATTGACCGTAGAGGTGTCTCGGTCATGTCTACATAGTTCTCGAACCCGCAGGGTCTCGACACTTAAGGTTTGGTGACGTTTCGGTAGTATAGAGTTATGTATGGTGGTGACCAAAGGTTGTTCGGAGTCCTGGATGTGACCCAGTATGTCACGAGGAGCTCCGGAATGGTCCAGAGGTAAATATTGATATATAGGAACTCCTATTTTGGTTGCCGGAAAAGTTTCGAGTTCATCGGTAGTGTACCGAGAGTGCCGGTAGTGTACCGGGAGACCCCCGGGAGGGGTATTTCGACCCAAGAGGCTACATGGGCTGTGGTAGAGTGAATACCAGCCCTTAGTGGTCTGGTGGAGGTCCCACACAAGGCCCATGTGGCTAGGGAAAGAAATCCCAAAGAGAAAAGGTGGAAAAAAGGCAAAAAGGCAAAAATAGGAAGTATCCTAGTCCTACTAGGATTGGAGGTGGAATCCTCCTCTCCCTCCTGGTTCGGCCGATGCCTTGGTGGCTTGGCCCTTGGGCCAAGCCTCCTCCTCTCTTCCTCCTATATATACTAGATATTTTAGGGTTTTTGGCACTTGATTTTCAGCCATGTGCTACCCGTTCCTCCAGTGCACAGTTTCTCCTCTAGGTCGGTTTTTCTGCAGTGCTTAGGCAAAGCCCTGCCGGAATAGCTCCACCACCATCGCCGGAGCGCCGTCACGCTGCCGGAGAACTCTTCTACCTCTCCGCTCCCTCGTGATGGATCAAGAAGGCGGAGATCGTCATCAAGTTGTACGTGTGCTGAACGCGGAGGTGCCGTCCGTTCGGTGCTTGATCGGGACGGATCGTGATTGGATCGCGGGACGCTCGGCGATTTGGATCGCGAAGACATTTGACTACACCAACCGCGTTTCTTAACGCTTCCCGCTTAGCGATCTACAAGAGTACATAGATCCACTCTCCCTCTCGTAGATGCTCATCACCATGGATAGATCTTGCGTGTGCGTAGGATTTTTTTGTTTCCCACGCAACGTTCCCCAACACTGGATACCCATGTTGGCTCCCACTTGCTCCACGATGATCTCATCAGAAGAACCATGATGTCGGGGATTCAATCAATCCCGTTTTCAATTCCCTTTTCTACCGGTATGATACTTGCCCGAGATTCAATAGTCGGTATCCCTATACCTTGTTCAATCTCGTTACCGACAAGTCTCTTTACTCGTTCCGTAACACATCATCCCGTGGCTAACTCCTTAGTCACATTGAGCTCATTTTTATGATGTCTTACCGAGTGGGCCCAGAGATACCTCTCCGTCATACGAAGTGACAAATCCGAGTCTCTATTCATGCCAACCCAACAGACACTTTCGGAGATACCCGTAGTGCACCTTTATAGCCACCCAGTTACATTGTGACGTTTGGCACACCCAAAGCATTCCTACGGTATCCGGGAGTTGCACAATCTCATGGTCTAAGGAAACGATACTTGACATTGGAAAAGATTTAGCAGACGAACTACACGATCTTGTGCTATGCTTAGGATTGGGTCTTGTCCATCACATCATTCTCCTAATGATGTGATCCCGTTATCAACATCCAATGTCCATGGTCATGAAACCGTGACCATCTATTGATCAACGAGCTAGCCAACTAGAGGCTCACTAGGGACATGTTGTGGTCTATGTATTCACACATGTATTACTGTTTCCGATTAACACAATTATAGCATGAACAATAGACATTTACCATGAACAAGGAAATACAATAATAACCATTTTATTATTGCCTCTAGGGCATATTTCCAACAGGAGCTCCACGACAATGCCTTCAGGAAGGAGGAACGACACCGTGGCGCCACCGTTGCCGACACCGACCCAAAGTCAGGGCTGGGCTTTTGCCCGGAGCTCAATCACACCTTCGAATCCGAGCAGATCCGAAGCACCGCACAACAGACAATCTCCATGGTTGACATCCACTGGCTCCACCTTGTGGTTCGGCATCCTGGCTAGCCCACGAGCCCTTGCAGCCGAAGCCGCCGCAATACCTTCCAGATCCATGGCAGGCCGTCGTCGCCATGGATCAGCAGTTGCTGGCCGAACCCGCCGCGTATGGGCCAACCCGTGCCCCCTTGTGTTGCAGCCCCTCAGCAGACCCACACGACCCGACCAGGCCACGCGCACCCCTGCGATCCCCGCTCTGCACCATGCCTGAACAACCAAAGCATGACCACCACACCGGATCCGTCACCAGCACCGTCGTCGTTGGCCGGCCGTGATGCACACACCGGATCCGGGCGTGAGGGCCCCGAATCCGCCGCCCCACCAATCCCTAGTAAGCCGCCGGCGCAGAGCACGCATCAATTGCGCAGCTCGAGCTCGAGCACACCGAAGCAGCAATATCGTTGCCGTCCCTTCGCCCCACCGCGTATAGCTCCTTGCCATGGCCACCTCCCCATGTTGCCCCGCGCCATCTCACGCCGGTACACACATCCCTAGGACCGCCGTCTACCGCCGAGCACGAAGGCCATCAGATCCTCTCCCGCCGCGCCGCCAAGAGGCCCCACCGCCCATCATGGAGGTGTTTGGTTTCAAAATATTGTATCAGAGTAAATCTCTATAGCCTAATTCATGAACAACGTATAGAACGACAAAAATGTAAAGAAAAGAACAACTCTCGATTTGATCGAAATCTATGTTCACCTTGTTTCTTCTTTCTGGTAACCCGTAGACATCGCGCTGATTTTCCCGTCTCCTCTGTGGTTTCTTATTTTCCTTGCCTTCGACTCTGACCATAGTTGGTTGTCTCCCGCACCGTCTACCAATTGGATGCATCCACCGTCGACGTCGCCATCGGGCACACAGCGGGGATGGGTTGTTTGTCGTCGCCATCCATCCGTTCGTCCTCATAGGGACATGCACGGTGGAAGAAGCAACCCATGTGCGGGAGGGCAGCGATGGATGATGCGGTGCACAGAAGGGGCCTTTCAACGGTGCGAGGGGACTTGGACGACATTGGATAGCAGATGTCGGAGGTGTGAGCAGCGCGCAGAGCCCCATAGGTGGTGGCAGCATGCAGGATGTTAAGGCCAACGGTGGAGAGGGCCATGACGTCATGGTGTAAGGATGTTGAGGGCGGCAGTATGGTACCCCGCACAATCGGGGAAGAAGCAGGCTACGGTGTGGAAGAAAGTGTTGGGGAACGTCGCATGGGAAACAAAAAATTTCCTACGCACACGCAACATCTATCCATGGTGATGAGCATCTACGAGAGGGAGAGTGGATCTACATACCCTTGTAGATCGCTAAGCGGGAAGCGTTAAGAAACGCGGTTGGTGTAGTCGAACGTCTTCGCGATCCAAATCGCCGAGTGTCCCGCGATCTCATCACGATCTGTCCCGCGATCCAATCACGATCCATCCCGCGAACTCATCACGATCCGTCCCGCGATCTCATCATGATCCGTCCCGCGAACTCATCACGATCCATCCCGCGATCTCATCACGATCCGTCCCGCGATCTCGTCACGGTCCTTCCGATCTAGCGCCGAACGGACGACACCTCCGCGTTCAGCACACGTACAGCTTGATGACGATCTCCGCCTTCTTGATCCAGCAAGAGGGAGCGGAGAGGTAGAAGAGTTCTCTATTAGCGTGATGGCACTGCGGCAATGGTGGTGGAGCTATTCCGACAGGGCTTCGCCTAAGCACTGCAGAAAACCGATCTAGAGGAGAAACTATGCACTAGAGGAACGGGTAGCACGTGGCTGAAAATTCTGTGCCAAAACCCTAAAATCCTCTAGTATATATAGGAGGAGAGGAGGAGGAGTCTTGGCTGCCAAAAAGCCAGCCCTTGGGTCGACCAAAGTGGGGAGGAGAGGAGGACTCCTCCTCCAATCCTAGTAGGACTAGGATTCCTCCTTTTTTTGGCCTTTTCCCACCTTTTTCCCTTTGGGCTTTTTCTCCCAGCCACATGGGCCTTGTGTGGGACTTCCACCAGACCACAAAAGGCTGGTATTTACTCTCCCACGGCCCATGAAGCCTCTTGGGTCGAAATACCCCTCCTGGTGGTCTCTCGGTACACTACCGGCACTCCTGGTACACTACCGATTAGCCCGAAACTTTTCCGGCGACCAAAATGAGACTTCCTATATATCAATCTTTACCTCCGAAACATTCCGGAGCTCCTCGTGACGTCCTGGATCTCATCCAGGACTCCAAAAAACCTTCGGTCACCACCATACATAACTCTATACTACCAAAACGTCACCAAACCTTAAGTGTGCAGACCCTGCGGGTTCGAGAACTATGTAGACATGACCGAGACACCTCTACGGTCAATAACCAATAGCGGGACCTGGATGCCCATATTGGTTCCTACATATTCTACGAAGATCTTTATCGGTCGAACCTCTATGTCAAGGATTCAGTTAATCCCGTATGATGTTCCCTTTGTTCTTCGGTATGTTTACTTGCCCGAGATTCGATCGTCGGTATCTCCATACCTAGTTCAACCTCATTACCGGCAAGTCTCTTTACTTGTTCCATAATACAAGATCCTGTGACTAACACTTAGTCACATTACTTGCAAGGCTTGTTGTGATGTTGTATTACCGAGTGGGCCCTGAGATACCTCTCCGTCACACGGAGTAACAAATCCCAGTCTTGATCCATGCCAACCCAACAGACACCCTTGGAGATACCTGTAGAGTACCTTTATAGTCACCCAGTTACGTTGCGACGTTTGATACACACAAGGCACTCCTCCGGTGTCAGTGAGTTGCATGATCTCATGGTCATAGGAACAGATACTTGACATGCAGAAAACAATAGCATTAAACTGACACGATCATATGCTACGTTTGTAGTTTGGGTCTTGTCCATCCCATCATTCTCCTAATGATGTGATCCCGTTATCAAATGACATCTCATGTAAATGGCTAGGAAACCTTAACCATCTTTGATCAACGAGCTAGTCTATTAGAGGCATACTAGGGACATGGTTTTGTCTATGTATCCACACATGCATCTAAGTCTCCGATCAATACAATTATATCATGGATAATAAACGATTATCATGAACAAGGAAATATGATAATAACTAATGTATTATTGCCTCTAGGGCATATTTCCAATAGTCTCCCACTTGCACTAGAGTCAATAATATAGTTCACATCACCATGTGATTTGCATTGTTATGAATCTAACACCCAATGAGTTCTGGGGCTCGATCATGCTTTGCATGTGAGAGAGGTCTCATAGTCAACGGGTCTGCGACATTCAGATCCGTGTGTACTTTGCAAATTTCTATGTCAAACTGTAAACACTGCTACCACACTCCACTTGGTACTATTCCAAATGGCTGCTCCACTATATGTATCCAAATTGCTACTACGAGTCATCCAGAATGGTGTTAAAGCTTGCATCGACGTGACTCTTTACGATGAACTCTTTATCACCTCCATAATCGAGAAACATCTCCTTAGTCTTTTAGTTACTAAGGATAATCTTGACCGCTGTTCAGTGCTCCATTCCAGAATCACTTTGAAACCTTTCGGCCATACTCATGGCAAGGCTAACATCGGGTCTTGTGCACAGCATTGCATACATGATAGAGCCTATGGCTGAAGCATAGGGGATGACACTCATCTTTTCTCTATCTTTTGTAGTCACTGGGCATTGAGTCTTACTCAACTTTATACCTTACAAATCAGGCGAGAACTCTTTCTCTGACTGATCCATTTTGAACTCTTTCAAAATCTTGTCAAGGTATGTACTCATTGAAAGTCTCATCAAGTATCTTGATCTTTCTCTATAGATCTTGATGCTCAACAATTAGGTAGCTTTATCCAGGTCTTCCTTTGAAAAACTCTTTTCAAACAACCCTTTATGCTTTTTTCTGATCAACAATATGTAACCACATATGCTTATCAGAAACTCTACAGTGCTCCCACTCACTTTATTGTAAATACAAGTTTCTCGTAAACTTTGTATAGACTCAAAAACTTTAATCACCTCATCAAAGTGTATATTCCAACTCCGAGATGCTTGCTTCAGTTCATAGAAGGATCACTGAAGCTTGCACACCTTTTAGCATCCTTAGGACTGACAAAACCTTCTGGTTGTATCACATACAACCTTTCCTCAAGAAAGGAAACGATGTTTTGGCATCCATCTGCCAGATTTCATAATTGAAAAATGCAGCAACTGCTAACATAATTCTAACAAACTTTAGCATCGCTACGATTGAGAAAGTCTCATCGCAGTCAACTCCATGAACTTGCCGGAAACTTCTTTGCGGCAAGTCGAGCTTTATAAATGGTGGGCATTCACCATCAGCGTCTGTCTTCATTTTAAAGATCCATTTGTACTCAATGACCTGCCGTCCAACGAGCAAGTCTACCAAAGTCTATACTTGGTTTTCATATATGGATCCTTTCTCGGATTTCATGGCCTCTAACCATTTGTCGGAATCCGGGCCCATCATCGCTTCTCCACAGTTCGTAGGTTCATTGTTGTCCAACAACATGACCTCCAAGACAGGGTTGTCGTACCGCTCAGGAGCAGTACACATCCTTGTTGACCTACGAGGTTCGATAGTAACTTGATCCGAAGCTTCATGATCATCATCATTTACTTCCTCTTCAACTGACGTAGGTTCCACAGAAACATCTTTCTGCGCTGCGCTACTCTCTGGTTGAAACAAAGGTTCAACAACCTCATCAAGTTCTATCTTCCTCCCACTCAATTCTTTCGAGAGAAATTTTTCTCGGGAAAGGACCCATCCTAGCAACAAACACTTTATGCTTGGATTTGAGATAGAAGATTCACCCAACTGTTCTTAGGGTATTCTACAAAGATGCATTTGTCCGCTTTTGGTTCGAGCTCATTAGGTGAAAACATTTTCCACACAAGTGTCGCAGCCCCAAACATCAAGAAATGACAGCTTAGGTTTCTATCAAACCATAATTCACACGGTGTCATCTCAACGGATTTATATGGTGCCCTATTTAAAGTGAATGTAGTTGTCTCTAATGCACAACCCCAAAATTATAGTAGCAAAACGATAAGAGACATCATAACATGCACCATATCCAATAGAGCATGCCTATGACGTTCGGACATACCATCACACTATGGTGTTCCAGGTGGCATGTGTTGTGAAACAACTTTCACATTGTCTAAAGTTGAATGCCAAACTCGTAACTCAGATATTCACCTCCACGATCATATCGCAGATATTTTTATCTTTTCACGATGATCTTAAACTTCACTCTGAATTTGCTTGAACTTTTCAAATGATTCAGACTTGTGTTTCATTAAGTAAACATACATTATATCTACCCAAATCATCAGTGAAGATAAGAAAATAACGATATCCACCGCACGCTACAAGACTCATTGGATTGCATACATCAACATGTATCATTTTCAATAAATCACTTGCCCACTCCGTCAAACCAGAAAACGGGGTCTTTAGTCATCCTTGACCAAGAGGCATGGTTCGCATGTCTCAACCGATTCGAAATCGAAAGAGTCCAAAGATCCATCAACATGGAGTTTCTTCATGCGTTTTATACCAATATGACATTTAGCGGCAGTGCCACAAGTATGTGGTACTATCATTATTAACTTTGCATCTTTTGGCATCAATGTTATGAACATGTATATTACTACGATCAAGATTCAACAAACCATTCTCACTGGGTGCATGACCATTGAAGGTATTATTCATGTAAACAGAATAACCATTATTCTCTAACTTAAATGAATAACCATGTTGCAATAAACACGATCTAATCACATTCATGCTCAACGCAAAACACCAAATAACACTTATTAGGTTTGTTACTAATCCCGAAGGTAGAGAGAGCGTGCGATGTAGATCACATCAACCTTGGAAACACTTCCAACACACATCGTCACCTCACCCTTATCTAGTTCTCCGTTTATTTCGTAGCTTTTATTTCGAGTTACTAACATTTAGCAACCGAACCGGTATCCAATACCCAGGTGCTACTAGGAGTACTAGCAAGGTACACATCAATAACACGTATATCAAATATACTTCTATTGACGTTGCCAGCCTTCTTATCTACCAAGTATCTAGGGTTGTTCCGCTTCAGCGACCGCTCTCCTCATAATCGAAGCACTTAGTCTCGGGTTTGAGTTCAACTTTGGGTTGCTTCACTGGAGTAGCAACTAACTTGCTATCCATGAAGTTTCCCTCCTTGCTCTTGCCCTTCTCGAAACTAGTGGTTTGACTAACCATCAACACTTGACGCTCCTTCTTGATTTCTACCTTCGCGGTGTCAAACATCGCGAACAGCTCAGGGATCATTATTTCTATCCCTGGCATTTTATAGTTCATCACCAAGTTCTAGTAGCTTAGTGACAGTGACTTGGAGAACTATATCAATCACTATCTTATTTGGAAGATAACCTCCCACTCGATTCAAGCGATTGTAGCACCCAGAAAATCTGAGCACATGCTCAACGATTGAGCTATTCTCCTTCATCTTGCAGGCAAAGAATCTTGTTGGAGATCTCATATCTCGCAACATGGGCACGAGCCTGAGATCCTAATTTCAGCTCTTAGAACATCTCATATGTTCTGTGACGTTCAAAATGTTTTGGAGCCTCAATTCTAAGCCATAATGCATGACGCACTAATCTATCAAGTAGTCATCAGAACGTGCCTGTCAGATGTTCACAACATCTACAAACCACGCTAGAGGGGTTGGCGCACCGAGCGGGGCATTAAGGACATAAGCCTTCTGCGCAGGAATGAGGACAATCCTCAGATCACGGACCTAGTCCGCAATATTTCTACCAACATCTTTCAACTTTATTTCTCTAGGAACATATAAAAATTCAAGGGAGCTACAGCGCGAGCAAGTGATCTACAACATAATTTGCAAAGACACTACTGACTATGTTCATGATAATGAGTTCAATTAATCATATTACTTAAGAACTCCCACTCAAATTGACATCCCCCCGGTCATTCAAGTGATACATGATCCAAATTCACCAACTCAAGTCCGATCATCACGTGAGTTGAGGTGGTTACAATGGTGAACATCATCATGTTGATCATATCTACTATATGACTCAGGTTCGACCTTTCGGTCTCTTGTGTTCCGAGGCCATGTCTGTACATGCTAGGCTCATCAAGTTTAACCCGAGTCTTTTGCATGTGCAACACTGGCTTGCACCCGTTGTATGTGAACGTAGAGTCTATCACACCCGATCATCACGTGGTGTCTCGACACGAAGAACTTTCGCAATGGTGCACACTCGGGGAGAACACAATTTATCTTGAAATTAAGTGAGGGATCACCTTATAATGCTACCGTCGTCCTAAGCAAAACAAGGTGCATAAAAGGATTAACATCACATGCAAATCATAAGTGACATGATATGGCCATGAACTTGTGTTTTTGATCTCCATCATGAAAGCACCAGCATGATCTCCATCGTCACCGGCATGACACCATGATCTGCATCAACGTGTCACCATCGGGGTTGTCGCGCCCACCATGCTTCTACTACTATTGCTACCGTTTAGCGATAAAGTAAAGCATTACATAGCGCTTAATGATTGACATGCATGTCATACAATAATTAAAGACAACCCTATGGCTCCTGCCGGTTGCCGTACTCATCGACATGCAAGTCATGATAATCTATACATCACATGATCATCTCATACATCACATATATCACATCATGTAATTCGCCATATCACATCACAACATACCCTGCAAAAACAAGTTAGACGTCCTCTAATTGTTGTTGCATGTTTTACGTGGCTGCTACGGGTATCTACCAAGAACAATTCTCATCTACGCAAAAACCACAACGGTGATACACTAGTTCCTTTTCAACCTTCTCAAGGACCGCCTTTGTCGATTCCGATCCAACTAAAGTGAGACCATCTATGCAACAAGTTGCGGTCGAGGGAACCGGTCTCTCGTAAGCGTACGAGTAATGTTGGTCTGGGCAGCTTCATCTCACAATACCGCTGAACCAAAATACGACCAAGGGAGGAAGCAATCTAAGCATCAACGCCCACAAACCTTTTGTGTTCTACTCGAGATCTCATCTACACATAGACCTAGCTCTGATACCACTGTTGGGGAACGTTGCATGGGAAACAAAAAATTTCCTACGCACACGCAACATCTATCCATGGTGATGAGCATCTACGAGAGGGAGAGTGGATCTACATACCCTTGTAGATCGCTAAGCGGGAAGCGTTAAGAAACACGGTTAGTGTAGTTGAACGTCTTCGCGATCCAAATCGCCGAGCGTCCCGCGATCTCATCACGATCCGTCCCGCGATCCAATCATGATCCCTCCCGCGATCCAATCATGATCCGTCCCACGATCTCATCATGATCCGTCCCACGAACTCATCACGATCCGTCCCGCGATCTCATCACGATCCGTCCCGCGATCTCGTCACGGTCCTTCCGATCTAGCGCCGAACGGACGGCACCTCCGCGTTCAGCACACGTGCAGCTTGATGACGATCTTCGCCTTGTTGATCCAGCAAGAGGGAGCGGAGAGGTAGAAGAGTTCTCCGACAGTGTGACGGTGCTGTGGCAATGGTGGTGGAGCTATTCCGGTAGGGCTTCGCCTAAGCACTGCAAAAAACCGATGTAGAGGAGAAATTATGCACTAGAGGAACGGGTAGCACGTGGCTGAAAATTCTGTGCCAAAACCCTAAAATCCTCTAGTATATATAGGAGGAGAGGAGGAGGAGTCTTGGCTGCCAAAAATCCAGCCCTTGGGTCAACCACAGTGGGGAGGAGAGGAGGACTCCTCCTCCAATCCTAGTAGGACTAGGATTCCTCCTTTTTTTGGCCTTTCTCCACCTTTTTCCCTTTGGGCTTTTTCTCCCAGCCGCATGGGCCTTGTGTGGGACTTCCACCAGCCCAAAAAAGTCTGGTATTTACTCTTCCACAGCCCATGAAGCCTCTTGGGTCGAAATACCCCTCCCGGTGGTCTCCCGGTACACTACCGGCACTCCCGGTACATTACCGATTAGCCCAAAACTTTTCCGGCGACCAAAATGGGACTTCCTATATATCAATCTTTACCTCCGGACCATTCCGGAGCTCCTCGTGACGTCCTAGATCTCATCCGGGACTCTGAACAACTTTCGTTCACCACCATACATAACTCTATACTACCAAAACGTCACCAAACCTTAAGTGTGCAGACCCTGCGGGTTCGAGAACTATGTAGACATGACCGAGACACCTTTATGGTCAATAACCAATAGCAGGACCTGGATGCCCATATTGGTTCCTACATATTCTACCAAGATCTTTATCGGTCAAACCTCTATGTCAAGGATTCAGTTAATCCCGTATGATGTTCCTTTTGTTCTTCGGTATGTTTACTTGCCCGAGATTCGATCGTCGGTATCTCCATACCTAGTTCAACCTCGTTACCGGAAAGTCTCTTTACTCGTTCCGTAATACAAGATCCCGTGACTAACACTTAGTCACATTACTTGCAAGGCTTGTTGTGATGTTGTATTACCGAGTGGGCCCTGAGATACCTCTCCATCACACGGAGTAACAAATCCCAGTCTTGATCCATGCCAACCCAACAGACACCCTCGGAGATACCTGTAGAGTACCTTTATAGTCACCCAGTTACGTTGCGACGTTTGATACACACAAGGCACTCCTCCGGTGTCAGTGAGTTGCATGATCTCATGGTCATAGGAACAAATACTTGACATGCAGAAAACAATAGCATTAAACTGACACGATCATATGCTACGTTTGTAGTTTGGGTCTTGTCCATCCCATCATTCTCCTAATGATGTGATCCCGTTATCAAATGACATCTCATGTCAATGGCTAGGAAACCTTAACCATCTTTGATCAACGAACTAGTCTATTAGAGGCATACTAGGGACATGGTTTTGTCTATGTATCCACACATGCATCTAAGTCTCCGATCAATACAATTATAGTATGGATAATAAACGATTATCATGAACAAGAAAATATGATAATAACTAATTTATTATTGCCTCTAGGGCATATTTCCAACAGAAAGCGAGGCAGCGGTGAACCCTTTTTATAGGCACGCACCGTGGTGAAGCAACGATAATTGACATGGAGTCTTCGCGAGAGAGCTAGACGATAGAATTTTTTTGGTGCATATCGCTATGGTGCATGGACGTGTAAACCCTCGAATAATCGGGATTTGACGGGCCTTCTAGAGATGGGACATGTGGAGACAAGAGAGAGGCAAACCCCTCTTGCTCATTTGTATGAAAATGATATATTTTAGGAAACAAAACAAGAATGAATTTGTTAACATAATATATATTAGGAGGACAAATCCAGGACGAACTCACCTGTTTTAAAAATAATATATTTTTGAAGATAATATACTTCAGAAGGGTAAATCAAGAGATAATATATTTTAACTCACATGTTCCAAAGATAATATATTTTAGAAGGGAAAATCAAGATATTTTAATTCTTTAAATAGTTTTTCTTTCGGAGGACACGTGTCGGAAAACCGTGGGGCATAAAAAAGATCCAAAAAAATCACTCACCTTTTTTTTAAGATAATATATTTTAACTCATCTGTTTTGAAGATAGTATACTTTAGAGGTGCAAATCAAGAGATAATATATTTTAACTCACTTGTTCCAAAGATAATATATTTGAGGAGGGAATATCAAGATATTTTAATTCTTCAAATAGTTTTTCTTTCGGAGAATACGTGTCGGAAAACTGTGGGCGTAAAAAAAAGTTCAAAAAAACAGAAAAATCGAAACTTTTGGGCTATAGAGAGGACAAATCCAGGACGAACTCACATGTTTTAAAGATAATATATTTTAACTTATTTGTTTTGAAAATAATATACTTTAGAAGTGCAAATCAAGAGATAATATATTTTAACTCAGATGTTCCAAAGATAATATATTTTAACTCAGATGTTCCAAAGATAATATATTTTAGAAGAGAAAATCAAAATATTTTAATTCTTCAAATAGTTTTTCTCTCGAAGGACACATGTCGGAAAACCATGGGGCGTAAAAAAATTTCAAAAAAACCAGAAAAATGGAAACCTTCGGGCTATAGAGTCTGTTTATTGGTGCCTGGTTCCTCCGGTGGGAACGTCGCAAATTTGTGCAGGGTGGAAGAACTCGAACCCCGACTCAAATCGCATCTGTTGTTCGAATTCTTGCTGCAAACTATATCATCACAGCATTTTCAAAGGCGGGCATAAAGAAGGGTGGATGGTCTTGCCCCCATGGGTTTGTGAAACTGAATATTGACACTGCATATGATCAGGACTCCATGATGGGCTCGGCAGGGGCGATTGTTAGGGACTCAAAAGGAACTTTTATTGCTGGAAGGAATTGTAAACTGCACTTATGCAATGATGCTCTATCCGCGGAAGCTCAAACTCTGACGTTTGGGCTCCAATTAGCACAAAACATAGGTTGCAACAAGCTGGTTGTAAACTAGGATAACATGGGGGTAATAGAGGTGATGTACAATGGAGCGCGATCTGCCCGCGTAGCAGCGGCAGTGCTTGTGATATTCCCAATATTGTTTTCCAACACTACTATAGAGAATCTAATAAAGCAGCAGACGAGCCCGGACATGTCCACGGACATTAACCGGGCGCGCCTTATTTGTTGTCTTTTATATCCGTGTCCGTCGTATCCATACAAGTAAGAATAGTAGATCAAACACAGTTCATTGGATCAGATTGTATAGCCGAACAAAAGGAGCAGTTCATCGACAAATCAAAACTACAGACTACTTAAACATACTACAATATAAACAAAACGGGGAAGAGCGGAGAAAATCACCATTTCCTTGCCGCCCCCTTCCTCTTCCGGTCGTCCACGCGGTTGTGCCCCTCCTCCGTGTAGGCGTCGGCATGCGGTGGAGTGTCGTCATCGTCGTCATCGGAGCCAGAGGTGGAGGCGTCGCTGTTGTCCTCATCGGAGTTGCACCGCATATCAGACAGTCTGCGGAGCAGGCGGTCCTGCTCCTTCGCGTGGCGGGCCGCTTTCGCCTTCGCCGCCGCCTAATTCGCTGCCTCGCGCTCAGATAACTGGATGGCCAGTCGGAGCGCGTCGGCATTCTTGTGACAGAGGTGGTGCGCATCTGTCTCCGTCGTCGTTAGCGAGCGACGCCTGACGGCCACGAGGAGCGCGTCCTCGGGGTCGACCGGCACGCTCGAGGTCAAATGCCGTGCGGCCAGTGCCTCCCCCCTCTCCCTCGCCCGATGCCGCTCGCGCTGGGTTGCATGCGCCTCGGACTCCAGCGTCCCCGTGCGCCCCATCCCAACGCGTGCAGGAGGACCCAACGGTGGTCGGGCACCGCTTCTGGAGTAGACGGTGGTGGAGGTGGGCGGCGTACCTGACCTAGAGCGGACCGGCCGGAGCTGCGTGCCTCACGGTAAGGGCATGCGATGCGACGTCAGCGTGCGACCGACCCGGAGGATGCATATCCACCGTCGTCGGGGCCGCCTTCGTCCTACAACGACCGACGCAACGCGATGCGGAAGGCCACCTCCTCCACATCGATGTTCGATCCGTCCGAGCTGCTTCTGCCGCCGGCCATTGGATCGAAGGGTGGGGGATTGGAAGTGGTTTGGACGGAGAGTGGAGTGCCGGATGTCTAGGGTTTCCGGAATGGGGTATTTTGTGGGGTCTGTGGTGGGCCGGGTTGTCATGGTGGTGGGGTTGGTGGTGGGTCAGGCCTGTCAGGCTGGCGTGCCTGGGCGCCCCCCGGCTCCCCCATACCCACCCCATATTTGGACTGGATATGAGGGTGCCGGTCAGTCCGGTCGTTTGAGGCCCGTTTAGGACGTCCGTCTGGATCGATTTTTTCTGACCGGGCATTGACCGGACGGCCTGTTCGGACGTTTGAGATGGAAATAAGGGGACCGGCTTAGATGCTCTTATGTAGTAGCTGGCTGCAAGAAGCCCCTTCTGAAATGGTAAACGCTTTGTATTCATAGTCCATGTATTGGTCTATTATGTAACCTTCGGCGCTATCTAATAAAGAGGGGCTGATTTTGTCAAAAAAGAAACTATTTGCATCTTGTACTTAAAAAACTATTTGTATCTTTTGAACTTAGATCCGAATTACAAACGTTTTTTACCATCGTGTTTCGCGATCGAGTTGTGCTAGCACGGTGAGCGGTCCACCCAAGGATTGAATTGTTGCTATCCTTTTCTAGGAGATGACAGATTTAAACATGATGAATTATAACTTTTGCCAATCCTGCATCACCAAAATGGAATGTGGTGTAAGCCAGTAAGCTAAAAATGCAGTTTGGCATATAGAGTGTCTAAAATTGTGACCTCGGTGATGATATCCCGGAATCGCCAGACTGCACTGCACCATGCTGTCAATGCAACTCATACTGCATTTCTGGTGAAATTAGGTACCAACTGCTGCCTGCTAGCAGACCGGTCTAGACCTCAAGACTTCTGCCGGAAGCATCATAATCGCGACAGTTGAGTAGTAACACGGAGCTTTGTAGGAATTCAGTAGATAAGAAGAATCAAGCTCAGAGTTAAATTCTGCAAAACCCTGCTGTCCTCACTCCACAGTTGTGCTACATCACTGCCTCAAGCACATGCGTTGCGTTAACGCTGGCATGCCAAATCTTGGCGTTCAACCAGGATTTAGCAGGCAAGAGTCTGACTCGGGTAACAGCCGCTTCATCATGTCCGCACTCATTTCTGTGATTCATTCCAAGACACGTTGCCAGCCTTATTCTCTATGTCGATCCAGCTAAACCAGGAGGCTTATGCACTCCCCTTTCTTTAATCAAGGTCCTCATGTTTTCAGCTGCATCCCACCTGCCTGACTCCGCGCTGATGTTAGACAGCAGAACATAGTTCGAGGTCTTGCGAGGTTCCAGTTCAAATAACTTCTCAGCTGCAAACTGTGCGAGATCATCATTCTTGTGTACCCGGCATGCTCCAAGCAATGCACCCCATACACCAGCATTAGGCTGGATCTGCATTCCCTGAATAAGTTTAAAGGCTTCACTCAATCTCCCAGCTCTTCCAAGTAGATCCACCATGCAAGCATAGTGTTCAGCCACAGGCTGTAATGAGTATTCTTTTGTCATTGAGTTGAAGAAACCCAATCCTTCGTCAATCAATCCTGCATGACTACAGGCTGACAAGACACCCACAAATGTGACCTCGTCGGGTTGGACATCATTGGCTTCCATTTCTCGGAAAACGGAGATCGCCTCAGTTCCACGGCCATTAGAAGCATAGCCATCAATGAGTGCATTCCATGAAACAATGTCCTGACCTGCCATCTCATCAAATATTTGTCTTGCTTCTAAGATCCGTCCACATTTGGCATATGCAGAAATCAGGGAATTTCCAGCAAAGGAATCGCTGATGTACCCACTCCTGACAAGAAGACTGTGGAATTGCCTCCCGACTTGCAAAGCAGCCAAGTCCGCGCATGCGCTGAGACAACATGCATATGTGGACCAATCAGCCATCTTTGCATCCCTTCTCATGAGCAGGAAATATTGGAGTGCTTCGAAACAGAGCCCATTCTGAACAAACCCGGAGATAACTGAATTCCACGATACTGCATTCCTCTGATTCATCTTCCTGAATATACTTACTGCCTTGCGCATTTGACCATCATGGGCATAGCCAGCAATCATGGTGTTCCAAGAAACCATATCCTTGTTTGGCATTTGCTGGAACAACACCATGGCCTCGTCAAGCATTCCACAGTGGACATAGCCAGATATCATCGTATTCCAGCACACAGCATCTCGGACCTCAAGTGCATCAAAGATGTGGCGTGCGTCATCGATCATCTTGCTCTGCAGATAGCCATGCATCAGTGCAGTCTTTGCTGCAAAACTGTCAAAAGGCATCTTGTTCAGCACATCCTTTGCTTCTTGAAGCTTACCAGCACGCACTAATGCACTTATCATTGTCGTCCATGAAATTGAGTTCTTATCTGGCATCTCTGCAAACAATCTATAGGCCTCATCCATGTGCGAAAGCCGCAAATACCCACCAAGCATCACATTCCAAGACACCACATTTCGTTCAGGCATTCTGTCGAACAATTCTCTCGCCTCACCTATCCTCCCTGCCCGGCAATAACCATTGAGCATGGTGACCCAAGAAACGACATTAGGTGACGGTACTCTCTCAAATAAGCCAGCAGCCGCATTGAGATCTCCAGCCCGCACATAACCCTCCAGCATCAAGTTCCAGGACACCACGTCCCTTTGCGGCATCTCGTCAAAGAACTGGACCGCCCGAACTATTTTCTCATTGCGGGTCAATCCGACCAGCACCGAGTTCCAAGAAACTATGTCAGGGGCCGGCATTTCACGTAGCAACATCACTGCGTCATCAAACCTGCCATTCTTCGCGTATCCAGAGATCATGGCATTGTAGCACGCCGTGCACTTCCTCCCAGGTATTCGATCGAGCATCTCCCTAGCAAGCTTGAGTTCCCCTGCGCGTGCATAGCAGGAGACCATGAGCGTCCAGGAGAAGTCGTCCCGGTTGGGCATTGCGTCGAACAGCTCCCGGGCGTCCGCTACACGGCCATGGTCCGAGCAGGCCGCGATCATGGCGTTCCAGGAGACGAGATTGCGGCGGGGAATCTCGTCGAACAGGCTTCGCGCGTCGGCGAGGCGGCCGTGGCGCGCGAGCGCGGAGAGCATGGCGTTGTAGGAGACGGTGTTGCGGTGGGGCATCTCATCGAACAGGCGGCGTGCCGCGGCCAGCTGTCCCGAACGCGCCAGGCGGGTGAGCTCCTGGTTGCTCCGGAATACCGCGGAGGTCGCCGCCGCGGCCACGCCGGTGGCCTTGGCCGCGGCCATGAGGTGGCTAGCCGGCGGTGGCGGGCGAAGGTGTACGACTGACTGCACTGTGAGGAAGGGAGCAGCGGGTTCAGACTTCAGAGACTTGGAACACAACTGGGCCGGCAAGCCGAATACAAACTTAAACTATGAAAGCCCAACCGATCTGAATAGGCCTGTGTAAATTTTGAATCGATTTTACAGCCCAAACTAAACTCTTAGAATCATTTGAGGGAAATCAAAATTACGCCTAGAAATCGAATAACCAACAAAATTCGAAGATTTACTCCATGTAACCTTTGAAGAAAAACGACACCACATGCATGATAATCCTAGAATTATGTATATTAGATCATAGAATTACATAGGCGACCAAATAGTTCATGTGACTTGTTCTTTCTTTATGAAAATTTGTAAGTTTCAATCCATAGTTATTTTTTTGGACTAGGTTAGGAAGGACAATACTCACTATAGGATTCCTTGCAACTGGCGAGTCCTTGCATTACTTTCATCTTCCTTTATTTGTCTCATGTGCACCTTCTATTTATTCAAATTTGAGGAGTGTCTGCATTTGTACTATATTTAAAAAAAATCAAATTCATCTACAAGCATCCAAATGGACATGTATGTAAATCCATGTGTTCATGTTTCCTGTAGGATTCATTAAGTACTGATATCCAATCTTATGTTACTTCTGTTTATGTGTAGAAGACGCTTTGGGGTCTATGAATTATAAGCACAAACATTGAGAATTGGGAAGAAACTATCGTTGAAAATAAAGAAAAATAAAGGAATACATATTTGGTTAGAATATGGGGTAAAGGTTAAAACACAAAAAGATGCATCCAGTAAAAAGATGGAAGTATACAATAAGAGGTAATAGCATCAGGGGTACTAGAACTTGCACCAAATGTCATAGTTGAGTCCTAAAAGTTAAAATTTGAACCTACCCACTCCCAGAACTTGCGGGCAATGTGCAAACCCAGTACAAACTCACCACCGGCCAATAGGAACACGCCAACTGGACAGCCCGGTCAGCTATTACCACTTTGCCCTCAGCCCCCTCCGGTTGGGCCTAATTATTCAACAATCGTCGGCAGGAGGCACCTGAATTAATTTTGTCTCATTTGTCGGTGGCCCCTCCCCCCCCCCCAACAGGAGACATCTCGCTTCCTCGCCCCTCTCTATCTTTATCTGCTCTCTCTCTCTCTTGCTCGTCGGTTCTGAGTTCACTTTCTTCGTCGCCGCCGGCCATCATGGTATCTGATGTCTACAACGCAACCTTCTTCTTATAGACTCGTGTTGGGTCTCCAAGCGCAGAGTTTTGTAGGACAATAGCAAATTTTCCTCAAGTGGATGACCTAAGGTTTATCAATCCGTGGGAGGCGTAGGATGAAGATGGTCTCTCTCAAACAACCCTGTAACCAAATAACAAAGAGTCTCTTGTGTCCCCAACACACCCAATACAATGGTAAATTGTATAGGTGCACTAGTTCGGCAAAGAGATGGTGATACAAGTGTAATATGGATGGTAGATATAGGTTTTTGTAATCTGAAAATATAAAAACAGCAAGGTAACAAGTAACAAAAGTGAGCACATACGGTATTGCAATGCTTGAAAACAAGGCCTAGGATTCATACTTTCACTAGTGCAATCTCTCAACAATACTAACATAGTTGAATCATATGTAAATCTCTCCCGCGCGACAAAGAGTTCACTCCAAAGTCACAAATAGCGGGGAACAAACGAAGAAATTATTGTAGGGTACGAAACCACCTCAAAGTTATCTTTTCTGATCAATCTTATGAGCTATCCCTATAAGTGTCACGAACAGCCCTAGAGTTCATACTAAAATAACACCTTAAGATACACATCAACCAAAACCCTAATGTCACCTAGATACTCCAATGTCACCACAAGTACCCATGGGCTTGATTATATGATATGCATCATACAATTTCAGATTCATCATATTCAATCCAACACAAAGAACTTCAAAGAGTGCCCCAAAGTTTCTACCGGAGAGTCAAGACGAAAACGTGTGCCAACCCCTATGCATAGATTTCCAAGGTCACGGAACCCGCAGTTGATCACCAAAATATACATCAAGTGGATCAATAGGACATCCCATTGTCACCACAGATATCCCATCGCAAGACATACACTGAGTGTTCTCAAATCCTTTAAAGACTCAATCCGATAAGAAAACTTCAATGGGAAAACTCAATTCATCACAAGAAGATAGAGAGGGGAAAACTCCATATGATTCATCTATATTAATAAAGCTCACGGTACATCAAGATCGTGCCATCTCAAGAACACGAGAGAGAGAGAGAGAGATCAAACACATAGCTACTGGTACATACCCTCAACCCTGAGGGTGGACTACTCCCTCCTCGTCATGGAGACTGGCGGGATGATGAAGATGGCCTCCGGTGATAGTTTCCCCCTCCGACAGGGTGCCGGAACGGGCTCCCGATTGGTTTTTCATGGCTACATAGGCTTGCGGCGGCAGAACACCTGATCTAGGTTTCTTTCTGGAGGTTTTAGTATTTATAGGATTTTTGGCGTCGGTCTCACGTCAAGGGGGTGCTCGAGGAGTCCACAAGCCACAGGGGCCCGACCTAGGGGCTTGGCCGCGCCCAGCAGGCTTGTGGCCTCCTAGTCCACTTCCTGGCCCAGCTCTTCGCTCAAGTATTTTTTATATTTTCCAAAAATATTCTCCATAAATTTTCAGCCCATTCCAAGGACTTCTATTTCTGCACAAAAACAACACCATGGTAGTTCTGCTGAAAACAGCATCAGTCCGAGTTAGTTCTAATAAAATCATACCAAAATCATATAGAATTATTTTAAACATGGCATGAATACTTCATAAATAATAGATACGTTGGAGATGTATCAGCATCCCCAAGCTTAATTCTGCTCGTCCTCGAGTAGGTAAATGATAAAAGAAATATTTATGAAGTGTGAATGTTAGCAGGTGCACAAGTTTGATCAATGACAATTTCAATAACTTTTTTCTAGCATCATTATATATCCTAAATAATAGCTCATCTCATAAAACTTCTCAGGATCGAATAATAGGCTATTCACACGTTAAAGTATAGACCATAAAGTTGTTGGGGAATGTTGCACGGGAAACAAAAAAATTCCTACGCACACGCAAGATCTATCCATGGTGATGAGCATCTACGAGAGGGAGAATGGATCTACATACCCTTGTAGATCGCTAAGCAGGAAGCGTTAAGAAACGCGGTTGATGTAGTCGAACGTCTTCGCGATCCAAATCGTCGAGTGTCCCGCGATCCCATCACAATCCATCTCGCGATCCAATCACGATCCGTCCCACTATCCAATCATGAATCGTCTCGCGGTCCTGATCACGGTCCTTCCGATCTAGCGCCGAAGGGACGTCGCCTCCGCGTTCAACACACGTACAGCTCGATGACGATCTCCGCCTTCTTGATCCAGCAAGAGGGAGAGGAGAGGTAGATGATTCCTCTGGCAGCGCGATAGCGTGGCGGTGATGGTGGTGTAACTATTCCAGCAGGGCTTCACCTAAGCACCGCTGAAACAATCTAGAGGAAGAAGTACGATCTAGAGGAAGAGGGACCGCGTGGCTGTTTTCTATGTTCAAAAACCCTCAATACCTCTAGTATATAAAGTAGGAGGGAGGGAGGAGGCCCGTGCCCTAGGGAAGGCCCTCTTGGTTTGGCCAAAGGGAAGAGAGGAGGAGTCCTCCTCCAATCCTAGTAGGATTAGGACTCCCTCTCTCCCACTTGGAAAACCCTTCCACCTTTCGGACTTTCCACTTTTCAGCCTCATGGGCCCTTTGGGCTGGCCGCCCAGCCCATCAGGGACTGGTGCACCACCCTATAGCCCATGTGGTCCCCTTAGAGGTGGTGGGCCCACTTGTTGGACCCCCGGAACCCATTCGGCACTCCCGGTACACTGCCGGTAATGCCCGAAACTTTTCTGGAATCCAAACACCAACTTCCTATATATCAATCTTCATCTCCGGACCATTTCGGAACTCCTTGTAACGCCCGAGATCTCATCCGGGACTCCGAACAAAACTTGGTCACCAACATACATAACTCAAAACTATCGAAACGTCACCGAACCATAAGTGTGCAGACCCTGCGGGTTCGAGAACTATGTAGACATGACCGAGACACCTCTACGGTCAACAACCAATAGCGGGACCTAGATGCCCATATTGGCTCCTACATATTCTACAAAGATCTTTATCGGTTGAACCTCTATTTCAAGGATTCAGTTAATCATGTATGTCGTTCCCTTTGTTCTTCGGTAGGTTACTTGCCCGAGATTCGGTCGTCGGTATCTCAATACCTAGTTCAATCTCATTACCGGCAAGTATTTTTACTCGTTCTGTAATACAAGATCTCGTGGCTAACACTTAGACACATTGCTTGCAAGGCTTATTGTGATGTTGTATTACCGAGTGGGCCCTGAGATACCTCTCCGTCACACGGAGTAACAAATCCCAGTCTTGATCCATGCCACTCAACAGACACCCTCGGAGATACCTGTAGAGCATCTTTATAGTCACCCAGTTACGTTGTGACGTTTGATACACACAAGGTATTCCTTCGATGTGAGTGATTTGCATGATCTCATGGTCATAGGAATAGATACTTGACATGCAACAAACTATAGAAATAAACTGACATGATCATATGCTATGTTTATAGTTTGGGTCTTGTCCATCACATCATTCTCCTAATGATGTGATCCCGTTATCAAATGACATCTCATGTCTATGACCAGGAAACCTTGACCATCTTTGATTAACGAACTAGTTAACTAGAGGCATACTAGGGACACAGTGTTTTCTATGTACCCACACATGTATTTGAGTTTCTAATCAAGAAAATTATAGCATGGATAACAAATAATTATCACGAACAAGGAAATATAATAATAACCAATTTATTATTGCCTCTAGGGCATATTTCTAATAGTCTCCCACTTGCACTAGAGTCAATAATTTAGCTCATATCACTATGTGATTTGTTTATGAATCTCACACCCAATGAGTTCTAGGGTTCGATCATGTTTTGCATGTGAAAGAGGTTTTAGTCAACGGGTCCGCAACATTCAGATCTGTGTGTACTTTACAAATCTCTATGTCATAGTGTAGACACTTCTACCACGCTCCACTTGGAGCTATTCCAAATGGCTACTCCATTATATGTATCCGGATTGCTACTAAGAGTTACCCAGATTTTTGTTAAAGCTTGCATCGATGTAACACTTTACGACGGACTCTTTATCACCTCCATAATCGAGAAATATTTCCTTAGTCTTCTAGTTACTAAGGATAATTTTGACCGTCGTCTAGTGATCCACTCCTGGATCACTCTTGTACCCCTTGACAGGCTCATGGCAAGGCACACATAGGTGCGGTACATAGCATGGCATACTATACAGAGCCTATGGATAAAGCATAGGGGACGACGTTTGTTCTTTCTCTTTCTTCTGCCGTGGTCAAGCTCCTTCTTTGACTAATCCATTTTGAACTCTTTCAAAATCTTGTCTAGGTATGTACTCATTGAAAGTCTCATCAAGCATCTTGATCTATCTCTATAGATCTTGATGCCCAACAATTAGTTAGCTTTATCCAGGTCTTCCTTTGTGAAACTCTTTTCCAACAACCGTTTATGCTTTCTAGAAATTCTACATCATTTCCGATCAATAATATGTCAACCACATATGCTTATCAGAAATTCTATAGTGCTCCCACTCACTTTCTTGTAAATACAAGTTTCTCATGAACTTTGTATAAACCCAAAAACTTTGATCACCTCATCAAAGCATATATTCCAACTCCAAGATGCTTGCTCCAGTCCATAGAAGGATCGCTGGAGCTTGCACACCTTTTAGCATCCTTAGGACTGACAAAACCTTTTGGTTGTATCACATACAACCTTTCCTCAAGTAAAAATTTAAGGAAATGATGTTTTGACATCCATCTGCCAGATTTCATAATTGAAAAATGCAGCAATTGCTGACATAATTCCAATAGACTTTAGCATCTCTAACGGTGATAAATTCTCATCATAGTCAATTCCTTGAACTTGGCGAAAACTTCTTTGCGACAAGTCGAGCTTTATAAATGGTGACATTCACCATTAGCGTCTGTCTTCATCTTAAAGGTCCGTTTGTACTCAATGACCTGCCATTCAACGGGCAAGTCTACCAAAGTCCATACTTGGTTTTCATACATGGATATTTTCTTGGATTTCATGGCCTCTAACCATTTCTTGGAATCCGGGCCCATCATCGCTTCTCCATAATTTTTAGGTTCATTGTTGTCTAACAACATGACCTCTAAGACAGGGTTGTCGTACCACTCAAGAGCAGTACGCGTCCTTCTTGACCTACGAGGTTTGATAGTGACTTGATCCGAAGCTTCATGATCATCATCATTAACTCCCTCTTCAACTGACGTGGGCTCCAAAGAAATATCTTTTTGCACTGCGCTACTCTCTGGTTGAAACAAAGGTTCAACAACCTCATCAAGTTCTATCTTCCTCCCACTCAATTCTTTCGAGAGAAACTCTTTCTCGAGAAAGGACCCGTTTTAGCAACAAACACTTTGTTCTTGGATCTAAGATAGAAGGTTTACCCAACTGTTACGTAGGGTATTCTATGAAGATGCATTTGTCCGCTTTGGGTTCAAGCTCATTAGGTGAAAACCCTTTTTCACATAAGTGTCGTAGCCCCAAACACTAAGAACTGACAGCTTAGGTTTCCGCCAAACCAAAATTCATACGGTGTCATCTCAACGGATTTAGATGGTGCCCATTTTAAAGTGAATGTAGTTGTCCGTAATGCGTAACCCCAAAACGATAGTGGCAATTCGATAAGAGACATCATAGTTCGCACCATATCCAATAGAGCACGACTAAGATGTTCGGACACACCATCATACTTGTTGGGGAACATTGCATGGGAAACAAAAAATTTCCTACGCACACGCAGATCTATCCATGGTGATGAGCATCTACGAGAGGGAGAGTGGATCTACATACCCATGTAGATCGCTAAGCGGGAAGCGTTAAGAAACGCGGTTGGTGTAGTCGAACGTCTTCGCGATCCAAATCGCCGTGCGTCCCACGAACCAATCACGATCCGTCCCGCGATCCGATCACGATCCGTCCCACGAACTTGATCACGATCCGTCCCACGAACTTGATCACGATCCTTTCGATCTAGTACCGAACGGACGACACCTCCGCGTTCAGCACACGTACAGCTTGATGACGATCTCCCCCGTCTTGATCCAGCAAGAAGGAGTGGAGAGGAAGAAGAGTTCTCCGGCAGCCTGACGGTGCCCCGGCGATGGTGGTGGAGCAATTCCGGCAGGGCTTCGCCTAAGCACTGCAGAAATCCGACCTAGAGGAGAAACTATGCAATGGAGGAACGGGTAGCACGTGGCTGAAATTCTAGTGCAAAAACCCTCAATACCACCAGTATATATAGGAGGAGAGGAGAGGAGGCCGGCACAAGGGCCAAGGCTCCTATAGGAGTCGGCCGAACCACTCCTAGTAGGATTAGGACTCCTTCCCTAATTTGCCTTTTTCCACTTTTTCTCTTTGGCCTTTTTTTCCTCTAGCCGCATGGTCCTCTTGTGGTTGTTCCACCAGCCCACTAAGGGCTTGTTTCCACTCTCCCACAGCCCATGTAGCCTCTTGGGTCGAAATACCCCTCCCGGAGGTCTCCCGGTACACTACCGGCACTCTCGGTACACTACCGATGAGCCCGAAACTTTTCCGGCGACCAAAATGGGACTTCCTATATATGAATCTTTACCTCCGAACCATTCCGGAGATCCTCGTGATGTCCGGGATCTCATCCGGGACTCCGAACAAACTTCAGTCACCACCATACATAACTCTATACTACCGAAACGTCACCAAACCTTAAATGTGCAGACGTTGCGGGTTCGAGAACTATGTAGACATGACCGAGACACCTCTATGGTCAATAACCAATGGCGGGACCTGGATGTCCACATTGGTTCCTACATATTCTACGAAGATCTTTATCGGTCGAACCTCTATGTCAAGGATTCAGTTAATCTCATATGATGTTCCCTTTGTTCTTTGGTATGTTACTTGCTCGAGATTCGATCGTCGGTATCTCCATACCTAGTTCAACCTTGTTACTGGCCAGTCTCTTTACTCGTTCCGTAATACAAGACCCCGTAACTAACACTTAGTCACATTGCTTGCAAGGCTTATTGTGATGTTGTATTACCGAGTGGGCCCTGAGATACCTCTCCGTCACACGGAGTAACAAATCCCAGTCTTGATCCATGCCAACTCAACATACACCCTCGGAGACACCTGCAGAGCACCTTTATAGTCACCAAATTACGTTGCAACATTTGATACACACAAGGCATTCCTCCGATATCTGTGAGTTGCATGATCTCATGGTCATAGGAACATATACTTGAGATGCAGAAAACAATAGCAATAAACTGACACGATCATAAGCTACGTTTGTAGTTTGGGTCTTGTCCATCACATCATTCTCCTAATGATGTGAACCCCTTATAAAATGACATCTCATGTCCATGGCTAGGAAACCTTAACCATCTTTCGATCAACGAGCTAGTTCACTAGAGGCATACTAGGGACATTGTGTTTGTCTATGTATCCACACATGTATCCATGTTTCCAATTAATACAATTGTAGCATGGATAATAAACGATTATCATGAACAAGGAAATACAATAATAACCACTTTATTTATTGCCTCTAGGGCATATTTCAACAATACTATGGTGTTCCAGGTGGCATGAGCTCTGAAAGGAATTCCTCATTGTCTTAAGTTGTATACCAAACTCATAACTCAGATATTCTCCTCCACGATCATATCGTAGACATTTTATCTTCTTCTCATGATGATCTCAAACTTCACTCTGAATTTGCTTGAACTTTTGAAATGTCTAATCTTGTGTTTCATTAAGTAAATATACACATATCTACTCAAACCATTAGTGAAGGTAAGAAAATAACGATACCCACCGCACGGTACAACACTCATTGGACCGCATACATCAACATGTATCATTTCCAATAAGTTACTTGCCCCGCTCATATTGAAAAATGGGGTTTTATTCATCTTGCCCACGAGGCATGGTCCGCATGTCTCAACTGATTCGAAATCGAATGAGCCCAAAGATCCATCAGCATGGAGTTTATTCATGCGCTTTACACCAATATGACATTTGGCAGTGCCACAAGTATGTGGTACTATCATTATTAACTTTGCATCTTTTTGGCAACAATGTTATGACCATGTGTATTACTACGATCAAGATTCAATAAACCATTCTCATTGGGTGCACGACCATTGAAGGTATTATTCATGTAAACAGAATAACTATTATTCTCTAACTTAAATGAATAACCGTATTGAAATAAACACGATCTAATCACGTTCATGCTCAACGCAAACACCAAATAACATTTATTTATGTTCGTCACTAATCCCGAGGATAGAGAGAACGTGCGATGGTGATGACTTCAACCTTGGAAGACACTTCCAACACACATCATCACCTCACCCTTAGCTAGTATCCGTTTATTCCGTAGCTTTTACTTCGAGTTACTAACATTTAGCAATCGAACCGGTATCTAATACCCAGATGCTACTAGGAGTACTAGCAAGGTACACATCAATAACACGTATATCAAATATATTTTGTCGACGCTGTCAGCCTTCTTATCTACCAAATATCTAAGATTGTTCCACTTCAGCGACCGTTCTCCTCATAATAGAAGCACTTAGTCTCAGGTTTGGGTTCAACCTTGGATTTCTTCACTAGAGCGGCAACTGACTTGCCATCCATGAAGTTTCCCTCCTAGCCCTTGCCCTTCTCGAAACTAGTGGTTTCACTAACCATCAACACTTGATGCTCCTTCTTGATTTCTACCATCACGGTGTCAAACATCGTGAATAGATCAGAGATCATTATTTCCATCCCTGGCATTTTATAGTTCATCACGAAGCTCTAGTAGCTTAGTGACAGTGACTTGGAGAACTATATCAATCACTATCTTATCTGGAAGATCAACTCCCAGTCGATTCAAATGATTTGTAGTAACCAGACAATCTGAGAACATGCTCGCCGATTGAGATATTCTCCTTCATCTTGCACGCCAATAATCTTGTTGAAGGCTCATACCTCTCAACATGGGCACGAGCCTGAGATCCCACTTTCAGCTCTTAGAACATCTCATATGTTCTGTGACGTTCAAAATGTTTTGGAGCCTCAATTCTAAGTCGTAAACTCGTAATGCATGACGCACTGAACTATCAAGTAGTCATCACAACGTGCCTGTCATATGTTCACAACATCTACGGATGATGCTTGAGGGGGTGGTGCACCAAGCGATGCATTAAGGACATAAGCCTTTTGTGCAGCAATGAGGACAATCCTCAGATCACGGACCCACTCCACATTATTGCTACCATCATCTTTCAACTCTATTTCTCTGGGAACATATAAAAAATTCAAGGGAGCTACAACGTGAGCTAGTAATCTACAACATAATTTTCAAAAACATTTTGACTATGTTCATGATAATGAGGTAAGTTAATCCTATTACTTAAAAACTCCCACTCAAATTGACATCCCTCCGGTCATTTGAGTGTCAGATGATCCAAATCCACCAACTCAAGTCCGATCATCACGTGAGTTGAGGTGGTTTCAATGGTGAACATCTTCATGTTGATCATATCTACTATATGACTCATGTTCGACCTTTTGGTCTTTTGTATTCCAAGTCCATGTCTATACATGATAGGCTCGTCAAGTTTAACCCGAGTGTTCCGCACGTGCAACACTGGCTTGCACCCGGTGTATGTGAACGTAGAGTCTATCACACCCGATCATCATGTGGTATCTCGACACAATGAACTTTAGCAATGGTGCACATTTGGGGACAACACAATTCATCTTGAAATTTAAGTGAGGGATCACCTTATAATGCTACCGTTGTCCTAAGCAAAACAAGGTGCATAAAAGGATTAACATCACATGCAAATCATAAGTGACATGATATGGCCATGAACTTGTGTTTTTGATCTTCATCTTCAAAGCACCGGCATGATCTCCATCGTCACCGGCATGACACCATGATCTCCATCATCTTGATCTCCATCAACGTGTCGCCATTGTGGTTGCCACGCCGATTGTTGCTTCCACGACTATTGCTAACTCATAGCAATAAAGTAAAGAAAAAATGGTTGTCGTACTCATTGACATGCAAGTTGTGATATTCTATACAAAACATGATCATCTCATACATCACATATATCTCATCATGTAATTGGCCATATCACATCACAACATACCCTGCAAAAACAAATTAGACGTCCTCTAATTGTTGTTGCAAGTTTTACATGGCTGCTACGGGTATCTAGCGAGAACTATTTTCACCTACGCATAAACCACAACGGTGATACACAAATTGCTATTCAACCTTCTGAAGGACCACCTTTGTCGAATCTGATCCAACTAGAGTAGGAGAGACAGACACCCGCCAACCATCTTTGTGCAACAAAGTTACACGTCAGTCGACGGAACCGGTCTCTCGTAAGCGTACGAGTAAGGTTGGTCTGGGCCGCTTCATCCCACGATACCACGGAATCAAAAGACGACCAAGGGAGGAAGTAATCTAAGCATCAACATGCACAAACTCCTTTGTGTTCTACTCGTGATCTCATCTACACATAGACCTGGCTCTGATACGACTGTTGGGGAACGTTGCATGGGAAACAAAAAAATTCCTATGCACACTCAAGATCTATCCATGGTGATGAGCATCTATGAGAGGGAGAGTGGATCTACATACCCTTATAGATCACTACTAGGGAAAAGCCTAGCAGTAGTGTTGGTTTTGGGTATAGTAGTAGCATGGGGCAGCGCGCTACTGCTACGGCGCTACACCTAAAGTGTAGCAGTAGCGTGTGTTAGCTCATGCTACTACTATACCTGCTTAGCAGCAACGCTTTTAGTAGAAAGCGCTACTGGTAGTTACTAGCAGCGCGCCTCTCCGTCCACGCTACTACTATTATTACGTATTTCTTTTTTGTTTTATGTCGTATATTCATATGCCGCTATACAAGTTTTCATACAGTATCATCATAATACATCATTGTCATTTAACAACTCCTAATCATCATCATTTTCGTCCATGAGACATCATATAACAACTTGGTCACTAGTTATAACAACTCCTCATCATCATAGTACTCATAATCACTACGCCTCCTCCTCAGCATCACCATCAACTATAACACATTGTAGCACATAATGAAAACTTCTCATCATCATCATAGTAATATATAATCAACACTAACTAATTGTTCTTAATACCTAGGACCTACACATGCGGCTCTCTCTTAGGTAAAATAGCATAAAACATGCGTAGCACTCCTGCTTCATCATATTGGAGAATGTAGATGAACATGTCTCCTAATTTTGGGCTGCGCTTCCGATTGCTACCCCTAGTACTTCTCTACAATCCTCCACAATTTTGCTCTATTCTTTGACTATTAAGACTTGCTTGCTTCGAGAAATGATGAATGCACTCATGTGCAATGTAGGATATCTTGGTCATAAGCTAACCATTGGCATGCAACCTTTAGGCTCGATCCAACAAGGCACAACACTCATCGGGAGTCCCTGTTGAAGAACATTGTAGTAACATACTTAGCAATGAAGTTTAGCTTAAAAAATAATGTATGCAAAGGATGCACTAAGGACAAATAGTAAAAATCTTACCATCTTTCCTAAATAGAGTTGACCGTAGTTCAATACGCACACTAGTGGTCGCACGTTTTGAGTACTAATATCTCGAAGTCCAGGAAAATAACCTGTCTTGACAGTATCAAGATCCTCAAGCCATGAAACATAATGACCTATCTCCTCGCAGTTTAGTTCAGCCCCGGGACAGTAGTACGTGCTATCTACCAAGCGCTGGACATGTTTGCTTGAATGGAAATAAGCTGTCAATAGAAATTAGTTGTCAACTATTTTTGAATAAACAATATAAATTACTTAATAAATATGATTGAGAAACTCACATAATGGTAGAACTGGAGGCGTCTGCACATCGACCCAGATGTCGATATTACCTTCAATTTCATCTTCCGGACGAATATCAAAGGTGATAAGCATATTAGGCTCAAATGCATAAGCCTTGCATAGTGCTCTCCAATTTTTGCATTAAAAATAGGAGTAGGTGTCTGCATTGTACAATTTTACGGCAAAAGTATAACCATGCTCGGTCCTCAAGTGAACTCTCTTTACCTCCATACTTTCCTTAGTACTGAAACCCATCTTATCCAAGACAGAAATTCTTGCATGGCAGGGGATACGCTAGTAGAATAGTAAAAAAATTATAAGTTGAAGCAAAAGAAGCAGAAAACATGCTTAATTAGGAAAAAAGACTTGTCGTTGTGACTTACTGTATCCACTTCGAAGGTCTCATCCAGCATGATGCTGAAGCGCCTACCACCAACTAGGTGAGGCTTTTCGCACAGGCCACGCTCGTCTTCGTAGTATTCGCACATAACGGATTCCCTTTCGTCGTCAGACATTTCTTATGTTCATAGTTGAAACATTTAAAATCGATCGAAGGAAACTACCAGGAAACTTTAGGGCTGTTGAGTCTTCCTTCCTAAACTCTTATCTCGCGTATATGGTGGACACTCCCTCACCGATTTTTCGACCGTCGATGATGGTCGCTACTCCTCCTTCCCCTAGTGTATAAAAAATATCTAGCACAAGGAGAAGAAGGAGAAGTGACCCCCACGACAACAGCCTGCATTCTTCTTCTCTCATATATTGTGGACACTCCCTCACCGATTTTTCGACCGTCGATGATGGTCGCTACTAGTTCTATTAACCACTTCTTAAATAAACTATTTCTATTGAACACTTACTAAAAACAGTAAAAAACTAAATTAGTATTCAAATTAGCATGCATTCAATAAGCAAAACTAAATCATCTCTTACGTCCGTACATCGTCGAATATTATCACTAATACATCTCGAATAGTATCATACATATAACATCACCAATACCGTTAGAACCATAGCGAACGATGGGTATCAGCGTGGGTGGTGGACACCCAAAGAGAAGGAACCATCAAGGATCATAGCTTGGATGGGATCCCTGAAGAACCTGCCAGGTGTTGGAGAACATGGCGTCCAATGCAGCCATATAGCGCCGGATGTGCTCATCTCTGCAACTACAGTGGCCCACGCGACCGCCACCAAATAACCTTCGGGTCGACGATGGGATGCTTCCTAACCAAGTTGCACGCCCCGGAAGGTAGGACCTCCCAATACCAGCCCGGCGGAGCCCAGTCCCGGACATGACCCCTATAATCAAGCAGGCCTCCTCCACCGAGTCGACGATGAGAATGCAGGCCAGGCATCGTCGACGTCGAGAACAAATGCTTAATTATGAAAACAAAATTAATAAACACTTAGCAGACCTAAAGTCAACACTTAGTAGACCTATGATTAAGTCTCCTCGTTCCACTCTTAAACTATAATAAAATGAGTAATGACATAAAAAAAGGTCTATGGTTTGCCGAAATGTCGTTTCATTCCCATCGCAGCAAATCCCGGTACTCCATATGAGTACTTTCTAGCACAAGTCATGCTAAAATTCACGGGATATTTTGGCATGACCTTTGCCAAAAGTGGACATATCATGCGCGTGAAACTCACCGGAATGGAAATGAATCAACATTTCCGGCAAAACATAGGCCACTCGGATAATTTACCCTGCACATAACCATCATTTTCCAAATATCACATGTCCAAAATATGACATGTCCAAATATGACATGTCCAAAATATCTAGAATCATGTTAACTACACCTAAAACACCTAAAATACCTAGAATCCTGTTAACTACACCTAACCTTAATTTTTGTCCTAATTTCAAAACCTATCTAAATTCCTGTCCTAATTTGAAACCTAGGGTTCATACTAACTAGGGTTCATAATCTAGAAGAGGGGAGGGGAGAGGAGGGCTTACAACGGGGAGGTGGTTGTCGGGGGAAACGCAGTGGGGAGGTGGAGGAGGAAGGGAGCCCGACGACGATGCTGTCGAGGGAGACGGTGGCACGGCGACGACGAGGCTGGCGTAGAGGCGACACGACAAGGGCTTCGGCGATGCTTGAGGGAAGGGACTTCGGTGATGGAGGGTGGCAATGAATGGCGGCGTGGGCAGGTGGCGGATGGTGACGACAGCGTGGGCAGGCGGCGGATGGCGACGGCGGCGGTGGAGGAGAGGGGTCGATCGAATGGGGAATGGATGAAGGAAAGAAGTGGAGGAGGAAGTCCGAGCAGGGGTTATGTCAAGATAGCAGTAGCACGTTTTAGGAAAGAGCTCTACTGCTAGCTGACATAGCTATAGCGCGCTCCTGGTGGAGGCGCTACTGCTAAGTGGGGCCTGTCATGTGGCCAGGTTCAAACTTAGTCGTAGCGTCCTACCAAAAAACCGCGCAACTACTAAGTAGTTAGCAGTAGTGTTGTTTCTTGACGTGTGCTACCGCTATGTAGCAGTAGCGCCTCTTTTCATCCAGTGCTACTGATAAGGTTCTGTGTATAAGGTTTTCCCTAGTAGTGGATCGCTAAGCGGAAAGCGGAAAGAAATGTGGTTGATGTAGTCAAACGTCTTCGCGATCCAAATCGCCAAGCGTCTCGCGATCCCATCACGATCCATCTCGCAATCCAATCACGACCTGTTTCGCGATCCCATCATGATCCATCCAGCGATCCAATCACAAATCGTCTTGCGATCCTGATCACGGTCCTTCCGTCTAATGTCAAACGGACGTCGCCTCCACGTTCAGCACACGTACAGCTCGATGACGATCTCTGCCTTCTTGATCCATCAAGAGGGAGCGGAGAGGTAGACGAGTTCTCTAGCAGCGCGATGGTGTGGCGGTGATGGTGGTGGAACTATTCCAGCAGGGCTTCTCCTAAGCACCGCTGAAAAAATCTAGAGGAAGAACTCCGATCTAGAGGAAGGAGGAGCACGTGGCTGTTTTCTATGTTCAAAAACCCGCAATACCTCTAGTATATATAGGAGGAGGGAGGGCGGAGGCATGTGCCCTAAGGCAGGCCCTCTTGGTTCGGCCGAAGGGAAGAGAGAAGGAGTCCTCCTCCAATCCTAGTAGGATTAGGACTCCCTCTCTCCCACTTGGAAAAACCCTTCCATCTTTTGGACTTTCCACTTTTCAACCTCATGGGCCCTTTGGGATGGCCTCCCAGCCCACTAGGGGCTGGTGCGCCACCCTATATACCATGTGGTCCCCTTAGGGGTGGTGGGACCACTTGGTGGACCCTCGGAACCCATTCGTCACTCTCGGTACATTGTCGGTAATGCCCAAAACTTTTTCGGAGTCCAAACACCAACTTCCTATATATCAATCTTCGTCTCCGGACCATTTTGGAACTCCTTTTAATGTCCGAGATCTCATCCGGGACTCCGAACAAAACTTCGGTCACCAACATACATAACTCAAAACTACCAAAACGTCATCGAACCTTAAGTGTGTAGACCCTACGGGTTCGAGAACTATGTAGACATGACCGAGACACCTCTACGGTCAACAACCAATAGCGGGACCTAGATGCCCATATTGGCTCCTACATATTCTATGAAGATCTTTATCGGTTGAACCTCTATTTCAAGGATTCAGTTAATCATGTATGTCGTTCCCTTTGTTCTTCGGTAGGTTACTTGCCCGAGATTCGATCGTCGGTATCTCAATACCTAGTTCAATCTCATTACCAGCAAGTCTCTTTACTCATTCTGTAATACAAGATCTCGTGGCTAACACTTAGTCACATTGCTCGCAAGGCTTATTGTGATGTTGTATTACCGAGTGGGCCCTGAGATACCTCTCCGTCACACGGAGTAACAAATCCCAGTCTTGATCCATGCCCACTCAACATACAACCTTGGATATACCTTTAGATCATCTTTATAGTGAACCAGTTACGTTGTAATGTTTGATACACAGAAGGTATTCCTCCGGTGTCAGGGAGTTGCATGATCTCATGGTCAGAGGAACAGATACTTGACATGCAGCAAACTATAGCAATAAACTGACATGATCATATGCTATGTTTATAGTTTGGGTCTTGTCCATCACATCATTCTCCTAATGATGTGATCCCGTTATCAAATGACATCTGATGTCTACGGCCAGGAAACCTTCACCATCTTTGATTAACGAACTAGTTAACTAGAGCCATACTAGCGACACAGTGTTGTCTATTTGCCCACAAATGTATTTGAGTCTCCAATCAATATAATTACAGCATGGATAATAAAAGATTGTCGCAAATAAGGAAATATAATAATAACCAATTTTCTATTGCCTCTAGGGCATATTTCCAACAAAAGTTTCTTGAAAACTAACAAAATATGCTTTCAGTCACCAAACAATTGCAATTCATCTTATTTTCAAGAAGGGTCTATGTAAGAGCTTTGATTTATAAAATTCCACATACGCAACTATCATATAGTCTTCCAGGATTGATAACACTCAAATCATATTTTTAGAGCAAATGGCATCCCTCGAACACAAAGAAAGATAGTGGCTTAAAGTTTCGCCTGCCAACTTATTTATCATATAGATAATTGTCAACAATAATAATTCATGATCAAATATATTTGAATGGCCATATATGCTTGGATCTTTCCCCATCACATGCTGCTTGCCAAGAGAAAAAGGAAAAATATAGGAAGTGGTGAAGATCACCATGAATCTTGTATAAAGGTAAGTATGAGAAAGTAAAATATAGGCCCTTCGCAAAGGGAATCATTGATTTGCAGAGGTGCCAAAGCTCGAGATTTTAAAACATAGATGAATAATAATTTTGAGCGGTATGCTTTCATTGTCAACATAACAACCGAGAGATCTCTGTATCTTCCATGCTAGATACATTATAGGCGGTTCCTAAACAGAATGGTAAAGTTTTTATTCCCCCTCCACCAACCAATCACACCCCATGGTGAGCCGAATCCACGGGTACCGTCCATACAAAAAACAATCATGGGGGAGTTTTGTTTCATCATATTTTGATTTCATTTTTGAGCATGGAACTAGACATCCCAAATACCATCCACTTTCTCATGAATGATAGTAAATCAACACATATTGTGAGAATAACCCACCTAGCATGGAAGATACTGATAGCCCCTAGTCACTATATGAGCGATTCGGGCATACAAAATAGAATATTATTTGAAGGTTTAGAGTTTGGCACATGCAAATTTACATGGAACGGCAGGTAAATACCTTATATATGTAGGTATGGTGGACTCATATGGAACAACTTTAGGTTTAAGGGTAATTGGATGCACAAGTAGTATTTCTACTTGGTGCGGACGTTTTGGCTAGTATGAGGTGTAAGCAAGCACAACATGTTGGATGATCCATAACAATATAACTTCTATACAAATATACCCAAGCATAACTCATTACGTTGTCTTCCTTGTCCAACTTCAACTAATTTTCTTAGGTTTGAAAATAATTAATGGGTATTCACAATCATAGAATATGTCCAAGATAGTATGTTTATATGTGAAATCTCTCTTCCTTCAGTATTCTTTCATGAATTGTTCAAGTGACCAATGTGGTGTTTGCTAACTTTCAATAAATTTTACCACCTATACTTCTTATATGTGAAGTCATTACTCCCCATGGGATAAACATATAAAACATATATAATTTCAGATGTTTGATATTCAATTCATTCAACCATTTACTCATAGGATATAAGTGAAGCATGAGAGTAAACGAGAAAACTACTCCAAAACATATAAGTGAAGATCAATGAGTAGTAAAACAATTAAGTAGCTATGTGAGGAATTTCTCTCTCTCTAAATAAATATTTTTAGATATGAGTATTTTATTTAAACAACAAGAAAAATAAAAATAGCCCTCCAAGAAAAGCACGCATCATGTGAACGAATAACGATTTAGGCTCAACATAGGCTAACCGATAGTTGACGAAGAGAGGTGGGATGCGTAGCATCCCAAAGATTAGATGCTTGAGAGTTCTTGAAATATTTACTTGGGGTGCCTTTGACATCCCCAATCTTGAGCTTTTGTATCTTGTTCAATCCTCTCATATCCCGGTTTCACCTATTCTCAAAAACTTCATCCACACAAAACTCAAAAAGAACTCGTGACATAGGTTAGTACACATAAGAACAAATCAACACTTCATGTACTGCCAAGACAAGTTGCACAATAATTTTAAAACATTAGGTACTGTATACTATCATTTCCACAATTTATATCTACCAATATAGGCTATGGAAACTATAGGATAAGTAGATAACAAAACTATGACAGCAATCTGTCTAAACACAACAGTCTAAAGAAATTTATTAAACCAGTGTACTTATGTAACTCAAACAATTATGAAAATTTAGGACATGATAAATAATTTATATGAAAATACTATGTAAGAATTTCAGAAACTTTCCACGTTCTGGTAAAATTTGAAAATTCAAACACTATAGTAGATGTTTCTGTTTTTAGCCAGCACATATCAAAACATGCAATGCAAGCATCCTATGGAAATTCTTGGAAATTTTATTGAAAAACAAGATTATAAATAACACCTAACATAGAACAAAAAATAAAATGACGCTCGAAGCAAAACTCATATTATGTGATGAACAAAAATATAGCTCCAAGTGAGATATACCGATAGTGTTGAAGACGAAAGAGGGGATGCCTTCCGGGGCATCCCCAAGCTTAGGCGCTTGAATATTCCTTGGATACTACCTTGGGGGTGCCTTGGGAATCCCCAAATTAGGTTCTTGTCACTCCTTATTCTCCTCATATCGGTGTCTCACCCAAAATTTGAAAACTTCAATCACACAAAACTTAACAGAACTTTGTGAGAAGGGTTAGTGTAATGAAGATAGATCATTCACTTAGGTACTGTCAATACAATATTAATAATTATTACCACATGATACCTACTGTATTCCATCATTAACACAATGTATATTACTCAATATAAGCTATAGGAACACTTGAAACAAACAAACAATGCATGCAAAATAGAATCTGTCAAAAACAGAACAGTTTGTAAAGATCTTAATGATCACCAAACTTCCATGACTCAAAAAATTCGGAGAAAACAGTAAATATCACATAATTTTCATAGAAATGTTGTGTAAAATGTTCAGAATTTTTTGACTCTCCAGTAAAATCATATAATTCAGATACTGGATGCAAAACTTTCTGTTTTTGCGTAGAATCAAACAAGCAAGTATCCACACTATCCCAAAGGCTTTACTTGGAATTTTATTGAAATAAAAGACACAAAACATGATTAATACAGTAGCTTAATAATGTGAAAAATTAAACACAGAAGGTAAAAGTGTTGGGTTGTCTCCCAACAAGCGCTTTTCTTTAATGCCTTTTGGTTAGGCATGATGATTTCAGTGATGCTCGTATAGGAATAATAATTGAAACATGCAAATGAGCATCATGAATCTCATGACAAGAACATTTAAGTCTAACCCACTTCCTATGTATAGATATTTTCTTAGCAAACAATTTATGGGAGCAAGAATCAACTAGCATAGGAGGGCAAACATGCATGACTTTAAAACTTTGAACGCGTAGGGAGGAAACTTCATATTATTGCAATTCCTAAAAGCATATGTTCCTCCCTCATAATAATTTTCAGTAGCATCATGAAATAATTTCACAATATAACTATCACATAAAACATTCTTCTCATGATCTATAAGCATAGAAAATTTATTACTCTCTACATAAGCATTTTTCTTCTCATTCATAATAGTGGGAGCAAACTCAACAAAATAACTACCATGAGACATTTGATTGACATAACCACATTGAATATTAAAATCATGATGACAAGTTTCATGGTTACTATCACTCTTTTTATCATACATGTCATCATCATAATCATCATAGATAGGAGGCATGTCATCATCATAATAAATTTGCTCATCAAAACTTGGGGGACTAAAAATATCTTCTTTATCAAACATAGCATCCCCAAGCTTGTGGCTTTGCATATAATTAGCATCATGAATATTCAGAGAATTCATACTAGAAAAATTGCAATAATGCTCATCATTCAAGAAATTCTCATTAAGTATTTTCATAGTTTCTTCCTCTAGCAATTGAGCACAATTTTCTGAATGCTTATTTTCACGAAAGACATTATAAAGACGAAACAAATGATGCAACCTAAACTCCATTTTTTGTATATTTCTTTTATAAAACCAAACTAGTGAAAAAAATAAACTAAAAGATTTGATTGCAAGATTTAAAGATATACCTTCAAGCTCTCACCTCCCCGACAACGATGCCAGAAAAGAGCTTGATGTCTACTATGCAACCTTCTTCTTGTAAACTCGTGTTGGGCCTACAAGCATGGTGTTTTGTAGGACAATAGAAAATTTCCCTCAAGTGGATGACCTAAGGTTTATCAATCTATGGGAGGCATAGGATGAAGATGGTCTCTCTCAAACAACCCTGCAACCAAATAACAAAGAGTCTCTTGTGTCCCCAACACACCCAATACAATGGTAAATTGTATAGGTGCACTAGTTAGGCAAAGAGATGGTGATACAAGTGTAATATGGATAGTAGGTATAGGTTTTTGTAATCTGAAAATATAAAAACAGCAAGGTAACAAGTAACAAAAGTGAGCACAGATGGTATTGGAATGCTTGAAAACAAGGCCTAGGGTTCATACTTTCACTAGTGCAATCTCTCAACAATAGTAACATAGTTGAATCATATGTAAATCTCTCCCGCGTGACAAAGATTTCACTCCAAAGTCACAAATAGGGAGAAGAAACGAAGAAATTATTGAGGGTACGAAACCACCTCAAAGTTATCTTTTCTGGTCAATCTTATAAGCTATCCCTATAAGTGTCATGAGCAGCCCTAGAGTTCGCACAAAAATAACACCTTAAGATACACATCAACCAAAACCCTAATGTCACCTAGATACTCCAATGTCACCACAAGTACCCATGGGGGCTTGATTGTACGATATGCATCACACAATTTCAGATTCATCTTATTCAATCCAACACAAAGAACTTCAAAGAGTGTCCCCAAGTTTCTACCGGAGGGTCAAGATGAAAACATGTGCCAACCCCTATGCATAGATTCTCAAGGTCACGGAACCCGCAAGTTGATCACCAAAACATACATCAAGTTGATCAATAGAACATCCCATTGTCACCACAGATATCCCATCGCAAGACATACATCAAATGTTCTCAAATCCATTAAAGACTCAATCTAATAAGAAAACTTCAAAGGGAAAACTCAAGTCATCACCAGAATATAGAGAGGGGAAAACTCCATATGATTCATGTATATTAATAAAGCTCGCAGTACATCAAGATCGTGCCATCACAAGAAAACAAGATAGAGAGATCAAACACATAGCTACTGGTGCATACCCTCAGCCCCGAGGGTGAGATACTCCCTCCTCGTCATGGAGACCGCCGGGATGATGAAGATGGCCTCCGGTGATGGTTTTCCCCTTCGGCAGGGTGCCAGAACGGGCTTCCGATTGTGTTTTCATGGCTTAAGAGGCTTGCGGCGGCGGAACTCCCGATCTAGGTTTCTTTCTGGAGGTTTTAGTATTTGTAGGAATTTTTGGTGTCGGTCTCATGTTAAGGGGGGTGCTCGAGGAGTCCACAAGCCACAAGGGCGTGACTTAGGGGGGTGGCCGTGCCCAGCAGGCTTGTGGCCTCCTCATCCACTTCCTGGCCCAGCTCTTCGCTCTAGTACTTTTTATATTTTCTAAAAATATTCTCCATAAATTTCCAGCCCATTCCGAGGACTTTTATTTTTGCACAAAAAACAACACTACGGTAGTTCTGCTAAAAACAACGTCTATCCGGGTTAGTTCTAATGAAATCATACCCAAATCATATAGAATTATTTTAAACATGGCATGAATACTTCATAGATTATAGATACGTTGGAGACTGATATGTCTCCAACGTATCTATAATTTTTTATTGTTCCATGCTATTATATTATCTATTTTGGATGTTTCATATGCATTAATATGCTATTTTATATTATTTTTGGGACTAACCTATTAATCTAGAGCCTAGTGTCATTTTCTTTTTTTCCTTGTTTTTGAGATTTGCAGATAAGGAATATTAAACGGAGTCCAAACGGAGTCCAAACGGAATAAAACCTTCAGAATGATTTTTTCTGGAACGAAAGGAAACCAGGAGACTTGAGAACCAAGGCAGAAGAGCCACCGTGGGGCCACAAGCCCTAGGGGCTCACTAAGGGGGGTAGGGCACGCTGGGGAGGCTTGTGGGCCCATGGCAGCTCTCCTAACCCTAATCTTCGGCCTATAAATTCCCAAATATTCCATCATTATCAAAACGAGTCACGAGAACACTTTTCCGCCGCCAGAAGCCTCCGTTCCCTAGAGATCCAATCTTGGAGCCTTTTCTAGTAATCTGTCGAAGGGGGATTCGATCACGGAGGGCATCTACATCAACTCCATTGCCCCTCCGATGATGCGTGAGTAGTTCACCAGAGACCTTCAGGTCCATAGCTAGTATCTAGATGGCTTCTTCTCTCTCTTTGCTCTTCAATACCATGTTCTTCATGATCTTCATGGAGATCTATCCGATGTAATACTCTTTGCGGTGTGTTTGTCGAGATCCGATGAATTGTGGGTTTATGTTCAGATTATCCATGAATATTATTTGAGTCTTTCTTGAATTCTTATATGCATGATTTCATATCTTTGCAAGTCTCTTCGAGTTATTGGTTTGGTTGAGCCAACTAGATTGGTAATTCTTGCAATGGGAGAAGTGCTTAGTTTTGGGTTCAATCTTGTGGTGTCCTCACCCAGTGACAAAGTAGGGGCAGCGAGGCACATATTGTATTGTTGCCATCAAGGATAATAAGATGGGGTTTTCATCATATTGCTTGAGTTTATCCCTCTACATCATGTCATCTTACCTAATGTGTTACTCTGTTCTTCATGAACTTAATACTCTAGATGCAGGCAGGAGTTGGTCGATGTGTGGAGTAATAGTAGTAGATGCAGAATCATTTCGGTCTACTTGACACGGACGTGATGCCATTATGCATAATCATTGCCTTGGATATCTTCATAATTACTTGCTTTTCTATCAATTGCTCGACAGTAATTTGTTCACCCACCGTAATACTTGCTATCATGAGAGAAGCCTCTAGTGAAACCTATGGCCCCTGGGTCTATTTTACATCTTATACTTTCAAATCTAAAAGAAAAAATACCAAAAATAATTTGCTGCATTATTTTTACCTTTTTTTTTACTTTCCGTTCAAGCAATCTATCTCTATCAGATCTCATCCTTGCAAGTAACCTTAAAGGGATTGACAACCCCTTTATAGCGTTGGGTGCAAGAGTTTGATTCCTTGTGTAGGTACACCTATTGGGGACTTACTTGTATCTCCTACTGGATTGATACCTTGGTTCTCAACAACTGAGGAAAATACTTATCTACTTTGCTGCATCACCCGTTCCTCTTCACGGAAACTAACGCATGCTTGAGAAGTAGCAAGAAGGATTTCTGGCGCTGTTGTCGGGGAGATGTACATCAAGCCTATCAAAACCTATCACAAACTCATCTTTTGCGTTTATATTATTTTCCATTTGCCTCTCATTTTCCTCTCCCCCACTTCTAAAATGATTTTCAAAAAATACCAAAAAAATTTGCCTTTTTATTCGCCCTTCTTTCATTTGCTTTTTTGCTTGCTTGTGTGCTTGATTGCTTGCTTTGTCACGATGACTCAAGAGAATACCAAGTTGTGTGACTTTTACAATACTAATAATAATGGTTTTATTACTACTCCGATTGCTCCTGCCACTAGTGCGGAATCTTATGAAATTAATGCTGCTTTGCTCAATCTTGTTATGAAAGAACAATTTTCCGGCCTTGCTAATGAAGATGCCGCATCCCATCTCAATACTTTCATTGAGTTGTGTGATATGCAAAAGAAGAAAGATGTGGATAATGATATTGTTAAATTGAAGCTATTCCCGTTCTCACTACGCGATCGTGCTAAAACTTGGTTTTCATCTTTGCCTAAAAATAGTATTGATTCATGGAATAAGTGTAAAGATGCTTTTATTTCCAAGTACTTTCCACCCGCTAAAATCATCTCCCTTAGGAACGATATAATGAATTTTAAGCAACTTTATCATGAGCATGTTGCACAATCTTGGGAAAGGATGAAACTTATGATTAGGAATTGCCCCGCGCATGGTTTGAGTTTATGGATGATTATACAAATTTTCTATGCTAGATTAAATTTTGCTTCTAGGAATCTCTTAGATTCTGCCGCGGGTGATACTTTTATGGAAATCACATTAGGAGAAGCTACTAAACTCCTAGATAATATTATGGCAAACTACTCTCAATGGCACACCAAAATATCTCCTACTAGTAAAAAAAGTGCATGCTATTGAAGAGATTAATACTTTGAGTGAAAAGATGGATGAATTGATGAAGTTGTTTGCTAGTAAGAGTGCTCCTATTGATCCTAATGATATTCCTTTGTCTTCTTTGATTGGAAATAATAATGAATCTATGGATGTGAATTTTTTTGGTAGGAACAATTTTGGTAATAATGCTTATAGAGGTAATTTCAATGCTAGGCCGTTTCCTAGTAATTCCTCTAATAATTATGGTAATTCCTACAGAAATTATTATGGATATTATAATAAAATACCCTCTGATCTTGAGAGTAATTTTAAGGAATTCAATAGTACACAAAAAGGTTTCAATGCTATGATTGAAGAAAAATAGCTCAAGATTGATGATTTGGCTAGGAACGTTGATAGAATTTCTCTTGAGATTGATTCTTTAAAAATTAGATCTATTCCACCCAATCATGATATTAATGAGTCTTTAAAAGCTATTAGAACTTGTATTGATGAATGTAAGGAAAGAACCGATAGAATACATGCTAAGCGTGAATGGCTCGAAAAAGTGTGTTCTCATGATAATATTGATGAAGATCTTAAAGTTATTGATGGGACTCCTATTGAATCTTTGTTTTCCAATGTTAATCTTGATAAGTATGGGACTGGAGATGATTCAACTTTAGTTAAAAGGCGTCCCAATGATTCAGAGTTTATAGATCTTAATGCTAAGATTGATAAAAGTGGGATTGAAGAGGTCAAAACTTTAAATAGCAATGAACCCACTCTTTTGGATTTCAAGGAATTTAATCATGATAGCTGCTCCATAATTGATTGTATTTCCTTGTTGCAATCCATTTTTAACTCTCCTCATGCTCTTAATCAAAACAAAGCTTTTATTAAACATATTGTTGATGCTATGATGAAAGCTTTTGAAGAAAAACTTGAGTTGGAAGTTTCTATACCTAGAAAGCTATATGATGAGTGGGAACCTACTATTAATATTAATATTAAATATTATGAGTGCCATGCTTTGTGTGATTTGGGTGCTAGCGTTTCCATGATTCCAAAAACTTTATGTGATGTGTTAGGTTTCCGTAAATTTGATGATTGCTCCTTAAATTTGCATCTTGCAGATTCCACATAGATGTTCAAACGGAATAAAACCTTCGGAATGATTTTTTTTCTAGAACGAAAGGAAACCAGGAAACTTGAGAACCAAGGCAGAAGAGCTATCGTGGGGCCACAAGCCCTAGGGGGTGCTTAGGGGGTAGGGCGTGCCAGGAAGGCTTGTGGGCCCACGACAGCTCTCACAACCCTAATCTTTGGCCTATAAATTCCCAAATATTCCATCATTATCAAAACGAGCCACGAAAACACTTTTTTGCCACCAGAAGCCTCCATTCCCGAGAGATCCAATCTTGGAGCCTTTTTCGGTAATCTACCGGAGGGGGATTTGATCACGAAGGGCATCTACATCAACTCCATTGCCCCTCCGATGATGCGTGAGTAGTTCACCATAGACCTTTGGGTCCATAGCTAGTATCTAGATGGCTTCTTCTCTCTCTCTCTCTTTGCTCTTAAATACCATGTTCTTCATGATCTTCATGGAGATCTATCTGATGTAATACTCTTTTGCGGTGTGTTTGTCGAGATCCGATGAATTGTGGGTTTATGTTCAGATTATCCATGAATATTATTTGAGTCTTTCAGGAATTCTTATACGCATGATTTCATATCTTTGCAAGTCTCTTCGAGTTCTTGGTTTGGTTTGGCCACCTAGATTGGTAATTCTTGCAATGGGAGAAGTGCTTAGTTCTTGGTTCAATCTTGTGGTGTCCTCACCCAGTGACAAAGTAGGGGCAGCGAGGCACGTACTGTATTGTTGCCATCAAGGATAATAAGATGGGGTTTTCATCATATTGCTTGAGTTTATCCCTCTACATCATGTCATCTTACCTAATGCGTTACTCTGTTCTTCCTGAACTTAATACTCTAGATGCAAGCAGAAGTCGGTCGATGTGTGGAGTAATAGTAGTAGATGCAGAATCATTTCGGTCTACTTGACACGGACGTGATGCTTATATGCATAATCATTGCCTTGGATATCTTCATAATTATTCACTTTTCTATCAATTGCTCGACAGTAATTTGTTCACCCACCGTAATACTTGTTATCATGAGAGAAGCCTCTAGTGAAACCTATGGCCCCTGGGTCTATTTTACATCTTATACTTTCAGATCTAAAACCAAAAATAGTTTTCTGCGTTGTTTTACCTTTTGTTTTACTTTCCGTTCAAGCAATCTATCTCTATCAGATCTCATCCTTGCAAGTAACCTTAAAGGGATTGACAACCCCTTTATAGCGTTGGGTGCAAGAGTTTGATTCCTTGTGTAGGTACACCTATTGGGGACTTGCTTGTATCTCCTATTGGATTGATACCTTGGTTCTCAACAACTGAGGGAAATACTTATCTACTTTGCTGCATCACTCGTTCCTCTTCACGGAAACCAATGCATGCTCGAGAAGTAGCAGAGACGTATCAGTATCCTGGAGTGAAGGATCTAGCTTCAAATCGTCGGACAACGACATCATCAGTCCGGTGAGCTATTCCTCTACACCTCCTTAATCATTTTGTTTTAGGCAAGATTGGGGGATTTCTGAGGCTATTTTTAGGCTCCTCCCATCATTTTCTGCTTCGAGTGGAGAGGTCTAACTGCAGACCAGGCTGTAAGATGTGAGCAACAAGCTAGCTGTGAGAAGTTAGTGGCCTTTGAGTCCATGGACAATGGAAGGTGATTCCTCGGTTGCGCAAAAAAGGTTAGCTTATTTTCAGATCTGCACACTTAAGCATATCGGTTTTTCAGAATGTTGGCCATTTCGGTCTACGTGATACTAGTTCCTAAAGTTATATTGAAATTTTGCATATATTAACTAACATTATTAACTGACATTGATTGGTTCTGTGTGGACTGAATGTGTATTTAGTTAACTGACATTGATTGATTTTGTGTGCGCTAAATGTGTATTCAGTAAACTGATATTGACTGAATTTGTGTGCATTGAATTTGTATTCAGTTAACTGAATGTATTCAGTTAACTCTTAAATGAAAATTATAGTGTTATACTATTGAAGTTTGAAAATTTTCTTAACTGACAATGACTAGATTATTTGCTAGTGTGTTAACTGAATCTTTTTTGCATAGAATGAACTTATACTATTGAAGCCTGAAAAGATAACTGAATCTTGTTTATGTAGATCACTAATGTCCAATTTGTAGTTTGAAAGTTTCAATAGAGGTCTACATTTGGTTAAGTAAATATTATTTTCATGTGCAAAAGATATTAGTTAAACCGTTATATGGTGTTGCATTGTGCAAAAGCTTACTCAATATTTTTAAAGTTAACTTAAGTGTGTTCATACAACTTGTATTTTCATTATAATGAAATTTGTATTTTGTTTTATGATTTCTAGGAAGGACCTAGATGCAGCTTTGTGCACTGGGTTGACCCAGAGTGGCATGTTCAATTGAAGACCAGCCTTGGTAAGCTGTGGAACATGTATGAAGATGAGAATCAGCTTAGGCTTTGGCAAAATGTTCTTAATTCTAAAGAAAACTTGAGGGTCCTAGAATAGAAGGAAAAGATGGAAACAGATCTTAGGTTTTTCAAGGTTGATTTTGCTCAGATGGTTTCTGAAAAGGAGCAAGCTTTGAGCCAGCTAGGCAATACATAGATTGCAATTAGTGACCTAAAGGAAGAGCTAGAGAAGAAAAACATTTTAGACAAATGTGCCAAAAACATCCATCAAGTTGTTAGGGCTAATGCAGAGAAAGATTTATAGATGATGAAGCAAGAGATGGGTGTGATGAAGCAAGAGATGGATCTGATGAAGCGGGAGAGGGAGAAATCAATGAAAGAGAAGGATGAGGTAATGAAAGAGATGGACAAATTGATGGAAGAGAGGGAGGAGTTGAAAAAGGATAAAAAGTAGCTAGAGTACATTATTGGAGATCTATTAAAGCATAATGAAGCCCTTAAGAGCAAGATCAAGAGGGTTAGGGGCATACTAGATGAGTTTGATTGATCAATTGCATATGTAATTGGGCCTTAATCTCTTTGGTTGTAATGGGGCCTTAATCTCTATGGTTCACCTGAACTTGTTAGATTTGGTGAATTTGTATCATTGAACCTATTTTATTTGGTGAATTCTATGTGTGAATCTGTTAAGTTTGGTGAATTTCTATGTTCGAATGTGTTATCTGAACCTGTTAAGTTGTTATCTGAATGCATTATGTGAATCTGTGTTCTGGAGCTATTATCTAAATGTGTTTTCCTCCTCTATTATCTGAATCTGTTAACTGAATCTGTTAACTGAATTTGTTATCTGAATCTGTTATCTGTTATCTGAATATGTTATATGAATCTGTTATCTGAATCTGTTAACTGAATTTGACATCTAACGGAACTTGGCTAAATGTGTTATGTGCATTCAGTTAACTTAACTTCTGGCTAGACCGGTGGCATGGTGGATGAGCGGTACATCCACCACCTGGTGCGTTGTGCGGGGTCGGGGGAGCGCATCACCTCCTTTATTTCCCAGAGGAGGATGGTGGCGGCTGGATGCTTTGGCTGCCGAGGAAGGCACAGGGCTTTTCAGCATCCGTCATGACCTTCACAAGGTCGCGGGCATGGTTCCTCATCATCTGCACAGATGGGAACCACCACGCGCTCTCCCGATACTGCTGGCGTATTTCTTGGTTGTCGTCGGCCAGGTCTTCGATGGCCTTCTGCCAGCCGAGGATGTGCTCCATGGCGATGGCGGTGGTGGTCGACGAGGGTTTCAGTGGTAGTTAGGAGAGGGAAGTGGGGAGTGGGAGCAGCAAGTGGGTAGCGACAGTGGTGGGAGGACATGTCTTAAAGCAGTGGAAAACCAAACGCCAAATTAAAAAACCAACGCACGGTGTGCAGTTAACATCCGCAGTGAATGGTTGACACGCAACCGTTCTGCACACTAGTAAAGAAGTTAATAACTAGCATAGAAAGTACTACTATAACAAATCACTACTCCTGTCCTGCTAGCATTGCACTCTCTCTTACAAATTACAGCTCCTGGGTTCGAGTCCATATATCCTATTTTCAGCAAAGGTCATGCTGAAATTTTCCGTGAATTTTAGCATGGCTTTGCTAAAAATAGGACATATGGGGTACTTGCGACTAATGCATGGGCCGGGGTTTGAATTCCCCTAGTCGTTTTCTCCCTACTCTGCTCTGCCCACATGCACCTATTGTATACATATATACCTGGACCGTGCCCTCCTTCCGGCCTTGAATCTTGAGCAACATTATCTTAGGATGCCTCGGTGTCGACAAACCCTAAATGATGAGACCATGATAATTCCTCACAAACTAACCCTTAAATAACACTGAGCCATTATGCCGTCACCCTTGAAGCCTTGCGGGCATTTGCAGCCCTTAGCTTGTTCATTCTGTAGATTTCCAAAATTCAGTTTTGTAGGCCCTTGACAATAACCAACTTTTTGACCAAACTTTTTTCCTATTTAGACCGAAACATGACCCATAACGATGAGGCCGGCGGTTCGGGCAAGGCATTCTAGGAGCTGTCCCAGGAGATGGAGGAAGAACCTCACCGCTATGAGGACACCGCGGAAGACACCGATCCCGACTACACAACCCCTAGTGGCATCGGGGATGACACCACTGATGGTGCCGCCGAGGATGCCACCACTTATGATGGCAGCGCACGCACAGATGGCAGCCAACCGAAGAGGCAACGGAAGGACCGGCACCCAAACATGCTCGGCACCGTCAAGGAGGAATTTACTGAAGTGTCCTCCGAGGGGCATCCAACGGCGCCCAAAGAATTAGTCAAGGGGTACTCGGTTCAGCTCGGGTGCATTCTCCGGAGCACCGTCTCGATCAATACCGAGAACCTAAGGCATTGTGACCGAGCGAATTTGCGCAGCCTACTCTTCACGAAGTTGCACGAACGATACAAGTTCCCTGGTGACGTTGCAAACACATGCCTCTCAGGGAATAAAGTGAATAGTGCCGCCCTCACAAAGATGAGCACGGCCCTGTCTACTTGGAGAAGTGCGGTGAAGAAAATGATTGACAAAGGTGATAGTTATGAGAAGATCAAGGCGAAAAATCCTTCCATCAGCGAAGATAACTACAAGGAGTTCAAGATCAAGTGCGAGAGCAGCGCAACCGTGGAATCAAGTCAGTGGGGGAAAGATATGCGGGACTTGAACTTAGGGGTCCACCAACTCGGTCACGGTGGTTACAGAGTGGCGGAACCTATATGGGACAAGGAGGACGCAGAGCGTGCCGAGCAAGGCCTACCGCCCCGCTTCGAGAAAACCGTGACAAGCAGACCAGGAACTATGTCAGGGCCCGGTACAAGGTGGACCCGGTAACAAAGGATCTTACCATGGATGCGAAGACCAAGGCGCTTGAGCGTGTTCTGGTAAGGAATACACCCCCGCGTAATTAGCTCCATATGGTTGCATTCTAATTAATGAAGCCAAATTTCTAAATGGATCACATTCCTTCCGCAGGAGACTGAAAGCAGTAGCGCTGGGTCGTCTCAGAGCTCCCCTTGGGACAACAATTTAAATAGGGCGTTGAACGTAATGAAAAACAAGGATAAGTTCAGTAAGCCGTCGTCAGCTGGTCGTGTGGCCGGCAAAGGCTTGTCCACAAAATGGTCGTCATACTATAACGCTGGTGTGCGAAAGGAGAGAAAGACCAGCTCGGAAAGCCAGGCGCGCGAGGTTCAAGAACTCAAGGCACAAGTGGCGCGGATTCCGAAGATGGTCCAAGAGCAAGTGCAACAACAACTGGGAACGACGATCACTGCCATTATGCCTTCCTTGCTTGAGGGGCTGCGGGGGTGGATTGCAGGCGGCCAACATGGGTCGCCCCCGGTTCCCAGCTTCACGGCCAGCAACTCGCACAACGCGCAGGCGGCGCCATTGGTGTCTCTAGCGGAGGCGGTATTGCTGTCTCCGCCGTCGGCACGGGCATTGGAGCTTAATGCACCCGGGTGTACGTCGGCCCGCACCTCGGCAGCAAGCGGCCCCTCCGTCAATTGCACGCCCGCCGTTGGCGGTGCCTCGACATTAGCCGAGCTCAACGCCATCACGGTAACTAAGCCTCTCGGCCGATGACTTCATCTCCTTGCCTTTGACTGGGCATCCCTGACGCCCTACATGTTTTCGTAGGGCACCGCCGACGTTCCATGCACTCTCCTGCACTTCGTGGGCGGCGAGTTGATCAATGTCGCCAAGGGAAGAATCGTTCAACCGGGCAACCCCATGTTCCACGGTAATCCGAAGCCACCCACCGTGTATAGGGTTGAACTGGTTTGGGTGCTGCCAGGCTGCGACGACTTGTTACCTCCGATTCGACCCGTTGGGGCCGACGAAGATGATGTGATGACCCTCAGCGCCTGCGTAAGCTGGCCCCTGCTTTGGCCGAAGAGCCAGATTCGTTTGAGGGCAGGGGACACCACCCCAAAGACAACACCGCCAATCATGCCGGCGCCAAGCCATGGCAAGAACGCCGCAACGCTACCGGACATGCCGGACATGCATATGGCACAGGATCCGGACATGCATATGGCATAGGATCCGGACGACGACGACGACGACGGTACATTTACCAACATCGATAAGTACTTTGCCGAACATGGGTACGGTGACGAATTCTTCGGGCCTCCTTATCAAGAACCCAACCTTGCAAAAGACGACCGCAATCTAGCTGGTACCGCAGAGAAATCCAATTGCAACAGGCGTTGTCTGGCGTTCAGTTCTCAGGAGACGCCTCCAGCTGCCGCCTTCACCGAGCCTCAGATAGCCGAGGTGCGAAATATTATCAGCCCCAACACACTCAAGAAGGCGGTCTGTGAGCAGAACTCGATCCCATTACAGCAGAAGAAGAAGGGACGGAAAAGAAAGAATAACAAGGGCGATGCAAGCCAGCCGGCACCGAGTACGATTCGTGCTCAGGACGGGCCACCTTCACCTAAGGATATCTCGAGGAGGGTGCATGTGGCGGGTAGGCCGATGCTACCGACTAATCTGCTCAATGCTGCAACCGGTGCTATGCGGAGTTTGCATGACAGTGTTCTTTCTGTGGAGAAGCGGCGTCTCTCCGAGAATGATGTGGCATACCCGGGTTTTGTGGCCAAGGTGCCGGAGGGCAAGGGCTTTGTGGATAGCACCATCGGGGGTACGATCGTCCTGTGGTTTGATGACATCTTCGCTATGTTTAACCTTCATCCGCTGCACTACACCTTTGTTCGGCTATTTTCGCTGAGTATGGAGATGCGGATCATTAGAGACAAGACCCCGGACATCGTGATAGTCGACCCCTTCTACATGCGTGCCAAGATCTTGGGCAGCGCTGGGGACCAGCAAGTCGCGAGTTCACACCTCGAAGGCGTCATTCTGGCAAACCCGGATAAGGATAACTTCCTCGTGCCTTACTTTCCCGAGTAAGTCATCCCCTCACCGCCCCGTAACATATGATTTCTTAGATTTCGATCGTTTTTTTTCTAACATTCCGTGTTTTGTGCAGTGACACACATTTGCACACTCATCCTCTTAAGCCCAAAATATTCCATGGCCATGTATTTCGACTCGGACCGTCAGTCGAAGAAAGACTACACAAATATCACGAAAGTTCTTGATGATGTTCTCCCCGGCTACGCCAGATCTGGAGGCACCTTCAGTAGGACAATTTGTAGGTACGGCAAGCACGTGTTCACCCACAATACGACGTTCCCTTGCGTCAAGCAGCCACCTGGAAGTCACTATGCCCTCCATCACATGCGGGCAATCGTACGGGACCAGCATCACCTTCTGCTACCAAATAATCTCAAAGATTGGGCCACACGCTTGTCGGCAATCCAGGACGCGGACATCAGACAAGAATTCTATCGCATCCAGTCGGAGTTTCCGGAAATCATCCATAAAGATGTCCTTCGTACCTCGGTGCAGTTCTACCTCAGATATCAACCATCCAACAGTGAGATAGAAACAACGCTACAAATGCAGGCTGACAACGCCCGTGATTTCATGACTATCACGAAAGACGGCGGCTTCATCCATGCTCCGGTCCCTGAGTCGAGTCGAAAGTAGTGATGCTATGTAGTTCTGAAATGTCGATTTGCTCATGTTGTAATATTAAACTTTAATGAACTTGTATGTCTCTTTGGTTTGGACAGTCGTTCAACTTATATGTAATCGATGCTATTTATTAGTAGGACCATGAATCGTGCTATTAATGTGTTGCTTTTCTCTTCCGATCCTTTTGTTGCATACTTATATATTGCTTATGTATTGTCTGTGAATTGCTACTAACGTTTTGTTTGGCTAGTGCATAGAGATGCCATCGTATGTCGTGTACAAGGGTAAGGTTACCAGAGTCTACGATGTCTGGGAGGAGTGTCGGAGACTGGTTCACCGTTTCACTGGTAACAGTTACAAAGGGTACACCACTAGGGCGGAGGCGGAAGCTAGATACGCGTGCTATCTAGCGGGAGAGAGGAGGGAGCGTTGGAGGAACCGGATGAAGACCAGTTTCATCACGATGATGCTCATCATGATGACCGCAGCTCTCTTATATGTGATGGTAGTTTAGATGATCGATATCGACTTGTAATGTGAAGACAAACTCGCTAGTCGCGGTCTCGAGACTTGTAATGTTCTAACTTTGTTCGGTATTTTAAATTCAGAGACTAATATGATGAATTGTATTCAGAGACTAATCTTCTATTGTATTCGATAAATCTGCTGTTTATATGTTGTGCTGTCTATATTCTGTGCAGTAATATGTTTTGTAACCTGTGCAAATATCAGAAAAGAAAAAAAATCCCTAATACTCATACTAGTGGCGCACCACTCTGCACTTTAGTGGCGCACCACTCTGCACTTTAGTGGCGCACTACAATAAGCATACTAGTGGCACATCATCTGTTGGGGAACGTCGCATGGGAAACAAAAAATTTCCTATGCACACGCAAACCTATCCATGGTGATGAGCATCTACGAGAGGGAGAGTGGATCTACGTACCCTTGTAGATCGCTAAGCGGGAAGCGTTAAGAAACGTGGTTGGTGTAGTTGAACGTCTTCGCGATCCAAATCGCCGAGCATCCCGTGATCTAATCACGAACATTCCCGCGATCTCGTCACGATCCGTCCCGCGATCCAATCACGAACGTCCCGTGGCCTTGATCACGATCCTTCCGATCTAGTACCGAACAGACGGCACCTCCGTGTTCAGCACACGTGCAGGTTGATGACGATCTCCACCGTCTTGATCCAGCAAGAGGAGGTGGAGAGGAGGAAGAGTTCACTGGCAGTGTGACGGCGCTCCGGCGATGGTGGTGGAGTGATTCCGGCAGGGCTTCGCCTAAGCACTTCGGAAAACCGATCTAGAGGAGCACCGGTGGAACGGGTAGCACATGGACGTATCTGTACAAAAACCCTCTATTCCACTAGTATATATAGGATGAGAGGAGAGGCAGCCTTGGCGCAAGGGCAAGGCCCTCTAGGAGTCGGCCGGCCAAGGTGGAGGAGTCCTACTCCTCCTCCACTCCTAGTAGGAGTAGGACTCTTCCCTTTTTTTTTGGCTTTTTCTCCACTTTTCTCTTTGGGCTTTTCTCTCCTGGCGCATGGGCCTTGTGTGGATATTACACCAGCCCACTAAGGGCTGGTTAATACTCTCCCACAGCCCATGAAGCCTCTTGGGTCGAAATACCCCTCCCGGAGGTCTCCCGGTACACTACCGGCACTCCCCCTACACTACCGATGAGCCCGAAACTTTTCCGACGACCAAACTGGGACTTCCTATATATGAATCTTTACCTCCGGACCATTCTGGAGCTTCTCGTGACGTCGAGGATCTCATCCGGGACACCGAACAAACTTCGGTCACCACCATACATAACTCTATACTACCGAAACGTCACCAAACCTTAAGTGTGCAGACCCTGCGGGTTCGAGAACTATGTAGACATGACCGAGACACCTCTACGGTCAATAACCAATGGCGGGACCTGGATGTCCACATTGGTTCCTACATATTCTACGAAGATCTTTATCGGTCAAACATCTATGTCAAGGATTCAGTTAATCCCATATGACGTTCCCTTTGTTCTTCGGTAAGTTACTTGCCCGAGATTCGATCGTCGGTATCTCCATACCTAGTTCAACCTCGTTACTGGCAAGTCTCTTTACTTGTTCCGTAATACAAGATCCCGCAACTAACAATTAGTCACATTGATTGCAAGGCTCATTGTGATGTTGTATTACCGAGTGGGCCCTAAGATACCTCTCTGTCACACGGAGTAACAAATCCCAGTCTCGATCCATGCCAACTCAACAGACATCATCGGAGATACCTGTAGAGCACCTTTATAGTCACCCAGTTACGTTGCGACGTTTGATACACACAAGGCACTCCTCCGATATCCGTGAGTTGCATGATCTCATGGTCATAGGAACATATACTTGACATGCAGAAAACGGTAGCAATAAACTGACACGATCATATGCTACGTTTGTAGTTTGGGTCTTGTCCATCACATTATTCTCCTAATGATGTGATCCCATTATCAAATGACATCTCATGTCCATGGCTAGGAAACCTTAACCATCTTTTAATCAATGAGCTAGTTCACTAGAGGTATACTAGGGACATTGTGTTTGTCTATGTATCCACACATGTATCCATGTTTCCAACTAATACAATTATAGCATGGATAATAAACGATTATCATGAACAAGGAAATATAATAATAAACACTTTATTTATTGCCTCTAGGGCATATTTCCAACAGTATCCCACTTGCACTAGAGTCAATAATCTAGTTCACATCACTATGTGATTTACATGGTAATGAATCGAACACCCATACAGTTCTGGTGTTGATCATGTTTAGCCCTTGGAAGAGGTTGAGTCAACGGGTCTGCAACATTCAGATCTGTGTGCACTTTGCAAATATTTATGTCCTTCTCCTCGATGTAGAACCGGATGGAGTTGAAGCGTCGCTTTATGTGTCTGGTCCTCTTGTGAAACCTTGGTTCCTTGGCTAGAGCAATGGCACCAGTGTTGTCACAGAACAGGTTTATTGGATTCAGTGCACTAGGCACTACTCCAAGATCTGTCATGAACTGCTTCATCCAGATACCTTCCTTCGCTGCCTCCGAGGCTGCGATGTACTCCGCTTCGCACGTAGAATCAGCTACCACGCTTTGCTTGGAACTGCACCAGCTTACCGCTCCCCCGTTAAGAATAAATTTGTATCTGGTTTGCGACTTAGAGTCGTCCGGATCAGTGTCAAAGCTTGCATCGACGTAACCCTTTACGACGAGCTCCTCATCACCTCCATAAATGAGAAACATTTCCTTAGTAGTTTTCAGGTATTTAAGGATATTCTTGACCGCTTGCCAGTGCTCCACTCCAGGATCACTTTGAAACCTTCCGGCCATACTTATGGCAAGGCTGACATTGGGTCTTGTGCATAGCATTGCATACATGATAGAGCCTATGGCTGAGGCATAGGGGATGACGCTCATCTTTTCATTATCTTCTGTAGTCACTGGGCATTGAGTCTTACTCAACTTCACACCTTGTAACACAGGCAAGAACCCTTTCTTGGACTGCTCCATTTTGAACTTCTTCAAAACTTTATCAAGGTATGTGCTCTGTGAAAGTGCTATTAAGCGTCTCGATCTATCTCTATAGATCTTAATGCCTAATATGAAATCAGCTTCTCCTAGGTCCTTCATTGAAAAAATCTTATTCAAATATTCCTTCACGCTTTCCAGCATTTCTATATTGCATCACAAGTCGAGCTTTATAGACGGTGACATTACCGTCCGCGTCTATCTTCTTCTTAAAGATCCATTTGTTCTGAATGGCCTTTCACCCTTCAGGTAATACTTCCAAAGTCCATACTTTGTTTTCATACATGGATCCCATCTCGGATTTCATGGCCTCTAACCATTTCTCGGAATCCGGGCCCATCACTGCTCCTCCATAGCTCGTAGGTTCATTGTTGTCCAACAACATGACCTCCAAGACAGGGTTGTCGTACCACTCAGGGGTAGTACGCGGCCTTGTCGACCTACGAGGTTCAATAGTTGCTTGATCCGAAGCTTCATGATCATCATCATTAACTTCCTCTTCTACCGTTGTAGGTTCCACAGAAACATCTTTCTGCGCTGCGCTACTTTCTGGTTGAAGTAAAGGTTCAATAGCCTCATCAAGCTCTATTTTCCTCCCACTCAATTCTTTCGAGAGAAATTCTTTCTCAAGAAATGTTCCGTTCTTAGTGAAAAACACTTTGCCTTTGGATCTGAGATAGAAGGTATACCCGACTGTCTCTTTCGGGTATCCTATGAAGACGCATTTCTCCGCTTTGGGTTCCAGCTTTTCAGGCTGAAGCTTTTTGACATAAGCATCACATCCCCAAACTTTAAGAAACGACAACTTTGGCCTTTTGCCAAACCACAGTTCATATGGCGTCGTCTCAACGGATTTTGATGGTGCCCTATTTAAAGTGAATTCAGCTGTCTCTAATGCATAACCCCAAAACGATAGTGGCAAATCGGCAAGAGACATCATAGGACGCACCATATCTAATAAGGTTTGATTACGACGTTCAGACACACCATTACGCTGTGGTGTTCCGGGCGGTGTCAACTGTGAAACAATTCCACATTGTCTTAAGTGACTGCCAAACTCATAACTCAGATATTCACCTCCTCGATCAGATCGCAGAAATTTAATCCTCTTGTTACGATGATTCTCAACTTCACTCTGAAATTGCTTGAACTTTTCAAACGTTTCAGACTTGTGCTTCATCAAGTAAATATACCCATATCTACTCAAGTCATCAGTGAAGGTGAGAAAGTAACGATATCCACCGCGCGCTGCAACATTCATTGGACCGCACACATCAGTATGTATGATTTCCAATAAGTCACTTGCCCGTTCCATTGTTCTAGAGAACGGCGTTTTAGTCATCTTGCCCATGAGGCATGGTTCACATGTGTCAAGCGATTCAAAATCAAGTGACTCCAAAGTCCATCAGCATGGAGCTTCCTCATGCGTTTCACACCAATATGACCTAAACGGCAGTGCCACCAGAAAGTGGTACTATCATTATCAACTCTACATCTTTTGGCATCAATGTGTATGAACATGTGTATCATTACTATCAAGATTCAATATGAATAAACCCCTAACATTGGGTGCATGACCATAAAAGATATTACTCATATAAATAGAACAACCTTTATTCTCTGATTTAAATGAGTAACCGTCTCGCAATAAACAAGATCCAGATATAATGTTCATGCTTAACGCAGGCACTAAATAACAATTATTCAGGTTCATCACTAATCCCGATGGTAATCGAAGAGAGAGCGTGCCAACAGCGATCACATCAACCTTGGAACCATTTCCCACGCGCATCGTCACTTCGTCCTTTGCCAGCCTTCGTTTATTCCGTAGTTCCTGCTTTGAGTTGCAAATGTGAGCAACCGAACCGGTATCAAATACCCAGGCACTACTACGAGAGCCAGTAAGGTACACATCAATAACATGTATATCATATATACCTTGTTTGTCGTTGGACGCCTTCTTGTCAGCCAGGTACTTGGGGTAGTTCCGCTTCCAGTGACCAGTTCCTTTGCAATGAAAGCACTCAGTTTCTGGCTTGGGTCCATGCTTGGGCTTCTTTGCAGGAGTAGCAACTGCTTTGCCATCCTTCTTGGTTTTAACCTTCTTGCCCTTGCCCTTGACTTTGCCATTTTTCTTGAAACTTGTGGTTTTATTGACCATCAACACTTGATGTTCTTTCTGGATTTCAGACTCAGCGACTTTAAGCATCGCAAACAGCTCGGCGACTGACTTGTTCATCCCGTGCATGTTATAGTTCATCACAAAGCTCTTGTAACTAGGTGGCAGTGATTGAAGAACTTTGTCAGTGATCGCCTCTGGCGGAAGGGAAATTCCCAACTCCACTAGACGAGTTGAATGCCCAGACATTCCGAGTATATGTTCACTGATAGACCCGTTCTCCTCCATCTTGCAAGCATAGAACTTATCAGAGGTTTCATACCTCTCAATCCGGGCGTTCTTCTAAAAGATAAACTTCAAATCCTGGAACATCTCATATGCTCCATGACGTTCAAAACGTCTTTGAAGTCCCGGTTCTAAGCCATACAATATTGCACACTGAACTATTGAGTAATCTCCAGTACGTGCCTCCCAAGCGTTCTTAACGTCTTCGGAGGTCATGTCTTCTGGTTGGTCACCAAGTGGTGCATCAAGGACATATGATTTCTGGGAAGCCGTGAGGATAATCCTCAGATTATGGGCCCAGTCAACAAAGTTACTTCCATCATCTCTCAGTTTAGCTTTCTCTAGGAACGCATTAAAATTCAGGGGTGCTACTGCGCGAGCCATTGATCTACAACATAAATATGCAAAGTTCATTTAGACTATTGTTCAAGATAATGAGTTTAGTTAATCAAATTACTAAAGCTCCCACTCAAATTGACATCCCTCAAGTCATCTGAGTGTCACATGATCCAAATCCACCAACTCAAGTCCGATCATCACGTGAGTTGAGGTGGCTTCAATGGTGAACATCATTATGTTGATCATATCCAGGCCAACTCAACAGACATCATCGGAGATACCTGTAGAGCACCTTTATAGTCACCCAGTTATGTTGCGACGTTTGATACACACAAGGCACTCCTCCGATATCCGTGAGTTGCATGATCTCATGGTCATAGGAACATATACTTGGCATGCAGAAAACAGTAGCAATAAACTGACACGATCATATGCTACGTTTGTAGTTTGGGTCTTGTCCATCACATTATTCTCCTAATGATGTGATCCCGTTATCAAATGACATCTCATGTCCATGGCTAGGAAACCTTAACCATCTTTCAATCAACGAGCTAGTTCACTAGAGGTATACTAGGGACATTGTGTTTGTCTATGTATCCACACATGTATCCATGTTTCCAACTAATACAATTATAGCATGGATAATAAACGATTATCATGAACAAGGAAATATAATAATAAACACTTTATTTATTGCCTCTAGGGCATATTTCCAACATCATCCACTAGTGCGCCATTAGTAAGCCAGAGCACAAGGTAAATATGGCCCCCTGGGAGGCATACTAATGGCGCACCGTGTGATATACTAATGGCGCACTACCTGGTGCGCCATTAGTATCTGGTATACTAATGGCACACCAGGGGTGCGCCATTAGTATTAATTACTAGTGGCGTGATGCTAGTGGCGCACCTGTAGTGCGCCATTAGTAGCCAAAACAGGTGCGCCACTAGTAGGCCTTTTCCTAGTAGTGTGAAGCTGCTCCTCTTTCCCTTTTCCTTGATCTTGCAGTAGCTTGAGATCTTCACCTACCTCAAGTGTTGTTGTTGCCCTTGTCAGCCTGGCAGTACTCATTTATGTATTCACCCTAGGCTGGGGTATTGCAGCCCAGCAATAGCAACAAAGCATGACTGCTCTGGCAGTGGGCCATGAACTCTATTAGGAGGACTTCTAGCAAGCTCCGTCTGAGCCATGTTGTAGACCATACTTATTGGTGATTCAATTCGATCCAAAAGAGGACTTGCCTAGTTAGGGTATATGTTTTGCAAATTCAGTTAAAATTTCAGTTATAGTATTATATGAAGGTCAGTTACAATTTCAGTTCAAGTACAATATACCTATAGGAATGTTGGGTCATCATAATTTTCATCAACCACCTCCAATCCCTCTTCAATGAGATCTTCTTGCCATCTATAGTGGACCTTCCTGTTATGATCAGCTCTGCCACAATTTGAGCAGTGCATTGTAACACCCTTCTTGTTCAACACTCTTACACCATTTTTAATCTTCTCCTCTGGTGTCTTCTTCCTATTCTTCCTGAGCATTCCCAACTGTTTAGTAAACACTGGTGGATGCACATTGTAACCATTCTGTATTTGCCAATCATTTGGGTCTGCAAGAGGGAAAAGAGTGTATCCATATGCCTTCAGATATGTCTATACTATATAGCATTCATGAACCATTATCTCTGGGTTAATCCTCCCCTCTCTGCAAGAAGCTATGGAATGGCCACATGGTACTCCATACAACTGCCATCTCATGCATTCACATGTGTGCTTGCAAAGGTCCACTGTGTAGCTAGAGTTACCAGACTGAACTATGAAGTTTTGCTGGCCAACTTCTGATACATGATAGTTTGCAGCAAACTAGTGTTTTCTCTAGTTTCTTCCTTATCTTTGGGCATATTCTATGAGTTGTCCATTTTTCTATAACTTCTCTTTGTTTACTCACTATCATGTGCATGATCTTGTAGAATATATATTCAAGCATGCTAAGCACTGCCATCTCTCTACCATCAAGGATGTAGCTGTTAAACACTTCAGAGTTATTGTTCAAGAGGATATCACATTTGGGAAATGTACTAAAAATGCCTTGCACCAGGTCTTTGGCTCAAGTCTTTCGGTCCAATGAAATGCAATTGATGAGTGATCATCCATTTTTCTGATAGTTCTCTCTCCCGTTCACCTTGTTTGGTGATCTTGCAATGGCCCACAAATATTGCTTCAGTAACTCTCCTTTGTGCTTCTCATTAAATTTTTGGTAAATATGCCTCACACAAAACATGTGTTCTGAATCTGGCCAAACTTTGTGCACATCATTTATTAATCCTTTCTGCTATCACTCATGCTTGTGAAAGGAGCGGTGTTGGTGATGTTCAGATCATCTCTTAGAGTTGTGAGAAACCATTCCCAAGAACAAGTGCATTCCACTTCCACCCAACCCATTGCAATGGGGGAAAATGCAGTCATTTGGATCAATTCCAACAGCACTAAGAAGCACTCCTTTGAATCTGGTTTTCATGTGACAACCATCAACAAAGAGAATGGGCATGTAACCTTGTAGCCACCCTCTCTTACATGCATCATATGACCAGTACAGTGTTTTCAAAAATTTCCTGCCCAAGGGAAATTTTGTATCTTTCACAAGTGTAGTTGTAAGTAGAAATGTAGAGCCAGGGTTCTTGTTCCTTAACTTATGGCCATAATCCCATAGCCTACTGAACTGTTCTTCCTCATCACCATGGATCTGATTAAGTGCTTGTGTTCTAGCCCTAGCTAACTTTGATCTTTTAGGACTAACATTAAATTTCTTAGTTATTTTCCTTGCAAATGTTCCAAGTGACATATTCTGGTCATCTCTGAATTCTTCAATGAATGTCTTGCACATGAATTTAGCTGTCAAATCCTTTAACTTCCATTTCTTTTGGCATAGATGAAATGGATTTAAGGCCTTGATCACAAATCCTCCAGACCTGTTATCATTGCCAGCCTTGAGCAGCCATGGGCACCCTCTTTGACAAACTGCCTCTAACCTTATCCTGTCATTCTTCAACTTCTTGATCTGCACCATGTTTCTTATTCCATATGCAGTTAGAGCTTTCCTGAGCTCAACAACATCAGCAAACACCATACCCAGAGTAAAGACAGGTGATTTCATGTCCACCTTGATATTAAAAACTCTGAACTTGTACTTAAGTTGCTCTTGCTGTTCAATGGAGAGGTTCAAATCTTTATCTTCAAGTAAATAGTCAAGCTCAACATCTTCCACCTCTGGCTTAGCCTCTTCATCAACATCATAGTCAATGTTGTCTTCATAAAGATCATCATCTCCATCATCTATGTCATAATCACTATCACTGAAATCTGATTCTGGCAGCAACACACCATCAGTCTACAAATTTTGAGTAGCTACAACAGTCAACAAGTTTGGGTGGGAAACATCATTCATCAAGTTTGGTTGGGAAGCATCAGTAAGCAAGTTTGGTTGGGAAGCATCATTTAGCAACTGTGGCTGGGAAGCATCATTTGAAAATTTTGGGTCTGCACCATCAGCAAGTAGATTTGCCTCAGTAAGAAGATTTCCCTCATGACTAAGCAAATTATCTGCTACTACGCTAACTTCTGCAACCTCTGAAATTGGATTATCAACATTGACACAAATCATGGTGTCAATAGTATTTTCAAACAATCTAACATGACTTGCAATTAATGGCTCCTTCAGTATCATATCTTGCCTGAAATTACTAATGAAGTCTGAATGGTCAATCATTATTGCAAGCACCTTATTCTTAATACTAACTCTCATCAGTTGCTGTAGATCCTGGCCTGTAATTCTCATCATGCCCTCTGAAATGTTTTTTTCGGGTAAGCACCAATAGATGATGTGTTGACTCTTAGGATATCCCAACCAACTTAGGTGCTCTTCTAGTACTGCATATGAAAATGTGGCAGGATCAAGATAGTCTAGGACCTCCATAGAAGAGTTGTAATACTCTAGTTCACTCATTGCACCTAAGAAAAGCCATCATGCTCAATTTCTAGTGTGAAATACGAAGTGTCAACACTTTTTCCCATCAACGAATCACACACTGCATCAACAGAGTTAAGAATTCAGTTAAGAATTCAGTTAAAAATTCAGTGAAAATTCAGTTTTTAATACTGCAAACAGCAGCAGCATATGTACTACTAATGTTCGGACTAAACTAAACATGCAGTTAATAATTCAGTTATGAATTCGATTAAAAATTCAGTTAAAAATTTAGTTAAGATTTCAGTTAAGAATTCAGTTTCTTAATAATGCAAACAACACTAGCATATGTACTACTAGTGTTCGGACTAAACTAACATGTGCTTCCACATGATCTCAGCATCTATAGCAACTTCTTGTTCACACTAGATCTGAGCATATATAGCATCTATAGCTTCCACATGATCTGATGATCTATAGCAGCTTCATCAGTATACTCAAATGTTGCTTGCACACAACAACAACAGCTCCATGGCAACAACCAAGGACTTTGGTACACAAAACCATAGCCAAAACCCCTTGCTAAAAACCCTAACTTTACAACAAAACCCTAGCTGAAATCCATTACTGCACATAACCATAGCAAAAAACAATAGCTACATGGTGAGAGTGAGGACATGACGACGAGCAGAGCAGAGTGGAAGACCACAACCAGACCAGAGACGACGACCGAAGCAGAGAGGGGGAGCAGAGCAAAGAAGAAGGGGAGGGAGGGGAATAGCACCATAATCGGGGGGATACATAGAGTGCGGCCGCACTAGGTACGTCGAGGGGAGCGGTTCACGGCCACCACCGAAGAACTCCGGTGACGACATTGGTCGGAGGAGACGTATGACAGAGCGACTCCCGCAACTCCGACAGAGAGAGAGGAAGAGACAAAGAGAAGGAATAAACTACATGAGTTATGAGCCGTGGGACACATTAAATACAGACAAGAAATTCCTGTGTTTCTCCCCTGCCGACGGTTGCTGATTATTTAGGCAGAACCGGAGGGGGCTAGGTGCAAAGTGGCAACAACTGACCGGGCTGTCCAGTTGGGGCGTTCCTATTGGCCGGTGGTGAGTTTGGACTGGTTTTGCACATTGCCTGCAAGTTTCGGGAGTGGGTAGGTTCAAATTTCAACTTTTATGACTCAACTATCACATTCGATGCAAGTTCTAGTACCCCTGGTGCTAATACCTCATACAGTAAAGATCATACGACACTATTTGGCCAGACACCGTGCTCTTCATCCTCTGAAATTATTGGGACTCTAAATAGGCATTTTGTCTTATGTAACAAAGTGCACCCCATGTTTACTCTTTGATGATTTAGATTTTAAGAACACTCAGTAAAAAGATGTTCATCACACCTTAGAGCAACTCCAACCGGACGACCCATTTCCTTCGCACATGTCTTTTTGGATCATCGCGAACAAAAAATGGTGACCGAACGCAGAGACACAAACTCATTTCATGTCCGATCAATGTCTGCGCCAACCCATTTCAGGCCAAACTTTGGGCCCATTTGCATCCTCGCGGACACGAACCAGACGCACCCCGCATCCTCTCAGTGTTCACCATGGGCCCACTAGTCAGCCAGTCAACCACCATTCGAGGTCATATTAAACGCGACCACCTAAGTCGGGTCTGCCTGGCAGTGGCTGGAAACTACCGGTCGCTGTCCTTTTTAATGCAAGCATGTAGTGGGGCCAGCCTCATCCACTTCTCTCCTACATCCCCATCTGTCCACACTTGCTCCCTCACCCGCGACCAGAAATCCTAGACCTAGCTGGCTCCCACCACCGTTCGCCATGGATTTTTCGGCAAAGGTAAGGGCAAGATAACCCCGGGTGCTAGCTCATCCTGGACGTCGGTGCCACCTCGTTGCGGTGCGCCACCGCAGGAATGCGAGCGCTTGTACGTTCCAGTCCACCAAGGTAGGTGGCACTAGCAATACAGGCAGGCCCTCCGGTAGCCAGATGTCAACCTCCCGCATGGTTGGCATCTGAACCCTCACCGCATCCATGTGTCGGCGGTGCGCTGGTCCACGCGTGTGCATGCGGAGGAGGTGCGTCGGCAGCGTGAGCTACTGACCCCTAACCAACGACGGCATCCTGCTTACGCGGCCGACTCCCCAAACTAGGAGGTTTGGTTCGCCATGGAGCAGGAGCAGGAGCGCCTCCGCGGCATCCAGCTCGGTCTCGCCCTCACACCACCGCCCCCTGAGGTGAAGCCGGAGGAGCAGGAGGAGGAGGAGACCTACCAGGCTGCCCTGGAGGCAGCATTGCCCCGTGCCATCGAGAAGAGCAAGCTCAACGAGGACGCGCATTGGGAGGGCCTCAAGGAGGCTGAGGGGGTCCGGGACTAAGGGGTCCTCAAGCCGCTGGTCTATCTCATATGGGCCAGATAGGTGGGCCGCTCTGTGACTATTATTGGAAGTCTGAGCTATAAGGCAGCTCCGTGTTCGGAAAGGAAACCTCTGGTGCCTTGGTGTGTCCTCCAAGTCAATATGGTAGATTCAGCATGTTTTTTCCATGATGGTAAATGACCATGTGTAACCGTAGGTACCCCCGGTGTCTACATAAACCGGAGGGTTTAGTGCGTAGAGGGCCGAACCTCCACCATCCTACTCATCTAGGGTTTAGTTCATCTCATCTCGTGGTAGATCGACTCTGTAATTGTCATACACACATCAATACAATCAAGCAGGACGTAGGGTTTTACCTCCTCGAGAAGGCCCGGACCTGGGTAAAACACTGTCATTTTGTTTTCATGTTCCCCATTGATCCAAGATCCACAGCTCAGGACCCCCTACCCGAGATCCGCCAATTTCGACACCGATAGAGGCCCTCGCGTTATCCGCAGCGGGCAACTGCATCGTGCCTCCGTCAGCGCCTTCGGGTCTTACCGATCCCAAGGTCGAGGTGGAGGAGCCCGAGACGCAGCACTGTGAGTGGACCGGCCAGCTCCAGGAGTGGCTCTCCGTGCCTCCCATGTGGCTCGACGCACGCTGGAGCAGAAGATGACCAATCTCCTGCACTGGAAGACGCGGACGCTGGTGGGGGAGCTTGCCCAGGCCGAGGCGTGGATGAAGCTAGAGCGTCGTTGAGCGCTTGAGGAGGAGGAGGAGCGTCAGGAGAGGGAGGCGGAGGAGCGTGCCCGACAGCATGTGCCCTAGTCGCCAGCACTGCCGCCGAAGGACGCTACTCAGGTTTGGAAGGCAGCGTTCTCCTGGGCTGGCCCGACGTCAAAGCTCATCGACCTGACCGGCCCAGGGAAGGACAATGATGCCTTGGGCAGTCCGTGGGGCGGCGATATTTTTATTGTTTAATTATGTTTATATGGACTTGGGTCGGCTTTTGACCGGTGATTTAATGTTAAATTATCTTTGTTTGGGCTTTTGTATATTTATGTGCTTTTTTAAGTCCGTGTTAGAAATTTGGATCCAGGTTTGCATTGGGTGGACGGCTCGGTCAATTTTTAAAACCCGACACCAGCATCCGCTCGGCTAACCGAAATGGACAAAACGAGCGCTGGGTTGGTCTGTTGGAGTTGCTCTTAGCGGCACCAGGTTAAATCAATCCAGGAGCTCCTAATTGGCGCTGCACGTGCCAATTAGGTAAGCTAGCGCTCACAGCCTCGAGCTCGTGGGCCGGCCCAACAAGCAACTTCGCTGGTTCATTTCCTTTCGCTCGATCGCAACCCAGTTCCTTCGCTCGGTTGCAACCCAAGTCTTGTGTTGATCTGTCAATTTCTCAAAAAATACTGTTGATCGGTCAAACCATTTGAACTTTGAATTTTTGAAAATAAACCCAAAAAAGTTCATTGATTTGAAATATACCTCACAAATTTTTAAAAAACTTCATCAAATTTTGAAAATTCATCAAATTTGAAAAGAGTTCATCGATTTTGAACTAGTTCATAAATTTGAAAAAGGTTCACCAAATTTGAAAAAAAATCATCGAATAAAAAAAGTTCATAAAACTGAAACAAAATTGAAGAATTTGAGAAAATAATCTCCGCATTTAAGAAAACAAAGAAAAAGCAAGAAAACCCGAATAAACCATCCAAAATGGTACCGAACCGGCAATACCTGGTAAAAGGGAATAAAATGGAAGAAAAGAAGAACTTAATCACATGTGTTGTGACGACCTAGTGGTTAGTGCGGTCTCTGCGAAGCTTGAGGTCGCATGTTTGATCCCGAGTGTAGCACCTTTTTCTTAAGCTTTAACAGATAAAACGAAGCCAAACTGGGCCAGCCCAAGCGCAAGGCGAAGGTGCGCTTTGCAGGCGTCCGTTAGCAAAATGGCCTGTGGCGCCTGCAGCGCCAAATAGGCAATTCCTATCCCAATTTTCCTATTTGACAAACTCTGCGTCAAACTGTCGGAGAAACACACATAACAGCGACCTGAGCGACAAACTCTGCGTCAAACTGTCGGAGAAACATACATAACAGCGACCTGAGCGAGCGATTTTGGGCCAGTCTATCTAAAGCTTTCACATTCTGGTTGTGGAACCTTCAGAGGGGAATAACATAAAGTAATAACATGTATATGTTACTAGTCTAAGTTACTACTTTCACAATGAGTAGTAACATAGAGATAGTAACATTGAGCCTTTCATTTATTAGCTTATAGATTCATCTTGTCTTGATATGCGTTATGTTACTCATAGGGGTGGTAACATGCTAAGTTACTCAATTTTCTCTCTCTTCTCATTAATTAGTTGTCATATTATATTTTTTGCTTAGTTGACATCTATATTACTACGCTACTCTCATTGTGAGTAGTCTTAGAGGGTTCCAAGCCATTTCTTTTCTGGCTTTGGAAACTTTATAGAAGGTTCCTGAACAAGCTTTTCATTTTTCTTGTTTCTTTTTTTCTCTTTCTTTTTCATTATGTTTCGTATTTTAGTTCCCTTTTTGCTTTTCAAGTTATAACTTTTGTTCGAAAATTTATAAAAAAGCATTTTCAAAATTTCTTTAAATTTTTAAAAAATATTACTGTTTTCAAAATGTGTTCGCAAAATTCAAAAAAGTTTAATTATTGCTCTCTTCTTTTCTAAAAATGATTGAAATTTTAAAATAAAGTTTAAATTTATCGCGGCTTATAGTTCATATAGAACCGGATAATTATTTAGACATCAAGTCACAGGTAGCACAGTGGTTTGCAGCGTCGTTCGGTCCTCGGTTCGATTCCTTGCAGGCACTTTGGTTTTTTTTTGCAAATTTTGTATTGGTTCGGTCGAAGTTCGCTCCTTGCTGGATGACCGAGTCGGGTGAACCCCCCCCCCCCCTCCCCTTGTGTGACGTGCCTCACATAGGAGGTCCCGTCATATCCTATCAATGTTTGTTAGAACCTTTGCATTTGTTTGATCGCAAATAAGAGTATCTACAACCGGACTTCATAAATTTGTTTCCCCTAAACATTCACGAACCACACAACCACATTCCTCATATCAAAACACTTAAATCGATGCATATACATGCATGGCAATCATATAGCACAAATTCATCACCAATTTAATAATTCAACAATGCAACAGTGCAAAATAAACCACAGCTCAACAATTCAAACATGTCAAAATGAAATTTAGTGTCCGGGTTGCGTCTGGGTTGTGTCTGGCCAACATGATTAATCACTCATGTCCCGTATTGTGTACATTCGACCGGAATCCCATCCCATCCAAACGGCGGAACATTGTTGATCGAGGACGAGACGGATAGCGGCTTCCTTGTGAGCGCATCGCGGACGCAACGAAGGAGACACATTCACGTCGATGTTGACCACCTCCTTGGCAACAAATTCCTTCGCCGCCACTTCCCTCTCGCGTTGGCAGGCGCACCGCTCCCTCGGGATGACGTTCTCCACCTTACAGCTGACCTCCACGGACAATACGAAAACACACTCCGCCAAGGCATCATCCATGTCGTCGGTGGGGGGATAGGGGTACTCGACGCGACATCTATGGTCGCGGTGGTGCGGGTGGGGAAGCAAGGGTGGAGGACAATGATAGCTCGGACGCAGAAAACGAAGGACAAATGCAGGAAGAGAGCAGTCAATTTGATAGACTTGATCAAATTGGTGGAATTTGGGGAGGGTCTGATTTGTCTAGTCTGACGTAACGAACGTGCTCGGACCTCACACATCCACCCTAAATATGAACTGGATATGAAGGGTGTTTGTCAGCCCGGACGAATAATGCCGATTTGAGTGGGTCGTGATTTTATAATCGGTCACTTACCGGACGTCCTCTAGATCTAGGGAACATTTGAGGAGTCCAACTATAAATGCTCTTCTCTGATAATTTTATTTTAACTGGCTATGACCCAGCGGATTTTGGGTATGGACAGTGGGCGGCGAATGTCCAACCCTTCACCGCTAAGGAGCATCTTCCTTTACAACCAACCTTCCCTGCAGCTTGCTTGCAAAAAAGAAAAACATTCCCTGCAGCTCATATTCCCTTTGAGCTTGCGCTACAAGCTCGGCGCTCGTACACAGTTGCAGTCTGGGTTGGTCCTGTCTATATACCACCCACCTCTGCGCAAGTGTTTAAGAGATATCTCACTCACAGATAAACGCATCGCGTCGTATGTCTCCACAGTAGCAATGGAGATGGAAAGGTCACTGTGGCTTGCGCTGCTGATCCCTGCGATCATGGTGTCCTTCTACGGCGAGGCTGCCACGGCCGACGGCGAGATATCGACGGCGGGAGGGTCGCCGCCAGACACAAACGTGCTGTGCGTCAGCAAGTGCGGGACGTGCCCGACGGTATGTACCACGCCGCCGCCGCCGCCACCGGCGGCGGGCAGCGATGGCAGTGGCTACTCCTCGCCGTCGCCTCCTCGCTATGTTGCTCAGCCATCTCCACCGGCCGGGCAGCAGCCGCAGGCGAAGGGCGGGAAGCCCAGCGGCTACTACTACTTCTTCACCGCTGGGAGCGGCCGGAGCTGCGCCACCTCGAGCGTTCATTACGCGCTACTGCTCCTGGCGCTTCTTCCCATCGTCGCCGTTTAGGTTGCTGAATCTGGTGAGGACCGGACCCGGCGGCAACTCGATTGACTCCTACGTGTGGTCCGCTGGTGACTACTTCCAAGAAAGGTCTTATATTATGAGATGAAAGGAGTAATTTAGTATGGTAGTATTTGATTAAGTTTTTCATGTGCTTCGCTTCGATCATTGATGTAATGAACTTTCGGTGTCAACCTGAATTTGGCAGATCATCATCCCTTGTGTTCTCTGTTTTTGTTTCGTTCAGCACACCCGCGTTTTGCTGAGCCCTATTCTTTATAGAACAAGTATATAATAAGAGAGTGGCTAGAACTTAGTCTGCTAAGAGCATCTCTAGCAGACCCGTATAATGCTTCGATCCGTAAAATAATCGTTAAAATACGGATCTGAACGAAAAAAACCTGCCCCATCAGACCCTGTATCGGGTCACGGCCTGTAAACTTTTTTGCGGGGCGCGACAAAAGTTCGGCTACAACCTCTAGATTCACGGGGCGAGAGGCCGACCCGAGCTCGACCCTATCCGCAGCGAGATTTGGCGGGAGGGAAATTTCCGTGTGGCTGTTGCCCCTTCGCCGCCATTGCCCCGTCTCTTTCCGACCAGTCTTCGCTGCCATGGAAGCCACCCAGCCGTCCCCCGCCACCATGGAAGTCGTGCCCGCGCGAGCACCTACGACAGAACTCGTCGCCGGCCAAGTCGCCCACGTCATAGCTCCAGGCACCACTACGCCTATCTGCAAGCAACAGGGAAATGTTGTCGTCCAGGGCGAGAATCTGGCGGACCCCGACGGGAAACCGCGCGCGCCCAGCGTTTCTGCCGAGCGATTTGCCCGACCGCCGCCGGAGAAGAAGGGCAAGGTTTCGGGCATGAAGCGCAAGAAGCTTCCTACGAAAAGGCCGGCGACTTCATCCTCTAATTCCGCCCCGGCAAGAGGTAACACGACGATACCATCGAACGGCGTTGGTTCCACCGCAAGCGAGGTGTTCGATGAAATGGACGGAAGGTATGTTTCTTCGATTTCTTCAACTTGCTTTGGTTTTCGGCGATGCGGATCTCGTGAATCGACGATAGTCGTTGTAGCGCCGGTTCAAACTATGTCGAATTCGTCATCTTGTTGGAAACCAACACCGTCAAAATTGATGAAGCCCCGATCGTTGAATTCGATTACAATGAATGGATGCTGACGTCGATGATCATGGTGGTGCGGATAAGTTAGAGGAGATAGGCGCAGAGGTGTATGATCAAACGCAAATAAAAAAGGCACGAGATCGAAGAACTACACGGAGCTCGAAGACCAAATGTTGATCAAGGCTTGGAGTGCGGTGTCTCTTGATGTGTGCATCGGCGCTTCTCAAACCGTCAAGAGGTGTTGGCAAAGGATTGAAGATCAGTTCTTACGCATGACGACAAAGTTTCCCAATAGGACTCCTAGCTCCTTTCGGTCACTCCAAGGTCGTTGGGACGTGATCAAGCTGATGTGTAGCCGTTGGGCAGCTTGCTTGGAACATGTTCGCAATGCACCTCCAAGTGGAACCGTAGAATCTGACTATGTGAGTTTGTTATCACTTTCGAAGTTGTGCAAATCATTTGTAGCATTTGAAGTGATTGCATCATTTTGACATTGTTTTAATTATGTAGAAAAAAAATTCCCAACACAGATACAAAGACATGGAAGCTTCCGAAGGTAAATTCTTTAAACTAGAGCATTGTTGGGAATTGCTCAAAAATTATGAGAAGTGGGAGTTAATTAAAAAAGAATCCCCACCGAAGAGAGGTTCACTCACAAACATGGACGATGATGAAGATGATGATGGCCCACGAAACTTGAACAAGCCCGATGGAAACAAAAAGACAAGGGAGAAGATCAAGAGGGAACACGAGGCATCGAGCTTGCGGGGCAAGATAGATGCCATGGTGCAGTCAAATGAGGCAATGTTGATGAAGACATTGGAGGCAAGGAAAGAGTTGGTGGAGAAGAGGGCACTAGAGAAGCAAGATAAATGGCAATTGCTCAAGATCGAGGGGTTGCGCAAGGCATCCATTGAAGAGAGAAGAGTCTTTGCCGATGAGACCAAAGCCATGAACAAGCTTCTTGCTAAGGAGAATAGGAGCATGACAATGAACCCCGATTACATGGACAACATCGTCAGAGAATGGCATCATATGGCCAGGAGAAACATCTTGAAGAGGAGGATGCTAGCGGCGACCGGTGGGTATTTTGATGCCAGTGATGTTTTTTCCATCAGGAGTTGGGACCAGTGTCGTTGATGTTTTCGGTGGCGGAGTTGGAAAAAGTGATGGCGATGGCATCATGAATGGAGGTGGTGCGGAGTGAAGATCATGACTACGGGTGAAAACCGACCAAAATGATGATGGACGTTGTAGTTGCTTGTGCATGAAGTCCTTCCGTGTTTGTCGTACAAAACTATGCTTTTATTTGCGCACGAACTATGTTTTATTATTTGAATTTGAATCAATCATCGAAATCATTGTCAAATTGACTAATCTGGGGTTTTCAGTTTGCGGGCTGACACGGATTGCGACCGAGCAGACCCCGCAAAGCGGACCCGTAAAAAGGATATATATCCTTTTCTACGGCTCCGCTTTTTGGGGTCTGCTCGGCCGTAGCCCGCGTTAACCCGCAAACCAGTTTTTCTACGAACTGTAACCGAGTTTTGCGTGTCGACATGATACGATGTTTGCTAGAGATGCTCTAAGACTTGGAGTTTCAATGATGTAGGAATAGGCCAATGCTACAATCAATTTTCTTATTACACTTCCTCGTTCATGTGTGGGAGATTTACCAAGTAGCCCCTCCCCTCATGGCTCTCGTGTCGCCTTCGCCCCCCCCCCCCACGGGCGACCCGAGGGCAATCTAACCCTAGCAGGTGTTGTTGTGTCGGTGGGTGGTGCTGCGGGTGTTGCCCATCTCTTGTGGCCGCGTTGGTGGCGCTAGGGCAACGGAGGCCTGCTCTGGTGGCCGTGCTAGATCTGGATCTCGGCGACCATCCGTCGGTTACCTTGTCCTCGTCTGCCCTCGGCCTCCTCTTGGTCACCGGTGCAGGACGGTTTCGAGGGCGTGGTGATGGGAGGTTAGGGAAGGAGGAAACCCCTGGTCAATCCGGCGTCGACCTCATCATCGATGGTGACGCTCGTGTGTCGTCCTCCCTCCTACGGGGACGTTCGGTCTCCCTCCTTCCCCCACCTCCTCCCATAATTCCTCACGCAAAAGACTTGGTCGTGTCTGGCCGGGCGTCGGTGGCGTTGTGGAATCATGTACCTTACTGGAGGCGGTACCTTGGGGTGGGTGGGAGTTGTGGGCCTGTTCTGCGGTGGCGGATGTGGGTATCCTTCGGGGTCGCGGGAGGTGGGGGTGGTGAAGTTGTATGTGTGCTATCCATTGTTGCTCCCTGCTCGGTCAGAGCATCTCCAACCGTTGCCCCCCCAGGGGGCGATTTTAGCGCCGCCTGGGGGCGAGCCAGGGCTAAAATCGGCCTAGGGGGGCTCGGCCTCCCAGTCGCGCCCCGGGGGTTCAACCTAGTGTCTTTAAATTTTAAACTTGCGTTTCCCGCGGGTTCGGCATGCCCATAGTTCGGCGCCATCATGTCATCGGCCGGCGATCGATCGCCACAGGTTCGGCGAAACAAGACAGTAGTCCGGCGTACAAAAAAAGCCAATAGTCCGGCATACAAAAAAAATGTCAATTGTCCGGCGAGCTCCTCAAGCGGCCTGCTCCCCGCAGTCTGTCGGAGCTGTCGGCGTGGGCGAGGTCGGCGTAGCGGGAACTTCCAACCTCGGAGACGCGGGCGGAGGGCTCGGCGGCGGTGTCGGCGGTGTGGGCGGTGCGGGCGGCTGCGTCGGAATGCGGTTGAGGATGAGGTCGTGCTCCGCCGGGGTACCACGCCTTCACTAGCGGGTCCATGTCCACCGTGACGCCTCCCATGAGGAACGCCAAGTCGGTGTTGCGCTTCTTGGCGGCGACGTTGGTCCTGAGGAGGTTAAGCTTTGCGTCCTGTTTCGTCAACAGCGCCATCCACCTCGCCTTCGTCTTCTCCTCTCTCAGGGCAGAGTGGGTCTTTGCATCGGCGATGCATTGCTCGATCGACGCCTGCAGGAGCTCGGCCACCGGCGCGTCGTTCCTGGCCTTCTTCGCCTTCTTGTTCCCGTCTGGTCGCCCTTCCGCCGTCCCGGGAACAGGCGCGTCCAGGCTGAGCGAGGCGTTCTTGTCGGCGAGCTAATGCCGAACCTCGGCCCATTTCTCGCACGACTCGATCCGCGTGAACACATGGAGGAACTTGAAGTCGAAGTCGGCTTCCCGGCGAAACATTTCGAACATCCGCACCATTTGCGCCCAAAAAACAACAGTTCGACGGCGAAAGGAGGAAGCATGCCAAGTGTTCGACGAAAAAAAGTAGGCAAACATACCTGCTGCTCGACGCTCGCGCCGCTCTCTCGGCGAGCATGGACCGATTCCTGGATGTCATGCCATCTGTTGCACGCTGTCTAAATGCCCGCCCAATGGTTGGACATGCCCTTGGTGTCGCGGTCCATGTACGTGCCAGTGCACTCTGGGTCGACCAATTTGCGCTCGTCGGAAGCCGCCTTGATCCTCTTCCAGTACGTGTCAGTGATCTGGTTCGCGTCGGTGATTGGGTCCATGCTCACGAGCTTACATGCTTCGGCGAGGCACACGTCCTTCACCGACGTCCACTTGATGCGGGGCTCGCCCGGCTTGCCGTTGGCTGATCTCGTCTTTCTCTTCTTTTTCCCTTTGCCCTTCGCCGGCACGGGCACCGGCTCTTCCTCCTCGAGCTTGTCCTCCTCCTCCGCCTCCTCCTCCTCCTCCACCTCCTCCTCCTCGGGGTTGACCTCCACGTCGTCCATGTCGCCGGTGTCCTGGTCGACCTCGGCACCAAACCCGGGGCACGAGGCGGCCGTGGTGGAGCCGTTGATTATGTTGGGGAACGCGACAGAAAACAAAAATTTCCGGTATAGCGAGCACGCCCAGGACCACTATGGAGACTGCATACAAGGTTTGATCTGATCCGTACCGACTCGAAGCGCAGCGGAAGAAGAGTCGGTGGAGATCGTTGGTGCAGATCCCTGCAGCTAGGATTTTACAACCTCCCAACCGCGAGGATGTACTCCCTCGTCGGACAGCCCTTCGGGAGGCGGTCGGACAGTCCCCCGGACGATGTCGCGGACAGCCCTTCGGGAGGACCCTCGAAACTCGAACGAAGACTCGGACAGCCCTACGGGAGGACACACGAACAGCCCCTCGGGCAAAAGATCGAAACTACGACCTCTCTATGGGGTTGCACACATACAGTGTCATCTATCCGGCAGGGCTTCGCCGTCCAGAACTAGCCTTCCGGCTCTACGAAAGACTCTTTTCGTGGGAGGGAGAGAGAGAGCTTGCAAAGCAAAGCATGTGTATGAGAGCACAAGGATGAAGAAATGGCAGCCCACTCACCTCCTATTTATAGGAAAACCAAGGGGTAGGGTGGTTTTACAATAAAACCCAAAATGCACATGAATGAAGTCCTTCCACAAGGGCATAAAAGTGAAACCAAGGAACAAGAGGGACTCCATGAAGGAGTCCACCATGTGGCCGGCCACAACCTCATGTGGGGCCCCAAAAATGGCCCCAATCCATCCATGTCATCCCCAAGATCTTTTGGAGCAAAGCCCCAAAAGGTGGCTTTCCATAAAGTAGTCCAAAAAGCACTTTCACTATTCACGGCGACATTTTTCAGCGTCCGCTCAAACTAAAAATATTTATGTGGGCTTAGAACAATTCTAGTACCCCACTAAAATAATTTTCAATGCGATCCGGAACAATTCCAGAATAGTGATTTTCATCTGCGAAAAGCATCTGAAGTGGTTCCGGCAGCTCCGGAACATTTCCGGTTTTCATCCCGGAAAATTCCAGAAAGTTTCCAGAACGATTCTGGCACCCTTCAAGAATTATCAGGCATGTGCCAAAACCAATTTGACTTTTTGGTATCCCCTGAAACAACTTTTCAGTTTCACCGAAACTGTTCCGGTGACCTGTCTGCGGAACTTTTCCGCTGTCCGAAACTTTTCCGGTGTCCGAAACTTTTCGATGATTTTCTCTCAGACTCCCTGTCTAGTATTCAACAGATAGATGAACCTTAAGCGTGTGACCCTATAGGTTCGGTGAAGCATAGACATGACCCGGAACCCCTTCCGATCAATGATCAACATCGGAGCCGTGGACACCCATATTGACCCCTATACCCACACGAATGAATATTCGAGTGAACCTCTAGTTGCCGTGAGCTATTCCTGTTGCTTCGCGATATGTTAACAATTACCGGAGGTGAGACATGTAGGCATCCTCGTGGATCAACAACTTGTCCACTATGCCAGTTACCTCGTTGCCGGTATTGTTCTCTTTTCTCGTTCCCGTGTTCCGGCATTCCCCTGATCAAATCACAAAGTGTCTGGCCAGACGATGATGGATACCGTAACACCGAGAGGGCCCAGAGATATCTCTCCATCGTCGGAGGAGCAAATCCCAATCTTGAGCTATCAAGTTACTTGACATACTTTTCCATGAACCCGTAAGCCGCCGTAATAGCCACCCATTTACGGATGACGTTTAACAAACCCCAAAGTTCGTGAAGCAAGCATGAAGAAACTCGATACTCTCATGGTCTAAGGAATTATGCAAACGTTAACCATCTCTTTGTTATTAACCATTAACTTGTGACAAATGTATCTCATAGCATAACATCAATTCGGATCGATTCAACACGAGTGTTCTACCAACATCGCATCCTCAAAATTGCTGGCATAGCCATGCCCATGATCAGGAAAACAGGACCATCATGCAACACTTGAGCCAGTCTTAGAGGCAAGACTAGGAATACAATTCACCGTTTATTATACCACACGTGCACATGAGTTTCCCTCCAAGCCTCGTTTAATTTGTAGACTCGAGAATCATTGCAGTTATAGCATGGAACATAAACATCCATTACAAACTTTGGAGATACAAAATAACTGTTATTACTGCCTCTAGGAAAATTCAATGAGTCTTTTATTTCGCTAAGAAAATTCACATCATTTCCAATCAACAATATGTCATCCACATACAAGATTAGAAATGCTTTTGCGCTCCCACTAAACTTCTTGTAAACACAAGATTCTTCATCGTTCCTGATGAAGCCAAACTCTTTGACCACTTCATCAAAACGAATGTTCCAGCTCCTTGATGCTTGCTTCAGACCATAAATGGCTTTCTGAAGCTTACATACCTTTCCAGCATTCTTAGGATCGACAAAACCTTCTGGCTGTATCATGTATACATCCTGTTCAAGGTTTCCATTTAGGAAAGCCGTTTTGACATCCATCTGCCGTATTTCATAATCGAAATAAGCAGCAATTTCTAGTAATATCCGAACAGACCTAAGCATAGCTACGGGCGAGAAAGTCTTGTCGTAGTCCACTCCTGGAACTTGCGTGAACCCTTTCGCGACAAGTCTAGCTTTGTGGATAGTAATGTTACCATCCGCGTCCGTCTTTCTTTTGAAAATCCATTTGCAACCAATGGGTTTTACGCCATCTGGAAGTTCTTCCAAGTTCCAAACTTGGTTTTCGTACATGGATTCCATTTCGGATCTCATGGCCTTGTGCCATTCCCTTGAGCTAGGCCCCGCCATCGCTTCCTTGTAGTGCGCAGGTTCATCGTCTTCAAGAATGAAGATTTCGTTATGAAACCACTCAGGTGGCTGGATAGCCCTACCTGATCTACGCGGTTCAGTAACAACATTGTCTGAAGTTTCCGCATCACATGCGACAACTTCCGGCTCGGTTGTAGGGCTAATTTGTGGAATTACTTCCAGTTCCTTAGCCATATCAACGGTTGCCAAAGATTCACTAATCTCATTAAGTTGTACTGTCCTCCCACTCAATTCTTTAGCGAGAAATTCTTTCTTGAGAAAGTGTGCAACCTTTGCGACAAACATTTTGCCTTCGGACTGGTGGTAGAAGGAATACCCAATGGTGTTATTTGGATAACCTACAAAGTAACATTTGTCTGATCTAGGTTCTAGTTTGGTTGGCTGTAAACATTTTACGTATGCCTCACAACCCCAAACCTTGAGATGCGACACACTAGGTATCTTCCCACACCACATCTCATGTGGTGTCGTCTCAACAGACTTAGACGGCGCTCTGTTTAATGTATAAGCGGCAGTGAGTAGTGTGTGACCCCAAAAAGATATCGGTAGATCTGTAAGAGACATCATCGACCTTACCATGTCTAACAGGGTTCGGTTACGTCGTTCCGACACTCTGTTTCGCTGTGGAGTTCCGGGAGGCGTAAGCTGTGAAACGATTCCATGGTCACTCAGATGTTGGCCAAACTCATGACTAAGATATTCGCCTCCGCGATCAGACCGCAGAAACTTAATCTTTTTGTCACGATGATTTTCTACCTCATTCTGAAAATCTTTGAACTTTTCAAAGGTTTCCAACTTATGCTTAGCCATACTGACTTAAATCATCAGTAAAAGTCACGAAGTAAAAATACCCACCCCGTGCGGCCGTGTTCATTGGACCACATACATCACTATGTATTATTTCCAATAATTCACCCGCCCGTTCAGGATGACCCGTGAACGGTGTCTTGGTCATTTTTCCCATCAAGCAAGCTTCACATGTGTCAAATGATTCAAAATCAAGGGACGTTAAAACTCCATCTTTATGGAGTCTTTGCATGCGTTTCTTTCCGATGTGGCCAAGCCGACAGTGCCACAAGTAAGTGGTGGTGGTATCAGCCTTCTTAAGGCGTTTAGCATTCACGTTAAAGACATCATTTCCACAATCAAGATTCAGTATGAAAAGGCCCCCAACAATGGGTGCAAATCCATAAAACATATCCTTACAATAAAGTGAACAACCATTGTTCTCGGACTTGTAGGAGTACCCATCGTGTACTAAACATGATCCAGAGATAATGTTTCTACACAATAACGGAACAAAATAACAGTTACTAAGTTCCAAAATAAATCCTGAAGGGAGACGTAGAGGCATAATGCCGACGGCTTGAGCGGCGATCCCAGCGCCGTTCCCGACACGCATCACGACTTCATTCTTTGCCAGCTTGCGCACCTTCTGAAGCCCCTGTATCGAGTTGCAAATGTGAGCAACCGATCTGGTATCAAATACCCAAGACTTAGAATTTTCGCTAGCAAGCAAAACGTCAATGACATTAACTTGTATAACAATTATACCTTTTCCGGTTTTTCCGGACTTCTTATCTTCCAGATACTTCTTGCAGTTTCTCTTCCAGTGTCCTGTGCCCTTGCAGTAGAAGCACTCAGTTTCATTCTTGGCTCCGCCCTTAGATTTGCGTTGGAAACCAGTCTTACTGGCGCCCTTGCCCTTCTTTGGCTTGCCTTTCTTTTTGAAACTGGCAGTTTTATTCACAAGCAACACTTGCTTGCGATTTTTCTGCAGTCCTCCTTCAGCAGTTTTTAGCATGGCAAGCACCTCATTTGTTGTTTTGTCCATCCCATTCATGTTGTAGTTCATGATAAAACCGCCATAAGACGGGGGGAGTGAACCTAGCAACAAGTCCATAACATGCTCTTCTGGAAGTGGGAATTCCAGGATTTTAAGCCTTTCAGCGTAGCCAATCATATTGACTACGTGCTCGCCAACTGAACTGCCCTCAGCCATCTTGGTCTCCGCCATCATTTTCATGATGTCAAAACGTTCAGACCGTGCATTAAACTTGTAAAGAGCATCCAGATCCTTGATCATATCAAAGGAGTTATGGAATTCAAAACGTTTTTGAAGCTCTGAACTCATGCAAGACAGCATGAGGCACTGCACTAAGTTGTAATCATCATCCTTAGTGGCCCAGACATTTTGTATGTCTGCCGCGGCTGTTGCCGCCGGTTTAGGAGGAAGTGGTCCGTCAAGCACATACACTTTCTTAGCACCCCGGAGGACAATCCTCAGGGTATGGACCCAGTCCGCATAGTTGTTTCCATTCGCAGCTAACTTCTCTTTCTCTAACATAGGGCCTAAGTTGAACGCGGTGTTGCGAGCCATTTGATCTACAACGGAAAACACAAGTTCATTTAGACTTTGTTCATAATGATTTTTGGCACTAGTGAATAAATAATTTTTATTCTAAGGTGCACTCCCACTCAAATCAATATCTCTCATAATTGATTGTGAGTGATGCAAGACCCAACTTTCAATTCAGCGTCAAGGATGTAACCATCTCAAGTGACGAGAATTTCAATTGGTAGGCCAACTTGCCAATCACATCTCTATGTGACTCTTGTTCATCTTTCGATGCATGTGTTCCGAGCTCATGACTTTCATGCCTGAACGTCAAGACAACCAAGTGATCTCGCTGCGAGGTCTCAACTCACCCGCCTCACACTTCTCTAATCGTTCGTACCCATGTAACCATGTGATACCCCGAAGAGATAGGTGCCGTGACGGTGCTACACTTGGGAGAACACTAACTACTTGATATTCTAAGTGAGAGATCACCCTAATAAAAAGCGACTACCGCGCAATTAAGAAGGGTGCATCAAGAGGGATAAACATCTCAGGCAATTCATAATAGCATGATATGGTGTAGCCCCTTCTGACGGAGAAGTCAAGTATTTCTTCGTCTTTGGCATTCGCTTCGGTGTTCACCTTTGCGAAGATTGCCACCACCTTGTCGATGCACCAGATAATATTGCTATCTCTATAGCTAATAAAATAAGTGCATTACATAAGGTTGACACGCAGGTCATTAAAGTGCAATCATATGGCTCTAGCCATCATGCCAAATCATGACACGCAGGTCATGTTAATTACATCATATAGCCATCTCATACATAATCAAAATTGAATATGAGCTTTGCTATACCACATCACATGCAAACCATCCTGCAAAACCAAGTTAGACGCCTCTAATCGGTTTATACAAAATTTTATTTTACGTGGCTTCTAAGGTTTTGACTCAAACCGCACCTACCAACGTTTATCATCAAGTATGATAATTCAAGTTGCTAGATTAACTTTCCAGGGTGTATGAAACACGAGATGATAAAATCTCGAGCCCCATACTAAACTTCGTCATACGCGTGACCCCCGTGCAGATCATATCTGCATTGCCCTTTCATCTGCGAAACATCCATATTTCTTTTGACTATGGTGGAACCCAAAGAACTGTTAGCACTTCGTTGATCTGTCAATCAGCATACTCAGGAGCAGCATGAAAGGATCGCGGATTGTCAGAACTTTGTAAGATTCCACCATTCCGTCAAGATATGGACTACGCAAATTCACGGGAAGCAACAGGAACATCGGGTAACAAATTTCATCTGCTACCCGCACAAATAATTTTCAGCAATAGATCTCCTCTACTACAAAATTATACTATGCAATACCCATACATCTCATGTATTCTAGATCATAACATGCATCTACTCATAGCCTGGCTCTTGATGCCACTGTTGGGGAACGCGACAGAAAACAAAAATTTCCGGTATAGCGAGCACGCCCAGGACCACTATGGAGACTGCATACAAGGTTTGATCCGATTCGTACCGACTCGAAGCGCAGCGGAAGAAGAGTCGGTGGAGATCGTTGGTGCAGATCCCCGCAGCTAGGATTTTACAACCTCCCAACCGCGAGGATGTACTCCCTCGTCGGACAGCCCTTCGGGAGGCGGTCGGACAGTCCCCCGGACGATGTCGCGGACAGCCCTTCGGGAGGACCCTCGAAACTCGAACGAAGACTCGGACAGCCCTACGGGAGGACACACGAACAGCCCCTCGGGCAAAAGATCGAAACTACGACCTCTCTATGGGGTTGCACACATACAGTGTCATCTATCTGGCAGGGCTTCGCCGTCCAGAACTAGTTCCTGCCGGAACCCAGACAGCCTTCCGGCTCTACGAAAGACTCTTTTCGTGGGAGGGAGAGAGAGAGCTTGCAAAGCAAAGCATGTGTATGAGAGCACAAGGATGAAGAAATGGCAGCCCACTCACCTCCTATTTATAGGAAAACCAAGGGGTAGGGTGGTTTTACAATAAAACCCAAAATGCACATGAATGAAGTCCTTCCACAAGGGCATAAAAGTGAAACCAAGGAACAAGAGGGACTCCATGAAGGAGTCCACCATGTGGCCGGCCACAACCTCATGTGGGGCCCCAAAAATGGCCCCAATCCATCCATGTCATCCCCAAGATCTTTTGGAGCAAAGCCCCAAAAGGTGGCTTTCCATAAAGTAGTCCAAAAAGCACTTTCACTATTCACGGCGACATTTTTCAGCGTCCGCTCAAACTAAAAATATTTATGTGGGCTTAGAACAATTCTAGTACCCCACTAAAATAATTTTCAATGCGATCCGGAACAATTCCAGAATAGTGATTTTCATCTGCGAAAAGCATCTGAAGTGGTTCCGGCAGCTCCGGAACATTTCCGGTTTTCATCCCGGAAAATTCCAGAAAGTTTCCAGAACGATTCTGGCACCCTTCAAGAATTATCAGGCATGTGCCAAAACCAATTTGACTTTTTGGTATCCCCTGAAACAACTTTTCAGTTTCACCGAAACTGTTCCGGTGACCTGTCTGCGGAACTTTTCCGCTGTCCGAAACTTTTCCGGTGTCCGGAACTTTTCGGTGATTTTCTCTCAGACTCCCTGTCTAGTATTCAACAGATAGATGAACCTTAAGCGTGTGACCCTATAGGTTCGGTGAAGCATAGACATGACCCGGAACCCCTTCCGATCAATGATCAACATCGGAGCCGTGGACACCCATATTGACCCCTATACCCACACGAATGAATATTCGAGTGAACCTCTAGTTGCCGTGAGCTATTCCTATTGCTTCGCGATATGTTAACAATTACCCGAGGTGAGACATGTAGGCATCCTCGTGGATCAACAACTTGTCCACTATGCCAGTTACCTCGTTGCCGGTATTGTTCTCTTTTCTCGTTCCCGTGTTCCGGCATCCCCCTGATCAAATCACAAAGTGTCTGGCCAGACGATGATGGATACCGTAACACCGAGAGGGCCCAGAGATATCTCTCCATCGTCGGAGGAGCAAATCTCAATCTTGAGCTATCAAGTTACTTGACATACTTTTCCATGAACCCGTAAGCCACCGTAATAGCCACCCATTTACGGATGACGTTTAACAAACCCCAAAGTTCATGAAGCAAGCATGAAGAAACTCGATACTCTCATGGTCTAAGGAATTATGCAAACGTTAACCATCTCTGTATTATTAACCATTAACTTGTGACAAATGTATCTCATAGCATAACATCAATTCGGATCGATTCAACACGAGTGTTCTACCAACATCGCATCCTCAAAATTGCTGGCATAGCCATGCCCATGATCAGGAAAACAGGACCATCATGCAACACTTGAGCCAGTCTTAAAGGCAAGACTAGGAATACAATTCACCGTTTATTATACCACACGTGCACATGAGTTTTCCTCCAAGCCTCGTTTAATTTGTAGACTCGAGAATCATTGCAGTTATAGCATGGAACATAAACATTCATTACAAACTTTGGAGATACAAAATAACTGTTATTACTGCCTCTAGGGCATATCTCCTACAGATTATGTCCTCCATCTCGGCCTCGGCGTTGGCATACTGTGGCGCGGGCGCCAAAGGAAGAGGGCCTCGCCGGACGGTCGCGGACGAGCTGGAGTACGTCGGCGAGGGCACGTAGCCGTACTGGGCATTAGGGTGGCCGGCGGAGAAGGCGGAGGGCGTGTGTGGAAAGGTAACGTTGGGGTTGAACCCGCCAAGGGCGTCGCCGTCGACGTACTCCGGCGAGGGCGCGTACCGCCACCCCGGCGAAGGGATGGTGATGGTCGGCGAAGTAAAGTGCGGGTCGTCCGGGGCGATTTGATAGCTGGCGTCGTGGGGGAATGGCCCCGCGGGCTGTCTCCCCGGGAAGATTGGGCGGCGACACGACACCTCCTGCTCAACCGCCGCCGCCGCCGCCGCCGCCGCGTCCCGGGCTTTTTTCATGAGGAGCATGTTGCGGCGATCGGCGGTCACCGCTTCCCTTCGCTCGACGTCGGCCTTCCACTCGGCGTTCGTCATCCCCGCCGCTCTCGCTATCGGCGCACGGGTTTGCGGGGCTTGGCGACGGCAGAGCCGGTGGCTTGGCGAGGGGCGGCGTACTTCTTCGGCGGCATGGCGGCGAAGGAAGGGAAAATGGAGGGAAAATGGAAGAAACGGCGGGCGAACCGGCGGGAGAAGGAGGGAAAGGAGGGGGAAGCGGCGGGAAGTAGCAGCCGGTGTCGCCGACACCTCGGGCCCACTCGCCTTTTTGCTTCAGCCGGCGCGCCCAGAAGACCCCCAGCGCCCTGTGTTTGGCCTGCATTCGTCGGCCCAAAAAAAGGCCTCAACCGGCAAAAAACGGGGTCTTGAGGCCGCGGCTGGGTTTTTTTTCCACCCGCCAGCGATAAAAAGAGGCCCTGAGGTCCTTTAAGACCACGGCTGGAGATGCTCACTCCATTGGTTGTCGACCGGCGATACGGCGCCCTGTGTTTGGGAGATAGTGGTCACCCTCCGAAAGCAGGTGTGGTGAGTTGTGGTCTCTCCCCCGACCGTGGCTAGTTTGACTTAGCGGCATGGCATGTGCTCATTCTGCAGCGGCGTGTTCGGTCCTTCACTCTGTCCGGTGCTTCCTCGACGGCTTCTTCAAATGCCAATCCGGTCTGCGAGGAGCCTTTGGCTTGCTCAAGATGCTTTATTTGTTAACGGGTGTGATTGTTCCCTCTGCCATGTGTAGTAGTAGCGCTTGATTGCTCCTGCTTGTAATTTTTCTGCTTGCTCTGAAGATTGTACCTTTTCTTTCACAACACGATTGTATCCTTCCCAACCGGTTGATGGCTTCATTAATTTGAAGTCGGACTGATGACATTTTCTCTAAAAGAAACTTACTCGTTCGTCTATATTGTTGCTGTTGTTTGGGCTGGATTTGTCCGACATGCCTATGTCTCACTTGATGCGAGACAAACAACATCATCGCTTTAGACGATCCCATACATGGCGAGCCTAGCGTAGGAGCAGCGCTCCCATGCCCGCTCGCGCAAGGGAGCACCATGTCACACAAATTATTATTTTTCTTTTTAATTATATGTAAAATATAAACATAATTAAAACTTTCATTAGAACATGCATTTGGAAAATGTCAACACGGTATAAAAAACATCACTCCCATTGATTCGAAATAACCGATGCAATCTCTATGCAATGTAAAATGGACATCGTAGAGAGGTCGCGTGAATTATTCGGATCATTCGGATTGGACAGAGTAACACAATTACAATAAATGTTGATACCATTGAAAGAAATGTTCCTGCATTTTTAAATAATAAAAAAAAAGTTGGTGTACAATAAAAATAATGGTTCATGACAATTAAATTCTTTACGTGACACTTTAAAGAAAGATTCTTGTGTTTCAAATAATTGTTTGTGATATTTTAAAAATATATTTATAAAACATTGTTCGTGTGGTTTAAAAAAATCTTCTTACCATAAAAAAGTTCTTCAAAGTGTATTTGAAAAAATATTAATCATGTATTCGAAAAAGTGTTCAACACATGTATAAAAAGAAAAATATTCATCGTGTAACTTTAGAATGTTCACTATGTATAAAAAATATTTCACATGCACAGTGAAATTGTATATTGCGCACTGAAATAAATTATGTATGTGTTGAAAAAGGATAAGCAATAAAATCTGACAAAATTAAAATGAATGGAAAAAATAAAGAATAAAATACCAATAATTACGAAGAAAGAAAGAAAAAACGGATGTTAAAACAATGAAAAAGGGAAGAAAAGAGAAACCAATGGAACCGGAAAGGAAAGGAAGAAAAACATGTGAAGAAAAAAAGAAAAAGAAAACGAGAAAAAACGAGTGAGGAAACAAAATACAAAACAAAAACAAATAACCTGGCGAAGGAAACCGAGCAAAAACCAGCGGCCGAAACCCCGCAAACTGGACCGAACCAGCGAACGAACAAATAACAAGCAAAAATTGACCGGCCCAGTGACACAACACAAGGAAAAAGCTTTACGCGAGATGGAAGGTGCAATCGGCATTTCCTATTTGGCGCTACAGGCGTTATTTAACGTGCATTTTTGTTAACTGACGCCTGTGGCGTTCGTAAATGGGTCAGAACATCTGGGCAACGGTGGATTTTTTTTCTTAAAAGAAATCAATGAACTTTTTTAATATTTATGGAATTTCTCAAAATTTGACGAACATATGTTGGAAAATGGATGAACTTTTTTAGATTTATGAACTTTTTTTCAGTTCGATGAACTTTTTTCAAAAATACATGATTTTTTTAATTTCTATGAACTTTCTGAAAAACATAATGAATTTTATAGATTGTATGAACTTTTTTCAATTTTAGTGAACTTTTTTTCAAATTAATGAACTTTTTTCAAAACTGATGAACCTTTTTTAAAGATGTGAACTTTTTTTAATGGATAAACCTTTTGTATTGAAATGTGTAAACCTTTTTTATTTCATATTTTTATTTTCGAAAAAAAAGAACTGGGCAGGACGCTAGTGGGTCGGCCCATGCTAGCAGCGCTGCAGGCGCTGGGTCATTAACGGGCGCCTGCAACACTGCATAGGAGCTCCCGGTGCACCGGGGTGCTCCTGTACGGCGCCGCAGACGCCCGTTCCCGCTCCGGGTGCCTGCAGCGCCACATTCAGGGCCAGCCCAATGAGAAGGAGGTCGCTCGATCCCACACCAATCGCTGAATTTCTATTTTTTTGTCGCGGTTGATAGGACCAATTGGTCATCACTTGCCTTTTGAATTATTATTTCCCACTCATGAAAATAAAAAATGTTCATGCATCTAAAACAATATCTCGAATTTGAAACTTAGTTCACAAAAATATGAAAAGTTCATCAAATTTTTAGAAAAAAAGATCACCAATTCAAAAAAAATTCGTTAATTTTGGAAAAACTTCACCAAAACAGAAACAAGTTTATCGAATTTTAAAAAACATTCATAACGTTTGAAAAAAATTCATTGACTTTTATAAAAAATCATCAATTTGAAAAAACGTCCATTGAATTTGAAAAAAAGTTCAACAAATTTGAAAACAAATATCGAGTTTTTCTCAAAAGTACACTAAATTTGAAAAAATCGAGAAAAAATCATGTTGTTTTGGAAAAGTTTGTTGAACTGAAAAAAGTTAAAAATTATTTAAAAAGTTCATCAATTTTGAAAAAAATAATACATCGAAAAACAAAGCTCATCAAATTTCAAAAAAGTTCATAGAAATTTCAAAGAAAAACATTGATATTTAAAAAAGTTCTTAGAATTTTTATAAAAAGTTCGTAAAATGTTAAAAAAGGTTCATTGATTTGGAAAAAAGTTTGTTGATTTGAAAAAAGTTCATAAAGAAAGGCTGCGATCTTTCGAAGAATAAAAAATTATATAAATATTAAAATGGAAATGAAAAGGTAATAAAAAAGATTAAAGAAAAGAAGAAAAAAATGAGAAAGAGAAAAACCGAAGTAAAACCAGTCCTGAAAAAACCTAAATGAAAAAAACCAATCCAGGAATATTCCAGATGCTTCACAAAACCGAAAAAACCTTTCCTCCTGCTGGAACTTACATGGGCCCGCCCATGACCGAATGCTGCAGGTGCCAGTTAAGAAAAATGCACTTTAACCGGCGCCTGCAGCGTTAAATAGGATTTACCATGCACTCGGGGAGGGGAGCAAGTAATTAGCGAGCATTTCCCGGAAATCCTCCCAGTGATCACTCCCACGCACTGCCATTTGACACGTTTTCAGCGTCCGCCATGTGCCTCGTTCTAATCAATCCCTTTGGATTTTTATTTTTATTTTTCAAAAATTCAAAAACATGTTTTTTTTTCGAGAGAGACACGGTTTGCTTTCGCGAGAGGCACGACCTCTCGAAAAGGGGAAAATCGTGGTTTCTGTTTTTTTGCGAGAGGCACGATTTTGCTTTCGCGAGAGGCACATCCGTGTTTCTCGGAAAGAAAAAAAATGTGTTTTTCTCTTTTTTTCGCGATAGGCACGGTTTTATTTTCGTGAGAGGCACGGTCGTGCCTCTTCGAAAGAAAAAAACGCGTTTTCTGTTGTATTTTTTGTGAGAGGCATGTGCCTTCACGAGAGACATGTCCGTGCCTCTCGGAAAGAAAAAAACGTGTTTTTTCTGAAGCACGTTTTTTTGGAAAAAAATTCGTCAAAACCTATTAACATGAGATCTAGTTCTGAAGATATGGATATGAAGAATCCAACGGTGAAAAGGGTTCGAGATATCGACGCACGGTTTAAGAGAGAAGACGTTTTGAAAATACGGATCTACGGGAAAAAGGGAAAACTAACAGGTTATGACAATTGACACACATGCAGTGCGCCACTTGTCGCAACCTAGGAAGATGATAGCGATCTTTGAAAGGTGTACTCTCTAACTAATGATCTCGCTCGGGAAGCCCCTAATCTAGCGCTCACGCGAGTCTTAAGCGGGTCATGACTTGTTAAGCGATTCATGTGCTCGCTCGCTCGTCGGTCTTCGCGTTTGCACAACTTTTTTCCTAGCGAGGCTTACATGGATGTTCATGGTTGACTGGGAAGTTGACCGTGCTGGTTGACCCATTGACTTTTGATGGAAAAGTTCAAAAGACTGATGCGGAAAATCAGAAAATTTCATCGGATTTGACAAAAGTTGATAGATTTGAAAGAGTATATTCAATTTTAATGAAAAGTTCACAGTTTAGGGAAAAAAGTTCATTAATGTAAAACAAAGTTCATCTAATTTTGAAAAAAAAGATCACTGATTTGAAAAAAAGTTCATCAGTTAAAAAAAACTCATCAAATTAGAAAAACGTTCATCAAATTTAAGAAAAAGTTCACCGAATTGAAAATATGTTCATTGACTTTCAATAAAGTTCACTGAATTTGAAATAAAGTTCATAAATTTAGAAAAAAAATCACAAATTTTAAAAAAAGTTCATCGAATTTCAAGAAAACATCGATCCAAAATAAATGTTCACATATTTCCAAAAACATTCAACGAACATGGATGAAAAAGAAAAAAAGAAAAACGAATAACGGAAAAAAGGAAAAGGCAGAAGAAAGAACAAAAGAGGTAGAAAGTTCATTGACTCTTACTAGCGCTCTTTTCTTTTTGCCGGATTCAGCATAGAAAAACATCCTAGATGGGCCAACCCATCGCGGGAGCGCTGTAGTTGCCGGTTTGCAAAATAGAACTAAAATAGGTGCCTGTGGCGCTAAGTAGGGTTTGTCGTGCACTCGTTATAAGTGAGTTATAGTTTTTTTCAGGATTTCTCATCTATGAGGCTTTTATTTTTGGTGGGAGCAACAAATTAAGGAGTACTTCTTGGGAAGCCCTCGCAAGGGTCATTTTTGATGGACTGGAAGCGTCTCACTTGATGCGCTCTTAGTCGCCGTCATGTGTCACATGTTGAAGACTTTATCCAGGTTTTATTTTTTTACGCGTTTTTGACTTTTACATGATAATTTTGGAAATAAATCGGCTTTTGGTCTCCCCGTTTTCTAGGTTTGGGACAAAAAAGCATGCTCTTTTTTCTTTCTGTGAACATATTTGCTTCCGCAAGGGCACACTCGTGCCACTCGGAACAAAACATTTTTTTTCTTTCATGAGAAACACAAATTTACTTTTCGTAGAGGCATGGGTTTTCTTGCGCGAGAGACACAACTCTTGGAAAAGAAAAAAAAAGTCTTTTCTTCCTCTAAAGACATAAATTTACTTCTCATGAAGGCACAACCATGCCTCTCGAAAAAATTCATTTTTCACGGGAGGCTCAGATTTGCTTTCGCGAGAGACACATCATGCCTCCGTGAGAGACGTAGATTTATTTCTCATGCAGACACGAATTTGCTTTCGCGAGATGCACAATCGTGCCTGTGAAAAAAAACATGTTTTTCCTCAGCGAGAGGCATAAACTTACTTCTCGTCATGCCTTTATTTTTCGTGAGAGACATAGCCATGCCTCTTGAAAAAGAAAAAGAAACGTGTTTTTTTTCTTTTGCGGAAGGCACATATTTACTTTTCGTGGAGGCATAAATTTGCTTTTACAAAGAAAACAAAAATAACATAGTTTTTTTCTTTCGCGAGAGACACATATTTCCTACTTGTGGATGCACATATTTGCTTCCTTTGGTTTTTTCGTCCAGCTTTTTTTTGAAGAAAAAGTTCGTTGAAACCTATCAACATGTGATCAAGTTTTGAAGATCTCGACCCGAGGAATCCAATAGTTAAAACGGTTCGAGATTTGGACGCAGAGTTTAAGAGATAAAACATTTTGAATATTCCAATCTACAAAAAAATGGAAAACACGACAAGTGGCGCACACTCACAATCTTGAAGGAGGGAATGTATTTTGCAATGCCCCTCAATTAGCGATCTCCATATTTTCCTTTGTTTTTGTTCGCTTGTCTCCTTAGAGCATCTCCAATATACGTTGTATATGTGAAGATGTAAAAATTGATATTATATAATTTACATCATAAAAAGTACTTTTTACATCTTTAAAAAGGAACCAACTCCAATAGACGATGTATATTTAAAGATGTACATCTTCTACTCAAACAGATCATGTAAGCCGCTAACGACAGTGAGGTGGGAGTGATGTAGCCGATGTACGGTAGCTGTTCAGCCGCCCTCGAGCCACACAACAGCCACATAATTTGAAATAAAAAAAACATCTTAAGTAAAACATAAATTTTATCTGTCCATGATATCAAATCCACAATGTCAAAGGCAACACAACTACAACAAAGTTATTGCACAATACAACAAACAAATAATAAAAGTAGGTTTTCTTGCACAATACAACAAAGAAAGACTGAAACTAGGAGGTTCTTTCGCCATGCCATTTCTAGTACTCCTCCATCAAATTTTTCTGAAGTTCATCGTGTGTAGTAGCGTCTCTAATTTCATGGTACACCTGTTGGGAAACGTAATAAAAAATAGAAAATTCCGTCCTACGATTAACCAGGAACACTATGAAGATACGACAACGGTTGAGATCACGATCATTACCGTCACCGAGTAGCAACAGAAGAAGAGCGTGACGATGAAGGTCGAGCTTGGGTTCCCTCAAACCATGGATGAATGATCCCTCGAACCGAATACCAAAAGCACGACCTCTCTACTTGGTTGCAAGTGTACGGTCTTAACAATTCGGCAGTGCTTCGCCGTCCAGAGTTAATCATCACCGGATAATTAAACGGAGAAGATTAGAACCACACTGGACTTCTAATTATGAGGATTAAAGAAATCAGACCTAGCTCTAATTAGTCAACTAGGACCAATTATAACTAGAATTGAAAGAACTAGAGGAGGCTCCGAAACATGTATGTTCAAAAGGGCCAAAACCTCAAGTATATATAGGTTGGAAGGGGGAGGGGCAGCCACCAAGGAGGGAAAACCTCCTTGGGGCGGAGGCCTAGGGGAGGAGGAGTCCAACTCCTCCCCCACTCCAATTCGCCCCTTTCCTTATGCCCTTGTGGGCCAAGTTGCCTTCCACCTCTTGGCCATTTTAGGCCCGTTGTTATTTTAATAAATATAAAATTGTTCTAAATAATTTTGAACATATATATATATATATATATATATATATTGTTTCGCGTAACAGAATATTATTCTATTCCCGCCTTGAACTGACGTAGTTTTAAGATTAGACTGACGTGGTTTTCTACTTGAACTGATCTTCCTGCGTCTACGATGGACGGAAACACGGGATGCAACGGGGAGCTTCCGAGGGTTCTCCGGCCCGGTGCTGCGGGCCGTTCGTTGCCAGAGGAGACATGTACGGGGCTCCGCACGTGCGCGCGCTTACCTGGTCGTGTTTTGCTATCTCAAGTCACCGGAGGTGACGACTTGGGCATTTGGTGGCGGACATGTTTGGGTGTTGGTGTTTACTGTGGTGTTCATAGCCGTCAATTTTACGTCCGGTTTGTTGTTTTATGTGTTGTTTTGGATGTGAGAATTATCGGTGTGTTAGAGTTTTTGGAGATTTTTTTCACTGTAATTTCCGATTTCAAGTTTTGGTGTTCTTGGTCGTTTGCCACGTCCGCCATGCAAATGTGTTCTTGTTTTTGTGATGTTTACTTTTGAATTGGCGTTGCAGGGAGAGAGATGAGGATTGTATGAAAAGATTTATGTTGTCAATTTTGCTTCTTGAGTTGTTTCTACCCCGGATTCTCATGTGATTTGGTCATTGGCGAAGGTGGTGTATGGTGGCTGACTATAGCCTGTGATTTCTTCTAATCTGGTCAAACCGTGTAATTAAGTTATGTGTTTCTCATTGTTGTTTGAATTGCTGCCGTATGTGTAGTTGGACTGCTTCGTGTCAAAGTTGTATTAGTGTGCGTTGACATCGGACTAAGTATTTTCTACTGGCTGCCTACCCAACTAAGATTTTGTTATGAGGGAGTAGATGGTTGAATGACTAAATGAATTCAACTATCTATTTCTGAATGTGTTGTTTTATCTGCATATGTTTGTTATGTGCACTTTTGAACTGCTGTTTATTTGAAGTTGAACTGATTTGCGGTCAGATGTTGCATGACTTGTATAATAACTATTTTCTACCAGCTGGCTGCCCACCTGCCTATTTATTATTTTTATAATCTGCGAGTCTCCCTAGCTATAAATTCTATCCATCTATGTGTGGTGTGTGGCTCAGTCTCCCCCTCCTTTTTCTTCCTTCTTTCAGAATCAGATCTAGGTTCCTCCCTCTTCTCTCTGTTCTTTTCTTCCCTATTCCTGTGTTTTCCATGGAGGATTGTTCATGTGGATGTCTGGCAAAGATGACGTGCATAGCTGACGACTGTGTGTACGAATCTGGTTTGGAGCTCACCGAGACTCAGCACCGTGGGCAACTTTCGTGTCTGCTGTAGTACAACCATGGGTTTCGTGCACCCTATGTTTGTCGCCTGACGGTTGGGGACTTGAAGGAATCATGGGTATGTGTTTCTATATGTTTTGTTTTCTTCTTTTTGTAGGTCTCATTTTGAATCCCATGGACTGAATCTGTAGTTTAGTTTTATCAATAGTTTGTCTATAATTTTTATTTGGTTTTGTCAGAGTTTAACAGTAGGGGTTTGTGTGTGTATTTGTTCATTACTTAACAATATTTATCCATTTTTGTATAATCCTTGTTCTGTTTTGTCAGATGTTTTTACTGTAGGTGTATTGATATGTATATTTCTTCAGTTTAGTCAGGTCATATTACTAGTTAGTTTGGTGTTTTTTTTTGGTTCAGATATTTTCTTTTCACTTTGTTATGCAACCGTTCCTAAATTTGTGTAAAAATTCAGTTATGTCAGGTGTTCACTTTATTTTCTACTCCCATGCCCATTTGCAGCAAATGTCACCCATAATCAGGATTGTTGCTCCTAGTTCCGAGATACTGAAGATGGAGTCTTCAGACAAAAACGGGTATCAGTTGATGGAAGTTGCCTACCACATCGACTTTGATGGTTGCATCAACCTAACTACTGGGTGGAAGGAGTTTGTGGCAGAGTCTGGATTTGAGGATGGTGATGTGGTTATGGTTATCTTCTTCAGGGAAGACGACTCTCTGACGTTCAGAATTTAAGTGTTGTAGGTTTAAATGTGGCAAATGACGCTGGTTGTGAGATTTGTGTGCGTTTGATTATGTTATAGTATTTTTTTGTTTAAAACAATGCATGTGAGATGGTTGAATTCTATGGTATTACCAGATGGTTTGGAACAATTTGTTTCTATTTTATTGTATGTGCTATTTTTTAATTTATGTAATGCTTTCCTATTTTTTGCTCAAGCATAACTGTTTTTTATATATTCTTTATATTTGAACTGGAACAATTATAGTTAAACTGATGGGCATCCTTTGTTTTGACTGGGATAGTTTCATGTATATAGCTCGCACACGGAAAATATACATTGATGATGGTTGTAGGACCCCTTTTGGGTTTTGAGTTTGCTCAACTTACATGCTACTAATGATAGCGCTGAATTATTTTAGGATGTCAATGAGCAATCGCATTCGTTTGTTGTAGATCATTTTTCTTACTTTTTTATATTAATTTTAGAGCACAATTTTTATTTTTTTAGTTGAATAGTGATAGTTACAGTATTTTTTAAAATAAAAATAATTTAATCTTTGCTGCACAGTACTAATTTTACTTGAAATTTTAGTAGTTGAACTTTTTATAAATTTGTTTCTAAATTTTTTATTACAATCTTCAATGTTTAATTTTCCAAAAAAGTATTTTTTTATTTTTTTAGTTCTTACAATTAACATGTGTTTGAACTTTTTTACAATATTTTTTTGAACTAATTTCTTATGAGATTTTTTTTAAAATTATTTGCATTTGTTTCTTTTATTTGGTCATGCGTGATCGGTTGGAATTTTGTAATGGGGCGAACTACTGTATTGGGCTATCCACCGGAGTCATTGTTTTCGGTCCAAATAGCTCGTCCGCGCGGCTGTGCAGTGCAGCGTGCGCGTGCGCTATACGTTTAGTCCCACCTCGCTAGTCGAGTGGGCTCTTGACCTGTTTATAAGCGCCGCCGAGGCTCAGTGGTTGAACTCCTCTGAATACTTACCTGAGCGCTTATACACGGCGCTCACCCTCTGTCATGACCTGTGGGTCCTGGAGGGTTGGCCCCCGCAGTCTGGTTTACAAAGGATTCGCCGGTTGTTTCATGGTTGGCTTGACCTACATTGGGCCAACCTGTCCCTAGGGCGGACAATATTTTTGATTCTTAGAATTTTTTCCTTCTAGTTTTTATGATTTTTTTCCTAATGTAAGCATTTTTTAGTATTGAATGTTGTCCTCTACTTGAACTGACATCTTTTTTTATAGTGTGTTTCCCTCGCTTTCTCTTAGTTCTCATTCTTTTTCGACATTTCTTTTGGATTTTTTAATGAATATCTAGGTAAGATATATAGGGACCGCACCAAGTGGCATAGTTGTACTGGCACATTTTTTTGTATGGACTGAATAATATCTATCTTTTTAGGGTGTGTGGGTGTGTGGCGTGGGGCGGGGAGGGACAGAATAACTACACTGTGCCTGTCAAACGGGCGCACTGTCGCGTTAGCACGAGCCCGTGCCGCGGCGTCGCATGCGGACGCGAGTTCGTAACATGACTTGCCCTCATTATCTTATCTTTTTAGAGGAAAAAACAGCACCGCACCGAGGGGCATAGTTGTACTAACAAATCTTCCTTGTATGGACTTGCCCCCCATTATCAATCTTAGGGTGTGTGGGTGTGTGAGTGAGTGTGTGTGTGTGTGTGTGTGTGTGGGAAGGGAAATAGAATAACCACACTGCGCCTGTCAAACGAGCGCACTGCCGCGTTAGGGCGAGGCCGAGCCGGGGGGGGGGGAGGAGGGTCGGGACCCCCCTCCCCCATCCCGGCGAGGCCGAGCCAGGAACGAGCTGTAGCAGGCGACGATGCGGCGTGCCGCGACGTCGCATGCGGAGGTGAGTCCGTAACATGGCTTGTCCCCATTATCTTATCTTTTTAGGGGAAAAACCAGCACCACACCGAGGGGCCTAGTTGTACTGACACATCTTTGTTGTATGGACTTGCCCCCCATTATCTTATATTTTTTAGGGGAAAAACCAGCACCACACCGAGGGGCATAGTTATATTGACACATCTTCCTTGTATGGACTTGCCCCCATTATCTTAACTTTTTTAGGGAAAAACCAGCACCGCACCGAGGGGCATAGTTGTACTAACACATCTTCCTTGTATGAACTTGCCCCCCATTATCTATCTTAGGGTGTGTGGGTGCGTGTGAGGGGGGGGGGGACAGAATAACCGCATTGCGCCTGTCAAACGAGCGCACTGCCGCGTTAGCGCGAGGCCGAGCCGGGGGGAGCGGGGTCGATCCCGGCGAGGCCGAGCCAGGAACGAGCCGTGGCAGGCGACGACACGGCGTGCCGCGGCGTCGCATGTGGAGGCGAGTCCGTAACATGAACTGCCCCTCCCATTATCTTATCTTTTTTAGGGGAAAAACCAGCACCGCATAGAGGGGCATAGTTGTACTGACACATCTTCCTCGTATGGACTTGCCCCCTATTATCTATCTTAGGGTGTGTGGGTGCGTGTGTGTGTGGGGGGGGACAGAATAACCGCACTGCGCCTGCCAAACGAGCGCACTGCCACGTTAGCGCGATGCCGAGCCGGCGGGGCAGGGGGAGGGGGGTCGATCCCGGCGAGACCGAGCCAGGAACGAGCCGTAGCAGGCGACGACGCGGCATGCCGCGGCGTCGCATGCAGAGGCGAGTCCGTAACATGACTTGACCCCCATTATCTTATCTTTTTAGGGGAAAAACCAGCACCAAACTGAGGGCCATAGTTGTACTGACACATCTTCCTTGTATGGACTTTCCCCCATTATCTATCTTAGGGTGTGTGGATGCATGTGTGTGTGAGGCGGGAACAGAATAACCGCACTAGGCCTGTCAAACGAGCGCACTGCCGCGTTAGCGCGAGGCCGAGTCGGGGGGGGGGGGGGTTGGGACCCCCTCCCCCATCCCGGCGAGGCGGAGCCAGGAACGAGCCGTAGCAGGCAACGACGCGGCGTGCCGCGGCATCGCATGTGGAGGCGAGTCCGTAACCTGACTTGCCCCCATTATCTTACCTTTTTAGGGGAAAACCATCACCGCACCGAGGGGCATAGTTGTACTAACGCATCTTCGTTGTATGGACTTTCCCCCCGTTATCTTATATTTTTAGGGGAAAAACCAGCACCACACCAAGGGACAAAGTTGTACTGACACATCTTCCTTGTATGGACTTGCCCCCATTATCTTATCTTTTCTAGGGGAAAAGCAACACTTCAGCCCCCCATTATCTATCCTAGGGTGTGTGGGTGCATGTGTGTGTGTGGGGGGGGGGAATAGAATAACCTCATTGTGCCTGTCAAACGAGCGCACTTCAGCGTTAGCGCGAGGCCAAGCCAGGGGGACCCCCCTTCCCCATCCCGGCGAGGCCGAGCCAGGAATGAGCCGTGGCAGGCGACGATGCGGCGTGCCGTGGTGCCGAATGCGGCGACGAGTCCATAACATGACTTTCCCTCATTATCTTATCTTTTTAGGGGAAAACCAGCACCACACCGAGGGCCATAGTTGTTCTCACACTTCTTCATGTATGGACTTTCCCCCATTATCTATGTTAGGGTGTGTGGGTGCGTGTGTGTGTGTGTGGAGGGGAACAGAATAACCGCACTGCGCTTGTCAAACGAGCGCACTACCGCATTAGCGCAAGGCCGAGCAGGCGGGGGGGGGGGGGGAGGGGGTCGGCACCCCCCTCCCCCAACCCAGCAAGGCCGAGCCAGGAATGAGCCGTAGCAGGCGACGGCGAGTCCGTAACATGACTTGCCCCCCATTATCTAATCTTTTTTTCAGGGGAAAAACCTGCACCGCACCGAGGGGCATAGTTGTATTGACACATCTTCCTTGTATGGACTTACCCCCCATTATCTATCTTAGGGTGTGTGGGTGCGTGTGTGTGTGGGGGGGGGGTTGACAAAATAACAGCACTGCGCCCATCAAACGAGCGCACTGCCGCGTTAGCGCGAGGCCGAGCCGGGGGGAGAGGGGTCGATCCGAGCGAGGCCGAACCAGGAACGAGCCGTAGCAGGTGACGCCGCGGCATGCCGCGGCGTCGCAAGCGAAGGCGAGTCCGTAACATGACTTGCCCCCCATTATCTTATCTTTTTTTAGGGGAAAAACCAGCACCACACCGAGGGCATAGTTGTACTAACACATCTTCCTCGTATGGACTTGCCCCCCCATTATCTATCTTAGGGTGCGTGGTGTGTGTGTATGTGTGTGTGTGTGGGGGGGGGAACAGAATAACTGCACTGCACCTGCCAAACGAGCGCACTACCACGTTAGCGCGAGCCCGAGCCGGGGGGATGGGAGGGGGGTCGATCCCGGCGAGACCGAGCGAGGAACAAGCCGTAGCAGGCGACAACGCGGCATGCTGCGGCATCGCATGCAGAGGCGAGCCCGTAACATGACTTGGCCCCCATTATCTTATCTTTTTTAGGGGAAAAACTAGCACCGCACCGAGGGGCATAGTTGTACTGACACATCTTCCTTGTATGGACTTGCCCCCATTATCTATCTTAGGGTGTGTGGGTGCGTGTGTGTGGGGGGGGGGGAACAGAAAAACCGCACTAAGCCTATCAAACGAGCGCACTGCCGCGTTAGCGCGAGGCCGAGCCGAGGGGGGGGGGGAGGGGGGTCGGGACCCCCCTCCCCCATCCCGGCGAGGCCGATCTAGGAACGAGCCGTAGCAGGCAATGACGCGGCGTACCGCGGCGTCGCATGCGGAGGCGAGTCCATAACATGACTTGTCCCATTATCTTATCTTTTATCGTGGAAAAACCAGCACCGCACCGAGGGGCATAGTTATACTGACACATCTTCCTGTATGGACTTGCCCCCATTATCTATATTAGAGTGTGTGGGTGCGTGTGTGTGGGGGGGGGGACAGAATAACCGCACTGCGCCTATCAAACGAGCACACTGCCGTGTTAGCGCGAGGCTGAGCCAGCGGGGGGGGGGGAGGGGGGTCGGGACCCCCTCCCTCATCCTGGCGAGGCCAAGCCAGGAACGAGCCGTAGCAGGTGACGACGCGGCATGCTGCGGAATCTCATGCGGAGGCGAGTCCGTAACATGATTTGCCCCCCATTATCTTATCTTTTTTAGGGAAAAAACCAGCACCGCACCGAGGGGCATAGTTGTACTGACACATCTTCTTTGTATGGACTTGCCCCCCATTATCTATCTTAGGGTGTGTTGGTGCATGTGTGTGTGTGGGGGGGGGACTGAATAACTGCACTGCGCCTGTCAAACGAGTGCACTGCCGCGTTAGCGAGACGCAGAGACGGGGGGAGAGGGGGTTGATCCCGGTGGGGCTGAGCCCGGAACGAGCCGTAGCAGGCGATGACGCGGCATGCCGCGAGATCGCATGCGGAGGCGAGTCTGTAAGATGACTTGCCCCCCATTATCTTATCTTTTTAGGAGAAAAACCAGCACCACACCGAGGGGCATAGTTGTACTGACACATCTTCCTTGTATGGACTTGCCCCCATTATCTATCTTATGGTGTGTGGGTGCGTGTGTTGGGGGGGGGATGGGGGAACAGAATAACCGCACTGTACCTGTCAAACGAGTGCACTACCGCGTTAGCGTGAGGCCGAGCCGGGCGGGAGGGGGGGGGTCGATCCCGGCAAGACCGAGCCAGGAACGAGCCGTAGCAGGCGACGACGCGGCGTGCCGCTGCATCGCATGCGGAGGCGAGTCCTTAACATGACTTGGCCCCCATTATCTTATCTTTTTTAGGGGAAAACCAGCACTGCACCGAGGGGCATAGTTGTACTGACACATCTTCCTTGTATGGACTTGCCCCCATTATGTATCTTAGGGTGTGTGGGTGTGTGTGGATTGGGGGAATCGAATGACCGCACTATGCCTGTCAAACGAGCACATTGCCGCGTTAGCGCGAGGCTGAGCCAGGGGGAAGGGAGGGTCGGGACCCCCTCTCCCCCATCCGGTGAGGCCGAGCCAGGAATGAGCCGTAGCAGGCGCCAACGCTGCGTGCCGTCGCATGCGGAGGCGAGTCTGTCACATGACATGCCCCCATTATCTTATATTTTGAGGGGAAAAACCAGCACCGCACCGAGGGGCATAGTTCTACTGACACATCTTCATGTATGGACTTGCCCCCCATTATCTATCATAGGGTGTAAGGGTGCCTGTGTGTGGAGGGTGGGGGAACAAATTAACTGCACTGCGCGTGTCAAACGAGCGCATTACCGCGTTAGCGTGAGGCCGAGCAGGCAGGGGGGGAGGGGGGAGGGGGGGTCGGGACCTCCCCTTCCCCATCCCGGCGAGGCCGAGCTAGGAACGAGCCGTAGCAGGCGACGACGTGGCGTGCCACGGCGTCGCATGTGGAGGTGAGTCCGTAACATGACTTGCCCCCTGTTATCTTATCTTTTTTTCACAGGAAAAGCCTACACTGCACCGAGGGGCATAGTTGTACTGACACATCTTTCTTATATGGACTTGCCCCCCATTATCTATCTTAGTGTGTGTGGGTGCGTGTCTATGTGTGTGTGTGGGGGGGGGGACAGAATAACCGCACTGCGCCTGTCAAACGAGCGCATTGCCGCGTTAGCGCGAGGCCGAGCCGGGGGGAGGGGGGTCGATCCCCGCGAGGCCGAGCCAGGAACGAGCCCTAGCAGGCGGCGACGCGGTGTGCCGCGGCGTCGCATGCGGAGGCGAGTCCGTAACATGACTTGCCGCCATCATCTTATCTTTTTTTCGAGGAAAAACCAGCACCGCACCGAGGCGCATAATTGTACTGACATATTTCCCTTGTATGGGCTTACCCCCCAGTTTCTTATCTTTTTTAGGTGAAAAACCAGCACCGCCCCGAGGGGCATAGTTGTACTGACACAACTTCCTTGTATGGACTTGCCCCCCATTATCTTATCTTTTTAGGGGAAAACCCAGCACCACACCGAGGGGCATAGTTGTACTGACACATCTTCCTTGTATGGACTTGCCCCCATTATCTTATCTTTTTTTGAGGGGAAAAACCAGCATCGCACCGAGGGGCATAGTTCTACTGACACATCTTCCTTGTATGGACATGCCCCCTATTATCTATCTTAGGGTGTGTGGGTGCGTGTCTGTGTGTGTGTGGGGGGGGGGGAACAGAATAACCGCACTGCGCCTGTCAAACGAGTGCATTGCCGCGTTAGCGCGAGGCCGAGCCGGGGGGGGGGGGGGTCGATCCCGGCAAGGCCGAGCCAGGAACGAGCCGTAGCAGGCGGCGACGCGATGTGCCGCGGCGTCGCATGCGGAGGCGAGTCGTAACATGACTTGCCGCCATTATCTTATCTTTTTAGGGGAAAAACCAGCACCGCACCGAGGAGCATAGTTGTACTGACACATCTCCCTTGTATGGGCTTGCCCCCCATTATCTTATCTTTTTTAGGTGAAAAACCAGCACCGCACCGAGGGGCATAGTTGTACTGACACATCTTGCTTGTATGGACTTGCCCCCCATTATCTTATCTTTTTTAGGGGAAAAACCAGCACCGCACCGAGGGGCATAGTTGTACTGACACATCTTCCTTGTATGGACTTGCCCCACATTATCTTATCATTTTAGGTGAAAAACCAGCACCACACCGAGGGGCATAGCTGTACTGACACATCTTCCTTGTATGGACTTGCCCCACGTTATCTTATCTTTTTTAGGGGAAAAACCAGCACCGCACCGAGGGGCATAATTGTATTGACACATCTTCACGTATGGACTTGCCGCCCATTATCTATCTTAGGGTGTGTGGGCGGGGGGAATAGAATAACAACACTGCACTTGTCAAACGAGCGCACTACCGCGTTAGCGTGAGGCCCAGCAGGCGGGGGGGGGGGGTGGTTGGGACCCCCCTCCCCCATCCTGGCGAGGCCGATCCAGGAACGAGCCGTAGCAGGCGACGACACATCATGCCTCGGTGTCCCATGCGGAGCCGAGTCCGTAACATGACTAGCCCCCCGTTATCTTATCTTTTTTTCAGGGGAAAAACGTGCACCGCACCGAGGGGCATAATTGTACTGACACATCTTCGTTGTATGGACTTGCCCCCCATTATCTATCTTAGGGTGTGTGGGTGCGTGTGTGTTTTGGGGGAACAGAATAACCGCACTGCGCCTGTCAAATGAGCGAACTTCCGCGTTAGCGCGAGGCTGAGCCGTGTGGGGGAGCGGGGGTGAGGACCCCCTCCCCCATCCTAGCGAGGCCGAGCCAGGAACGAGCCGTAGCAGGTGACGACACGGCGTGCCGCGGCGTCGCATGCGGAGGCGAGTCCGTAACATGACTTGCCCCGCATTATCTTATTTTTTTTCAAGGGAAAAACCAGCCCGGCACCAAGGGGCATAGTTGTACTGACACATCTTCTTTGTATAGACTTGCCCCCCATTATCTATCTTAGGGTGTGTGGGTGCGTGTGTGTGTGGGGGGGGGGGGGAACAGAATAACCGCACTACGCCTGTCAAACGAGCACATTGCCGCGTTAGCGTGAGGCCGAGCCGGGGGGAGGGGGTCGATCCTGGCGGGGCCGAGCCAGGAACGAGCCGTAGCAGGCGACGACGCGGCATGTCGCGGCGTCGCATGCGGAGGCGAGTCTGTAACATGACTTGTCCCCCCATTATCTTATCTTTTTTAGGGGAAAACCAGCACCACACCGAGGGGCATAATTGTATTGACACATCTTCGTCGTATGGACTTGCCCCCCATTATCTATCTTAGGGTGTGTGGGTGCGTGCATGTGTCTGTGTGGGGGGGGGAGGACAGAATAACCACAGTACGCCTGCCAAACAAGCGCACTGCCACGTTAGCGCGAGGTCGAGCCGGGGGGGGGGGGGGAGGGGGTCGATCCCGGCGAGACTGAGCTAGGAACGAGCCGTAGCAGGCGATGATGCGGCGTGCCGCGGCGTCACATGCGGAGGCGAGTCCATAACATGACTTGGCCCCCATCATCTTATCTTTTTTAGGGGAAACCAGCACCGCACCGAGGGGCATAGTTTTACTAACACATCTTCCTTGTATGGACTTGCCCCCCATTATCTATCTTAGGGTATGTGGGTGCGTGTGTGTGCGGGGGGGGGGGAACAGAATAACCGCACTGTGCGTGTCAAACGAGCGAACTGGCGCGTTAGCGCGAGGCCGAGCCGGGGGGAGGGTGAAGGGACCCCCTCCCCCATACCGGTGAGGCCAAGCCAGGAACGAGCCGTAGCAGGTGACGACGCGGCGTGCCATGGCGTCGCATGCGGAGGCTAGTCCGTAACATGACTTGCCCCCCATTATCTTATCTTTTTTCAGGGGAAAAACCAGCACCGCACCGATGGACATAATTGTACTGACACATCTTCCTTGTATGGACTTGTCCCCCATTATCTATTTGAGGGTGTGTGGGTGCATGTGTGTGTCGGGGGGGCGGAATAACCGCACTGCGCTTGTCAAACGAGCACACTGCCGCGTTAGCGCGAGGCCGAGGTGGGGGGAGAGGGGGTTGATCTTGGCAAGGCCGAGCCAGGAACGAGCCGTAACAGGCGACGACACAGCTTGCCGCGGCGTCGCATGCGGAGGCGAGTTCGTAAAATGACTTGCCCCCCATTATCTTATCTTGTTTCGGGGAAAAACCAGCACCACACCATGGGGCATAGTTGTACTAACACATCTTCCTTGTATGGACTTGCCCCCCATTATCTATCTTTGGGTGTGTGGGTGCGTGTGTGTGTGGGGGGGGGGGGGGATACAGAATAACCGCACTGCGCCTGTCAAATGAGTGCACTGCCGCGTTAGCGGGAGGCCGAGCCGGGGGGGAGGGGGGTCGATCCCGGCTTGACCGAGCTAGGAACGAGCCGTAGCAGGCGATGACGCGGCGTGCCGCGGCGTCGCATGCGGAGGCGAGTCCGTAACATGACTTGGTCCCCCATTATCTTACCTTTTTTAGGGGAAAAACCAGCACCGCACTGAGGGATATAATTGTAATGACACATCTTCCTTGTATGGACTTTCCCCCCATTATCTATCTTAGGGTGTGTGGGTGCGTGTGTGTGTGGGGGGGGGGGATCAGAATAACCGCACTGCGCCTGTCAAACGAGCGAACTGCCGCGTTAGCGCGAGGCCGAGCCGGGGGAGGGGGGGTCGGGACCCCCCTGTTGGGGAACGTCGCATGGGAAAAAAAATTCCTATGCACACGCAGATCTATCCATGGTGATGAGCATCTACGAGAGGGAGAGTGGATCTACATACCCTTGTAGATCGGTAAGCGGGAAGCGTTAAGAAACGCGGTTGGTGTAGTCGAACATCTTCGCGATCCAAATCGCAGAGCGTCCCGCGATCACATCACGATCCGTCCCGCGATCCAATCACGATCCATCCCGCGAACAAATCACGATCCGTCCCGCAATCTCATCACGATCCGTCCCGCGATCTCATCACGATCCGACCCGTGAACTCATCACGAACGGTCTCGTGATCTTGTTCACGGTCCTTCCGATCTAGCGCCGAACGGACGGCACCTCCGCGTTCAGCACACGTGCAGCTTGATGACGACCTCCACCGTCTTGATCCAGCAAGAGGAGGTGTAGAGGAAGAAGAGTTCACCGGCAGCATGACGGCGCTCCGGTGATGGTGGTGGAGCAATTCCGGCAGGGCTTCGCCTAAGCACTACAGAAATCCAATCTAGAGGAGCACCGGTGGAACGGGTAGCACGTGGCCGTAAATGCTGTCCAAAAACCCTCTATTCCACCAGTATATATAGGAGGAGAGGAGAGGCAGCCTTGGCGCAAGGGCAAGGCCATCTAGGAGTCGGCCGAGCCAAAGGAGGAGGAGTCCTACTCCTCCTCCACTCCTAGTAGGAGTAGGACTCTTCCTTTTTTGCCTTTTTTCCACTCTATTTCCTTTGGGACTCTTCCCCCAACCGCATGGGCCTGTTGTGTCTATTCCACCAGCCCACTAAGGGCTGGTTAATATTCTCCCACAGCCCATGAAGCCTCTTGGGTCGAAATACCCCTCCCGGAGGTCTCCCGATACACTACCGGCACTCCCGGTACACTACCGATGAGCCCGAAACTTTTCCGGCGACCAAACTGGAACTTCCTATATATGAATCTTTACCTCCGGAAAATTCCGGAGCTCCTCGTGACATCCGGGATCTCATCAGGGACTCCAAACAACCTTCAGTCACCACCATACATAACTCTATACTACCGAAACGTCACCAAACCTTAAGTGTGCAGACCCTGCGGGTTCGAGAACTATGTAGACATGACCGAGACACCTCTACGGTCAATAAAAAATGGCGGGACCTGGATGTCCACATTGGTTCCTACATATTCTACGAAGATCTTTATCGGTCGAACCTTTATGTCAAGGATTCAGTTAATCCTGTATGATGTTCCCTTTGTTCTTCGGTATGTTACTTGCCCGAGATTCGATCGTGGGTATCTCCATACCTAGTTCAACCTTGTTACCGGCAAGTCTCTTTACTCATTCCACAATACAAGATCCCGTGGCTAACACTTAGTCAAATTGCTTGCAAGGCTTTGTTGTGATGTTGTATTACCGAGTGGGCCCTGAGATACCTCTCCGTCACACAGAGTAACAAATCCCTGTCTTGATCCATGCCAACCCAACAGACACCCTCGGAGATACCTGTAGAGCACCTTTATAGTCACCCAGTTACGTTGCAACGTTTGATACACACAAGGCACTCCTCCGATGTCCGTGAGTTGCATGATCTCATGGTCATAGGAACATATACTTGACATGCAGAAAACAGTAGCAATAATCTGACACGATCATATGCTACGTTTGTAGTTTGGGTCTTGTCCATCACATCATTCTCCTCATGATGTGATCCCGTTATCAAATGACATCTCATGTCCATGGCTAGGAAACCTTAACCATCTTTGATCAACGAGCTAGTGCATTAGAGGCATACTAGGGACATGGTTTTGTCTATGTATCCACACATGCATCTAAGTCTCCGATCAATACAATTTATAGCATGGATAATAAACGATTATCATGAACAAGGAAATGTGATAATAAGTAATTTATTATTGCCTCTAGGGCATATTTGCAATAGTCTCCCACTTGCACTAGAGACAATAATCTAGTTCACATCACCATGTGATTCGCATATTCTAACACCCAATGAGTTCTGGGGCTCGATCATGATTTGCATGTGAGAGAGGTCTTATAGTCAACGGGTCTGCGACATTCAGATCCGTGTGTACTTTGCCAATTTCTATGTCAAACCATAAACACTGCTACCACACTCCACTTGGTACTATTCCAAATGGCTGCTCCGCTATACGTATGCAGATTGCTACTACGAGTCATCCGGATTGGTGTTAAAGCTTGCATCGACGTAACTCTTTACGATGAACTCTCTATCACCTCCATAATCGAGAAACATCTCCTTAGTCTTTTAGTTACTAAGGGTAATCTTGACCGCTGTCTAGTGCTCCATTCCAGGATCACTTTGAAACCTTCTGGCCATACTTATGGCAAGGCTAACATCGGGTCTTGTGCACAACATTGCATACATGATAGATCCTATGGCTGAAGCATAGGGGATGACACTCATCTTTTCTCTATCTTCTGCAGTCACTGGGCATTGAGTCTTACTCAACTTTATACCTTACAAATCAGGCGAGAACTCTTTCTCTGACTGATCCATTTTGAACTCTTTCAAAATCTTGTCAAGGTATGTACTCATTGAAAGTCTCATCAAGTATCTTGATCTATCTCTATAGATCTTGATGCTCAACAATTAGGTAGCTTTATCCAGGTCTTCCTTTGAAAAACTCTTTTCAAACACCCGTTTATGCTCTCCAAAAATTCTACATCATTTCCGAATAGCAATATGTCATCCACATATACTTATCAGAAACTCTTATAGTGCTCCCACTCACTTTATTGCAAATACAAGTTTCTCGTAAACTTTGTATAGACTCAAAAACTTTGATCACCTCATCAAAGTGTATATTCCAACTCCGAGATGCTTGCTTCAGTTCATAGAAGAATCACTGAAGCTCGCATATCTTTTAGCATCCTTAGGACTGACAAAACCTTCTGGTCGTATCTCATACAACCTTTCCTTAAGGAAGGAGACGATGTTTTGGCATCCATTTGCCAGATTTCATAATTGAAAAATGCAGCAACTGCTAACATAATTCCAACAGACTTTAGCATCGCTACGAGTGAGAAAGTCTCATCATAGTCAACTCTTTGAACTTGTCGTAAACTACTTTGCAACAAGTTGAGCTTTACAAATGGTAACATTTACCATCAGTGTCTGTCTTCATTTTCAAGATCCATTTGTACTTTAACGACCAGCCGTCCAACGAGCAAGTCCACCAAAGTCTATACTTGGTTTTCATACATGGATCCTTTCTCGGATTTCATGGCCTCTAACCATTTGTTGGTTTCCGGGCCCATCATCGCTTCTCCATAGTTCATAAGTTCATCGTTGTCCAACAACATGACCTCCAAGACAGGGTTGTCGTACCGCTCAGTAGCAGTACACGTCCTTGTCGACCTACGAAGTTTGATAGTAACTTGATCCGAAGCTTCATGATCATCATCATTAACTTCCTCTTCAACTAATGTAGGCTTCACAGAAACATCTTTCTGTGCTGCGCCACTTTCTGGTTGAAGTAAAGGTTCAATAACCTCATCAAGTTCTATTTTCCTTGTAGGTCGATAGTAACTTGATCCGAAGCTTCATGATCATCATCATTAACTTCCTCTTCAACTTACGTAGGCTTCACAGAAACATCTTCCTGCGCTGCGCTACTTTCTGGTTGAAGCAGAGTTTCAAATAACCTCATCAAGTTCTATCCTCCTCCCACTCAATTCTTTCAAGAGAAACCCTTTCTCGAGAAAGGACCCAGTTTTAGCAACAAACATTTTATGCTTGGATCTGAGATAGAAGGTTCACCCAACTGTTCTTAGGGTATTCTATGAAGATGCATTTGTCCGCTTTGGGTTTGAGCTCATTAGGCGAAAACATTTTCCACACAAGCGTCGCAGCCCCAAACATTAAGAAATGACAGCTTAGGTTTCTATCAAACCATAGTTTACATGGTGTCATCTCAACGGATTTAGATGGTGCCCTATTTAAAGTGAATGTTGTTGTCTCTAATGCATAACCCCAAAATTATAGTAACAAAACGATAATAGACATCATAGCATGCACCATATCCAATAGAGCACGACTATGACGTTCGGACACACCATCACACTATGGTGTTCTAGGTGGCGTGAGTTGTGAAACAACTTTCACATTGTCTAAAGTTGTATGCCAAACTCGTAACTTAGATATTCACCTCCACGATCATATCGCAAACATATTTATCTTCTTGTCACGATGATCTTAAACTTCACTCTGAATTTGCTTGAACCTTTCAAACGATTCAGACTTGTGTTTCATTAAGTAAATATACACTATATCTACTCAAATCACAAGTGAAGGTAAGAAAATAACGATATCCACCGCACACTACAAGACTCATGGGATTGCATACATCAACATGGATCATTTCCAATAAATCACTTGCCCGCTTCATCAAAACAGAAAACGGGGTCCTTAGTCATCTTGACCAAGAGGCATGGTTCGCATGTCTCAACCGGTTCGAAATCGAATGAGTCGAAAGATCCATCAGCATGGAGTTTCTTCATGTGTTTTATACCAATATGACATTTAGCGGAAGTGCCACAAGTATGTGGTACTATTATTATTAACTTTGTATCTTTTTGGCATCAATGTTATGAACATGTGTATTACTATGATCAAGTTTCAACAAACCATTCTTACTGGGTGCATGACCATTGAAGGTATTATTCATGTAAATAGAATAACCATTATTCTCTAACTTAAATGAATAACCGTGTTGCAATGAACATGATCTAATCACGTTCATGCTCAACGCAAAAAACACCAAATAACATTTATTTTAGGTTCGTCACTAATCTCGAAGGTAGAGAGAGCGTGTGATGTTGATCACATCAACCTTGGAAACATTTCCAACACACATCATCACCGCACACTTAGCTAGTTCTCCGTTTATTTCGTAGCTTTTATTTCAAGTTACTAACATTTAGCAACCGAACCGGTATCCAATACCCAGGTGCTACTAGGAGTACTAGCAAGGTACACATCAATAACACGTATATCAAATATACTTCTGTTGACGTTTGCCAGCCTTCTTATCTACCAAGTATCTAGGGTTGTTCCGCTTCAGCGACCGCTCTCCTCATAATCGAAGCACTTAGTCTCGGGTTTGAGTTCAACTTTGGGTTGCTTCACTGGAGCAGTAACTGACTTGCTATCCATGAAGTTTCCCTCCTTGACCTTGCCCTTCTCGAAACTAGTGGTTATACTAACCATCAACACTTGATGCTCCTTCTTGATTTCTACCTTCGCGGTGTCAAACATCGCGAAAAGCTTAGGGATCATTCATTCTATCCCTGCCATTTTATAGTTCATCACCAACTTCTAGTAGCTTAGTGAAAGTGACTTGGAGAACTATATCAATCACTATCTTATCTGGAAGATGAACTCCCACTCGATTCAAGCGATTGTAGCACCGAGACAATCTGAGCACATGCTCAACGATTGAGCTATTCTCGTTCATCTTGCAGGCAAAGAATCTTGTTGGAGATCTCGTATCTCGCAACACGGGCACGAGCCTGAGATCCTAATTTCAGCTCTTAGAACATCTCATATGTTCCGGGACGTTCAAAACGTTTCGAAGCCTCAATTCTAAGCCGTAATGCATGACGCACTAAACTATCAAGTAGTCATCAGCACATACCTGTCAGATGTTCACAACATCTTTAGACGACGCGAGAGGGGTTGGCGCACCGAGCGGTGCATTAAGGACATAAGCCTTCTGTGCAGCAATGAGGACAATCCTCAGATCACGGAGCCAGTCCGCAATATTGGTACCACCATATATCAACTCTATTTCTCTAGGAACATATAAAAGTTAAAGGGAGCTACAACGCGAGCTAGTAATCTACAACATTATTTGCAAAGACACTATTGACTATGTTCATGATAATGAGTTCAATTAATCATATTACTTAAAAACTCTCACTCAAATTGACATCCCTCTGGTCATCCGAGTGATAGATGATCCAAATTCACCAACTCAAGTCCGATCATCACGTGAGTTGAGGTGGTTACAATGTTGAACATCATCATGTTGATCATATCTACTGTATGACTCATGTTCGACCTTTCGGTCTCTTGTGTTCCGAGGCCATGTCTGTACATGCTAGGCTCGTCAAGTTTAACCCGAGTGTTCTGCGCGTGCAACACTGGCTTGCACCCGTTGTATGTGAACGTAGAGTCTATCACACCCGATCATCACGTGGTGTCTCAACACGACGAACTTTCGCAACGGTGCACACTCGGGGAGAACACAATTTATCTTGAAATTTAAGTGAGGGATCGCCTTATAATGCTACCGTCGTACTAAGCAAAACAAGGTGCATAAAAGGATTAATATCACATGCAATTCATAAGTGACATGATATGGCCATGAACTTGTGCTTTAGATCTCCATCTTGAAAGCACCGACATGATCTTCATCGTCACCGGCACGACACCATGATCTCCATCGTCACCGGCACGACACCATGATCTCCATCATCTTGATCTCTATCAACGTGTCGCCATCGGGGTTGTCACGCCCTGCAAGCTTCTACTACTATTGCTACCGTTTAGCGATAAAGTAAAGCATTACATAGCGCTTAATGATTGACACGCAGGTCATACAATAATTAAAGACAACCCTATGGCTCCTGCCGGTTGCCGTACTCATCGACATGCAAGTCGTGAAATTCTATACGTCACATGATCATCTCATACATCACATATATCACATCATGTAATTGGCCATATCATATCACAACATACCATGCAAAACCAAGTTAGACGTCCTATAATTGTTGTTGCATGTTTTACGTGGCTGCTATGGGTATCTTGCAAGAACAATTCTCATCTACGCAAAAACCACAACGGTGATACACTAGTTGCTTTTCCACCTTCTCAAGGACCGCCTTTGTCGAATCCGATCCAACTAAAGTGAGAAAAACTGGCACCCGCAAGCCATCTATGCAACAAGTTGCGGTCGAGGGAACCGGTCTCTCGTAAGCGTACGAGTAATGTTGGTCCGGGCCGCTTCATCTCACAATACCGCTGAACCAAAATCCGACCAAGGGAGGAAGCAATCTAAGCATCAACGCCCACAAACCTTTTGTGTTCTCCTCGAGATCTCATCTACACATAGACCTAGCTCTGATACCACTGTTGGGGAACGTCGCATGGGAAACAAAAAAAATTCCTACGCACACGCAGATCTATCCATGGTGATGAGCATCTATGAGAGGGAGAGTGGATATACATACCCTTGTAGATCGGTAAGCGGGAAGCGTTAAGAAACGCGGTTGCTGTAGTCGAACATCTTCGCGATCCAAATCGCCGAGCGTCCCGCGATCACATCACGATACGTCCCGCGATCCAATCATGATCCATCCCGCGAACTCATCACGATCTGTCCTGTGATCTCATCACGATCCGTCCCGCGATCTCATCACGATCCGTCCATGAACTCATCAAGAACGGTCTCGTGATCTTGTTCACGGTCCTTCCGATCTAGCACCGAACGGACGGCACCTCCGCGTTCAGCACACGTGCAGCTTGATGACGATCTCCACCGTCTTGATCCAGCAAGAGGAGGTGGAGAGGAACAAGATTTCACCGGCAGCATGACGGCGCTCCGGTGATGGTGGTGGAGCAATTCTGGCAGGGCTTCGCCTAAGCACTGCAGAAATCCAATCTAGAGGAGCACCGGTGGAACGGGTAGCATGTGGCCGTAAATTCTGTCAAAAAACACTCTATTCCACCAGTATATATAGGAGGAGAGGAGAGGCAGCCTTGGCACAAGGGCAAGTCCCTCTAGGAGTCGGCCGAGCCAAAGGAGGAGGAGTCCTACTCCTCCTCCACTCCTAGTAGGAGTAGGACTCTTCCTTTTTCCCCTTTTTTCCACTCTATTTCCTTTGGGACTCTTCCCCCAGCCGCATGGGCCTGTTGTGTCTATTCCACCAGCCCACTAAGGGCTGGTTAATATTCTCCCACAGCCCATGAATCCTCTTGGGTCGAAATACCCCTCCCCGAGGTCTCCCGGTACACTACCGGCACTCCCGGTACACTACCGATGAGCCCGAAACTTTTCCGGCGACCAAACTGGAACTTCCTATATATGAATCTTTACCTCCGGACCATTCTGGAGCTCCTCGTGACGTCTGGGATCTCATCCGGGACTCCGAACAACCTTCAGTCACCACCATACATAACTCTATACTACCGAAACGTCACCAAACCTTAAGTGTGCAGACCCTGCGGGTTCGAGAACTATGTAGACATGACCGAGACACCTCTACAATCAATAACCAATGGCGGGACCTGGATGTCCACATTGGTTCCTACATATTCTACGAAGATCTTTATCGGTCGAACCTCTATGTCAAGGATTCAGTTAATCCCGTATGATGTTCCCTTTGTTCTTCGGTATGTTACTTGCCCGAGATTCGATCGTCGGTATCTCCATACCTAGTTCAACCTTGTTACCGGAAAGTCTCTTTACTCGTTCCGCAATACAAGATCCCGTGGCTAACACTTAGTCACATTGCTTGCAAGGCTTTGTTGTGATGTTGTATTACCGAGCGGGCCCTGAGATACCTCTCCGTCACACGGAGTAACAAATCCCAGTCTTGATCCATGCCAACCCAACAGACACCCTTGGAGATACCTGTAGAGCACCTTTATAGTCAACCAGTTACGTTGCGACGTTTGATACACACAAGGCACTCCTCCGATGTCCGTGAGTTGCATGATCTCATGGTCATAGGAACATATACTTGACATGCAGAAAATAGTAGCAATAAACTGACACGATCATATGCTACGTTTGTAGTTTGGGTCTTGTCCATCACATCATTCTCCTAATGATGTGATCCCGTTATCAAATGACATATCATGTCCATGGCTAGGAAACTTAACCATGTTTGATCAATGAGCTAGTCCATTAGAGGCATACTAGGGACATGGTTTTGTCTATATATCCACACTTGCATCTAAGTCTCCGATCAATACAATTTATAGCATGGATAATAAACGATTATCATGAACAAGGAAATATGATAATAACTAATTTATTATTGCCTTTAGGGCATATTTCCAACACCCCCTCCTCCATCCTGGCGAGGCCGAGCCAAAAACGAGCCGTAGCAGGTGACGATGCGGCGTGCCGCTGTGTCGCATGCGGTGGCGAGTCCGTAACATGACTTGCCCCCATTATCTTATCTTTTTGCAGGGATAAAACCAACACCGCACCGAGGGGCATAGTTGTACTGACACATCTTCCTTGTATGGACTTGCCCCCCATTATCTATCTTAGGGTGTGTGGGTGCATGTGTTAGTGTGGGGGATACAGAATAACCGCACTGCGCCGGTCAAACAAGTGCACTGCCACGTTAGAGCGAGGCCGAGCCAGGGGGAGGGGGGCTCGATCCCGGCGAGACCGAGCCAGGAACAAGACGTAGTAGGCGACGACGCAGCGTGCCGCGGCAACGCATGTGGAGGCGAGTCCGTAACAGTACTTGGTCCTCCATTATCTTGTCTTTTTAGGGGAAGAACCAGCACCGCACCGAGGAGCATAATTTTACTGACATATCTTCCTTGTATGGACTTGCCCCCATTATCTATCTTAGGGTGTGTGGGTGCGTGTGTGTGTGGGGGGGGGGGGGAACAGAATAACCGCACTGCGCCTGTCAAATGAGCGAACTGCCGCGTTAGCGCGAGGCCGAGCCGGGGGGGGAGGGGGGCAGGGACCCCTCTACCCCATCCTAGTGACGCCGAGTCAGGAACGAGCCGTAGTAGGTGACGACGCGGCATGCCGCGGCGTTGCATGCGGAGGCGAGTCCGTAACATGACTTGCCCCCATTATCTTACCTTTTTTTCAAGGGAAAAACCAGCAACGCACCGAGGGGTATAGTTGTACGGACACATCTTCCTTGTATGGACTTGCCCCTCATTATCTATCTTAGGGTGTGTGGGTGCGTGTGTGTGTCGGGGCGGGGGGGGGGGTGGGGAACAGAATAACTGCACTGCACCTGTCAAACGAGCGCATTGCCGCGTTAGCGCGAGGCCGAGCCGGGGGAGAGGGGATTGATCTCGGCGAGGCCGAGCCAGATACGAGCCGTAGCAGGCGACGACGCGGCATGCCGTGGCGTCGCATGCGGAGGCGAGTTCGTAACATGACTTGCCCCCCATTATCTTAACTTTTTTAGGGGGAAAACCGGCTCCACACCGAGGGGCATAGTTGTACTGACACATCTTCCTTGTATGGGCTTGCCCCCCATTATCTATCTTAGTGTGTGTGGTTACGTGTGTGTGTGGGGGGGGGGATACAGAATAACTGCACTGCGCATGTCAAACGAGTGCACTTCCGCGTTAACGTGAGGCCGAGTCGGGGGGAGGGGGGTCGATCCCGGCGAGACGGAGCTAGGAACGAGCCGTAGCAGGCGACAACGCAGCGTGCCACGGCATCGCATGCGGAGGCGAGTCCGTAACATGACTTGGCCCCCATTATCTTATCTTTTTAGGGGAAAACCAGCACCGCACCGAGGGGCATAGTTGTACTTAAATATCTTCCTTGTATGGACTTGCCCCCCATTATCTATCTTAGGGTGTGTGGGTGCGTGTGTGGGGGGGAACAGAATAACCGTAGTGCGCCTGCCAAACGAGCGAACGGCCGCGTTAGCGCGAGGCCGAGCCGGGGGGGGGGGGGGGGTCGGGACCCCCTCCCCCATCCTGGCGAGGCCGAGCAAGGAGCGAGCCGTAGCAGGGGACGATGCGGCGTCCCGCGGCGTCGCATGCGGTGGCGAGTCCGTAACATGACTTGGCCCCCATTATCTTATCTTTTTGCAGGGGTAAAACCAGCACCACACCGAGGGACATAGTTGTACTGACACATCTTCCTTGTATGGACTTGCCCCCCATTATCTATCTTAGGGTGTGTGGGTGCGTGTGTGTGTGGGGGGGGATACAGAATAACCGCACTGCGCCTGTCAAACGAGTGCACTGCCGCGTTAGCGCGAGGCCGAGCCAGGGGGAGGGGGGGTCGATCCCGGCGAGACCGAGCCAAGAACAAGCCGTAGCAGGCGACGACGCGGTGTGCCGCGACATGGCATGCGGAGGTGAGTCCGTAACATGACTTGGTCCCCCATTATCTTGTCTTTTTAGGGGAAAACCAGCACCGCACCGAGGGGCATAGTTGTACTTACATATCTTCCTTGTATGGACTTGCCCCCCATTATCTATCTTAGGTTGTGTGGGTGCGTGTGTGGGGGGGGGGGAACAGAAAAACCGCACTACGCCTGCCAAACGAGCGAACTGCCGCGTTAGCGCGAGGCCGAGCCGGGGGGGGGGGGGAGGGGGGGAGGGACCCCCTCCCTCATCCTGGTGAGGCCGAGCCTGGAACGAGCCGTAGCAGGTGACGATGCAGCATGCCGTGGCGTCGCATGCGGTGGCGAGTCCGTAACATGACTTGCCCCCCATTATCTTATCTTTTTGCAGGGGTAAAACCAGCACCGCACCGAGGGGCATAGTTGTACTGACACATCTTCCTTGTATGGACTTGCCCCCCATTATCTATCTTAGGGTGTGTGGGTGCGTGTGTGGGGGGGGATATTGAATTACCGTACTGCGCTTGTCAAACGAGTGCACTGCAGCGTTAGCGCGAGGCCGATCCGGGGGAGGGGGTCGGTCCCGGCGAGACCGAGCCAGGAACAAGCCGTAGCAGGTGACGATGCGGCGTGCCGCGCATCGCATGCGGAGGCGTGTCCGTAACATGACTTGGTCCCCCATTATCTTGTCTTTTTAGGGAAAAAACCAGCACCGCACCGAGGGGCATAATTGTACTGACACATCTTCCTTGTATGGACTTGCCCCCCATTATCTATCTTAGGGTGTGTGGGTGTGTGTGTGTGGGGGGGGATACGGAATAACTGCACTGCGCCTGTCAAATGAGTGCACTGCCGCGTTAGCGCGATGCCGAGCCAGGGGGAGGGGGGGTCGATCCCGGCGAGACCGAGCCAGGAACGAGCCGTAGCAGGCGATGATGCGGCGTGCCGCGGCGTCGCATGCGGAGGCGAGTCCGTAACATGACTTGGTCCCCCATTATCTTACCTTTTTTAGGAGAAAAACCAGCACCGCACTTAGGGACAAAATTGTACTGACAAATCTTCCTTGTATGGACTTGCCCCCCATTATCTATCTTAGGGTGTGTGTGTGGGGGGGGGGGTGTAGGGGGAACAGAATAACCGCACTGCGCCTGTCAAACGAGCGAACTGTCGCGTTAGCACGAGGCCGAGCCGGGGGGGAGGGGGGGTCGGGACCCCCTCCCCCAACCTGGCGAGGCCGAGCCAGGAACGAGCCGTAGCAGGTGACGATGCGGCGTGCCGCGGCGTCGCATGCGGTGACGAGTCCGTAACATGACTTGCCCCCCATTATCTTATCTTTTTGGAGGGATAAAACCAGCACCACACCGAGGGGCATAGTAGTACTGACACATCTTCCTTTTATGGACTTGCCCCCATTATCTATCTTAGGGTGTGTGGGTGAGTGTGTGTGTGTGTGGGGGGGGATACAGAATAACCGCACTGCGCCTGTCAAATGAGTGCACTGCCGCGTTAGCGCGAGGCCGAGCCAGGGGGAGGGGGGGTTGATCCTGCCGAGACCGAGCCAGGAACAAGCCATAGCAGGCGACGACGCGGCGTGCCGCGGCATCGCATGCGGAGGCGAGTCCGTAACCTGACTTGGTCCCCCATTATCTTGTCTTTTTAGGGAAAAAACCAGCACCGCACCGCGGGGCATAATTGTACCGAGACATCTTCCTTGTATGGACTTGCCCCCCATTATCTATCTTAGGGTGTGTGGGTGTGTGTGTGTGTCTGGGGGGAACAGAATAATCGCACTGCGCCTGTCAAATGAGCGAACTTCCGCGTTAGCGCGAGGCCGAGCCAGGGGGAGGGGGGGGTCAGGACCCCCCTCCCCCATCCTAGCGAGGCCGAGCCAGGAACGAGCCGTAGCAGGTGACGACACAGCGTGCCGTTGCGTCGCATGCGGAGGCGAGTCGGTAACATGACTTGCCCCGCATTATCTTATCTTTTTTTCAAGGGAAAAACCAGCACGGCCCCGAGGGGCATAGTTGTACTGACACATCTTCTTTGTATAGACTTGCCCCCCATTATCTATCTTAGGGTGTGTGGGTTTGTGTGTGTGTGTGGGGGGGGGGGAAGAATAACCGCACTACGCCTGTCAAACGAGTGCACTGCCGCGTTAGCGCGAGGCCGAGCCGGGGGGAGGGGGGGTCGATTCCGGCGAGACCGAGCCAGGAACAAGCCGTAGTAGGCGACGACGCGGCGTGCCGCGGCATCGCATGCGGAGGCGAGTCCGTAACATGACTTGTTCCCCATTATCTTATCTTTTTAGGGGAAAAACCAGCACCGCACTAAGGGACATAATTGTACTGACACATCTTCCTTGTATGGACTTGCCCCCCATTATCTATCTTAGGGTGTGTGGATGCGTGTGTGTGTGGGGGGGGGGGTAGGGGAAACAGAATAACCGCACTGCACCTGTCAAACGAGCGAACTGCCGCGTTAGCGCGAGGCCGAGCCGGGGGGGAGGGGGGGGGGTCGGGACCCCCTTCCCCATCCCGGCGAGGCCGAGCTAGGAATGAGCCGTAGCAGGTGACAACGCGGCGTGCCGCGCATCGCATGCGGAGGCGAGTCCATAACATGACTTGGTCCCCCATTATCTTGTCTTTTTAGGGGAAAAACTAGCACCAGACCGAGGGGCATAATTGTACTGACACATCTTCCTTGTATGGACTTGTCCCGCATTATCTATCTTAGGGTGTGTGGGGGGGGAACTGAATAACCGCACTACGCCTGTAAAATGAGCGAACTGCCGCATTAGCGCGAGGCTGAGCCGGGGGGGGGGGGGGGGAGGGGGGGGTCGGGACCTCCCTCCCCCATCCTAGCGAGGCCGAGCCAGGAACGAGCCGTATAGGTGACGACGCGGCGTGCCGCGGCGTCACATGCGGAGGCGAGTCCGTTACATGACTTGCCCCCATTATCTTATCTTTTTTTCAACGGAAAAACCAGCACCGCACCGAGGGGCATAGTTGTACTGACACATCTTCCTTTTATGGACTTGCCCCTCATTATCTATCTTAGGGTGTGGGGGTACGTGTGTGTGTGGGGGGGGGCGATACAAAATAACTGCACTGCGCCTGTCAAACGAGTGCACTACTGCGTTAGCGTGAGGCCGAGCCGGGGGGAGGGGGGTTCGATCCCGACGAGACCAAGCTAGGAACGAGCCGTAGCACGTGATGACGCAGCGTGCCGCGGCGTCGCATGCGGAGGCGAGTCCGTAACATGACTTGGCCACCATTATCTTATCTCTTTTAGGGGGAAAACCAGCGCCGCACCGAGGGGCATAGTTGTACTGACATATCTTCCTTGTATGGACTTGCCCCCCGTTATGTATGTTAGGGTGTGTGGGTGCGTGTGTGTGTGGGGGGAACAGAATAACCGCACTACGTGTGTCAAACGAGCGCACTGCCGCGTTAGCGCGAGGTCGAGCCAGGGGGAGCGGGGGTTGGGACCCCCTCCCCCATCCCGGCAAGGCCGAGCCAGGAACGAGCTATAGCAGGCGACAACGCGGCGTGCCGCCACATCGCATGCAGAGGCGAGTCCGTAACATGACTTGCCCCCATTATCTTATCTTTTTAGGGGGAAAACCAGCACCGCACGGAGGGGCATAGTTGTAATGACACATCTTCCTTCTATGGACTTGCTCCCGTTATCTTATCTTTTTAGGGGAAAAACAGCACCGCACCGAGGGGCATAGTTGTACTGACACATCTTCCATGTATGGACTTGCCCCCCATTATCTATCTTAGGGTGTGTGGGTGCGTGTGTGTGTAGGGGTGTGGGGGGGGGAACAGAATAACCTCACCGTGCCTGTCAAACGAGTGCACTGCCGCGTTAGTGCGAGGCCGAGCCGGGGGGGGGGGAGGGGGATGGGGGACGGGACCCCCCTCCCCCATCCCGTCGAGGCCGAGCGAGGAATGAGCCGAGCCGTAACATGCGGCGATGCGGCGTGCCGTAGCGTCGCATGCGGAGGTGAGTCCGTAACATGACTTGGTCCCCCATTATCTTGTCTTTTTAGGGGAAAACCAGCACCGCACCGAGGGGCATAGTTGTACTTACATATCTTCCTTGTATGGACTTGCCCCCCATTATCTATCTTAGGTTGTGTGGGTGCGTGTGTGTGTGTGGGGGGGGAACAGAAAAACCGCACTACGCCTGCCAAACGAGCGAACTGCCGCGTTAGCGCGAGGCCGAGCCGGGGGGGGGGGAGGGGGGAGGGACCCCCCTCCCTCATCCTGGTGAGGCCGAGCCTGGAACGAGCCGTAGCAGGTGACGATGCAGCATGCCGTGGCGTCGCATGCGGTGGCGAGTCCGTAACATGACTTGCCCCCATTATCTTATCTTTTTGCAGGGGTAAAACCAGCACCACACCGAGGGGCATAGTTGTACTGACACATCTTCCTTGTATGGACTTGCCCCCCATTATCTATCTTAGGGTGTGTGGGTGCGTGTGTGTGGGGGGATATTGAATTACCGTACTGCGCCTGTCAAACGAGTGCACTGCAGCGTTAGCGCGAGGCCGATCCGGGGGGAGGGGGTCGGTCCCGGCGAGACCGAGCCAGGAACAAGCCGTGGCAGGTGACGATGCGGCGTGCCGCGCATCGCATGCGGAGGCGTGTCCGTAAGATGACTTGGTCCCCCATTATCTTGTCTTTTTAGGGAAAAAACCAGCACCGCACTGAGGGGCATAATTGTACTGACACATCTTCCTTGTATGGACTTGCCCCCCATTATCTATCTTAGGGTGTGTGGGTGTGTGTGTGTGGGGGGGGATACGGAATAACTGCACTGCGCCTGTCAAATGAGTGCACTGCCGCGTTAGCGCGATGCCGAGCCAGGGGGAGGGGGGGTCGATCCCGGCGAGACCGAGCCAGGAACGAGCCGTAGCAGGCGATGATGCGGCGTGCCGCGGCGTCGCATGCGGAGGCGAGTCCGTAACATGACTTGGTCCCCCATTATCTTACCTTTTTTAGGAGAAAAACCAGCACCGCACTTAGGGACATAATTGTACTGACAAATCTTCCTTGTATGGACTTGCCCCCCATTATCTATCTTAGGGTGTGTGTGGGGGGGGGGTGTAGGGGGAACAGAATAACCGCACTGCGCCTGTCAAACGAGCGAACTGTCGCGTTAGCACGAGGCCGAGCCGGGGGAGGAGGGGGGGGGGTCGGCAACCCCTCCCCCAACCTGGCGAGGCCGAGCCAGGAACGAGCCGTAGCAGGTGACGATGCGGCGTGCCGCGGCGTCGCATGCGGTGACGAGTCCGTAACATGACTTGCCCCCCATTATCTTATCTTTTTGGAGGGATAAAACCAGCACCACACCGAGGGGCATAGTAGTACTGACACATCTTCCTTTTATGGACTTGCCCCCATTATCTATCTTAGGGTGTGTGGGTGAGTGTGTGTGTGTGTGTGCGGGGGGGATACAGAATAACCGCACTGCGCCTGTCAAATGAGTGCACTGCCGCGTTAGCGCGAGGCCGAGCCAGGGGGAGGGGGGGTTGATCCTGCCGAGACCGAGCCAGGAACAAGCCATAGCAGGCGACGCCGCGGCGTGCCGCGGCATCGCATGCGGAGGCGAGTCCGTAACCTGACTTGGTCCCCCATTATCTTGTCTTTTTAGGGAAAAAACCAGCACCGCACCGCGGGGCATAATTGTACTGAGACATCTTCCTTGTATGGACTTGCCCCCCATTATCTATCTTAGGGTGTGTGGGTGCGTGTGTGTCTGGGGGGAACAGAATAATCGCACTGCGCCTGTCAAATGAGCGAACTTCCGCGTTAGCGCGAGGCCGAGCCAGGGGGAGGGGGGGTCAGGACCCCCCTCCCCCATCCTAGCGAGGCCGAGCCAGGAACGAGCCGTAGCAGGTGACGACACGGCGTGCCGCGGCGTCGCATGCGGAGGCGAGTCGGTAATATGACTTGCCCCGCATTATCTTATCTTTTTTTCAAGGGAAAAACCAGCACGACCCCGAGGGGCATAGTTGTACTGACACATCTTCTTTGTATAGACTTGCCCCCCATTATCTATCTTAGGGTGTGTGGGTTTGTGTGTGTGTGGGGGGGGGGGGAAGAATAACCGCACTACGCCTGTCAAACGAGTGCACTGCCGCGTTAGCGCGAGGCCGAGCCGGGGGGAGGGGGGTCGATCCCGGCGAGACCGAGCCAGGAACAAGCCGTAGTAGGCGACGACGCGGCGTGCCGCGGCATCGCATGCGGAGGCGAGTCCGTAACATGACTTGTTCCCCATTATCTTATCTTTTTAGGGGAAAAACCAGCACCGCACCAAGGGACATAATTGTACTGACACATCTTCCTTGTATGGACTTGCCCCCCATTATCTATCTTAGGGTGTGTGGATGCGTGTGTGTGTGGGGGGGGGGGGGTAGGGGAAACAGAATAACCGCACTGCACCTGTCAAACGAGCGAACTGCCGCGTTAGCGCGAGGCCGAGCCGGGGGGGAGGGGGAGGGGTCGGGACCCCCTTCCCCATCCCGGCGAGGCCGAGCTAGGAATGAGCCGTAGCAGGTGACAACGCGGCGTGCCACGCATCGCATGCGGAGGCGAGTCCGTAACATGACTTGGTCCCCCATTATCTTGTCTTTTTAGGGGAAAAACCAGCACCAGACCGAGGGGCATAATTGTACTGACACATCTTCCTTGTATGGACTTGTCCCGCATTATCTATCTTAGGGTGTGTGGGTGCGTGTGTGTGTGGGGGGGGGAACTGAATAACCGCACTACGCCTGTAAAATGAGCGAACTGCCGCGTTAGCGCGAGGCTGAGCCGGGGGGGGAGGGGGGGGGGGGTCGGGACCTCCCTCCCCCATCCTAGCGAGGCCGAGCCAGGAACGAGTCGTATAGGTGACGACGCGGCGTGCCGCGGCGTCACATGCGGAGGCGAGTCCGTTACATGACTTGCCCCCATTATCTTATCTTTTTTTCAAGGGAAAAACCAGCACCGCACCGAGGGGCATAGTAGTACTGACACATCTTCCTTTTATGGACTTGCCCCTCATTATCTATCTTAGGGTGTGGGGGTACGTGTGTGTGTGGGGGGGGGGGGGCGATACAAAATAACTGCACTGCGCCTGTCAAACAAGTGCACTACTGCGTTAGCGTGAGGCCGAGCCGGGGGGAGGGGGGTTCGATCCCTACGAGACCAAGCTAGGAACGAGCCGTAGCACGTGACGACGCAGCGTGCCGCGGCGTCGCATGCGGAGGCGAGTCCGTAACATGACTTGGCCACCATTATCTTATCTCTTTTAGGGGGAAAACCAGCGCCGCACCGAGGGGCATAGTTGTACTGACATATCTTCCTTGTATGGACTTGCCCCCCGTTATGTATGTTAGGGTGTGTGGGTGCGTGTGTGTGTGGGGGGAACAGAATAACCGCACTACGTGTGTCAAACGAGCGCACTGCCGCGTTAGCGCGAGGTCGAGCCAGGGGGAGCGGGGGTTGGGACCCCCCTCCCCCATCCCGGCAAGGCCGAGCCAGGAACGAGCTATAGCAGGCGACAACGTGGCGTGCCGCCACATCGCATGCAGAGGCGAGTCCGTAACATGACTTGCCCCCATTATCTTATCTTTTTAGGGGGAAAACCAGCACCGCACGGAGGGGCATAGTTGTACTGACACATCTTCCTTCTATGGACTTGCTCCCGTTATCTTATCTTTTTAGGGGAAAAACAGCACCGCATCGAGGGGCATAGTTGTACTGACACATCTTCCTTGTATGGACTTGCCCCCCATTATCTATCTTAGGGTGTGTGGGTGCGTGTGTGTGTAGGGGTGTGGGGGGGGGAACAGAATAACCTCACCGTGCCTGTCAAACGAGTGCACTGCCGCGTTAGTGCGAGGCCGAGCCGAGGGGGAAGGGGGAGGGGGGACGGGACCCCCCTCCCCCATCCCGTCGAGGCCGAGCGAGGAATGAGCCGAGCCGTAACATGCGGCGATGCGGCGTGCCGTAGCGTCGCATGCGGAGGTGAGTCCGTAACATGACTTGCCCCATTATCTTATCTATTTTAGGGGGAAAACCAGCACCATACCGACGGGCATAGTTGTACTGAAACATCTTCCTGTATGGACTTTCCCTCCATTATTTATGTTAGGGTGTGTGGGTGCGTGTGTGTGTGTGTGGGTACAGAATACCCGCACTGTGCCTGTCAAATGAGCGAACTGCCGCATTAGCGCGAGGCCGAGCCGGGCGGGGGGGGGGGGGGGGAGGGGGGTGGCACCCCCCTCCCCCATCCTGGCGAGGCCGAGCAAGGAACGAGCCATAGCAAGTGACGACACGGAGTGCCGCGGCGTTGCATGCGGAGGCGAGTCCGTAACATGACCTGCCCCCCATTATCTTATCTTTTTTTCACGGGAAAAACTAGCACCACACCGAGGGGCATAGTTGTACTGACACATCTTCCTTGTATGGACTTGCCCCCCATTATCTATCTTAGGATGTGTGTGTGCGTGTGTGTGTCGGGGAGGGGGAACAGAATAACCGCACTGCGCCTATCAAACGAGCGCATTGCCGCGTTAGCGCGAGGCCAATCCGGGGGAGAGGGGGTTGATCCCGGCGAGGCCGAGCCAGGAATGAACCGTAGCAGGCGACAACGTGGCATGCCGCGGCGTCGCATGCGGAGGCGAGTTCATAAGATGACTTGCCCCCCATTATCTTATCTTTTTTACGTGAAAAACCAGCACCACACCGAGGGGCATAGTTGCACTGACACATCTTCCTTGTATGGACTTGCCCCCCATTATCTATCTTAGGGTGTGTGGGTGCGTGTGTGTGGGGGGATACAGAATAACTGCACTGCTCCTGGCAAACGAGTGCACTGCCGCGTTAGCGTGAGGCCAAGCAGGGAGGAGGGGGGTCGATCCCGGCAAGACCGAGCCAGGAACGAGCCGTAGCAGGCGACGACGCGGCGTGCCGTGGCGTCGCATGTGGAGGCGAGTCCGTAACATGACTTGGCCCCCATTATCTTATCTTTTTAGGGGAAAAACCAGCACCGCACTGAGGGGCATAGTTGTACTGACACATCTTCCTTGTATGGACTTACCTCCCATTATGTATGTTAGGGTGTGTGGGTGCGTGTGTGTGTGTGTGGGGGGGGGGAACAGAATAACCGCACTACGCTTGTCAAATGAGGGCACTGCCACGTTAGCGCGAGGCCGAGCCAGGGAGAGGGAGGGTCGGGACCCCCTCCCCCATCCCGGCGAGGCCGAGCCAGGAACGAGCAATAGCAGGCGACAACGCGGCGTGCCGCGGCTTCGCATGCGGAGGCGAGTCCGTAACATGACTTGCCCCCATTATCTTATCTTTTAGGGGAAAAACCAGCACCGCACCGAGGGGCATTGTTGTACTGACACATCCTCCTTGAATGGACATGCCCTCCATTATCTTATCTTTTTATGGGGAAAACCAACACCGCACGGAGGGGCATAGTTGTACTGACACATCTTCCTTGTATGGACTTGCCCCCCATTATCTTATCTTTTTAGGGGGAAAACCAACACCGCATGGAGGGGCATAGTTGTACTGACACATCTTCCTTGTATGGACTTGCCCCCCATTATCTATCTTAGGGTGTGTGGGTGCGTGTGTGTGTGGGCGGGCATAATAACTGCACTGCGCCTGTCAAACGAGCGCACTGCCATGTTAGCACGAGGCAGAGCCAGGGTGGAGGGCGGTCGGGACCCCCCTCCCCCATCCCGGCGAGGCCGATCTAGGAACGAGCCATAGGAGGCAACGACACGGCATGCCATGGCGTCGCATGCGGAGGCGAGTCCGTAACATGACTTGCCCCCCATTATCTTATCCTTTTTAGGGGAGAAACCAGCACCACACCGAGGGGCATAGGTTTACTGACACATCTTCCTTGTATGGACTTGCCCCTCATTATCTATCTTAGGGTGTGTGGGTGCGTGTGTGTGTGTGAGGGGAGAACAGAATAACTGCACTGCGCTTGTCAAACGAGTGCACTGCCGTGTTAGTGCGAGGCCGAGCCGGGGGGAGGGGTGTTGATCCCGGCGAGGCCGAGCCAGGAATGAGCCGTAGCAGGCGACGATGCGGCGTGCCGCGGCGTCGCATGCGGAGGCGAGTCCGGAACATGACTTGCCCGCCATTATCTTATCTTTTTAGGGGAAAAAACATTAGCGTTATGAAGTATTATTTCATTTGTACCTTTTTGATAATTTTTATGGTACTGTTGTGAGTTATTATTTGTACTTAGCCGTTTGTTTTCTCGCTCTATATTAATTTTTTTATCGTGTTTAATTTTTTCTATTATCTTTAGTAACTGCCTAGAGATAATGGGCTTTGCCACGATTGTGGGCTTTAGCCGTCGATTTTCTCCCACTCACCTTTTAACCTCCGCTCGCCTCCCCTCCACAAATCGATTCGTTCTTTGTTCCCCTCCTCTCCTCTTCTCGCATAGAAGCTGCTTCTCCTGTTTTGCCGCGGGGGCATCGGCCGGCGGGTTGAACTACAGGGGCGGAGGTTTGGGTGCTCTGTTTGCTCCTTTTTGATCTGCCATCGACTATCCTTGCGTCCCCTTATGTACATATTTTCCCTGTATTTCTCAGTTATTGCTCTCGTGCTGTCTCAGGCTGGATTCGCTAGGGTTCCTTTGCTCTTGAACGAGCGGTTCACGTCAGTGATACTGGATTCGGTGGTGGATTTTTTGTTTGCTGGTAAGAGTTTTTCTTTGTATGAAGTGCTTTTTTTCTAAAATAGGTAAGAGCTATAATTTTGTTCATGTGTCTTGTAGTTCTGGTTTGGCAGATTTTAGGTCTATAGATCTCAATGGGTACATCATCCCGTCCAGTCAAGTTGAATGTAGGTAATTTTTCGTGTAATTTGGATGATGTTTTATCAGATCTATTGCTTAATAGGTTTTTAGTTGTATAGGTGTTGTTGTATGGACTTTAAGTTGTATGTATTTTGATTGTTAAGTTTTGCCCTGGAATGTGTGGTGTGTCTAATTTTTAGGTCGCTGTGACCTGTACACAGGTTGCAGTACTGATCACCATGTGTAGTTTGAACTGTTGTCCTAGCATTTGAATAGTTTGTAGCAGTTTGAGAAGAACTACTATGACGTTGAAAGAGTTGTCATTTTTGAAGTTTGGTGTGCCAGTGGTGGGGTGATATTGTTTTATTGGGTGCCCTTGTAGTGTTCATGTAGTTGAACTGATTTCTTGTTCATGTACTTTTCCTTTTTTACCTTTTTTGCTGATTATGATGTTGTTGCAGATGTTGGAGTGCCGGTGCCTCCTGATTCTGACACACCAGAACGCTTTCAAGATCTTGTGAATGATATTTTTGAGATTCCAAATCCTCTAGAAGAACTTGCAAGTGTTGCTGGTGTTTCCCTTATATTTGCTCTTTTTTAACAGCCTTGAATAAATAAATATGTTTAGTTACATTAGTTTTTCCTTTTGTTTGTGTCTGATGGTATGCGCATTATTTATTTTGTCTCTACAATGTTAATTATGTTTTAATTTTATATGTGTGTGCTTATGTTATTGGTTTATGCAGTTAATGACAGCCATGCTGCTGCTGTGGATATTGGTGATGTTGTCAAGGATATTAATGATGGAATTTATTCTCTTAACTTTGATGATGGTGATGGGAGCTTGCAGTTGTCTGTTACTCAGTCACAGAGTGTTGATGGCACTGAGCCTGTTACTCAGGCTAAGGATGTTCCTATGCAGTTATAGCTCGAGGATGAAAGGATAAGAAAGAAGAAGTGTGATCTACAGAGGAAAAAGGAGTTGGAACGACGTCAAAAGGCTGCTTGCGTGCAACGAAGCGATGAGGATGTTGCTCAAGCTCCTAAAGGCGTAGGTGATGAAGGTGGTTACGAGGCCTTTTAAATTGTTGATGCTAGATCTCATGAAGCTGACATGCCTGTGAAGACAAACCTGATGCAGACTCATTTGACGCAAGTGTTTTCTCGTGATGCAGTTAAGGAAAAGAAAGATGTTTTGAAGAGGAAGATGTTAGCTCCAAATCCTGATGGCACACAGAGGCGTAGCCCACGTGTGAGAGCTGGTTCCCAACCTAGTAATACCAAAGCTGATGGAGATAGTGTTGCTGTGAAGATTGGTCCAAGCACACTTGGTGGCTCTCCTGTTCGTTGGAGTCCATGAGTTTTGTCAAATAAAAAGCCTTCTTCGTCTCCTCTTCGAGAGCGCTCTTTGTTGAAGGGAAATAAGAAGTGTAAAGTTGCTCCTGCGAAGGTGAAAAAAAGGTGTGAAGAAGCATGTTCGTGTCGAAGCTAAAGATCCTGTATCTGAAGAAGATGATATTGAAGTTAATTCTAAAGATGAATATGCAGAGGTACATGTTTTTACTATATGTGACTTACTAGTTGTACTTGCAATGATTTAGTTGTGTCTGGGTTGGTATGCTAGCCAGGTGAGGGCTGGTCATTGTTTGCATCAATTGAGGGTGGTACTGATGTTGTTTTAAGAGTTGAACTTGTGTAATATTTCTTTTTCCTCTTGCCTTCATATGTTTGTTTTGTTTTCTATATTCATTTAATTAAGCTGTGCCTTCTTTGTTTTAATTTACAGCCTGTTAGCATTATCGGTCCAGTCAAGCCGGTGAGAGGCAATGCTAGAAAAGTTGCTTTGGATGAAGGCGACCTGTAGAGATTGAACATAACTGTGCGATGTTCATTGAAAGAGATTGATGCTTGTGCTAAATTGCTTGAGAGTCGCCACGTGACTAGGGTTCATGCAGCTGGTTTTCGTTCTATCTTCAAATGGAAGGTGAAGTAGGGATGGCAATGGGGCCCCATACCCGTCAAACCCATGGGGATTTCATCTATTAGGGGGTGGGGATGGGAGAAAAACTTCCCCATGGGGATATTTACCGAACCAATTTATTCCCCGGCCGTAGGGTACAACGAGGATGGGGATGAGATCCTATTCCCCAGACCCAATACCCATCAAGGGCCCACTTTTTAACTGTGACATTGTGGTCAAGCTTCAAATATTTACAAAAAAACTTGCGAAAACAAAAAAAAATGAGGAAAACCTTAAACTTACCTCACATCCTCACCTCAACCGCCACCATGACCAAGAAGTTAGTACGACCAAGATCGGTATTAGTAGAACAAGGACAACACCATGTATATATCTTGATTATATTCTGTCATATTATGTGTATGATCATTTCTTCATGGGGATGGGGGCCCTAATGGGGCCTCGTTCCCTCGTGGGGCATGGGTATGGGGAAATTTCATCCCCAGTCATGTAAACGGGGATGGGGATGGGGGTATGGGGAATAGATGGGGATGGGGATGTTCTAGGTATCCCCATAGGGGATTGTCCCCATTGCCATCCCTAAGGTGAAGTCTAACATTTGATGCCCTCTGATGGGAGCTTTGTACCTGAAGATAGATCCTGGTACGATGACTCTTGACATGGTTGAGGCTAATAAGAAGCTTTGCATCACTAGCGATGGTATACAACATATATTTGGGTTCCCTCATGGTGGTCGTTCTGCACCAAGGCCGTTAGAGGACGAATATGACAAAGCTCTGATGAAGTTAAGATCAAAGCTTGACATTAGTAGGAACAAAGATATCAAGACAAAGGATTTGAGGGATATGCTCAAGGTGCTTTTCAAGGATCCTAGCAAACATGACCTTGATCTCAAAGTGTTCTTCATTATTATGTTTATGAAGGTTGTGTTTCCTGCCGCCCTGCGTGTTTCGAGAGAGGCAGCAATGTTTGAGGATATTTTCATTAAGGACATGGCTAATATGGATTATTGCCAGCTGATGGTTGATGAGCTTAAAAGGGCCGTTGTCAGGTACCAAGATGGTGTTACCATTGGGAAGGCAATCACCGGCTGTGCTATAGGGCCTGTACTAATGTACCTTGATTGCCTTATCCATGGCAAGACTCCGGAATCTGCCATGCGAGTCCCCCGCATATGTTTCATGGATCCTGACAAGCTTTTCGATCTAGCTGATGCAGATTTGATAAAAAAAGGCAACGCAGATCCAAAGACTTGGGTGTTTGGGAAGCTTCCGGTGAGTTTTATTTATGTCGTGTCTTGCAGACCTTTTTTTATTTAGGTATAGCTATTTTTTGCTGGAGTGAACATGTGTACTGCAGAGTTACCTATTTAGATTTTGTCATTTCTTAAGCTTTGTGAGGTTTAGGTATGATTTTTAGTACTGCTGTGTCATGTGTGGTTGAACTGAATCTATTGTTGAACTAACCTGTTTTGTAAATACTAACAAATTGGCACTGATAGTGAAAGATCGTTAGTGCTGCTGATTTAAATCTGTTCATATAATGTTTATTTTTCCCTGTGTGTTGCATTGATTAATTAACTCTTTTCCCCCTTTTTTGTAGTGGAAAACTCAAGAAGAGGTTGTCTTTTTCTGAGTGTATAAACGACCAGTCCTGGAGATGTCGTCGTCTTAGGTTCCCAAGATTTCATCTCTGCATGATGAGTTGAGAGATGACCGTGGCGTCGAGGGTGCTGGTTATGTTCTCCCTGGACCTAGTAAGGCTAGTACTTCAAAGAGGCAAGGTTTTGGTATTGATGTAGCTGTTTCTGCGTTGGAGCATGTTGAGCATATTTTTAGTAATGTGTGTTCTGAGCTGCAAAAGGTCCCAACTACAGTTGAGCGTGTGAGCTGTATCAATGGTATCCTTCGTGAAGGTCATCAATTTAATGCTGAGGAAGCAGCGGACTATATTGAGACGGAGAGAATTTTAATTAGTGATATATGAAGCAAGCCATATGAAGAAAGTGCCATTGTTTTTATCAGGCAGATTGAGCAGGGTGAGGCAGCTGCCACCGACAGGAGGGCTGTTGATGGTACCGAGGCTAATGCTTCTGATCACCATACGAATGATGTTGTTGGCTTTGATCCCCCTGTCGTTGATGTGAGTCAGTCCTTGATGTTTGCAATTTTTCCTATGTTGTTCTGCTGTCAGTATTGTAGTTGAACTTTCTCATCTACTTCTATTTATTATTTTTTCTTTCATGCAGAGACGAGTCATAATGTTGAGGCTGCTGTTGACCGTGGAGTTAATGATCCATCTACTGATAAGTGCAAGGTTATTTTTATTTTTATTGTGTTTATATATATTCTTGAATTTTCATGCGCAACAATATGCACATTTTCTATCCCACACCGTTAAGAGTTTGTAGGTGATACCTACCTTTTTGTTAGTGTGGTTTAATTCCTTGTGTTTATTGTTGCTAATAGTAGCATTGTTTTTTTGCTTCATTACTATGAATCAGGGTCCTGTTGTTGGCGATGATCCTTGTTCGACCATTGGTGATATTCCTTTGAATGTTAGTAGTAGCAAGATTGGTGATGTTGCTGTGAATGTTGCTAAGGTTTGTTTTTCTATGCTTCCATTAATTTTATATGCAGTTTTCGCTGCTGTTTCTTTGTAGCTGTAAGAGTTATCCTGTCCACCTCTTGCTACCTTTTTTGATTGTTAATTTTGCTCATATTATTCACTTTCTGATTTTTTAGTTTTTCAGATGACTGATTTTGAGCGTGAGGCTGCCGTTAGTGTTGGAGATGATGCTTGTGGTGTTCCATTGAGTAGTGGGCGCGATGTTGGTAGCAAAGTTGCTGATGAGGATGTTGGTGCTGCCAGCATACTTGATGCCAAATTGTCTGGTGTTGGTATTGCTGGGAATGATAATCTTTCTAATTGTGAAGATTTGCCGCCGGAAAATTTCTCGCTTGGAGGGCTTGATTACGGTGATGCATTTCAAGATGCCTCTAGCTTGGAGGAGGTGCCATCTGAGGATGATGATTTAGTTCTATCGATTTCTTCTGGACCGTTGACGCAGGAGGCGCTCCTATCATCCCAGGATTTTCTTTCTTCAGACCCTAAAAGCGCAGTCATATTGCTGTCCTCACAAGATCTTCCGTCGTCAAACCCTAAAACTGGTGGCATATTGGTGTCATCACAGGAACTTCCGTCGTCAAACACTAACAGTGCAGGTAAGGACTTGTAAATGAGGCATCTCATTTATGGCATTTTGGACATGTTCACTTGTATTGCTTGAACTTATTATTTTTCTTCTTTTTCTGCAAGCAGAAGGTGCTAATGTTGTTAAGGTTGATTTGTTTTTCTTCGCTGTTACGAGGTTGCGCACAAACCATGGGAAACGGTTAGTTTGGGATTTTGCCCGTATCATTTTTGTCTCCTTTTCTTTCTCTCATATCAGTATTGTTGTTATTGTAGTAGTTTTAATTCTTGTCATCTTTTGTGTTTTCCTAGTGACAAGCCTATGTTTCAAAATAGCGAATGTGATGCCAGTGTTGGTTCTATTGCTAAAGCGTTTGTCCCCACTGTCATGCTCAACTCAGAAAGTGCTGACGTTGTTTTATATTCTCTATGTCAGAAGTACCGAGACACTGACAAGTTGATAGTTCCCAGATGGGTGACGGTCAGTATTTTGCTTTGTAGATAGGATGATAAGTTATTTTGGCAATTTTCTAACTGTTGTTGTTCTTTTTGTACAATAGACCAAGATCCATGATGGAAATATTGACGCAACGTGCTACAGTGGTTCACGAGATCAGGGGCTGATGGTTTTGACCAAGTAGGTGAACTTGAACTTATTGTACTCATGAACTAGGACTATCATGTTTTCTTGCAAGTTTGGGAGGTGGGAATGAACTTGAGTAGCCTGATTTTCAACACTTGTACTTATGAATGATGTGTGATTCTTTTTTTAAAGCTGCACTTATTGTCGCAAGGAAATTGAACTGATATGTCTGTTGCAAGTTTGGGCGGTGGATATAAACTGGAGAAGCATTTCTTTTCTATAGTGGGTTGCTTACTCAATTAGAACTTATGATTATCTGATTTGTTTGTACTTCTGAATTTCAATTTCCCTCTTTTATTTTATGGTTTGGAGGCTGAATTTTTGTTTAATTATGATTTGTTAAATTCATTTTTCCTCTGCGATTTTTTGTCAGCTTCTTTTCCCTACTTTCGATCCACCGCCATTTGCAGCTGCCAAGAAGCCTAGTGACGAATCTGGGCATTGGTGCTTGATTGTTCTGAATTTGAGGTTCTGTCGTTTCGAGTGTCTTGATTCACTTCCCGATGAAAACTGGAGTGATGCAGTTAGGTTCTTAAGGACTATGATAGATAACATAAAAAAGCTTTGGAGGGAGTCCAACATAGACAGGGCCAAACCGTTCTCGCCGGCGCATATTGATGGTTTCCCTTGCGAGTTTGTGCGGGTGCCACAGCAGCAAAACACATGAGTATCCATTTTTAATGATTTTATTAGTTTTTTTTTGTTTCTGGGAGGATGGTGTTCGTGTATTTTCGAATTTTTGGTTGTGTTCCTGTATTTCGAATTTGAGTTGTACCATCTTGTTTTTTCTTTTGTTAACAGGCATGATTGTGGCTTCTTTATGATACAAAACTGCAAGACCTATCATTGCCGGGAGGATGGTGTGATTGAAATTTTGGATTACAGCCACGAAGACATTCTTGACATTAGAAAGACTTTGTTGTATACCTGCGCAACTAGCGATGTGTTTGATGTTGACTTCCGGGGTTTATTTGGCATCGAACCCTGTATGTATGCATGCCCTTTTGTAATTTTTTGCAGCTTCTACTTCTTGATTAGTACTGTCGTGAATTATGTATTTGAACTTATGCTTGATGCGCTCCTTCTTTTTTTATTTTGCAGGTGAGTGGCTGGATCTTGGTGACCATGACTATAGGATCTTTGGCAGCCAGTTCTTGGAGTTCAAGTGTGTAGCTATTGATTTTAGCCAGGGGCGTTCTCCCGAAAAGAGAAGATCTGGTGTTATGAAGGGGCAGTTGGGAACTCTGAAAGGTTCTACGGCCGCTTGTGTAGAGAGCCCCTCTACACCCAAGAATCCCATTGTGGAATTGATATACAATGATGATGATGCGTTTGACAAGATTGCTGGCATGGGAAGAGTCACCAGGAGCGCTGCTGCCAAGGGTTTATCCCCCCTTGCTAGAATAGTGGCCCGTAGAGCTGGTGTTGCTAGGAAGGATCCTGCTTTGGATTCTGGCAATGTTACAAGTACGAAGCATGCACCAGAGCTCCTATAAAGTTTTGCTCCCCTGTGCAGCAGCTTCACCCTCATAAATTTCCTCACTTGGACAAGGCTCGCAAGTTGTATAATATGTTGCTTAGTGATGAAGGACGTGAGAAGTATGGTGAGTGAGTTTCTCTCATTATGTTTCCTCTGTTGTTTCTAACCGCTAGATAAATATGACCTGATTATTCCTTTTTATACAACTTGAATTGCTATGAATGCCTTATCTTGCTTCCCCTGCTTTTTTGTTCTTGTGTGTGCTACAGCACTGCATTCTCAATGATACCTCAGCCTGATGATAGCATAACTAGTTTCACTAGGAAACGCATCTGGGAAGTTTTTGAACCTGGGCAAATGATGGAGGGTGATGTAATGGATTTCCTCATTGATGATTGGAAGCAAGATCCCGAGAGAAATTCTGATTTTGCATCTGGAAACAGGGTATTGCTGAGTCCATATTTCATCACGGTAATCAATCAGATCGTTTGTTTCTGTTAAACAGGACTGCCTATTGTTTTACGAGTTTTAATAATACTTTGCTTGTTGATCCTTTCCCCCTGTTTATTTCTTTTTGTCTTTTTGCAGGTTGTGCTTGACTATATGTTTTACGGTGATGAAGATAAAGAGTTTAATGTGGAGACTGCAGCGAGAGAATTCAAGAGCTATGTCAAAAAAGATGAAGACTTGCTCACTGTCGACCTTGTGAGATCTACTAGCTGATTTTTTGGTTTTATTTTTTTGCTGTGATGCTGATTTTTAGTTTGAATATTCAATATCTCTTTTTTGGTCCTTTGTTTTTAGATCACAATGCCTCTATTCAAACCTATGGTTTTATCAAAGGATAGGAAAGTGAACCACTTTTCCTTATATGTCATGAATCGGTACCGAAGTAGCGTTGACATCCTTGACTCTTTACCTTATTTGAAGAACCATCGTCCTTCAAAGAACACCTATCATACAGATTGTGAGAAGATTGTGAGTGACATTTATTATCTATACTCGATTAATTTTTCCACATCTTTGTTTCTGCTTTTTTGAGACCTGAAAATGTGTGGTTTCTTTTCTTTTTTTACAGATCTCTAGATTGGTCCAAGTAATGAATGCTGTGTATGGTGATTCTCAGTACAATGCGAGCAAGTAGCCCAAACGGGAGGTTTTTGCAAAGAAACCAATGTTTGTCAAGGTTCCACTTCAAGGGCCGAATGAATGTGGCCATTATACTCTGAAGTATGCGGGAATCCATGATGGTGAAAAGATCGTTGAGAACATTCGAAATAATGACGTGGGTTCTAGTTGAGCTTACTTTCTATGTTTGGCTTACTGTGTATTCTTTTTTTATGTGTCATGATTTTTGATAATTTGTTTTATTGTTTTGCAGCCTCGTATTGTTGATTGGAACGCTGAGGATGTGTATACAGTTGTGATCAACCGTAATAACCAGCTTCTAGTGACGGAGCTTCCCAAGGAGGTTCAGGCTTTGGCTCCTGGTGCATAGAAGAAATGGTCATCATTTGCATAGTGAATGGGATAGTTGTGTGATATATCTCTTGAAAGTATTGTAGGCTTTGTTTGTAGTGTTTGGATGTCTTGTCAACTACTATGTAATAACCGATATATTTTGTGATGTGTTTAAGTGTGGCACAATGTTTAACAAACTTTTTTTCCATGATGATAGTGTGGTTGAATAGCTGTTTCACTTGTGTATGTTTCATCGGGAATTCATTTTGGTTAAGTTTTATTTTTTGTACTGAAGTCTTATAAACTAGTTGAACTGAAAACAACCTTTTTTCAAGTTCATTACGAGTTGTTGCTGAAAAAGTGAGATTTATTTTATTTTGATCTGTCCCAACCTAAGTTGGACCTTTATAGTTTCTGTACCCTCTTTTATTGCACTTATGGTATAGTTCCGTGAGTACTGAATTGTAATCTCATTCAGCGTAAGGCTTTTAAAATTTTGTGTCACAATAGCACTTGTGGATCTAGCGTGAGTGGAGTGACGCTTCCTTGTTATGCAGAACTGATGTCATATAATGTATTAGAACTGAAGTTTTTTTTTGGGATTGAAATTATTTACGACGAAATTGCTACATGATCTCTAGCCAGATTTTATTTAAGTATAAGAAATTTAGCAAAATTTGAGAGCCAAATTTTTGTTTGAACTTCTTGAATTTTAGTAGTTGAACTTTATAGTAGAAGTTAAAGCACTGGTTTAAATTAGCTACATTTAACAGCTAGCCCTATTAAGTTCATAATTACTTCACTAGTCAATGCGGACTGATGCTTCTGTTGTTTGTTTTTGTGAATTTTTGTCCTTGGTTGAACTGTAATCTATTTGGTTGAGTCTTGGCCTTCTTTCTCAAGGCATTAATTGGTATCATCATAGCACTTACCAAATAAACTAAGTTGTACTGAGATTTCAATTGTGCTAGTACTTTTGATCATTTTTTTGTGTTGTTTGAAACTAGTACCTCACTGCTCAATGTGGGCTAATGCTTCTGTTGTCTTTCTTGTGATTTTTCTCCTTGGTCATATATCTTTTTGATTTAGTTTTGGCTTTCTTTTTTCTAGGCTGTGGTTCTTCTCAAGGAAATATTTGGTGTCATCATAGTACTTGTCGTATAGACTTAGTTGTACTGAGATTTCAATTGTACTATTACTGTTATTCTTACTGTGTCACTGTTTTAGGGAATGCGAACTGAAGCTTCTCGTTCCTTTTTTTGTAGAATGGATGTACTGTGTGTTCAAGTGTAGTAGTACTTTCAGTCGTAGTATGCTAGTGACTAGGAAATACGTACTGATGGTTCTTTGTTTTTCCTATTACAGTACTTAGTAATTTTCTAACTACTATTTAGCATGATGCTGTTAGTACTGAATGTTTACCTTGGCTGTAACTTAGTATTTTTAGTGTTCTCCTGAAACTAAAAACTGTTTTTAGTGTGATAGTACTAACATACAGGACTAAGCTGTACTGAGCGTCCAAGACAACTATTTGCTGTTGTCCTTAGTGTGCCATTGTTTTTGTGAAAATATCCATGTGTGATTTGTTGCTCCATGACTAGTGCTGCATGCCATCCATCAAGTTTCATTCACAATATACTTCAACTTCAAATGACGGATAAACAAAATAGGAAGCGAGCAAACTTGTTTGACAACATAAGCGAACGATGTACTTGACGACATAAGCAAACTTGTTCAAACCCCGACACACATGACATAAGCAAGCTGTTCAACCTAACAAAAGCAAACTAAAAATTTGAAACAACAATATAAAGGACAAGCACAAGCGCAAGCAACACGGAGGCAGACTTTCATGTCTCTTCATCCCTCGAAGTTGCAGTGGTCGTAGGGGTCAGCCTCCTGCTCTTCTGAAAATTTCCAACCTGTTGTGATGTTGTTGATTATCTTCCATGACTTGTACATAGCGTACACATCTATACCTGCGTACTTGATGAGCTTGTCTGGCAGCAGGCTGATCCCCCACAGTTTGTGGTCTTCCTCCCTGTCGATCTTCTTCTTCATGCATTTGTAGAATGGGTGGATGACGGTGGCTGCAATATCGGCCAAGGAGTCATACTTTTTCCTGGTGTATGGAACTCTCCACTTGCGTTGCATGTCGATGAAGTTCTTAGGGTTGATCTCCAAAGTAGACTTCTTCAGCTTCTCTTTGTCGCCGTCAATGCTGAAACCGGCAAATGTGTACAATTTCTGCTCCTGCAGGAACTGTTTGAGGCGCTTGGGCCTGCAAGGGGGAGACACATATTGAAGATTAGTGTTCTTTTTGGAAGATTTAATTCTTATGTTTTTTGGAAGTATAAGTCATGGATGAAATTAAATTCAAGTAACACCATGTCATTTTTCTTTTTTGGTATCTTCAGTGGTTCACCAAATGGTTCACCAAGTTCAAGAACCTATAACCAGAGTAAATGATCTATGTGCTGCTTACTTCAAGTTTAGTTTTCTTTTTGTTGAATATAAAAGACCTATACCAGTGCTTCATCGAGTTCTTACTTCATTTTTTGCTTCTGAAAATTACATCAGACCAGGTTCAGAAACTACTTGTGTACATCAAGTTTAAAAACATCCTTTAACACATCAATTCTATAAACTATACTAGTGCATCAAGATCAGAATCTATGCTAGTACATCAAGTTTAGAAATTAATTGTGTGAAACAATTTTCAGATGCTAATCCAGTCCATCAGTTTCAGATGCTAATCTAGTGAAACAATCCACTTCACAATTTCAGAAATGCATGTAACTTGAGAAACATGTACTCCTGCATCCACTTCACAAACTATAGTAGTTCATCTGGTTGGGAAACAAGTTTCATGAAATTTTTAGGGAGTAGTACTAGTAGAACAGATGAATGAACAGTAGTATGGGCTACCATTTTGTGGCCACTGCGATGTGGTACACCAAGCAGAATTCCTTCACGCACTACTGCAGAACTGCTACCATCTGGGGAGGTTCATCTTCCTGGTGTACTCCACATCAACTTCGATGAAGCTAGGATACAAGCCACGGCCCTTCATCTTGAGCCTGCTCATCATGTCGTCGTCCTTGTCTGGTTCATTGGTGCAGACGATCTCCAGCGTCTCCTTGTTGTGGAGCTCAACCCCTGTGAGGGTTTTGGTGTACTCGCGCTTACCACCGGGGACGTGAACGTCATCAAGATTACTACTCTGGTCGGACGTCTTGCCATGATAACTCTTGGCGGACGGTTCCTCCGCCATTTCCCTCCTCCGGCGACTGTGGGCTTGGGAGAGAGAAGTTTATGGTTTGTGTGCAGTGGAGATGGAAGCGGCAATGGTGGTTCTGGGAATGAGGCAGAGATGGAAGACAATGGGTTATTTCCAGTGCGTGGACAGGGATGTGTGGTAGGCGGTTCATCAGGGACGTGGGTGTAGTGGTCGTGGGGTCACTGTTTGCAGTCCCTTGTAGCAACCGCCCAGTGGGTGGCGCAGGCGGTGGCCTGGAAGAACCAACCGTCCAAGTCAATGGTATTTACTGTCACACTGATCTATCTTGTCAAGCTGTACTTATCAACTGATTATCCCACTTGCACGTCTCACGGGTGGTGATGATGGCATTTTGCACTGTTTAAGTGACATATGCTTTGTGATGTTTTTCTGTGTGGAGGTTAAGTCATGTTTTCCACCGAAGTCTTGTACACTAGTTGATCTCAAAACATTTTCCAGTGCCTTGGGAGTTGTTGCTCCAAACCGGAACTTATTTTATTTTCATCCGTCCCAACCTAAGGTAGGCCTTTATAGTTTTTGTATTCTCTTTTTAGTGCACTTATTTTTTAGTGCTGTGTGAACTGAATTGTAATTTCATACAACGTATGGTTTTGAAATTTGGTGTCACAGTGGTGTGAGTGGCCTGACTGTTCCTGCTTTTTTTAGTACTGATGTCATATGCATGTTTGAACTAAGTTTTTTGGGGGATTGAGATTATTTACGACGAAATCGTTCGTTGAGCTCTAGACAGATTTTATATAAATAAGAAATTTAGCAGAGTTGACAAACAAAATCTATTTGAACTTCTTGCATTTTAGTAGTTGAACTAGTCAGATTTTATATAAATAAGAAATTTAGCAGAATTGACAAACAATATCTATTTGAACTTCTTGCATTTTAGTAGTTGAACTTGTCAAATTTTATATAAACAAGAAATTTAGCAGTATTGACAAACATTATCTATTTGAACTTCTTGCATTTTAGTAGTTCAACTTGGTAGATTTTATATAAATAAGGAATTTAGCAGAATTGACTAACATTATCTATTTGAACTTCTTGCATTTTTACTAGTTGAAATTGAAAGTAATATTTAATTCGGTGTTTTAAATTATGTACATTTAACAGATAGGCTATTAAGTTCTCTATTAGAGTTTTGTTGTTTTTGTATCATATTTTTCCTTTTTTTATCATCCGTGGTGCAGAGCTAAAATTATTTTATTTTTATTTTTGTATTCAAAATTATTGCCTGCGAACTAGTATTTGAAATTTTATATTTTTAGTTTTTGAACCTTTTTTTGTAGTTTATATTTCTTTGCCCCGCGCTCTGCTTTGTTTAACTATCCTTATTGGTGGGGTGTTTATAGACGATGGAGGCTATTGGGCCGTTTTCCGGCCCAAATGGCCCGTGCGAGCGATTTGGGGACTGCTGGATGTGCGTGTGTTCTGGGTTTAGTCCCACCTCGCTAAGGGAGGAGGATCTCGACCTGTTTATAAGCGCGGCTGGGTCCTACTGGTCGAACTCCTCTGAATACTTACCTGAGCGCTTATACACGGTGCTCACTCTCTCTCATGACCTGTGGGCCCTGGTCGGCTGGCCCTGCATTGTGCAGATTACTAGGGATTTGCCGCCGGTTCTGCTATGGGCTCGAGTTCAAGTATCTAGCAGCGTCAGGTCCTGCCTGTCCTTGGGTGGTCAATTTTTACTTTTTTTGTTTGAATCTAGTACTTGACTCCACCAGTAACTTCTACTGATACTTTTTGTTCTCGTTCTTGTGAGTTTTGTGGAAGTGTTATCTTTTCATTTGAGTTTTTTGCTTTCTTTTTGTGTTTGTTTTTGTGATTATTCTCAAGGGTCTTCTCGTAACATTTTCAGCACTATGGTACTTGCGTGTAGACTAAGTTGTATTGATAGTCCATGCATAGTAGCACTTATGTTCTTAGTCCATTTGGGGGGGGGGTTACAAACTGATTCTTCTTTGTACTTTTTATTGTAGAAAATATGTACTGTCCGATCAAAGTGTACTAGTACTGTCATTCTTAGTCTGCAAGTGACCAATATAAGTGTGTGCTGATGCTTCTTAACTTTTTCTGTTGTAGTACATGCTAATTTTCTAGCAGCTACATATGAATGAGAACAGTACATGAAGTACTAAGAATTACTGCTTCAACTTTTGAAGCGTTGTTAAGCAACTCAAATTGTACTGATTGTTTTCAATGTTATGTTTTCTATACAATACTGAATCGAAACTACACATGGAACATTATTGTGTGATTAGTTGCTTCATAACTAGTACTAAAGAGCAGCCACAAAGTTCCATTCAGAAGCTACTTTGAATTTGAAATGATGGATTAACAAAATACGAAGCTACCAAACTTATATAATGAGATAAGAAAAACAATGTACCTGATGACATAAGTAAACTTGTTCAACCATGACAAGCACGACATACGCATACCGGTTCAACCCAACAAGAGCAAACTATGATTTTGAAACAACAAGATAAAAGGCAAGCACAAGCGGAAGCAAAACAAAGGCAGGCTTTGATGTATCTTCATCCCTAGAAGTTGTAGTGGTAGTAGGGGTCAGCCTCCTGCACTTTTGAAATTTCCCAACCATTTGTGATGACGTCGATTATCTCCCATGACTTGTACATGGTGTACACATCTACTCCTGCGTACTCGATGAGGTTGTCTGGCAGCGGGCTGATCCCCCATAGTTTGTGGTCTTCCTGCGTGTCGATCTTCTTCTTCATTCCTCTATAGAATGGGTGGATGACGCTGGCTGCAAGATCAGTCAAGGAGTCGTAATCTTTTCCTGTGTATGGAACTCTCTAGAGGCGCTGAATGTTGATGTACTTGTTGGGGTTTATCTCCAAACCAGTCATCTTCAGCTTCTCTTTGCCCCCTTCAATGCTGAAACCGGCAAATGTGAACAACTTCTCATGCTTCACCATATCATTGAGGCGCTTGGGCCTGCAAGGGGAGAGACATTTTGAAGATTAGCATTACTTTGATGTTTGAATTCTTCATTTTTTTGTTTTACAAGTGATGAATACATGAAGTAGATGCTTATATTGCATAATTAATGGATGAATGTACTTCAGAAACTAGTAAACAAAGTTCTGAAATTAAATTCAAGCACATCATGTTATTTTTCTTTTTGGATTATACATACTTTGAGTCAATGTTGTATGTGCTGCTTTAGTACTAGTTTAGTTTACTTTTGTTGAATAGGACAACACATACCAGTGCTTCACCAAGGTCTTAGTTTTTTTGCTTATGAAAATAACATTAGATCAAATTCAGAAACTACTTCACTACATCAAGTTCAAAAAGATCTTTTTAATACATCGAGTATAGAAACTACACTATTGGATCAAGATCAGAAACTACACTAGTACATCAACTTCAGAAATTAATCTTCTGCAAGATTTTTCAAATAGTAATCCACCGCATCAGGTTCAAAAATACATTTTATAGTGTATCTACTTGAGAAACTGCAGTAGTGCATCCACTTTCACAAACAACACTAGTACATCTAGTTGGGAAAAAGTTTGATGAAATTTTCAGGATACAGTACTAATTAAACAGATGAACCAAACATGGCAAATGAGTAGGATGGGTTACCATTTTGTGGCCGCTGCGATGTGGTACACCAGGCAGAGTTCGTGCACGCACAACTGCAGGACTGCTTCCATCTGGGGAGGTTCATCTTCCCTGGTGTACTGCACACCAATGCCGACGATCCTACGATAAAAGCCACAAGCCTTCTTCTAGAGCAAGGAGATCCTCTCGTCGGCCTTGTCTGGTTCGCTGGTGCACACGATCTCCAGCGTCTCCTTGTCGTGGAGCTCAACCCCTGTGAGGGTTTTGGTTTACTCGCGCTTCTCGTTGGAGACGTGAACGTCGTCGAGGTTGCTGCTCATGTCGGACGTCTCGCCATGATGACGCTTGGCGGACGGTTCCTCTGCCATTGCCCTCCTCCGGTGACTATGGGCTTGGGAGAGAGAAGTTTTTGGTTTGTGTGCTGTGGAGATGGAAGTGGTAATGGTGGTTCTACGAATGAGGCAGAGATGGAAGACAATAGTTTATTTCCAGTGCGTGGACGGGGATGTGTGGGAGGTGGTTCGTCGGGGACGTGGTTGTAGTGGTCATGGGGTCGCCGTTTGGAGTCCCTTGTGGCAACCGCCCAATGGGTGGCGCGGGCGGTGGCCTGGAAGAACCAACCTTCCAAGCCAATTTCTTTGCGAGGGAATTAATCTGGTCGCATTGAGTAGTCTTGTCAAGCTATACTTATCAGTTGCTTATCCCACTTGCTCATCTCAGGGTTGGTGATGATTGCATTTTACTGTCGCACTGATCCGTCTTGTCAAGCTGTACTTATTAGCTTCTTATCCCACTTGCATGTGTCAGGGTTGGTGATGATGGAGGTTTCTACTCCTCTACTGTGGGTACTTGGACTGATGATTGAAGTGTAATTGAACTTACCAAAATACCAGTCAGACTGTGTGTGTGTGTCATGCTAATCTTTTGTAAAACAATTTTTGTTTTTTGAAAGGATTGGTTATATCAACATAATATTTGAAAGTACTTTTACAGATAAATTAGTTTTTCACCAGTACAAGTGTATTATATTTGCATTTGCTTGAGGTAATTGTTTTTTGTATACTGATGGACTTTCTGAACTAGGACTGGTAGAACCAGACGTAGCTTGTTTTGATGAGTGTGTTTGGTTACTCTGCCTTGTACTGATGAGTGAGAATTATCAGTACTGATGTACTATAATAGTTTAAATTTTCCTTGACATATTTTTGCCGAGTTACTGGTCGACAGTAGTGTTGGCGTTACATAAATCTAGATAAGTTTTTTCAAATATATTTGTGACTGCATTCAAAAGGATTATCAAATGGTTTACATAATAATGTCACTAGTCCAGCGGGCACAAATCACAAATTATATCTTAACTATAGTACTGATCGAGGAATCGATGATAAAGCTAAAAAAGTTTTGGTAACGACAGTGTTTCTGATATGTTTCCTCATTATGTACCGAGGCAACTGAGAGTACAAGCTTATTTTTCAGTTGACGCAGAAGCATAACAACTATGGATTCTTCAGACTTGAGCTCCTCCTAACTGGCCCCAAATGTTGCCCCTTGCCGGCGCCCTTTCCTGGTTGAGCCTTGGCAGCTTCATCATCAGTTTCAGTTTCCTCATCCCCAATACTATCATCTTCATTGTCTTCGTCTGATTGGTCGTCATTCTCGTCAAACTCTTTTTCTTTCCTCTTCTTTTGATTTTTTGGAACTCTGGATCTTGCCCTGTTTCTGTTCAGCGCCACTGACCTCCTTGCCCACCTTGCATGTGCGGGCATTTTGTCCGTCAGTTCCCCCACACTCGCGGCAAGTGTAGCTGTTACGTCTGTCATCTCCATTGGTAGAAACCTAGGCAGCTCCAATCTGCTTCTGCAGCTTTTGCTTGTTGACAATGGCATCTGTGCGGAGTGGTCATGTGCGGTAATTATGATTGGTCACGACGTTGCAGAATCCGCATGCCCTTATCTCGAGAGGTTTGCCATCCGGGCCAAATTCCACGTGCCTGATGGGGCGTGGCGGCTTTTTGTCTACTGCTTTTGCTGCTTTTACTACTTGCGTCTTACTCTTCCTCCCCTTTGTGTTTGAGAATATGGGTGGTTTAGTTACCCTTTCCCGCTGCTGCTGGTAGGATGTCCTGTTGTCATGTCGTTTGCCTACAGCACCATCAAGCTTATGATCTTGCATGTGAGCATGTTGCTGCTCTTCAGTGTGTACATGGGCAAGCTCTGGTTGTTGTTGCTCCTCTTCCTCATTGTCGAATGGGTCAATAGCTCCCAGATGGTTCATCTCAGATAAGATTCTAGCAATATCTTGCTTAGTGGCTTCATTGTCCGTGAGACCTCCGTTTTCAGCAGAATGCATGGCGTTGAGTTCTTGTTCAAGTTTGTCCATGACGCCCCGCGACCTTGCCATTTGCTCTTGGCTTCTTAAGCTTTTTCTGTGCACCCTCATGTTCAGCTGCTGCAGTGAGCTTTGAATGCAGTATTGGGAGGCGTTGTTTGACGCTATTGTCCTCAAGTTATTTCTATTGAATGTTGGCTGGATGTTAGGGCGTTTGGTGTATCTCCTGAGGATGTATTTCTCTAGACCGATGGCAGCCTTAATTGTTTGCATCATGCACAGGACATGCACGCAGAAAATACTTGCATTTTTTGGAAGAGGTGCACGTTTTTTGTCATTTCATTCGAACAGAAACTTTGCAAAAATAAGTAGTAAAATATGTAACATCTTTTTTTAGTCCTCACTTGTTTGGTCCCATAGCTTGCACTCGCAGTCATATATTTCTCCCACGGGGTCTGCAACCACCTGGAACATGTGCTGAGACCATGCAGACAATTTTTGCGGGTTGTTGTAGTGCACGAGGTACTTTGTGGGCTCTTCCGTCTCTGTCGCTGTGAAGAGTGTGCTTAGTTTTAGCCTTTTTCTGATCTCGCTATACACAGCTCGTGAGTAAAGCTTTGCCATCTGGGTGTCAAACCCATAGTAGGTCAGCGTGTTTTGTTCCTTCTGCCCATGCAAGAATGATGACCAAATTATTAGTTTTCTCGCAACAAAAACTTGTCTAACTAATAAAGTTTTACTTTAGTAAGCATGTTATTTTGTCTTATGACAGGTGATAGAGCTATACCCGATTACCCATTGTCTCCTGGTTCTCTGTCTGCCTCCTGGTTTTGACGCAGGAGTTTACCTGGCTGACAAACCGGTGGAGGTTTGTCTCTCACTTACGAAGTTCTTCTTGAGCACATAGTTCGTGCTCTCACTTCATTGTGTGGATGTCATTTTGACACAGAAAATTTCTATGTAATAAGTTGATATCCATCTCTCAAGCTCGTGTCACATGGCCACCATCGTGGCATCATCATGGAGATTGTACTTATCCATGAGTCCTTTCCAGTCAGCCTCAACCTCAGTTGGCATGAGGGGCCAATTGAGGATTGATGTGAATTCATCCTTAAAGTCCTCGTGGAGGTTGTACAGGTATGTGAGGTGTTCCCTGTACTTCTTCATAATATGCCAGCGGCACAACTTGTGTACTGTGTTTCTGAAAACATCTGGGATCGCCAAAGCCATTGCCGGGCACTAGTCTGGTAATGAGAAAAGAGACGTGGAGTGGTCAGCAGATGGTAGTGCATAAATACAAATAGAACTGACACAACATTTTTACTGTGTTATTTTCCTTTTTTTTGGGGGGGGGGGGGGTTGGGGCTGGTTTTGGCGGTTGTACCTGTGAGGATGCATGTAGGAGCCTTCCCTCTCATGCACCTTACAAATGTCTTGAACAACCATTTGAATGAATCTGCATCCTCATCTCTTATCAGGGCGAAAGCAAATATTGTAGTCTGTAAGTGGTTGTTAGTACCCACAAACACCCCAAGTGGCATATGGTACTTGTTGGTCTTATATGTGGTGTCAAACGTTACGCAGTCACCAAAGTCTTGATACGCCCCTCGGCAGCTTGCATTCGCCCAGAATATGTTCTTAACTCTGTCGGACTCATCAAGTTGCATGTCATAGAAGAATTCCCTGTTTATAGCTTTCATCTCCCTAAAGAAGTTGGCAGTCTTTAGGACATCATCCACATCATCCATCCTTGAATTCTTTGCTTTGCTGCATATTAAAATTGAATAGTCATTCAAAAATGCATGTTGAACTGGCGTCAGGTCATGCTTTGCGTAATATGTTTGTACTGACAGAGGAAAAATGATGGAGGGGGTTTATGGGAGGAGTAGAAGTTTGTACTTACATGTTAATCAGGTCTTTGGCATTCATTTCGAGGAAGTAGCTACCGGGGTCATCGCCGCCCAGTCATGATTTGCGCGTGTTCAATGCCTTTGAACTGTAGGTACTTGACGTACTCCAAGATTTTTTTGTCAAAGTTTTTATGGGAGTGCAAGAAAACAAGCATTTGTGGGGAGAATTGTAGCCTGTGGTTGTGTTCCCAAACCTGAGATCTTTTACGACAAGTGTTCCATCCTTTTCCCTCTTCAGCCTCATTTTAGCCCTGTAGTTAGTCCTGGCTGTCGTCTTGTTCCACTGTCTATTTGCTTCTGACACCTTTGATTCATAGACTCCATAGCACGTGCAATAAATGTAGACTCTGGTCTTAACCTTGGAGCCTTTCCTGACAGCAAAACCCGCGTGCTTTGCATAGACGTTGTAGAAGTCCTTTGCTTCTTTGAAAGTTTCAAAGCGCATCTCTAGCCTTGACAGAACGTAAGCTTCAATGTTAGGTGGCTGCACGCAACAGTGAGCAAACAAAAACGTAGTTATGAAAATGTTAGATGGGTGGTCACAGTACCAAGGTATGGACTGTGCTTGTATGTTTTTTCTGAATGGATACTTACATGTGTATAGCTCTCTGATGTCTCCGGTGTTTGTTGTTCACCCTTGTGTATGGGCGCGGGTGGTGTTACCCTTGGCACATGCAGCAATGCATCTCTTGGAGGGAGCATTATTGATGAAGCTCTTCGTCTCTCATTGTACGGCTATCTTCCCTTAGATTCGTTGTGGGTTTGCTCCTGTCTATATGGCTCATATCTTCTACTTTGCACCCTGCTAGAGTGGCCAAAATTTCTGTCTCTTTGGCCTGGTCTTCCCGTCGCAACCGCTTTTGCAGCACAAATGATTGATGTTGACGGAGCGACTGGTGGAAGCCTATGTGTCCTTGCCTTTCTCCATGCGCTAGGGAAGGAAAACATCTGTTGTTGGGGAAATTGTTGACCTTGTTGCAACCCAGCAGTGGCAAAGCTTGTATTCCCAGATATCGGTGTTTGCTGCATAGAAGAACTTGTCCGTGCCTCTGATGATTTTGGTGTAGCTTGAAATCTGCCTATATTGTTGAAGTATCCAGGTGCTATTTCTGGTGTTACCCAACCAGGCGGTGCCCCATATCTGCTTGGCTCATCAAACCCTCGCTGCGTGTGCCACCTTGCATGTTTCTGCAATCACATTCAACATTTTTGGGATGAATCTTTTCTACATTTTCTCATATACATGGGGGTTGTGTTCCCAGGCAATGTACAAGTTGAGCTTGCATCGCAGGGCGTTATTAAACATTGTTCTCTATTTTTTATCTGGTTTAGTTCCAGTCAAACTGATGAATGTACATGTTCAGCACTGATGTACCGATGTACCGATTTTTAGCACTGCTTGTAAACTGAACATTGAACTTCATCTGTTATGGATTTTTTATCCTTTTCCCTATAACTGATGCATAAACATTTGGTGCACTGCTTGAAAATTGAACATTGAACTTCAGAGATGTATGGATATGCATATATAAAAAACGGATGCATCTCTTCTCTTTTTTTCATCTATAACTTATGCAACTACAGTAGAAGTACTCGTAGTTTATGTACCATTGAACTTACCGTGTAACAAGTGTATATTTTTTCAACAACATTCTTTTACTAGTTCGAACTAACGCAACTACACAACATGTACTATTTGAAATAACATCATACAACTTGCAGTGGTAGCTGAACCTTATATAAAACCTAGTAGCTACTTGGACTAATGCATAACTTTATGTTTTTTGGCTTGAACTGAAGCTACCATATTAGAGGTACTGACAATAACCTCGACATCCAAATTGTGCATCAAGTGGCAGGGGTGTAATGAACTGATGCAAGCATTTGCAATGTACTATCAGCTTCTGCATCATAGGAACATGTGTCACTGATGCAGCACACATGTAGTACTGATGAATCTGATAGTGTAACATGTAGGCAGAGCATAGTGTGTGCAATTTTTAAACTGAATCTTCTTCATAGCAGGACTGATGAACTGATGAAATGACACAAACGTGGTATTTTTCTTCAGGCAAACCCAGACATGAAAACATTTTTTTGAACTGATTCAATTTTTGAGGAAAATTAGTGTGGGAAGCAGACATCACCTCCAGTGGCATGTTCTTGGATCTAACTTCTTCTTCTTCCTCTCGGGGGTGGCATACTGGCATGTTCTTGGGAGGCGGCGCCATTGATGCAGGCAAGGAACTTGGGGAGATGATGACGCTCCTACTTGTTGTGGACGTCCGGCGACGAGGTCCGGGGAGGCAGCGGCTGGCGGGGATCATGGCCCCGGTGAAGGATCACCAGCAACGGAGGGAGGCAGGAGGCGGGGATCACGGCCCCGTCGTTGCTTTGCCACCGAGGAAGGGGATGGCGGCGGTGGATCCGTCGCCAGCCAGTCACGGTGCCGTGGGCTCCCTCGCTCCAGCTGCCGCCATCGCTCGCTAGCCCACGACGGCTGCCTCCGGCGGAAGAAGGTGGGTTAGGTCGGGCTGGGTTGGGCTGGGTTAGGGTGTAGGCGCGTCGCTCCCTATATAGGTCCGGGGGTAACAGAATATTATTCTATTACGGGTAACAGAATAGTCCAGCCCTATATATATCGATAATACCTGGTATTACCCGATACTTCTCTGAAACCCTTCCGGTGACCCTAGAGCGCTTCCGGATCCTCTTGAAACTATTCTGAATATTAATGAAACAATTCCAAAAATAAATCCTCGATACTCCTGTCCTAATAATTCCAGCAAATCTTGATTACCTTAAGCTTGTGACCACATAGGTTCGGTAACTCATAGACATGAATGGAACTCCTTCATCCAAAGACTGATAGTGGAACCATGGACGTCCATATCGATCTCTCTGAGTACATGGATGATATTCAAGAGAATCATCGGTTACCATGTGGTATTGCCTTTGCTTTGCGATACTTTACAAGACCCGAGAATCATCAGTATCCTCTCGAGTCATCTGCATGCTCGTTATACCATTATTCTATTTACTGGTTTTGTTCTTCTTTCTCATTGATCTGTTCTGGCATCCCATGACATAGTCACATGTGTCTGGCCAGACGATGATTGATGCCATTACACCGAGGGGCCCTAAGAATATCTCTCCATTATCGAACGAGCAAAATCCCACTGTCGAGCTATCTAGTCCCTTGTCAAACTTTCCGATGAACCTGTAAGTTAACGTTATGATAACCTAGTTACAGATGATGATTGAGCAACCCCAAAGCTTATCGTACGGTAGGAGGTAACTTTGGAACTCTCATGGTAAAAGGAACCTAAAACACATGTTAACACTCTTTGTTATAACAATTGATTTCAAACGATATTATATAGAAGTATAACAAACAAGTTTGGGTCGATTTAATATGATCGTTCTTATAACGTCATACTCTCAATGTTTTTTAGGACTATCATTGTAATTAACTATATACTAAGATCCAGAAAACATGATCACTAACAACACTTGATCCAGTCTTAGAGGCAAGATTAGGAACCTTTGTTTTACCATTTATCATTCCACGCGTGCATATGAGTTTTCCACTGAATCACGTATTCCAGAATCATAGCAGTTATAGCATATAATATAAACTCTTAATTATGAATATGGAAATATAATGATAAAATATTATTGCCTCTAGGGCATATTTCCAACAATCTCCCACTTGCACTAGAGTCAATAATCTAGTTGCATGGTTCGTTAGCACCTATCGCTTTATGTGGTGTTGATCATGCTTTTCTTTAGTGGTATAGCATTTTTCACTAGTTTTGACATATTCAAAACCATATAATATTTGTGTCAGACATGTCTGTTGGATCCTTAATTCATTTTTCTTTGAGCAATGTCTCTATTATTCATAATACTGTGTCATTGGTTCCATTACTTTTCTGGATCACATTATATGTATCAAGACACTTCTTGAATACATTATTTATATCAAGAAACTTCTTGTATATATCAAGACATTTTTTATCTAGACATCTTTGAAACATCCAATGTTTTCAATATAAATTATTAACGTTATAGAATCCACAATATTGTTCATGCTTGAAAACTATGCAAAACAACATAACTTTAGACCAACTTATATCGGTCATGAAGCTAATGTTGCTTCTAAGCATTTACAACAACCTGCTTCATCTCCTGTTTTTCCCTAGGAACAATTTCTTTGCCATCTCTAAGGTACTTAATATTCTCAGCATTTGCCTTGTGAACTAATCCAAGATCACTTTGATATTTTGTTACTAACGTTTTAATAAGTAAAAAACTTATGGCATTATACACTTCATATCTTTTATCAATGTGGAGGATATTTCTTATCATTAGCGTCTCGGCCAGCTGGGATTAGAGATTAATCAGAAATCGACCGATTAATCGATTTTATCGGTCAACTATTAATCGGTCATTTTTTGGCAAATCACAGGTTCCTAACACTAAAATATGTTATATTCAACACCAAAAAATATTGGACAAAAGTGTTACCTTGATTCCTAGACTTTGAATCCTCGTATAATGACAAACAAAACAAGGTAATAGTACATATTGCATAACAAGGTCCGCAAAACACCAATAAACATAGTTTTTGCAAACATAGTGTTAGGAATAGGTTGATTTATCGGTAGATTCTCAATAAATCGCTTGTCAGAGCGATAAATCTTCCCCAAATATAAAAGGTGAAGATAAGACACAATCTTATCGGTCACCCCACGAGTAGCGATAAATCGGATGATGAATCGCTGAATCGAACGATTTTTTGAACAGTGGCTTTTATGATGGATTCAATTTATCGATATATATATGTGTATATATATATATATTGAATACCTCTCAACCTTTTCATGCTTATCAATTGTCATTTAGACATTCATCACTCGTAAGCATCATGCTATGTGTCATGGAGAAAAATGTATTCCCTATTTTAAACCTTTGAAAACCTTGTCACTGTATTCTTTTTGGCTGAGCATAATCAGACATTTTTATCTATCTCATATATATCTATTGATGACTAATAATTTGCTATTGACTTTAAATCTTTTAGTGAAAACATTATTACATTGCGCTTAAGAACTTTATATCATTTCCAATATGTCAATTACACATGGAGTTTAGACATGATATATAGCTCCCACTAAACTATGCATGTATATACAAATTTCTTGATCATTCCAACATACTAAAACTTTGCCACTATTTAAAATGTTGATTCCAGCTCCTTGATTCTTTCTTCGAACTCCTTTGAAGTTCTGCATACTTATTCTCATAATTTTAGATTCTGATAATAATTTTTTGGTTGTATCATTCATACATCCATCCATTTAGGAAACTAGTTTGTCATTCATCTCTTTATACCTTTCATAGGATCAACTAAATTTCAAATTTAATTGTTCTATACCTTCTCCATTCTAGAGTTTGATGGCTTTGAGCCAATTCTTCCGAGTTGGGTGCTGCCATTACTTCCTTGTAGTCCATAGTTTCATCTTCTCATAAGATGAATATTTCACTTTGAAATAAATTTAGTAGATTCAATAATATTTATTGATCTATGCATTTACATTACAAACTTTAATTCCTACAACCAGTGTAGAAAAATTCCGGTTTAGTTTTGCAAACAACTTTCGGAACATTTTCCTTTTTGTTGCTAATCTTTGTTGAAGATTCTATAATCTTGTCTAGTTTGTAATGTCCTCCCACTTACTTCTTTAGTGAGAAAACTTTTTCTCGAAAAGGCATCCATTCTTATGTGATAAACACTTTTGTTCTTGGACTATTTGGTAGAACGAATATCCAATACTTCCCATTGGATACCCTACAAATTCTCAATTGCTAATATGCTTTGGGATTAGGTCAATTTGGATGACACTAGTTTACATGAAAACTTATAACCCCAAATCTAGAGATGTGCTAAAATATCTTTCATTTCCATAATTCATATGGTGTGATCTCAACAGACTATATGATAGTGCTCTATTTACTGGTTTTCTTATCGTATTTATGAAGGGGAGCAATGCAGCCTAGGTTGGCGTTTCTAAGTAGAGAAGAAACGCCACGGCTTGTGGCGTTACCAAATGGGTCAGACTGTGAAATAGTTTTCGAAAGAGTTCATTTTGTGCTAAGATTTGCTGAGAAGGTCAAAACAGTGAAAAAGGCCTATTTAATCGGTCTTCATAAGACATTTGGAAATTTAATGTTATCAATCCCAATTCAAGATCTACGAATAAATCACTGACAATAGAGGTAAATCCAAAATATATCCTTATAATAACTCGAACAACCATTGTTAAAAACTTATAAGAATATTCGTTGCATAACATAATGTTTTACGCAACTACGAAGCAAAATAACTCTTATTTGATTCTAAGATAAATCTTGAAGATAAACTGAAGACATGACTTCAATGATCTTGAGCAGCAATCCTATGAACATTCCTGATTTGCATCACGACTTCATTCCTTCTCAACTTGCAAACTTTTGTAGTCGTTGCATCGGTTTGCAAATGATAGCTCCCACCAGTATCAAATACTCATGAGATATAGAAAATCAACAAGTAGACTAACATTAACTTTGTATAAATATTATACCTTTATCGGAAGAACCATTCTTCTTCATATCCGCCAAGTACCTCTTGCAGTTGCGCTTCCAGTGTCATTTCTGTTTGCAATAGAAACATTCAGTCTCCTTAATGGCTTCGCCCTTTGTCCTCTTCTAAGTAGCATCATGTGGAGTATACTTGACATTATTGCAATGCCTACATGCATATGTTCCCCCATCATAATAATTTTCAGTAGCATCATGAAGGAATTCAACAATATAACTATCACATAAAGCATTTCTTGTCATGATCTAGAAGCATAGAAAATTTATCACTCTTCACATAAGCAAATTCCTTTTCATTCAAGGTAGTGGGAGCAAACTCAACAAAATAACTATCATTTGACACTTGATTTTCATAACCAAATTGAAAATTCAAATCATGATGAAAAGTTTCATGGTTAGCATCATAATAATTTTGCTCATCAAAATTTTGTGTACAAAAAATATAATCTTCATCAAACATAGCACCCCCAAGCTTATGGTTTTACATATAGTTAGCATCACAGATATTCAGAAAATACATACTAAAAATAGTTCTATCATGCTCATCATTAAAGGAACTCACATTAAGCATTTTTATAATTTCTTCCTATACCAATTGATCGTAGTTTTCCGAATACTTATTTTCATGTAAGACATTATAAATACGAAGCATATGAGGCAACCTAAACTCCGTTTTTTGTATTTTTATTTTTATGAGACAAACTAAATATAACAACAAACAAAATAAGAACACGTGAATGAAAATTTGTGCGAAGTTACTTGATATTTGGTGATGGTATTCCGGGGCAACGACGCCAGAAATCGTTCCTGATACTGTTGATCTGCGCTGGGTTTTCCGTGAAGAGGAACATGTTATCGCAGCACAATGTGGGTAAGTATTTCGCTCAGTTATGAAACCAATATTTATCGAACCAATAGGAATACCTATCCTCAACCATCTTCAGTGGCTGCACACAAAAGAACAAACAACTTGCACCCAACGCCGGCAAGAGGGTTGTGAATCCCCTTGATCTCGTTATTTGCAAGCAAGTGAGTTGTGTAGATAATTAAATTCCAAAATAAAATAAAAGCAAATAAATAACATCAAGGTAATGAAAGCGTTTGTGAATATATAGGTGAATAGACCCAGGGGTCGTAGAGTTCTCTAGTGGCATCTCTCATAGAAATAGCATACGGTGGGTAAACACATTACTATTGGGCAATTGATAGAAAAACTAATAATTGTGCGATTTTCACGGGAATGATCATCTGTATATAGGCATCATTTCCATAAGAAAATAGGCTGACTCCTGCCTGCACCTATTACTATTACTCCACTTCAAGAGCGCTTCTATGCTTGCATGTCTACATATTAAGTTCATGACAAACAGAGTAACGCATGGAGAATGATTACATGATGTAGACAAAGTAAACTCAAACAATACGAATGAACCCCATTGTTTTATCCTTAGTAGCAACAACACAAAGATGCAACTTGTCCCCTTCTGTCACTAGGATATAGAAACTTGTCAGGTTGAACCTACTACAACGCACCACTCCCACTGAAGAAATAGCAATCTAGTTGGCCAAACCATCTCAATAGATCGGGGAGCATTACAAAGCTATGATGATGCTACTTCTCGAGCATGCGTTGGTTTCCCGTGAAGAGGAACCGTTTGATGCAGCAAACTAGATAAGTATTTCCCTCAGTTTTTGAGAACCAAGGTATCAATCCAATCAGAGATACAGACGAGTCACCAATAGATGTACCTGCACAAAGAATCAAACTCTTGCACCCAATGCTATAAAGGGGTTGTCAATCCCTGCACGACTACTTAAAAGGATGAGATCTAATAGAGTTAGATATAATAGGTGCTTGAACGGAAAGTAAAACTAAAAGTAAAAATAAGGCAACAAGTATTTTTGGTATTTTGGGTTTTAGATCTGAAAGTATAATATGGAAAATAGACCCGGGAGCCATAGGTTTCACTAGATGGCTTCTCTCATGATGGCAAGTATTATGGTGGGTGAACAAATTACTGTCGAGCAATTGATAGAAAAGCGAATAATTATGAATATATCCAAGGCAATGATTATGCATATAGGCATCACATCCGTAAGAAGTAGACCGAAATGATTCTTCATCTACTACTATTACTCCACACATCGACCGACTCCCGCCTGCATCTAGAGTATTAAGTTTGTGAAGGACAGAGTAACGCATTAAGTAAGATGACAAGATGTAGAGGGATAAACTCAAGCAATATGATGAAAAACCCATCTTTTTACCCTTCATGGCAACAATACAATACGTGCCTTGCTACCCCTACTTTGTCACTGGGTGAGGACACCGCAAGATTGAACCCAAGTAAGCACTTCTCCTATTGCAAGAATTACCAATCTAGTTGGCCAAACCAAACCAATAACTCGAAGAGACTTTAAAAGATATGAAATCATGCATACAAGAATTAAGGAAAGACTCAAATAATATTCATGGATAATCTGAACATAAACCCACAATTCATCGGATCTCAACAAACACACCGTAGAAGAGTATTACATCGGATAGATCTCCATGAAGATCATGAAGAACATGGTATTGAGAAGAAAAGAGAGAGAAGAAGCCATCTAGCTACTAGCTATGGACCCATAGGTCTATGGTGAACTACTCACACATAATCGGAGGGGCAATGGAGTTGATGTAGATGCCCTCCGCCTCTGGCAGATTATCGGAAAAGGCTCCAAAATTGGATCTCTCAGGAACAGAGGCTTCTGGCGATGGAAAAGAGTTTTTGGGGCTCATTTTGATAATGATGGAATATTTTGGAATTTATAGGCCGAAGATTAGGGTTAGAGGAGCAACCGTGGGCCCACAAGCCTGCTCGGCACGGTCACACCCCCTGGCCATGCCCCTAGGGCTTGTGGCCCCACGGAGGCTCCTCTGCCTTGGGTGTCAAGTCTCGTAGCTTCCTTTTGTTCCAGAAAAAATCATTTCGAAGGTTTTATTCTGTTTGGACTCCATTTAATATTCCTTATCTATGAAACTTAAAAACAAGGAAAAACAAAAACTGGCACTAGGCTCTAGATTAATAGGTTAGTCCAAATAATAATATAAAATAGCATATTAATGCATATAAAACATGCAAAAATAGATAATATAATAGCATGGAACAACCAAAACTTATAGATACATTGGAGATGTATTAGCATCCCCAAGCTTAATTCCTGCTCGTCCTCGAGTAGGTAAATGATAAAAACATAATTTTTGATGTGGAATGCTACCTAACATATTTATCCATGTAATATTATTTATTGTGGCATGAATATTCAGATCCGTTAGATTCAAAACAATATTCTAATATTGACATAAAAACAGTGATACTTCGAGCACACCAACAAGGTAGTTGTGTCCTTTCGAAATAACATGGCCTTAGAAAGTTATCCCTACAAAATCATATGGTCTGGCTATGCTCCATCTTCCCCATGCAAAGTATCTAAATCATGCACAACCCCGATGAACAAGTCAAGCAATTGTTTCACACTTTTGATGTTCTCACGCAATACATGAGAGTGAGCCATGGATATAGCATTATAGGTGGAATAGAATATGGATGGGGTGCAAGGGAAAAAGGAGAAGATAGTCTCACATCAACTAGGCGTATAAACGGGCTATGGAGATGCCCATCAATAGATATTAATGTGAGTGAGTAGGGATTGCCATGCAACAAATGCACTTAGAGCTATAAGTGTATGAAAGCTCAAAAAGAAAACTAAGTGGTCGTGCATAATGAATATCCACTAGTTATATGAAAGTGACAAAATAGGAGACTCTCTATCATGAAGATCATGGTGCTACTTTGAAGCACAAGTGTGGAAAAAGGTAGTAGCAATTTTCCCTTCTCTCTTTCTCTCATTTTTTTATTTTGGTGGGCTTCTTTGGCCTCTTTTATTTTTTTATTTTGGGCTTCGCTGGTCTCTTTTATTTTTGTAAAGTCCGGATACTCGTCCCAACTTGTGAGGGAGTCATAGCCTCCATCATCCTTTTATCTCATGGGACAATGCTCTATTAATGAAAACTCATCACACTTTTATTTACTTATAACTCAAAGAAAATAAATTACAACTCGATTCCTATGACAAAATATGACTCTATATGCAATATGAAGTGATGATGCAAGTCATAGAAAAACTACATGGTGGAAGTTGCATGGCAATATATCTCGGAATGGTTATGAAAATGCCATGATAGGTAGGTATGGTGGCTGTTTTGAGGAATATATGGTGGCTGTTTTGAGGAAGGAGGGTTTGATGTACCGGCGAAAGTTGCGCGGTACTAGAGAGGCTAGCAAAGGTGGAAGGGTGAGAGTGTGTATAATCCATGGACTCAACATTAGTCATAAAGAACTCACATAATTATTGCAAAAGTCTATTAGTTATCAAACAAAGCATTAGACGCATGCTCCTAGGGGAGAGGTTGGTAGGAGTTAACCATCGCGCGCTCCCGACCCTCACACAAAGGTCGACAATCATTAGATAAATCATGCTCTGACTTTGTTACATAACGGTTCACCATACGTGCATGTTACGGGAATCACAAGCTTTAACACACGTATCTCTTCAATTCACAACTACTCACGAGCATGACTCTCATATTACCATCCCTATTATCTCAAAACTATATGCAAGGAATCCAACATCTCATAGTTTTTAATGCACTTACTATGAAAGTTTTTATTATATCAGTCTTGGATGCCCATTACATTAGGACTAAATTCATAACCTAATTAAATTACTATGATGTTTTAAGAAACTCTCAAAATAATATAAGTGAGGAATGAGAGTTCAATAATTTCTATAAAATATAACACCACCATGCTCTAAAAATATATAAGTGAAGCACTAGAGCAACATTGCCTAGCTCAAAAGATATAAGTGAAGCACATAGAGTATTCTTACAAATTCACGATTCCGCATGTCTCCCTCAAAAAATGTGTGCAGAAAGGATGATTGTGAAAAACTAGCAAGCAAAGACTGATATCATACAAGATACTCCAAGCAAAACACATATCATGTGGTGAATAAAAATATAGCCTCAAGTAAATTTACCAATGGATTGAAGACGAAAGAGGGGATGCCTTCTAGGGAATCCCCAAGCTTAGGCTTTTTGGTATCCTTGAATATGACTTGAGGTGCCTTGGGCATTCCTAAGCTTAGGCTCTTTCCACTCTTTATTCCATAGTCCATCGAATCTTCACCCAAAACATGAAAACTTCACAACACAAAACTCAACAGAAAACTCATGAGATCCGTTAGTATAAGAAAAATAAATCACCACTTTAGGTACTATTGTGAACTCATTCTTTAGTTGTATTTGTGTAATACTTACTGTATTATAACTTTTCCATGACTCATACCCCCCGATACGACCCATAGATACATCAAAATAAGCAAACAACACAAAGAAAAGAGAATCTATCAAAAATATAACAGTCTGTAGAAATCTGTAAACTTCAAATACTTATGGAACTCTAAAAATTATTAAAAATTAGTAAAACCAGGAAAATTCTTATATAAACCATTTGTAAAACTTTCAGATCATTTGGACACTCTGAAAAATTCACAAAATTCCTAGACTGAGCGCAAAAGTTTTTGTTTTCCAGCAAGATCAAATCAACAACTACCATAGATCACCCCAAAGGTTTTACTTGCCTCAAACACTAATTTAAACACAAAAATAAAATTAGTACAGAAGTAATAATGTGACAAACACACCAAAACATAATCAAAAAGCAGAAAGAAAAATAAAATTGGGTTGCCTCCCAACAAGCGCTATTGTTTAACGCCCCTAGCTAGGCAAAACGCAATAGATCTAGGTATTGTCATAATAAAAATAAGGGAGATCATTCATGCTCATCTCATAATACCTTCTTTCAGCAGCTAATTTCTGTTGTGGAAAGCCAAAGTAATCAAAAGGGCTGAATTTAAGAGGATTAGGATCCCTAAGATCAAGTGTGAGAGGGATAGGTTCCTCCTTATGTCCCTTATAGTGTATAATCAATTCATCATTATAAGCTTTCCTTTGGGTAAACGCCATGAGCCTTTTTTTAGAATGAAATCCAATCCATTATCTTGTATAGCAAAATTATGATTGAGTTCATAAATCTTATCAACCAAAACCTCAGTAGGGACTTTCTTTCTCAAATTTTCATTATAGGCAACTTGATCGTGAGATCGTAGTCTCGTTATCTCTTCTTGATTAAAGAGGATCTCCTAAATAGGGGTACATCCTCCATCAATTTTATAATGATCAAAGATTTCACTAGCGTCTTTCATGATAAATCTAAATTCGTGGGCTAGGAATATAGTGGCGTCACGCTTAACAAAATTTGTTGAATATTAGAAAACTCAAGAAAAATCATTTGTATGCAAGGGTGCATGTGCAAGAATTGTCTCTCAAGTTCACTTATTAACAAAGTTATAGTGTCCACAAGACTATTAGTTTTATTGAGAATAGAACCTCCTAAAGTAGGAAGCGTTCTTGCACAAGTGAAAAAATCTTGAATCACACCTTTGCCAATGATATTACCACTACCTATTCGAAACCTTTTTGTATGAAGAATAGTAGGTTCTTCTTGAGGGTTGTCATTAACAAGGGCATCAAGATTACCCTCAAGATTATTACTATTTTTTATCATCAAACGTCTCCCTAGATTCCGACATGGTGGCAACGCAAACACACAAGCAAACGAAAGGCAAACAAAAGAAGGGCGAATAAAAAGGCAAATCTTCTTGGTATTTTCTGAAAATCGTTTTAGAAGTGGAGGAGAGGAAAATGAGAGGAAAATGGAAAATAATGTAAATGCAAGAGATAAGTTTGTGATGGGTACTTGGTATCCTTGACTTGTTATGTATCTCCCCCGCAACGGCGCCAGAAATCCTTCTTGCTACTTCTTGAGCATGCGTTGGTTTCCCGTGAAGAGGAACAGTTTGATGCAGGAAAGTAGATACATATTTCTGTCAGTTTTTGAGAACCAAGGTATCAATCCAGTAGGAGATACAAACAAGTCACCAATAGATGTACCTACACAAAGAATCAAACTCTTGCACCCAACGCTATAAAGAGGTTGTCAATCCCTTCATGGTTACTTGCAAGGATCATATTTAATAGAGATAGATATAATAGGATGCTTGAACGGAAAGTAAAACGAAAAGTAAAACTAAGGCAGCAAGTATTTTTGGTATTTTTGGTTTTAGATCTGAAAGTATAATACGGAAAATAGACCCGGGGGCCATAGCTTTCACTAGATGGCTTCTCTCATGATGGCAAGTATTACGGTGGGTGAACAAATTACTGTCGAGCAATTGATAGAAAAGCGAATAATTATGAAGATATCCAAGGCAATTATTATTCATATAGGCATCACGTCCATGACAAGTAGACCAAAACGATTCTGCATCTACTACTATTACTCCACACATCGACTGACTCCTGCCAGCATCTAGAGTATTAAGTTCATGAAGAACAGAGTAACACATTAAGTAAGATGACATGATGTAAAGGGATAAACTCAAGCAATATGATGAAAACCCCATCTTTTTACCCTTGATGGCAACAATACAATATGTGCCTCGCTAACCCTACTTTGTCACTGGGTGAGGACACCGCAAGATTGAACCCAAAAGTAAGCACTTCTCCTATTGCAAGAATTACCAATCTAGTTGGCCAAACCAAACCAATAACTCGAAGAGACTTGCAAAGATATGAAATCATGCATATAAGGATTCAGGAAAGACTCAAATAATATTCATGGATAATCTGAACATAAACACACAATTCAGCGGATCTCGACAAACACACCGCAAAAGAGTATTACATCGGATAGATCTCCATGAAGATCGTGAAGAACATGGTATTGAGAAGAAAAGAGAGAGAGAGAAGAATCCATCTAGCTAGTAGCTATGGACCTGTAGGTCTGTGGTGAACTACTCACGCATCATCGGAGGGGCAATGGAGTTGATGTAGATGCCCTCCGTGATCGCATCCCCCTCCGGCAGATTACCGGAAAATGCTCCAAGATTGGATCTCTCGGGAATAGAGGCTTTTGGCGGCAGAAAAGTGTTTTCGTAGCTCATTATGATAATGATGGAATATTTGGGAATTTATAGGCCGGAGATTAGGGTTACGGGAGCATTTGTGGGCCCACAAGCCTGCTCGGCACGACCACCCCCTGGCCATGCCCCTAGGGCTTGTGGCCCCACGGAGGCTCCTCTGCCTTGGTTCTCAAGTCTCGTAGCTTCCTTTTGTTCCAGAAAAAATCATTCCAAAGGTTTTATTCTATTTGGACTCCGTTTAATATTCATTATCTGCGGAACTCAAAAACAAGGAAAAAACAAAAACTGGCACTAGGCTCTAGATTAATAGGTTAGTCCCAAAAATAATATAAAATAGCATATTAATGCATATAAAACATCCAAAGCAGATAATATAATATCATGGAACAATCAAAAATTATAGATATGTTGGAGACGTATCAGATGAGCATGCAAATAAGAATCATAATATTCAGAGGTGACTCAAATACAGTTCATGAATAATAGGAATATAAACTCACAATTCATCGGATCCCATCAAACGCACCATACAAAGGGATTACATCGGATAGATCAAGGCAAATATGCGATGACCATTGTATTGAAGATCAAGAGAGAGAGAGATTGCCATCTAGGTACTACCTATGGACCCGTAGGTCTGTGGTGAACTACTCACACATCATGATTAGTGCAAAAAGGTTGATGAAGAGGCCCTCCATGATCGATCCCCCTCCGACAGGGTGCCGGAATAGAGCTCTAGATGGCCTCCCGTCGGAACAGAGACTTGTGGTGGCGTAAAAAGTGTTTCGGGAGCCCTCTCGGAGTTTTTAGGGCAAATAGGAATTTATAGGCCAGAGAACAATGTCAGGAGAGTTGCTAGGGGGGCACAAGCCATCAGGGCGTAACCCCCTAGGTGCATGCCCTATTGTATTGTGGGGCCCTGGTCCGGCTCTCGGCCTTCCTCTGAAGCTTCTAGGTCTTGTTTTTGTCCAAAAAAATCATCAAAAAGTTTCGTGGCAATTGGACTTCGTTTGGTACTGTAACTCTGAAAAGTCAAAAACACATAGAAAACAACAACTAGCAGTGGGCACTGGGTCAATAGGTTAGTGCTCAAGAATATTATAAATTGGTAAACAAATGCCCAAAAAGTATCCTAGAATGATAATATATCAGCATGGAACAATCAAAAATTATAGATACATTGTATACGTATCACCATCCCCAAGCTTAATTCCTGCTCGTCCTCGAGTAGGTAAATGATAAAAACAGATTTTTTTGATTTCACATGCTACCCATTATGTAATCTTTTGTATCTGTGCTCACTAAGAAATGATGAATTAACAAACAACAACATAGTAATATTTATAAGTATAATAAACATAATCATTGATTTTTCAAAGTATACGATCCTAAAAGAATGTTTACCCCTACTCATCTTATTATATTAGCAAGGCATGACTCTGTCTTCACCACATCAATACAAATGTTAAGCACCACGGTTTCCAAGTCAGGCGATTGGAACATACTTTCTCAATATGCATCATATTTTTATTCTTCACACAATATATGAGCGTGAATCATTAGACATAGCATATAGGTGGAATAGAAAATGATGGTAGATATCGAAGGGTTAAAAAGTGGAGAAGATAGTCTCACATCAACTAGGTGTACCAACGAGCTATGGAGATGCTCATCAATAGATCTCAATGCAAGGGATTATGGATTGCCATGCAAATGATGGACTAGCGCTATAAGTGTATGAAGTCTTAACTAAAGCTAAGTGGGTGTGCATCCAACTTGCTTGCTCATGAAGACCTCGGGCATTTGAGGAAGCCCGTCATCGGAATATACAAGCCAAGTTTATTATATGGAAAGGTAATTCCCACTAGCATATGGAAGTGATAACATAAGAGACTCTCCATATGAAGAACATGTTGCCACTTTGAGGCACAAGTGTGGTAAAGGATAGTAGCAAAGTCCCTTCTCTCTTTTTCTCTCATTTTTTATTTTTTTCATGGTGGGCTTTTCTCCTTTTTTCCTCCCCCATTCATATTTTTTTATATGGTGGGCTCATTTGGCCTCCTCCATTTGTTTTATTTTATTTTTCATCCGGAGTCTGATCCCGACTTTTTGGGGAATCATAGTCTCCATCATTCTTTCCTCACTGGGACAATGCTCTAACAATGATAATCATCACACTTTCATTTACTTACAACTCAATATGAAGAACTTATAGGAAGATGTGACTTTATATGAATGCCTCTAGCAGTGTACCAGGATGTACAATGATCTAGCATGACATGTATCAAAAACATGATGAACAGTGGCTTTGCCACAAATACTATGTCAGCTCTATATGATCATGCAAAGCAATAAGATGGTGAACAAACTAGTCATGTGATGTGATGATGGAATTTGCATGGAATATATCTCGGAATGGCTATTGAAATGCCATAATAGTTAGGTATGGTGTATTTTTTTGAGGAAGATATAATGAGGCTTATGTGCAACAAAACGTATCATGTCGCGGGGTTTGGATGCACCGGCGAAAGTTGCACCGATCCTCGAGGTGAGAATGGGCCATGCACAGTACCGAAGAGGCTAGAAAATATGAGAAGGTGAAGATGAGTATGTACATGATGTAACATTAGTCATAAATTACTCACATACTTTTTGCAAAGTTTTATTAGATTTATCACAAATCAAAGTACTCCTCACATGCCCCCAAGGAGGGAGGTTGCTAGGAGTTTCCCATTGTGCGCCCCCGACTCGAAACAACACTAGGATTTCAACGTGGAATAAAAATGCTCACACATCATCACCATGCCTCTTTAATTTTTATATGAATAATAAGTTAACACCTCTTAATCTCGACACTTCTATGAATCAATAATTGTGGACTCACACCTTTTTCATATTACCATATCAATGTCATTAACACACAACTTATTTATATGTGCTACATAATGGTTTTGATTATCATTCATTGAATACCTACTATTTTTGGACTAGTATTATGACCCATGCAAATTACTTTCACTATTTATTCATATCTCCAACAAATATAAGTGAAGAACAAGAGCATATTATTTCTATAAAATCTACACGTCGCCATGCTCAAAAAGATATAAGTGAAGTACTAGAGCAACTGCCAAGCTCAAAGGATATAAGTGAAGCACATAAAATATTCTAGCAAATAATCATGAAGGTGTTTCTATCTCAAATAGGTGTGTCCAGCAAATAATGATTGTGACAAATTGAAAGTAAAATCAAATGACACTCCATGCAAAACACATATCATGTGATTAATAAGAATATATCTCCAAGTGACATACCGATGGATTAAGATGCGCTTGAGTCTTTTAGAATTTACTTGGGATGCCTTGGGAATCCCCAAGCTTCATCTCTTGCTACTCCTTATTCCTGGTCCATCGTGATCACACCCAAAACTTGAAAACTTCAATCACACAAAACTCAACAAAACTTCGTGAGATCCGTTAGTACAAGCAACATATTGCATACTTGAATTACTATGATAAATTTATTATTAATTAATTTGTGCATAATAGTTACTACATTCTAACTTCTCCATGGCTTATACCCCCCGATATAATTCATGGCATAATCAAAACAAGCAAACTATGCAAGCAAAACAGAATCTGTTTAAAACATAATAGTTTGTAGCAATCTGTAGAGGACCATACTTATGTAACTCTAAAAATTCTGAATAATTCGGACAACGTTTAGAATTTTTATAGAAATACTTTTTGAAAAATTCAGATCATTATCATGCTAGTAATAAACGGAAATTCTTTTACTAGAGTCAAAGTTTATGTTATGTTTCAACATCGTTTCTACTCATCTCGCGAGTCATCCCAAAGGCTTTACTTGGCACAAAAACTAATTAAAACACAAAAAACATAATCATTATAGAGGCAATAATAATGTTATCCAAAAATAACAGAAATAAAAAATAAGATACATTTTGGGTTGCCTCCCAACAAGCGTTATTGCTTTATGCCCCTAGCTAGACGTAATGATTTCGTGATGCTCACATAAAAGTAAAGAATTGAAACACAATGGGAGCATCATGAAGCATATGACAAGCACATTTAATCCTAACCCACTTCCTATGCATAGAATTTTTTGAGAAAATTTTTTATGGGAGCAAGAATCAACTAGCATAGGAAGGCAAAACAAGCATAACTTCAAAACTTTGAACACATAGGGAGGAAACTTGACATTATTGCAATACCTACACACATATGTCCCCCCTCATAATAATTTTCAGTAGCATAATGAAGGAATTCCACAATATAACTATCACATAAAGCATTCTTTTCATGATCTAGAAGCATAGAAAATTTATCACTCTTCCCATAAGCAAATTCCTTTTCATTCATGGTAGTGGGAGCAAACTCAACAAAATAACTATCATTTGGCACTTGATTGTCATAACCAAATTGAAAATTAGAATCATGATGACAAGTTTCATGGTTATAATTACTAATTATAGCATACATATCATCACCACAATCATCATAACAAATTTGCTCATCATAATTTGGGGGACAAAAATACCATATTCATCAAACCTAGCACCCCAAGCTTGTGGTTTTGCATATTGTTGGCTGACACGTCTCGAACGTATCTATAATTTATGAAGTATTCATGCCATATTTACAACAATTTATATGGTTTTGGTATGATTTCTTGGAACTAACCCCGACTGATGATGTTTTTAGCAGAACTACCGTGGTGTTATTTTTTAGCAGAAACAAAAGTTCTCCAAGTGCAACAAAACTTTTGACGTTTTTTTGGAACAAAAGAGGCACTAGAAGGTTCGTGGGAGGGCCAGAAGAGCCACGATGTGGGCAAAACCCACCAGGGCGCGCCAGCCCCCTATGGCTTGTGCTGGTGTCTTGTGGGCCCCTCGTGGCCCATCTTCGCGTGAAGCCGATGCCCAAAAATTCTATATATTCAGAAAAAGAAATAACCCTATATGAGAAGTTCTGCCATCGCAAGCCTCTATAGACACAAAACACCAATCTAGACCCCGTTCCGGCACCCTGCTGGAGGGGGAAATCATCACCAGAGGCCATCTTCATCATCCCTATGGTCTCCATGAAGAGGAGGGAGTAGTCCACCCTTGGGGCTGATAGTTTGTACTAGTAGCTATGTGTTCAATCTCTCTCTCTCATGTTCTTGAGATGGCACGATCTTGATGTATCACGGGTTTTGTTAATATAGTTGGTTTATATGGTGTTTTCCCCTCTCTATCTTGTTGTGATGAATTGAGTTTTCCCTTTGATATTTTGTTATTACCGGACTGAATACTCTTATGGATTTAAGAGCACTTGATAAATGTTATGGCGTCAACTTGCGGATTTCCCATAGTGACATTGGGGTATTCAAGTGATTCACTTGATAAATGTTATGGCGTCAACTTGCGGATTTCGGTGACCTTGGGGATCTATGCATAGGGGTTGATTGCACGTTTTCATACCATGTTATCCGATAGAAATCTTGGGGCACTCTTTGAGGTTCTTTGTGTTGGAGTGAGTATTATGAATGTGAAATTATCTGGTGCGTATCGTATAATTAACTCATGGATACTTGTGGTGACATTGGATTATCTGGCTGATGTTAGAGTTGGTTGATCCGTATCATATGGTGTTATTTTAGTATGAACTCTTAGATACATCAATCGGAAAGGATAACTTGGTGTTATTTTAGTACGAACTCTTGGATAGATCGATCAGAAAGGATAAATTTAAGGTGGTTTCGTACCCTACAAACAATTTCTTCTTATGTTCTCCACTAGATAAGAACATTCGAGTGATTCTTTGTTGCACGTTGAGGGATGGTTATGTGATCCAATTATATTAGCATTGTTGAGAGATTACACTAGCAAAAGTATGGACCCTAGGCCTTATTTCCAAGCATTTATACAATGTTTTGTTCGCTGTTTACCACTTGTTACCTTGCTGTTTTTATATTTTAAGATTACAAAAATCAATATCTACTATCATTACTACACTTGTATCACCATCTCTTTGCTGAACTAGTGCACCTATACAATTTATCATTGTATTTGGTGTGTTGGGGACACAAGAGACTTTTTATTATTTGGTTGCAGGGTTGTTTGAGAGAGACCATCTTCATCCTACGCCTCCCACAGATTGATAAACCTTAGGTCATCCACTTGAGGGAAATTTGCTACTATCCTACAAAACTCTATGCTTGGGGACCAACACGAGTCTACAAGAACAAGTTGTGTAGTAGACATCAAGCTCTTTTCTAGCACCGTTGCCGGGGAGGTGAGTGCTTGAAGGTATATCTTTATATATTGCAATCAAATCTTTTAGTTTCTTGTTTTTCACTAGTTTGGTTTTATAAAAGAAAGCTAAAAAAAGGAATTGAGGTGGCCTCATATTATTCATCTTTATCATGTCTTTCTTGAAAATGATGGAAAGGAAAATTGTTCTCAATTGATAGAAGAAGAATTTAATAAACTATTTGTCATAAATGATGAGCATGATAGTAATATTGTTAGTATGAATTATCTGAATATCCATGATGGTAACGATATGCAAAGCCACAAGCTTGGCGATGCTATGTTTGATGAATATGATATTTTTAGTCCCTCAAGTTTTGATGAGCAAAACTATTATGATGATAGCATGCGTCCTAACTATGATGATTATGATGATGACATGTATGCTATAAGGAGTGATATTAACCATGAAACCTTTCATCATGATTTTAATATTCAATGTGGTTATGTCAATCAAGTGTCTCATGATAGTTATTTTGTTGAGTTTGATCCCACCACTATGAATGAGAAGATTTTTTCTTGTATGGGTAGTAATAAAAATTCTATGCCTGTGCATCATGAAAAGAATGATTTATGTGATATTTATATTGTTGAATTCCTTCATAATGATACTGAAAATTATTACGAGGGACGAACATATGCTTGTAGGAATTGCAATAATATCAAGCTTCCTCTCTATGTGTTCGAAGTTTTGAAGTCGTGCTTGTTTTGCCTTCCTATGCAAGTTGATATTACTCTCATAAATTGTTTGCTCACAAAATACCTATGCATAGGAAGCGGGTTTGACTTAAATTTGCTTTTCATGTGATTCATGGTTCTCTCTTGCATGTTTCAACTACTATTCCTATCGTGGGAACGAGTCTGACAGTAGAAGTTAGGGGTAAGAAAGGAGAGGGCGGAGTCCTAGCTACGGCGAGGGTCTACACATGAATGTATGAGTTCAGGCCCCTCTCGTGGAGGTAACATCCCTACGTCTTAGTGCTCATGAGCTTTTGTCATGTGGAGAGTGTGAGCTACAAAGGTTGCGAACCCTTGTGCCAGAGGGGAGGGGCGGATTATATAGAGTTCGCTGCCCCTCGTAAGTGCAAGGCATCCAAGGGTTCGATGGTGGGTATAAAGACGAGCATTACTGGTAACATACATCATAATTGCTAGTAATGATGACTGGCCTAACGCCTGCCTGCTGGTGTCCCTGGGGTGGCTTCTAGTCTTCTGGCGTCGACTGGAAGTGAGGTCTTCCGAGTGACAGGTTACTACCGAGTGAAGGCATAAGCTTCCGTGTGGATGAATGTTGAGTGACTTAAGCACTATGGTGAATCCAGTCGGAATCTCTCTTGTAATCTTTAAGTCCTTCAATATAGTGCCCTTAGGTAGGGTATGTGGGCCAGGCCTAGGACCCTACCCAGGTACTTATCCTCATCATTAGCCCCCAAATGGATCAAGGTTCGAGTGGTGAAGGGGGTATCGATGCCAGTTCTGAAAAAGGCACCAAATCTTCTGAATGAATTTCGGGGCTTCAACGAAACTTGCATCGACTGAACCCTTTGTCATTCGCCCGGATCAATTATGTCTTGAAAGTGTCTGATTGAATTCTCAATGTCAATTTTGTTCCAAGTGACCTGAAGGGATCTCTGGATGCGACGGGTCGCTCTGTCAGGCCCGGATTCTGTGGGATACGAAAATTTCAGAAGCGCGCCCGTCTACGATGATAATGCCCCGACTAGGGCGAGTGGGGGCATGACGCCTCGATTTTCACTTCGCTCATTTCGCCACGTACTGGGCGACATCTGCGGTCAAGATATGTGGGGATCTAACGAGCCCATGAGTCAGCAAGACACTCGATGAGGTATAAATCCTGAAGCGTCGTGGTCTGAACATTACTTTCCCCCAAATCTCCTCTCTTCCTTCGCCTCCCCTGCTTCCAGCACACCACTCTGCTTTGCTCCGCCGAGCCCCGCTGCTGCGATGACGAAGGGAACAACCAAGAAGCTGGAGCGCGCTAAGAAGGGGGCCGTGAAGGGCAAGGCCAAGAAGCCATCGATCGCATGGTTCACAGCGCCGCCGGGGTGGATCCAGGGGGATTTTCTCCCGTCAACGGTCACCTCCATGGAAGTCGAGAATCTCATCATCAACGGGCTTGTGGCGGATGGTTCCTGGAGGATGTTGGAGGGAGAGCCCAAGCCAGAGCCACGTGAGGGGGAGCGCGTCCCTTTCCTCACCCATGTCGAAAGAGGATTCTACATGCCCCCCATCCATTTTTCGAGGGTTTTTGAACTTCTTCGGAGCTCAGCTCCATCACTTTCCTCCGAACACCATTTCCTATCTGTCTGCTTTCATCACTCTATGTGAGTGCTTCTTGGGTTTCTCTCCCCACTGGGGTCTGTTCAAACACATTTCACCATCAGATCTCAGTCAGTAAAAAAGGCCCACCCTGAGGATGGTAAATCTCATGTAGTCCAACTTTGTGGGGGCTTAGGAATCCAGAGGAGAGCCCCAAGTTCTTTTCCTTCCATGACTTTCCCCGAATCGGTTAGAGGTTGGCAGTTGACATGGTTTTATTACAAGCATATAGCTTCTCCCAATATGTCGACTGGTCTTTCACCTTTCACATCAAATTGTCCTGCCGTTCCCAAGTCCCTGAAAGTGTCGGAGGGAGAGAAAGTCCAAGTGGGAATCCTGGTGGAAGTCATAGTGAACCTTATCCATGGCGGAGTGACTGGTATGGATCTCCTGGAGACATTCCTCAGTCAATGGATCCAGCCGCTCTAGGCAAGGGACCACACTATGTGGCATTATGCAGGCCCTGAGGACTCAACCCGGATGCACCCGGAAGAGGTTTCACAGAAAACTATCGAGCAATGGCTTCGAAGCATCACCGGGGCTTGCGACAATCCCCCCGGGGGGGGCAAGAGGATCCGGCCTTACTCTACTGAGAATCCGCCAAAGAATCTGGTAAACTTTGCATTGTCGATTGTCATATTACTTTGTTGAGTGATTGATTGATATGTTGACTGACTTCATTGTTTAAATCCTGCAGGAGTGGATGCAGATGCACTGTCCAGTGCCCAACGGGAATCAGCCTGAAGATGGCGGGGAGAGTGAGGGTGGTAGCATGGACGTCGACTATGCTGATGACAACAAAAATGAATATGAAGACTCTGGCGAGAACGAGGAAGAAGTCGAGTCTCCAACACACACCGAACATTGCTCCAAGTCGCGTCAGGACCCTATGGCTGCCGCGGGTAAGACCTTGGTTTTGAGTGAGAGGAACTCAAAACGGGACCAGACCTCAACTGTTGAGTCGAGTGAACAAGCCACGAAGCATCCTAAGCCCAACACAGCGAAACCTCGAAAAGCTCTGCCCCGCATGAAGATGGCTGTGCCCATTGTCTCAACGTAAGTGTTTGCTTTCGTCTTTCACTGTCAACTGTGACTTCAAGTTCTTGCTGACTGAGTGGAATTTGATCTACCAGTGCCGCTACCTCAGTGACATCGCCTCCACGGGACGGAGAGGAGCAAATGGATGTGGATACAGTTGACGCGGCCACTTCCCAAAGAGGTAAACAAATCTTCACTTAGCTCTATTTATTGTACATGATTCATCGATTGAAAGAGTTAACATTGTCGATTGATATTTGCGAAGATCATTCAACTAGAAATGATGAAGAACAACCTCGAGGTACGAGGGGTGAAGGCGAGACCTTAGGCACCCCGCGCGTATGTGCCCGAAGAACACCGCCAGCACAAATGCCATAGCGGTCGACTGTTGGATCATCCCAGCGGATAGGCGACTCATCACGAGCTAGAACTGAACTTGCGAATTCACTGTCGAGTGCTCCACCAGCTGCTTCAACCATCGTGGCATCGACTCCAATCGGACAACCTCAGACTACCCCGACTACTCTAGCTGCAACATCACTCCAGCCGGTAACTGCCTTTCCTCTGCACCATGTCTCGGAAGACCAAGCTGGGGCCGCGAAGGAGGCCATGATCTTGGCGGAGCAAATAATGCTGCGCACCAAGGAAGCGTACGAGGCCAGCAAGCTGGCTTATGATGCCAGTGTGGTGCTTCGTACCAATGTCTGAGTAAGTGCGATTGTAAGTGCATTTCCGATTGAATTCCTGTCTTCTTTGACTGTACACCCACTGGGTGTCTTCATTCCGTAGAATATTCATAAGTTCTCTACTCAAATAGATCAGGTCTTAGTCAAGTAAATTTTGGTCCATTGGGGGCACGCTTAGTGCACCCACTGGGTGTAGTCCCCGAGACCGCTACCGAATGACAAAGACATCGGCAGGGGTGTTAGAAACAAACGAATTTCATATGCTTGCGTATGATGTTTTTTATTTTGCCACTCGACAGATTGAGTGTTGGCAGGTCTAGTGGGGGCACGCCGAGTGCACCCACTGGGTGTAGGCCCTGAGACCTCTGTCAAGTGCTTGCACTGGCGGGGGTCTGATAGAGACCATCTTGTACTTGGATAGGACAGACCTTGTCAAGCGCTTTTAGCCGTACCACTCCGAAGCTACCTTGTAGGTTTCACGGACATCATTTCATCAACCATGATATGACGCTAGCTCAGAGGTGTGGGGTGGGGTGGTGGGCCCTTCAAGGGCTACTCGACGGATTAAGTGTTAGTAGGTCCAGTGGGGGCACGCTGAGTGCACCCACTGGGTGTAGTCCCCGAGACCACCGTCGAGTGCTTGCACTGGCGGGGGTCTGATAGAGACCATCTTGTGGTTGTACAGGGCAGACCCTGCCGACTGATGTAAGAACCAGTGGGGGCACGCTGAGTGCACCCATTGCGTGTAGTTGCCGAGACTACCGTTGAACGTTGACAATGAGCAGTAGTCTCAAGAACTTGAACTGAGGGTTCTTGGTCGTACGCGGGGTACGTTTGTCACTCAACGTGTTGAGTGGACACTTTTCCTTTAGTTCTTCCTCTCCTAAATGCAGGTTTCATGGATATTATTTCCATCAACCATGATATGACGCAGGTTTCATGGGAGAGGTTGGGCGGGCGCCGCCATCCAGTCAACTGTTCTTAACATTCTTCACTCGGGAGTGGATGAATTTCCATGTCGACTGACCTTGTTTTTTGTTGATTTCAGAGAGCTAGTGAACTTGGCACTCAGTATAAAGACCCGGAGGAGGAAAGGAACCAGCTGCGACTGGATCTGGAGGTCTCAAGGAATATCTTGGAGCATTCACGAACTGGATTTAAGACTCTAGGAGGTAACCTTAGTCGACCCAATGCATTCTTACTCTCGCTTTCCATCCTTTGAACCAACTTCTCTCACTCGAACAGACGTGCGTGATGAAAATCGTCAACTCCAAGCGAGACTCAACAATGCTATTTCTTTAGATACCATGAAGAAGGCACTGGAGGACAAATACATGGCACTTGCTAATGCCCAAAAGACGGCGAGGGAGAAGACTGAAGCCGCCGAGAAGAAGCTGGCTCCTACGAAGAAGATAGAGGAGGAGAACTCCAAGCTGAAACTAGAACAAGGTGAACTCATCAAGAAGACCGAGCAGCTGACCAAGAGGGGTAATGGCTTGGATAAGCACTTGGGGGAGTTTGCGAGGAAGATGTACATCATCCTCAATGTTAATTGCCCTTATCGAGTGAATTCGTTCAATTCCCACCGGTTAAAAATGTGACCATTTTCCCATTCCTTCTTCCATGAAGAATTCCGCCAAGACTTCGAAAAAGAGATCGAGGAAATCGAGCCCAATCTGGATCCCACAAAGTCACCCATTGTCGATGCCGTGGCCATGAACATGTTCCGACTCAACATTCGACTCTAGGGCGTCCAAGCATATATCCTTTGACTGAAAGCTGCACTGGAGAAGACTGACAAAGAGCTGTGGCCCGAAGACACCCTTCAGAATGATCTTGCATCCATGATGGCTCATCTAAATGACATCATGTGACATCCCAAGTGATGTCCCTCCCTTTTATGGCATGTATCCCATTGTATGATCTTTGTGTCATGAGCTATGTTGGAGTTGAACCTTGTCATTCATGTGTTGGTGGAATTCATGCGTCATGTCATCCATCAATTCTTCATCATGCATTCTTCTTGTTCATGTGTTTGTGATGTGTGTGGGATGATGTGGTGTTGTGCCTTGTGTGGTTTGGCCTTGAGAGTGGGGTGACCTTGGGTGCTCTTTTCCCTCTTCTACCTCTTTTCTTCTTCTCCTAAAAACTTCTCCTTCTAATGCTTTTATTCCCATGCTTTCACTTGGCAGATTTTATTTGCTTTTAAAAATCATTTTAAAATGTTCATGTGGTGGCCCCAATATTGCTATGAATTATGAGCATGGAGTTTTTGGTGTTTGGGTGATTTGGTTTTGAATCTCATTTGAAAATAGGAGCTGTTTTATTAATTATAAAAAATAATTAACTTGCTCTTTAATCAACTTCATATTTTATTAAGAATGGACATTTAATTTCCTTCACAAAACTATTTTTATATTTCTCCAAAACCTTTTCCCTCTTCTCTGGCTTTATTTTTTCTTCTCTGCTTTATTTTAAAAGGTTAAACCTTTTCTGTTTTTCCAGAGAGAGAGAGAGAGGAGTGTGTGGCCTCCCGGCCCACTAGGCCCAGCCTAGCAACGGCCACCTGCCCCGTCGTTCCCTTCCGCCAGTTTCGTCAGGGAAGCAGAGAAAGCAGAGTGCCGCCGTCGCCTTTTCCGTCCATCGTTGCCGTCTTCTCCGTGGCTATAAAGCCTCCCTCGGCGTGCGTGCGTGCCGCCGCAACCCCCATCGAGCTCTCCTCTGCTCTCCCTCCTCTCTTCTTCCTCCCTATCAAGGTGGGTTTTCAGAGAAGTTCAGAGAGCTCCGCCATCGTCGTCGCCGTCGCAGCGCATCTCCGGTGGGTCCCCGCCACGTCTAGGATGGTGTGATGGTCGGGGTTCGTCCCGGCGTTCCATTCCGTCGCTAGGGGCCCAGGAGGAGCCCCGCAGTGAGGAGCTCGACGTCGCTGGACGTCCTGCTCCGTCTTCTTCTTCCTCTCCGTCGCCGCCGCGTCCCCGCCTCTCCTTCCTCTACGTCGTCGCGCTCCTCTTCTCCTCGAGCCCCTCAAGGTGAGCAGTCAGAGATCCTTCCCCCTCTCCTCCTTTGTTGCGTGCCCGCGTAGTTTCTGTCGCCGCCGTCCGCTGTTGATCACCGGCCGGTCACCTTCGCCCCCCTCGTCACAAGATGAGCAAGGGGATGAGCTCGCCGTAGTTCCCCCGTCCTTCCCCGAGTGCCAATCGCGCCGTAGATCGCCGGAGCAGCTCGCGCAGGGCTCTGTTTTGCCGCCGTCGCCTCACTGTAGCTCTGTCGCCGCTGGTACCTTTCATCGATCGTGTGCTCGCCTCCGGTCCTTCTTTTCAAGATGATGGTGGGAACGGAAGCGTGGGTTGTCCGAGAGTGCGTGAGTGCAGTTAGTGTCTCTGATTCGGCCGTGTATCTCCAAAGAGCTTCGCCATCATTCCCCTGTCGCCGTGGCTCTGCCTTTCTTCAGTTTCATCAGGTTCCGCTAGTGTGTGTGTGTGTATAAAACAGATCGAGTCCCTCCTCTGTTAAGTATCGAGCCGTAGCCCAGTGGTGTGGAGTGATGTGGTTTCTAGGGGAGGTCGTGGGTTCGATCCTCTTCCCCCCCTTTTGTTTTCCTTTCTGTTTTTCTTTTTTTTGCTATTTCTTTCTTTTGCAAATATCTATAGTGTGTGTGTGGCTTATATTGTTTTATGTGGTGTTTTTTTGTGTGAGTGGCAGGTGTGTGTGTGTTTGTGTGCACACACACATGAGAGTGTGTGTTGTGTGTGTGTATATGCACCCATGTGCATATACCCACATATTTGTTGTGTGTGTTAGCTAGTGAGTGTGTGTGTGCTTTGTTGCACATGCTCTTGTGGTGAGAGTGTGGTGCTATGTATGTGTATGTGTGTGTTACACCCACACATACATATGTAGGTGTGTTAGTGAGTGGTGTGTGTAGGGTGTGTGGTGCACCATGTAGTGTGTGCTTGGCACATGGGGTGTGCCATGTGATGTATGTGAGTGTGAGTGGTGTGTGTATGTCTACATACACTCACCCATGTGCATGTGTAGCTCCATGTGTAGGGTTTACCTATTTGAGCATATGAGCATGAATCCTTCTCTAGCTAGTTTCATCTTTGTATTTGATTCTATGCCATGTTAACATGTTACTAGGATGCTAATTAAACATTTCCATCATGTACCAATAGCCTACATGTCATTTTGGGTCCATTTTCTTGCATATGCATAAGTGACATAAGTCACCAATATCTTATAGGTCAAATTTCGACCTAGGTTTACTCCTACTTGCTCCAAAAAAGTATAGGGGTATGAGTAATGAATTTAGGGTAGTTTCAACCCAGGAATGCATCTGTGATGTCAGATTTGACTTTGGGGCAACTTGACAAAACTGCATTTCTATGCTGTGATGCCCTTTTGTCTTTTTCATATGAATTAATCTATGCATGCTTTCAAGATCTTGACAACATGATTTTGTTAGTCAAAGTTGTTGGGAATGTCCCAGTATTTTTGTTATTCATGTCAGATCCCTAAGTCTGGAAATCTGTTGTTATTGTTTTGCCACGTTAAGTGGGGTGTAGCTAGTGATGTGTTGTGAATTTGACCATGTTCAGTGTTAGTTATTCGTAGTAGATATTGTCATCAACCATCCTGTCGTTTTTCATTCCGTTTGGAGCTTCCTAGCATATTTAACCAGTGCTGTTAACTTGTTACTTTATTAACCCAGATTCCAGAAAACTGGAATTTTCACCAAGTCCCTAAAAACCTGTTTCATCATGCCTACTTGACAGCTCCATGCATAGTGATGTGTAGCTCTTTTTCTGATTGAATAGTTGGATGAATTGGTGTGTGTGTGGTGTAGTTTATGTTCATGTCTTGTTTGTGGCTGTAGGGTGCCTGTAGCTCTAGTTGTGAGCTTTTCAAATTGCTATGTTGCTGTTTTGTGGCAGATTGAGTGCTATGTTGTTTTGTGTGTTGTGGGAGCTATACTCCATAGAATTGGGTGATTCTTGAGTCTTTTGTGATTGATTTTTCAAAACCTATCCAGTGGCTACCTTGGAATGCCAATAATTAGCCCAGGTATTTGGTGGTCTTGAGTTTTGCCTTCGTACCTTGTCGTGAGCGTATCTCGAGAACCGTAGCTCCGTTTCTCGCGATCTTTATATGCATTTTCATCGATTTTGCATGATACATACATATTTGCCATGTTCATGCATGTCTACATAGCTTAACATGAGGTTCTGTCCAGATCCATTAATAAACAACTTTGCATGTGAAACATGACTAGTTTTGGATTGCCATGTTATAATTCTTCATAAATGATCATGCATCATTTTGATTGTGCATTGCACCTTGGTTGGATGTTTATTTTCTGTTTCTATTGGGTAGACACGAGTGTCAAATCTGAGTTCAAGGAACCTAGAGAGTACCACTACGAGGATCCCGCTACTTGTTCCGCCGAAGAACAAACAAGCAAGATGATCGTACCCGGATCCCAACACTATCTTTGCTTGCTAGTTTCTCGTTCTTATCGTTACAGTGGCGCTACCTACCACATGATATCAGCCCCCATGTTGCCATGTCAGCCTCTAACCTCCACATCCCAGCAAACCGTTGATTGGTTAAGTTACCACTGCTCGGCCCCTCTTATAGCGTTCTTAGTTGCAGGTTGTCCCATGTGATAACATGAATTGGATATCACCATAAATTCTGTTATTTAATTTAATGCACTTATATATCTGGTATTGGTGGAAGGTTGGGACTTTGCTAAGTGATTTGTTCCACTCGTGCCACCATTAGTTCCTTATTACCAGTGTTATGTTTTCCATATTTTGCGCTCCTAACACGCTTGGGGTTGTTATGGGACCCCCTTGTTTATTCGGTGGAGATTAAAACTTGTCTGGCAAGACCCAACATTGGTACTACATTTTCTTAACAACTTAATTAATTGCATAGGGTCTTGCAAACCCGTGGATAATTTAATCAACCCCCGGGCCAGTGCTCCTCATGAGTGTTGGTCCAAAAATGGGCTGCCTGCGTGGCCGCCTCGAGGCAACTTGAGGATTGGTTTTTCCCTGTAGCTAGTCCCATCTGTCGTGTCCTGAGAATGAGATACGCGGCTCTTATCGGGTTCGTTGACACGGCGGGTGGTCTTGCTGGATTTGTTTTACCTTTATTGAATGTCTTGCGTGTGGACTCTAACTTTCTTCGGGTTTACTCGAGTTGTTGTCTTCCTTTGGAATTGTCTATGATGATCGTGAGAACCGCGGTCGAGACTATTCCCACGGAGTGTGGTTATTTGTGATGGACTAGTTGGAGCACCCCTGCAGGGTTAAAACTTTTGGAAAGCCGTGCCCGCGGTTATGTGGCAACTTGGATATTTGTTTAACACCCGTTTATAGAAAACTTGAAGTAAACTCTAATTAAAATACACCAACTGTGTGAGTATTCGTGACTGTCTCTGCTCGTGAACATGATCCGAGAGAGAACACGGTGGGGTTATGACTGACGTAAGAAGGTGTTCAGGATCTCTTAGAGATCATGTCAGAAATCGAACGATTTTTGTAGACCACTCACTTTACATTCTTGCTATGTAAGTTAGCCACCATAAAATGCTTAGAGCTGCTGCAGACTTAAACATCACCCCTTCCATCCTAAAGCTTAAATAGTGTTGGCACCCGGGGTACTTGATAGCTGAGTCCTCTGTGGCTCATAGTTTACTACAACAATCCAGGTACAGGTACAGATGATTATGTTCAGGATGATCTTACGCAGCTACAGTGGGAGTATGATGAGGAGAGAGGCAGGATGTACGTGGCGTATCTGGATGAGTAGAGGACCTGGTCATGATCTTTGGGATAGCTTGATAGTATCATTTGCAACTTCTTTTATTGTTTGATTTCGTCCGTAGTCGGACCCTGTGTTCAACTTGATGCTATGAATTGAGTGACATTGTAAGTTAGCATGTGGCGAGTGTAAGCCAACTTGTATACTCTTCTCATTCAGTATTGTATGTTGTAATGATACTATTCTTGCTAACGGCAAGATGCACCTCTATCCCTTGCGAGGCCCTCGTGCCTTAAACGGATAGGCGCGCATCTTGGGCATGACACATCCCTAGTCGAGTGCAAGATTGGAAGAAGTCGGTTGCTTGATGCAGACCCAATGTGGCGCTTTCCCTTGTCAGAGTCCATTGTAAGGAGGCAAGGGAGGACAAGTTGAAGGATCTTCGAGTGATGAACACGAAGAAACTTCAGTTCGAAGACTTCATGGAGACCTTCATTGAATCAACCACTAGGATCGCATATGGGATCGACTTGGACACCTTCGTCGAGCCAGCAAGTCCGTCTGGCGCTTGAAAAACTTGATTCTCAGAGAAACCTTTATTTGCCTCGGAATGCCGAGTGGAAATGTATCATTCGTAAAACTTCATTCAAGCCTTAAGCCTGAGCACCTTTGCTTGCATGCGGAACCTGTATCTGCGCTGACACATTTGGGTTTATCCGTGTTTGGTTTTCAATCATTTGCTCGACTGAATATGTTTTTAACTTAGACAAAAATTGGTTCGCAGCTAAGCCTCCGACTGTGAGGATTGCTCAACACTCGGAGAAGTTTTGAACTTAGACAAAGACTGGTTCGCAGCTAAGTTTCCGAGTGAATAGATAGTAATCCACTCAGAATTTATGTTTAACTAAGGCGAAGGCTGGTTCGCAACTAAGACCCCGAGTGTGAGGATTGCTTAACACTCGGAGAAGTTTCGAACTTAGACGAAGACTGGTTCGCAGCTAAGTTTCCGAGTGAATAGATAGTAATCCACTCGGAATTTATTTTTAACTTAGGCGAAGGCTGGTTCGCAGCTAAGCCCCCGAGTGTGAGGATTGCTCAACACTCGGAGAAGTTTTGAACTTAGACGAAGACTGGTTCGCAGCTAAGTTTCCGAGTGAATAGATAGTAACCCACTCAGAATTTATTTTTAACTTAGGCGAAGGCTGGTTCGCAGCTAAGCCCCCAAGTGTGAGGATTGCTCAACACTCGGAGAAGTTTTGAACTTAGACGAAAACTGGTTCGCAACTAAGTTTCCGAGTGAATGGACTGCTATCCATTCGGTAGGGTTTTCAACTTAGGCAAAAGCATGTTCGCGGCTAAGCCTCCAAGTGCAAGGATTGCTCGCCACTCAGAGTGTTCCCATGTGAGAAATGGTATGATCGGAATCAATGAAAGACTAAGAAAGTCATACTTGCATAAATGACATTGTTTGAAATACTCTTATTACATAAACACCACTCTGTTTTTAGGTATAGAAACGTTGGAGCAGATCTGTATTCCAGGCTCGCGGCTCGTAAACCTACTTCTTGAGGTTGTACAAGTGATAAGCTCCGTTGTTCAACACCTTGGTGACGAAAAAAGGACCCTCCTATGCTGGAGCGAGCTTGTGGGGGGTCTCTGTTGATCCACGCGGAGCACCAAGTCACCCTCATGAAACGACCGACTCTTAATATGTTTCGCATGGAAGCGTCACAGATCTTGCTGATATGTCGTGGTTCGGATCAAAGCCATCTCTCGCTCTTCCTCCAGGAGATCTACGCCATCCTGTCTTGCTTGTTTAGCTTGAGCTTCAAAATAAAGATCCACTCGAGGAGAATTGTGAAACAAATCACTCGGCAAGACAACTTCTGATCCATAGGCCAGAAAAAAAGGAGTTCGTCTAGTCGACGGATTAGGTGTTGTCCTCAAGCCCCATAAAACAGATGGCAACTCTGACACCCAGACTCCGGCAGCATGTTCTAGGTCCCGGATGAGACGAGGCTTCAGACCTTGTAAGATGAGACCATTAGCTCGCTCGACTTGACCATTGGTTTCAGGATGTGCAATAGAAGCATAATCCACTCGAGTGCCTTGAGAAAAACAGAAGTGTCTGAATTCTTCCGAGTCGAAGTTTGTGCCATTATCCATGATGATGCTGTGGGGAACTCCATACCGTTAGATTATTTCTCTCATGAACTTAACTACAGTACAATAGTTCAGTTTCTTTATTGGCTTGGCCTCAATCCACTGTGTAAACTTGTTGACTGCAAGTAGCAAATGAGTAAACCCACTCTGTCCAGTCCGAAAGGGGCCAACCATATCTAGACCCCAGATAGGGAACGACCAAGCGAGGGGAATAGTCTTCAGAGCAGACACAGGTTTGTGAGATAAGTTTGCATAAAACTGGCACCCTTCGTTGTGATCGACAATGTCCTTGGCCATCTCATTGGCACGTGGCCAGAAGAAACCAGCTCGATATGCTTTAGAGACGATTATCTGTGAGGATGCATGATGGCCGCAAGTTCCCGAGTGGATTTCATCCAGGATCATTCGATCCTCTTTAGGGGAAATGCATCACTACGTCACATTGGTCACGCTTTCTCCGAACAGCTGATCTCCGATTGCAGTAAAAGCTTTCGACCTGCGCACGATCTGTCGTGCTTCAGTCTCGTCTTCAAAAAGTTCCTGCCTCATGATATATGCAATATAGGGCACTATCCAGTAGTGACTGGTGACCAAAATCTCCATGACCAAATTAATAACTGCAGGAACATCAACCTCAATCGGATCAGAGGGGCTCATAGCTTGCGGGAGCTCTTCGGTTATAGGATCCTCCTGCACCTAAGGAGTGTGGAGGTGCTCCAAGAAAATATTGCTGGGGACAGGTTGTCGAGTGGATCCAATCTTTGCCAGTTGATCATCCGCTTGATTCTTCACTCAGGGAACATGATGGAGTTCCATACCTTCAAACTTCTTCTCGAGCTTTCTAACAGCATTGCAGTATCCAGTCATAGCAGGGTTTCGAACATCCCACTCTTTCATCACTTGATTGACCACCAAAGCCGAGTCGTCATAAACCATCAGGTACTTGACGCCGAGTGAGATAGCCATGCACAACCCATATAAGAGTGCCTCATATTGTTCTTCATTGTTGGAGGAATCGAAGTGAATTTGCAGAACATAATTGAGTTTGTCGCCTTTCGGGGACACCAAGACAATGCCAGCCCCGGATCCACTCAACAGTTTAGAGCCATCAAAGAACATGGTCTAGTGTACAGAGTGAATCTGGATTGGCTATTGCTGTTCAATCTACTCGGCCATAAAATCGACAAGTGCCTGAGACTTGATCACTTTCTTGGCTTCGAACTTGATGTCAAAGTATAGGAGTTCAATTGCCCACTTAGCAACTTGATCAGTCGCGTCATGATTGTTGAGAATATGTGATAACGGAGCATCACTAACGATTGAACTCGAGTGGTATTGAAATTAATGTGCTACCTTCTTTGCTGATAGATAAATGCCATAGACAAGCTTCTGGTAATGCCGGTACCTTTACTTCGAAGGAGTTAACACTTCAGAAATGTAGTAGACTGGGCGTTGGACTTTGTAGGCCTTGCCTTCCTCTTCCCGCTCGACAGTCAAAACTGTATTGACGACCTGATTAGTGGCCGTGATGTATAGGAGCAAAGGCTCTTTGCTGCTCGGAGCAACGAGCACTGGTTGGGTGGAAAGCAGGGCTTTGAGTTCGACAAATGTTGCTTCAGCTTCTGGAGTGCACTCGAACGTGTCAGACTTCTTCATCAGTAGGTATAAAGGCATTGCCTTCTCACTGAGACGAGAAATGAATTGACTCAATGTTGCTAAGCAACCTGTGAGCTTCTGAACATCGTGCACTCGCACGGGACTTTTCATTCGGGTAATGGCGCTGATTTTCTCAGGGTTGACGTCGATCCCGTGCTCGGAAATGAGAAAACCGAGTAACTTGCCACTAGGGACACCGAAAGTACACTTAGCTGGATTCAGCTTCATATCGTACCTCCTCAGATTGGCGAAAGTTTCGGCCAAGTCAGCCAACAGGTCGGAACCTTTGCGGGACTTGACAACGATATCATCCTTGTACGCCTCAACATTCAGAGGGATCTGGTCGAGTAAACATTTCTGAGTCATGCGCATGAAAGTAGCGCCGACATTCTTCAAACCAAATGGCATGGTGATATAGCAAAAACACCCGAATGGGGTGATGAAGGCTGTTTTTATTTCATGTGGGCCAAACAGATGGATCTGATGGTAATCGGAGTAAGCATCCAGAAATGATAAACACTCGCATCCCGCGGTTGAGTCAACAATCTGATCGATGCGAGGGAGCGGAAAATGATCTTTCGGGCAGGCTCGATTAATATGCTTGAAGTCGATACACATGCGTAGTGACTTGTCCTTCTTGGGGACCATGACAACATTTAAGAGCCACTCGGAGTGGTAAATCTCCCGAATGAACTTGGCCTGCAAAAGATGAGCCACCTCTTTGCCGATTGCTTTACGCTTCTCTGCTGCCGATTGACGCAAATGCTCTTTCACCAGCTTGGCCTTCAGATCAACTCTTAATTGGTGCTCAGCCAACTCCCTTGGAACCCCCGGCATGTTAGCAGGCTTCCATGCAAAGATGTCCCAATTCTCACAGAGGAACTGGATTAGCTTGGCTTCCTATTTGCTGTCGAGTGTTGACGATATGTTGGTCAGCGTGACAGTTGAATCTGTCGGGTGAATGTGCACCTTCTTCACTTCCCCTGCTGACTGAAAAGCTGACTCGGAAGTAGGCTTCTTAGCACGCAGCAAATCAGTAGGGTTAGCACAGCTCGACCATAGCCATCTGATGATCGACAATTTTGGAGCCCTGCTGGAGGCACTCCTCATCTCACTATTGAGTGCTAGTGACCGTGATCACACCGTTGGGCCCATGCATCTTCAGCTTGAGATACACATAACATGGACGGGCCATGAAACGAGCATATGCTAGCCGACCCAGAATGGCATGATACCCGGTTTGGAAGTCCACGACTTCAAACGTCAAATTTTCCTTGTGAATTTTTTTATCCATCCCGAATGTCACATCCAATGTGATCTGGCCGAGTGACTTGGCCTTCTTCCCTAGGATGACTCCAAGGAATTGCATGTTGCTTTCATTGAGTCAGGATATCTTAATGCCCATCCCTTTAAGGGTATCTGCATACAGAATGTTCAAACCACTACCGCGGTCCATGAGGACCTTTTGGAGTCGAGTGCCTCCCACAACCGGATTGACCACCAAAGCCTGCCGACCGGGAGTGGCCACATGAGTAGGATGATCCGTCTGATCAAACGTGATGGCATACTGAGACCACTTGAGGTAAGTGGGAGTTGTGGGCACGACCATGTTGACTTCCCTGTTTATGACCTTTAGTCAACTCTTGCTTTCAACATTGGCAAAAATCATCAGCATAGCATTGACATCAGGAAGCGTTTCCTTGTCTTCATCGTCATCCTTTTTAGGGGTTTTCTCACTCGATGGAGTCTCCTTGAACTACTGAATCAACAGTCGACACTGCTGAGTGGTATGCTTGGGCAATATCAAATTGCCTTCTTCGTCTTTCCTCTTGTGGATTGCACACGGTAAATCCAACACATTAGTCCCTGACTGGTTCTTTCCTTTCTTGGAGTTGAGTTGTCCCTTGGACCTCCCCTTGTTTTTCCCTTGGGCCACCAGAGCGGCTGCCTCTGCCTAGACAGGGCCATCAGCCTTCCGCTTCTGCTTCCGATTGGCATTACCACCAGCACCGTTGTCGAATGCCTTTCCTTTGCCGTTGTGGAGGCAGTCTTCTTCTTCACCATTGGCATGCCGACTGGCGATTTCTGTCATTTTACTCAGTAAGATGTCACCTGTTCGCCCAAACTTTGGATAGAGCTCTCTGTATTTCACTCCAGCCTTGAAAGCACAAACAACCTGATGCTTGGAAACATTTTCCACTGTATGATGCAAAGTGGACCAGTGCTGAATGTAATCTCTCAAAGTCTCGTTGGGCTTCTGAACTCAATGTTCCAAATCAATCAGCCCGGCAGGACGCTTGCAAGTGCCCTCAAATGTTCTGATGAACACTTGGGTGAGGTCTTCCCAATAGTGGATGTTAAGGAGCCAAGCGATTCAGCCATGCACAAGCAGAACCATCCAACGTCAAGGACAAATGCTTCATTGCAATGTTATCATTACCATCGCCAATCTGAACTACCACCCGGTAATCATCCAACCATGTTTCCGGCTTTGACACGCCAGAAAACTTACCGATCCCAGCTGCCAACCTAAAGTTGGGGGGAATCTCTGCAATGGAATAGCCCTGCTAAAGCTCTCTCAACCAGAAATAACAACAGTGCTTCCACTTGGAAAATCTCTGCCATACCCATCCATGTGGGCTCTGCCTCTGTCGATCCGCCTCTGAGTGAGGAGGTATTGAGCATCAAACCCTGCATTCCGCTCATCACCGAACGAGCGCCTTTCGTCCTGGTGCCGGGGCACGTGTGGATCACCCCATGGAGGAGTGGGCACTCGATGGTGGTCATAACGGTGAAACTGATCTCTGTACTAATCTTCACGAAAACCTCCACCCCTTCGGCACAGGGGCGCTCCAAGACTATGTGCCAACTGAACAGTCTCTTCTTTTGGTGAATTACTGTGAATCCTATTGTGCGACTGTGAAACAACAAAATTCTAACGCTACGCTGCATCAAGCAATGCTCTAATATGTAGCAACCCTCTACCAGCCTTTGATCATGACGGCTGAATGGAATCTGCTATCCTAGCTGTAGCTGCAACGTTTAAAACTGGAGTACGGTATACCTCAACATTGTTATGTGATCCACTCGAAAACAACTGTCGCTGACGTCGACTGGGAGCTGGTGGGCGCTGGCAAACACGCTCGTTGAGTTCTCTCTGGAGTTCTTCGTGTCGAATGCGTCTAGCCTCCAAGGCCTGAGCTTCAGCGGTCCCACCGACGATGGGTGTATGGAGGACCTCCTCATCATGGCGCGGCTACTCACTCGACGGTCCACCAGTCTGTCGCCTGCCGTGGCTAAAACCTAGTGGCTGGCTCTGATGAGAACTGACCATAAGAACTTCTGTTGCAGGATCGCAGCTCTCGCACTCGGAGGGAACATCCGACTGATCGGAGTCTGACTCGAACACGCCATGAAGGGACTCGGCGGGTTCGATCGCCGCAATTTGCGGAGACGAAACTTGGTGGGCCGCCGCATGTCTCACCTAGCACTGGAGCCGTGAGCGACCGGATCGCTTGTGACGGCAAACAGCGAGGAGAGTCGAAGAGTATGGAGTTGATGGTTGCCGCAGAAGTACATCGCAGGAACTCGCGCGGAAGTGTGTGTCCCCACGGACTGGGAGCGCCTCGATGTTGAGAGGCGCTTCTTGGAGCCATGCCGAATCATCGGCGATGAAGGGGGTGCTCCAAAACGGATCTCGTGTCCCAGGGAGAAAACACCACCGGAAGACATCATGAAGGGAGAAAAATGCAACCTCGCCGGAAGTTGCTTAGACGCCTGCCCCACGGTGGGCGCCAACTATCGTGGGAACGACTCCGACAGTAGAAGTTAGGGTATGAAAGGAGAGCGCAGAGTCCTAGCTATGGTGAGGGTGTACGCACGAATGTATGAGTTCAGGCCCCTCTCGTGGAGGTAACAGCCCTACATCTCAGTGCTCAGGAGCTTTTGCCATGTGGAGAGTGTGAGTTACAGAGGTTGTGAACCCTTGTGCCAGAGGGGAGGGGGGCTTATATAGAATTCACTGCCCCTCGTAAGTGTGAGGTTTCCAAGGGTTTGATCGTGGGTATAAAGATGAGCGTTATTGGTAACGTACATCATAATTGCTATTAATGAAGAATGGCCTAACGCCTACCTACTGGCCTCCCTGGGGTGGCTTCTGGTCTTCTGGCGTCGACTGGAAGTGAGGTCTTTCGAGTGACAGGTTACTGCCGAGTGAAGGGATAAGCTTCCGTGTGGATGAATGTCGAGTGACTTAAGCACTATGGTGAATCTAGTCGGAATCTCTTGTAATCTTTAAGTCCTTCAATATAGTGCCCATACGTAGGGCATGTGGGTCAGTCCTAGGACCCTACCCCAGGTACTTATCCTCGTCAATTCCTATACGAGCATCATTGAAATCATCATGCCTAGCTAAAAGGCATTAAAGAGAAGAGCTTGTTGGGAGAAAACACAACACTTTTACTATATGTTTTTGCATATTAACATGATTAATCTACTGTAGTAATCATGTTTTATATCTTTTATTACAATAAAGTGCCAAGTAAAGCCTTTGGGATAGTGTGGATACTTGCTTGTTTGATTCTTTGCCAAAACAGAATGTTTTGCTTCCAGTATATGAATTATCTGATTTTACTGAAGAGTCATAGAATTCTGAAATTTTCACAAAACATTCCTGTGCAAATTCTATGCATTCTCCTAATGCTTCAGAATTTTTAGAGTCATGGAAAGATGGTGTTCATTTAGATCTTCACAGACTATTCTGTTTTTGACAGATTCTGTTTTGCATGCATAGTTTGCTTGTTTCAAGTGTTTCCATAGCTTATATTTGGTGATATAAATTATGTTAATGATGTAATAAAGTTGGTATTATGTGAGAACAATTATGAATATTTTCTTGATAGTACCTAAGTGAATGATCTATCTTTACTACACTAACCCATCTCACGAAGTTCTGTTAAGTTTTGTGTGATTGAAGTTTTCAAGTTTTGGGTGAGATACCGATATGAGGTGAATAAGGAGCAGAAAGGACCTAAGCTTGTGGATTCCCAATGCGTCCCCAAATTAATATCGAAGGAAGACTCAAGCATCTAAGCTTGGGGATGCCCTGGAAGGCATCCCCTCTTTCGTCTTCAACAACATCGGTATATCTTACTTAGAGATATATTTTTATTCATCACATATTATGTGTTTTTCTTCCAGCATCATTTTATTTTGTTGTTCTATGTTAGATGATATTTATAATCTTTTTTTTCAATAAATAGTTCTAAGAATTGTGTCGGGTTACGACACCTATGGGATTGCGTGGATCCCTTTGTGGATCGACAGGGAGACGGTATGCACAAAGAGCAGACCTGACGAGCAACGCTTGGGAGATTTTTACCCAGGTTCGGGCCGCTGAGAAGCGTAAAACCGTACTCCTACTTTTGTCTATTATGAGTGTTTGGGTTCTGGCTACAGGAGTGACATGCGATGAACAGGACACAGCCGTCACGTGTGTGAGCCAGAAGGTCCAAGAAGAAGCCCTCTTTCCTAATGCCTTGGGCCTCCTTTTATATGACTAAGGGGTCTCCAACAGAGGCATACAATACATACACGAGGTGTACATTAGCTACAGTGTCATCATACCTAACACTAAAGGTGTAGGACAAATGCATTTAATGCTCCGTCAGGCGTCCCTGACCTTCTACGGGACGGGACAGGAGCCCGTCCCATCGGCACCGCTTAACCTCCTCTATTGCCAGCGCCTTGACATGTATCCAAGAGGGATGATGCCTGGTCTCTGCGCTGGCAGGACGGCAAGGTCTTGTCGGGTGCACATGTTGCCGGGGCTCCATAAGCCATCCCGGCAAGATCTTGCCAGGGTCCCACCTTTTGGCCTTTGGTCTTGCGATTGTTGTCTTGACCATTTTGCTGATGTCTTCGTGCTTGCATCCATCAGTCCTCTGGCAGGCCTTGCTGCTCGTGTGGCCACAACCACCCATGCACAAGTAAGGGGTACTAAAAGCTCAAACTTTAGTACACCGACAAGAGCCCTCGGGCCTAGGCCACACACGGGTACGATGCATTGTTGGGCTAGGCCCAACAATGCATGGGCACGCATGGCAGGAGCCTGTGATTGTAATCATTCCACTTATTGTGCCTCCCCAAGAAGCACGCTAAGTGCACGACATGGGATACATGCGCGGAGCGGCCGTTTCTGCCACGTGCGTCGCATGCATACGGCGAGTTGGCAATAGGCGCCCATGACTTGAAGTCCTGATCATGCTAGAAACCGCAGCGCCATGGATTGGAGTAACGGGGCAGTTACCTATTCGTTTGTGACCATGGGTGACGGGATTGGTGGAGATGGGTGGGGACTGTTGGGGTGGAGGAGATCTAGCCCTCGTGCCTCTCCGTACAAATTGGGGGATAGCGAGGGGCGATGCTCATCCATCCTCCCTTCCTCCTTGAGTGTGAACCTTGAGTGCTTGCCCTTCTATACCTTCCCGTTCTCGAGTTGTGCTCGCCCTTAGCCATGGCTAGGGGGCAAGGGTGGCCACCATCTACTGCCCCAATGGAGAGGAGTTCCTGTCGGGATCATGCCACCGCTTCAGCCGGAAGCGGAGGGTGGCTCGAGCGTGCGTGGTGGAAGAGGTACGAGGGGTCGTGGCCGACGTGGTCGGGGGAGCCGAAGCACCATTCCACCCCTTCCTTCGATGCTGGACCCCCTTCTCGAGGAGACCCATGCTGAGGGGATGGCGCTAGAGTTTGTCATCAAGCTGCATGGTCCCCTTTGGATCCATCTACGCCTCCCTCACCCTTTCGCCAGGGTGATGGAGGTTGACAAGCCGCCCGCTCTGTGGCTGTAGGCAAATGGATGTTGCAATGGCGCTGCACAGGTTGATGTTGAGTACCTGGAGAGTCGTGTCATGCTCCTTAGGTGCGGTTGGAAAACCTTCGCCCGCGCCCATAACCTCCTAGATGGGCATGTTCTCTGCTTCAAGATGGTGGAGGCCGACCTGCTCTCCATCAAGATTTATGGGCGCTCAGGCGCCCGCCTAGCTGCTACGAGGAAAGCTCGAGCGGTGTCGAAAGTTCCTCCTCGAGCAACAATGACGAGGAGGACAGTGTCGGTGAAGACGACGACGACGAGTCCGAGCTCTAGGGAATACGACGACCTGAGCTTAGTCGTCTCGGTCGCACCATCACCATCAGCTCACGCCCTTCCACCTCCCGGTGGAGCGACCTTGCCTGGGGTCCTTGTCCCGGGCGTTGCCTCATCTTCCAGCTAGATCTCCCGGGAGGCCCGTGGACTTCGGCTTCATCTTCCCTTCTGGAAGTTCTGCCCTCCGTGCAATGTTGGTCCTGGAGGGGTCAGGCTGGGCTTCTGTTGGGGGTCTCTTCCCACTTTTCTTCTTGTAATCTGCCCCTAGGGGAGAAAGTTAAATAAAGATTTGCTTAGGAAGAGACGTCATATCGGGAATATCGGGAAATTTTATTCCCTTTGAACGAATGCACGCTATTCCTCTTGTTAGATTCTTCTCTGTATGGTACACTCCCTACGCTTTATCAGAAACTTGTCGGTGCATGCAGCCCTACGGCAAGCACTTTGAGGAGTGGACCCTTCATAGCCTGCTGGCGGTGCTACTGCCGGCAAGATACCTTGACACTTTCAGTGCAGCCACTTAAGCTATTGAGCGGACTCAAAATAGAGTAAGGGTGCAACCGATCATGAAAAGGTTACCTTGAAATTTTCAATGCAGCCACTTAAGCTGTTGAGCAGACTCGAAACAGGGTAAGGGCGCAACCAATCACGACATGGTTCCTTCGCGTGCAGGTTTCCCATACAAAAAGTCAAAATCATCCAAGGAAAATACTTCATAGTAAAAAAATTACTTAGAGCTTTGCAACTTAGCTTTTCGTTGTTGTACTCTTTTCTGCAAGATGTCAATTCCGAACATCGCCTGTCGGTGTCCATACCATCATCCCCCCCAGAAACTTGTATGTGAGGGAACCTTCTATCCTTTAAGGAAAAGAAAGAAGAGAAAATGTAGATACGGAACCTTGGCGGTTCGTCAATACTTGCTACAAATAAGTGTAATGCAACATCTCAGATAAACATGCACAGTAAACATGGAAATCAATAAGAGTTGTAGAATGCTGATCTTATTCAACTATGCACAGGGTCTACACATGGCTTTGTACAAAGGATTACATGCCTCGCCGGCAATACTTGTACAAAAGGTGGTTGCCGGGGGGCCTGGCAACCGCACCTTCTGGATAGAACTTACGAAGGTGTTCGATATTCCAGGAGTTGCTCACTGGAATGTCATCTTTGGTCTCCAGGCAGATTGCGCCAGGCCTTGTGACTCGTACTACCCGATAAGGGCCTTCCCACTTTGGCGTCAACTTGTTTGAATTCTTGGCCGACTGAACGTGCCGAAGAACAAGGTCGCCTTCCTCAAGACTTCGGGAATGAACCTTGTGGCTATGATAGCGGCGCAAATCTTGCTGGTAGCGTGCAGCTTGCACAACAGCCTGAAGATGATCTTCCTCAATGATCGTTACGTCATCTTGTCGCAACTGCTCTTGCTCAAGCTCATCATAAGCGAGCACTCGAGGTGACCCATATATGAGTTCCGTGGGGACAACTGCTTCCGCCCCATATACCAGGGAGAAGGGTGTCTAGACAGTGGCTCGATTTGGTGTCGTTCTGATTGACCAAAGAACTGCCGGTGGCTCATCAATCCAGCGTCTTCCGCACTTGCGTAGCCTGTCGAAAGTTCTTGTCTTAAGTCCTTGCAACACTTTAGCATTTTCCCTTTCCGCTTGGCCGTTGCTCCTCGGATGAGCAACAGAAGCAAAATAGATCTTGCCGCCAAGGTCTTGGACATATTGCATGAAGGTGCAGCTTGTGAACTGTGTGCCATTGTCAGTGATGACCCTGTTTGGTACACCAAAACGGCAAACTAGTCCTTTGAAGAACTTGACGGCTGGTTGCGCTGTCACCTTTCTCACTGCTTCCACTTCCGGCCACTTTGTGAACTTGTCGATCGCGACATACAAGTACTCAAATCCCCTGGTAGCACGGGGAAAGGGGCCCAAAATTTCGAGCCCCCAGACCAAAAATGGCCAAGAAAGAGGGATTGTCTAAAGAGCTTGAGTTGGTTGATGTAATTTCTTCGAATGGACCTGGCACGCTTCACACTTGGTTACTAGTGTAGTTGCATCCTAGAGAGCAGTGAGCCAAATGAAAGCTTGGTGGAATGCCTTACCGACAAGAGCTCTTGATCCTATGTGGGAGCCACATAAGCCTCCATCTATCTCTGCCAACAGCTCCAGTACATCCTTCCGAGGATGCACTTCAATTTCACACCATTCGGTGTTTTTCTGTACAGGACATTGTCCACAAACTTGTACATATTAGACTGACGGTCTACTTTCTCCACTTCTTCCTGTTCCTCAAGGAGTTCTCCTGTTTGAAGGAACTGAATAATGTGTTGTGCCCATGCTGGGGCCTGGGGCTCGACGACAAGGACTAAAGGCATGTCTTACGCCGTGGGAGCGTTTGTCTCTATGGCAAGGGCTGGAGGCCCTGCCGGAGCCTGTTGCCCCCAGCAAGCTTGGCGTTGAATCTGGCAACTTCCTTGCCGATAGCCTTTGGGAGCTCTGTGGGAAAGTACTGGCCGGAATTGAACTTCCTTCTCTTGTTTTGCCTCACTAATGGTGCTATGGATCGCTAAGTCAATTGGAGCACAAAAGTGCCAGGTTCCACAGGTAACTTGATGGTAGCACGCTTCGACAGTTTGTCGGCAATGTTGTTCTCTGCACAAGGAACATCCTCTATTTGTAAGCCGTCAAAACGCTCCTCCAACTTACTCACTTAATCTATGTAGGCTTCCATCAACGGGATCTAATAATCTTTGTTGACTTGCTTGACGACAAGTTGTTAATCACCTCTGAGCTTCTTGATTCCAAGGTCTACCGCGATCCTGAGACCGGCAAGCAGCCCTTCATATTCTACGGTGTTGTTCGTTGACTTTCTTGATAACCCACAAGTATAGGGGATCGCAATAGTTTTCGAGGGTAGAGTATTCAACCCAAATTTATTGATTCGACACAAGGGGAGCCAAAGAATATTCTCGAGTATTCACAGCTGAGTTGTCAATTCAACCACACTTGAAAGACTTAATATCTGTAGCAAAGTATTCAGTAGCAATGTAGTATGGAAGTAACGATAACGGTAGCAAAAGTAACAGTAACAGTTTTATAGTGATTGTGACAGTAGCAACGGAGAAGTAACTTAGCAAGGATCAATATGTGGAAAGCTTGGCAATGGATAAGTGATGGATAATTGCGTCGGATGGCATTCATCATGCAACAGTTATAACATAGGGTGAAACATAACTAGCTCCAATTCATCAATGTAATGTAGGCATGTATTCCATATATAGTCATACGTGCTTATGGAAAAGAACTTGCATGGCATATTTTGTCCCACCCTCCCGTCATAGCGGGGTCCTAATGGAAACTAAGGGATATTAAGGCCTCCTTTTAATAGAGAACCGAACCAAAGCATTAGCACTTAGTGAATACATGAACTCCTCAAACTACGGTAATCACCGGAAAGAATCCCAGTTATTATCACCCTGGGGGATGCGGATCATAACTCATAATAGGTGTCTACAACTTGCAAGATAGGATCAAGAACACATATATATTCATGAAAACATAATAGGTTCAGATCTGAAATCATGGCACTCGGGCCCTAGTGACAAGCATTAAGCATAGCAAAGTCGTAGCAACATCAATCTCAGAACATAGTGTATACTAGGGATCAAACCCTAACAAAACAAACTTGATTACATGATAAATCTCATCCAACCCATCACCGTCCAGCAAGACTACGATGGGATTACTCACGAAGGACGGAAAGCGTCACGGAATTGGTGATGAAGGATGGTTGGTGATTACGATGGCGTCGTTTTCCCCTCTACGGAGCCCAAAACGGACTCCAGATCTGGCCTCCCGAGGAAGAACAAGAGGTGGCAGCGGCTCCGTATCGTGAAACATGATGAACTCTTCTCCTTGATTTTTTTCTCCGCGAATAGGAATAAATAGGAGTGGAATTGAGGTCAGTGGTGTAGCAGGGGCCCCACAAGCCTACTAGGCGTGGCCAGGGGGTGGTCGCGCTTGGCAGGCTTGCCACCTGTGGGTGGCCCCCTCCGGTTGATTCTTTCGCCAGTATTTTTTATTAATTCCAAAAATATTCTCCGTAAATTTTCAGGTCAATCTGAGAACTTTAATTTCCGTGCAAAAATAACACCAAGGCAATTGTGCTTAAAACAGCGCCAGTTTGGGTTAGTTCCATTCAAATCATGCAAATTAGAGTCCAAAACAAGGGAAAAAGAGTTTGGAAAAGTAGATACGATGGAGACGTATGAACTCCCCCAAGATTAGCCCATTGCTTGTCCTCAAACAATTCAGTTGATAAACTGAAAGTGATAAAGAATTTTTTTAAGAAACTATGTTTGATCTTGTTGCTGTAAATACGTCTAACTGATGTTCAAATTTTCAGCAAAGATCATGGACTAACCACGGTCATAATAAAATTTAGGTCTCACATTTACTCATATCAATGACGTAATCAACTAGCAAGCAATAATAATAACTCTTGGATGACAACACTTTTATCAAAACAATCATGATACAATATGATAAAATGATATATCGCTAGCCCTTTCTGAGACCGCAAAACATAAATGCAGAGCACCTCTAAAGAACAACGACTGACTAGACATTCTAGTTCACGATGAGAGAGATCCAGTCATGCTCATAATCATTATCAATTAACAGCAAAGCATACAAATGATAGTGGTGCTCTCTAACTGGTGCCTTTTATAAGAGGACGATGACTCAACAATAAAGTAAATGGAAAGGCCCTTCGCAGAGGGAAGCATTGATTTGCACAGGTGCCAGAGCTCGAATTTTTAAACAGAGATGAGTAATAATTTTTGAGAGGTATGCTTTCATTGCTCACATAACGACCAAGAGGTTTTCAACATCTTCCATGCTAGATACATTATAGGTGGTTACCAAATAGAATAATAAGGTTTTTACTCCCCCTCCACCAATCAATCCCACTCCATGGAGAGCTGAATCCACGAGTACCATCCATGCAAACACAATCCTAGGGGAGTTTTGTTTAATTATATTCTTCTTTTATTTCGAGCATGGGACTGGGCATTCCGATTACCAGCCACTTTCTCGTGAATGATAGTGAATCAACACATATCGTGAGAATAACACACCTACCATGGAAGACACTGATAGCCCCTAGTCGCCACACGAGCGATTTGGGCATACAAAACAGAAAGTTTATTTGAAGGTTTAAACTTTGGCACACGCAAATTTACTTGGAACGGAAGGTAAATACAACATATAGGCAGGTATGGTGGAGTCATATGGAACAACTTTGGGTTTGAGGAATTGGATGCACAAGCAGTATTCCCGCTTAGTACAAGTGAAGGCTAGCAAAAGACAGGGGAGCGACCAACTACAGAGCGACACAGTCATCAACATGCTTTGAGATTAACCAACATTGAATGCAAGCATGAGCAGGATATAAATCACCATGAACATAAATATCATAGAGGCTATGTTGATTTTCTTTCAACTACATGCATGAATATGTGCCAAGTCGAGCCACTTGAATCATTCAGAGGAGGATACCATCCCATCATACTACATCACAACCATTCTAATATGCATGTTGGCACGCCAGACAAACCATTATCCACTCTTAGCTAATTAAGCATGGCATGAATAACTATAATCTCTAATTTTCATTGCAAATATGTTTCACCCATAATGAACTGAATTCGGAATGATGAGCTAATCATATTTACAAAAGCAAGATAGGTCGAGTTCATACCAGCTTTTTTCCATCTCAATCTTATCATCAAATATCGTCATTATTGCCTTTCACTTGCATGACTGAATAGTATGGATAATAATAAGAGTGCACGTGCATTTGACTAAGCTGGAATCTGCAAACAATAACTCAAAGGGCAAGACAAGGTAATATGAACTCTCTAATAGGTAAACAATAATGCATATGAGAGCCACTCGACATTTTCATTGAGGTCTTCTCCTTACGACCCAAGGAAAGAAAAATCAAAACAAGAACGAGAAAAACTATTTACACAGGAAAGCCCCCAACAAGCAAAAGAAGAACAAAAAATCTTTTAGGGTTTTCTTTTAATGCTACAACTAAGCAACTAGAAGGTAAAGCTAGAACTAATTTTTTCTCAAAGTTAATTAAACACGCAAGAAGAAAGCAAAACAAGGAAGTAAATTATCATGGGCAGTACAAAGAAAGAGTATGAACACCGACTACTAAAGTGTGAAAACATGAATTTAATGTTGGTGAGAGATACATGGCCTAAGTTGGTCTAGGGCCATGGCTGGAAACAACTCTCTCCGGGATACGTCGGAGCATCCTCAGAGTTCCATTGGTTGGCGAGCTCCTACGGCTCCCACTAAAAAACTGGCTCGGGGTACGGATCAAGGGCAGGTGCCGGTTCTGGAGTTGGGGGTTGCGTCAGATCCCAATATCTGTAGATGTCTTCGGGCATAATGGTGTACCTGCCTAGGTGAATGTCGAACAAAGAACAAGCAGGTAGAGTAATAACCTCACAAGTACCCTGGCTAAAAACTAAGTTATAAAGCATCCTCCTATCATCATTTTTCTTAATAACATCATGTGCTACCATACGGTCATAATCTAAGGACTTCGAGGGTAGCAGCCTCTCATCTTCCTTGCTAATCCTAATGGGTATCTCATACTGTTTGGCCAAACAAGATGGATAGATACCTCCAAATATTCCCCCCCTCGAACGATTGGTGTTCAACCGTTGGGCCACCATAGTGCCCAGACTAAAGGTTCTATCAGCAAATAAAGCATGGCGCAGAATGGTGAGGTCAGGGGCACTAAGACCTCCACTCTCCCAGCGACCAACTAAACATCTCCCCGTAAATAATGAATAATAGTGTAGCACAAGAAAATGTAAACTAGCTACTCTTGCCTTTGACACACCTCTCTCTTCCCCTACAGTGACCAGGTAATAAAATCTTCCATGTCTCTAGGACATGGTTCCCTAATGCTGCCCTCATAGGGTATTTTGCAAACTTTGCAAAAATCATAAAGGTTCATTTTCTTAGGCCCATCATATAATTGAAATTCTACTATAGGAGGATCTTCTCTAACATCAAAATGAAAATTTTGCACAAAGATATTCGTGAGCAAGAGGTACTGGTCACACTTGTCGTTGAGGAAGTCGGCAAGGCCTACATTCTCAGCCAAATAATAAAAATCTTCATAAATGTCGGCTGCCCTCAAGAATGTGTCACATGGCCATTCACATGGTTGAACTTCTGCGACGCAAGGAAGATTACACTTGGGTTTCTCGCTCATTTCATTTTCACCTTCCTTAGAACTCCGGCTTGAAGAGCCTCTTAACAATCTCCTCACATTTCTTTCTCTTTTCTGGAAAATTCTGAAAATTTTAGTGACTCAAAATAAAGGTGAACAAAACTCAACAAAATTCATAGCAACTACTCCCACAAGTGCCTAGAGGAAATATCATGCATCAAAACTACTTGGGACCATAAAAATTTGACATGCAAGCTCAAGAACAAGGTCACCAAAGCAGAAAAAAATTGCAATATATAAAGCACTAGAAAAGAAACTAATTGGACCAGTGGAGGAGTCGCATATCGTAGAACAATCTCCCAAAATAGTTTTGCAAATGAGGCTTTGCACTAGGAGATCGAAAATGGCAGCAAAATGAGCTAGAACACGGGTTTGAGCAATGGTGGGATTTTTTCTGGAGGACGATGAAGTGTATGGATGTTGGAATAAGTGGAGGGGGCCCTGCGTGGGACCCACAAGCCTGCTAGACGCGACCATGGCGGTGGCCGCGCCTTGTGGGCTTGTGACCCACTGGTGCAGCACCCTGCTGTGTGCTCGATGCTAGATATTTTAAAATATACCAAAAAAATCATACTACATTTTCAGGGCATTTGAACAACTTTTATTTTCAGGTCATTTTTCGATGGCACGGAAAACTTAGAAAACAAAAGGATAATAGCATTTTACTTTATTCACTCTAACTAACAGAAAGTACAAAAGTTGGATACAGAAAGTTGTGTTTCCTAAATTCGTCCATCTCATGTTCATCAAAAGGAATCCATCAAAAAGGTTGATCAAGTCTTATTAAGGAACTTCTTTCGAGTAACATGAAACCATTTTTTTTAATAACACTAAGCTACCCCAGTGGGGATATGCGTATCCCCAAAAATAAGTATATCATATTTCTTCTTGACAATAGGAAGAGGGAATTCAAAGTCTCCAATAATAATCATTGGAACTTTTTCAATGGAGTTAATACTATGAACTTGGGGTTGTTTCTTTGGAAAGTGTACCGTATGCTCATTACCATTAATATGAAAAGTGACATTGCCTTTGTTGCAATCAATAACAGCCCCTGCAGTATTCAAAAAGGGTCTACCAAGGATGATCGACATGCTGTCATCCTTGGGAATATCAAGAATAACAAAGTCTGCTAAGATAGTAGCATTTGCAACTATGACAAGTACATCCTCACAAATACCGATAGGTAGAGCAGTTGATTTATCTGCCATTTGCAAAGAGATTTCAGTAGGTGTCAACTTATTCAAATAAAGTATACGATATAAAGAGAAAGGCATAACACTAACACCAACTCCCAAATCACATAAAGCAGTTTTAACATAATTCCCTTTAATAGAGCATGGTATAGTTGGTATTCCTGGATCCCCTAATTTCTTTGATACTCCACCCTTAAAAGTATAATTACCAAGCATGGTGGAAATTTCAGCTTCCAGTATCTTCCTTTTATTAGTCACAATATCTTTCATATACTTAGCATAAGGAGACATTTTGAAAATATCAGGCAAGCGCATACGCAAAAAGACAGGTCTAAGCATTTCAACAAAGCACTCAAAATCCTCTTCATCCTTTTTCTTGGATGGTTTAGGAGGAAAGGGCATGGGTTTCTGAACCCATGGTTCTCTTTCTTTATCATGCTTCCTAGCAATAAAATCTCTTTTGTTATATCTTTTATTCTTAGGTTGTGGGTTTTCAAGATCAACAACAGGTCCAATTGCCACATCATTATCATTAATAGGTTGGGCATCAACACGAACATCATCATTAATATTATCACTAGGCTCATGTTCATCACCAGATTGTGTTTCAGCATCATAAACAAAAATATCATTTGGGTTTTTAGGTGTATCCATAACAGCTTCACTAGTAGCATGCGAAGTTCGATCATCATCCTTGTTCCTCTTGTTACTGGAGTGACTAGGTGCATCAATATTACTCCTTTGAGAATCTTGCTCAATTCTCTTAGGATGACCCTCAGGATACAAAGGTTCCTGGGTCAATCTACCACCTCTAGTCACAACCTTAACAGAATGATCATTGTTCTTACTATTCATCTCATTAAGCAAATCATTCTGAGCTTTGAGTACTTGTTCTACTTGATGAGTAGTTACCATGGAAGCATGTTTACTAATTAGTTTAAGATCATTGATAGTTCTACTCATATAATTACCTAATCGATCAAGCATGAAAGTATTATGTTTCAATTGTCTACTAACATAAGCATTAAAATTTTCTTGCTTAACAACAAAATTATCAAACTCATCCAAGCATTGGCCAGCAGACTTATTATAAGGAATATCGCTCACATCAAATCTACGAAGAGAATTTACCTCTACTACCTGTGTCGGGTTATCAAGACCATGTATTTCTTCAATAGGTGGTAGATTCTTAACATCTGCAGCTTTAATAACCTTTTCTTTCATAGATTTCTTTGCCTCTTGCATATCTTCAGGACTTAGAAATAGAATACCTCTTTTCATCGGAGTTGGCTTCAGAGGTGGTTCGAGAATAGTCCAATCATTATCATTGCTCAATATATTATTCAATAGTAGTTTAGCTTGTTCAATAGTTCGTTACCTGAAAACATAACCAACACAACTATATAGGTGGTCCCTAGAAGAATCGGTTAGTCCATTATAAAATATGTCAAGTATTTCATTTTTCTTGAGAGGATGATCATGCAAAGAATTTAGTAATTGGAGAAGCCTCCCCCAAGCTTGTGGGAGGCTCTCTTCTTCCATTTGCACAAAGTTAAATATTTCCTGCAAGGCAGCTTGTTTCTTATGGGCAAGAAAATACTTTTTAGAGAAGTAATATATCATATCGTGGGGACTACGCACACAACCAGGAGCGAGATAATTGAACCATATCTTAGCATCACCCTTTAATGAGAAAGGAAACAACTTGAGAATATAATAATGACATTTTTTTTCTCATCAGTAAATAGGGTGGCTATATCATTCAATTTAGTGAGATGTGCCACGACAGTTTAAGACTCATAACCATGGAAAGGTTCTGATTCAACCAAAGTAATTAACTCAGGATCATCAGAGAATTCATAATCCTTATCAGTAACAAAGATAGGTAAAGTTACAAACTTAGGATCATATTTCATTCTAGCATTCAAATATTTTTCTTTCCACTTGCATAGTAATTTCTTAAGGTCATCTCTATCCGTACAAGCAAGAAAGTCCTTAGCCTCCTCTCCTTCCATAACATAACCCTCGGGAATATCAAGCAATTCATATCTAGGAGAGATAAGTCTAGCAGGTGTCTCATAGTGTTTAGTTTCAATAATTTCATTAGTTTCAAAAGTATCATAATTTTCAGCATTGGCTCTAGCAATTTGTTCATCAAGAAATTCACCCAATGGCACAGTATTATCAAGCAAAGTATCATCATAAGCATCATGCATAGCAGAAGTGGCATCATCAATTACTTGCGACATATCTGAATTACTAGCAGGTGGCGGTGTCGCAAACTTACTCATAACAGAAGGTGAATCAAGTGTAGACCTAGATGGCAGTTCCTTACCTCCCCTCATAGTAGAGGGATATATCTTGATTTTTGGATCTGTCAGATTCTTCATAGTGATCAACAGATATAAATCCCAAGTCACTCAGCAAATAGAGCTATGCTCCCCGACAACAGCGCTAGAAAAAGGTCTTGATAACCCACAAGTATAGGGGACTGCAACAGTTTTCGAGGGTAGAGTATTCAACCCAAATTTATTGATTCGACACAAGTGGAGCCAAAGAATATTCTTGAGTATTCGCAGCTGAGTTGTCAATTCAACCACACCTGAAAGACTTAATATCTGCAACAAAGTATTCAGTAGCAAAGTAGTATGGAAGTAACGATAAAGGTAGCAAAAGTAACAGTAGCAGTTTTGTAGTGATTGTAACAGTAGCAACGGAGAAGTAGCTTAGCAAGGATCAATATGCGGAAAACTCATGGGAAATGGATCAGTGATGGATAATTATGTCAGATGGTATTCATCATGCAACAGTTATAATATAGGGTGACACAGAACTAGCTCCAATTCATCAATGCAATGTAGGATTGTATTCCATATATAGTCATATGTGCTTATGGAAAAGAACTTGCATGACATATTTTGTCCTACCCTCCCATGGCAGCGGGGTCCTAATGGAAACTAAGGGATATTAAGGCCTCCTTTTAATAGATAACCGGACCAAAGCATTAGCACTTAGTGAATACATGAACTCCTCAAACTACGGTAATCACCAGAAAGAATCCCAGTTATTGTCACCTTGGGGGATGCAGATCATAACTCGTAATAGGAGTCTACAACTTGCAAGATAGGATCAAGAACACATATATATATTCATGAAAACATAATAGGTTCAGATCTGAAATCATGGCACTCGGGCCCTAGTGGTAAGCATTAAGCACAGAGAAATCATAGCAACATTAATATCAGAACATAGTGGATACTAGGGATCAAACCCTAACAAAACTAACTCGATTACATGATAAATCTCATCCAACCCATCACCGTCTAGAAAGCCTTCGATGGGATTACTCATGAATGATGGAGAGCATCATGGAATTGGTGACGAAGGATGGTTGGTGATTAAAATGGCGTCGATTTCCCCTCTCCAGAGCCCAAAACGGACTCCAGATCTGGCCTCTCAAGGAAGAACAGGAGGTGGCGGCAGCTACGTATCGTGAAATGCAATGAACTCTTCTCCTTGATTTTGTAGTCCGTGAATAGGAATAAATAGGAGTGGAATTGAGGTCAGTGGAGCAGCAGGGGGGCCACAAGCCTACTAGGCACGGCCAGGGGGGTGGCTGTGCCTGGCAGGCTTGCCACCTATGGGTAGCCCCCCTCCGGTTGCTTCTTTCGCTAGTATTTTTTATTAATTCCAAATATATTCTCCGTAAATTTCCAGGTCAATCCGAGAACTTTTATTTCTACACAAAATTAACACCAAGGGAATTCTGCTAAAAACAGCGTCAGTCCGGGTTAGTTCCATTCAAATCATGCAAATTAGAGTCCAAAACAAGGGCAAAAGAGTTTGGAAAAGTAGATACGATGGAGACATATCGGACCTCTCCCAATGAAAGTGCATCTGGATTACATCTTTGAGGTGCTCTCCGGTGGGTGCGACAAGTAGGACGCTAACATTGGCTCCTTGCAGGGAGAAAGCCCCATCAAAATACGTAACCCATTCTTGACTTGTTTCCTGCCGGGGAGAGTCGTTTCTTGGATCTCTTTGTCTGGCGTTGGAGTCCATTCTGCAATAAATTCCGCCAAGGCTCTGCTCTGGATAGTTGAAGTACTTTCAAATCTGGGACCAAATCTTGACAGTTCCAAAACCCACACTACAATCCTGTCGGTCGCATCTGGATTTCATGTAGCGACCCGACCTGAAAGGTCGAATCTCCAGTGTTTCTGTACCATCCCAAGATCATGCTGGTACTCACACGGTACATGATTGTATATATCAAAGGGAAAACACACATCATAAATTAATTGAAATCTCATATCGAGTCCTTTATTACAATAATGATTACAATAAAGTGGCTGAAGGCCAACTCATGAGATAAACCATAAACTAGAGGAAGCATCGAAGGTAAATGAGTCCATCTGATTCCAAGGGCATCTCACCGAGCGTAGAGCGTATCCTCACTCCTGGTCGGAAAAGTACTCTGCAACATGATACGTTGCAGCCGTATAGGTCAGCATATTGAATATGCCGGCAAAGTTACAAGAGAGGGGATAAAGTAATCATCTAGTCTATATGCAAATATGGTAGGTGGGGTAGTAAGTGTTTGCATAAAGCCAAATTTTTCCTACAACAAGTGAGGGCAAAGGCATATTTACTACAATGTTGGTTGATTAATGAGATGGTTCCACCAACCAATTCTCATACCCAAGTTGACATTAATAACCCACATCAAATATAATTAATTGTGTTGAGAGTTCCAGATAGTTTCAGTTCCTTTGGCTCAAACTGTCCATGACAGTGGACACGGCTAATCGATTAGGTTTGGGTACTCTGTAGAGTTTTGCACACGTTCCCCACAAGATTTGGTCGCCTCCGTTTGATTTCTCGCACTTCAGGGTGTTTGAGAAACGGATGACCAAAACATGGTCTTCTAAAGGGTTTCCCTGAGACTCTGTCGGTACCCATCCTTTCCTACCGTTCTCCTACATCTCGTAGCGCCGCCTGTCCAGGGTCACCACGATATCCAACCAAGCCAGAGCCCATAATGACTTGTGGTTGTGCAGGTAAGCCTTGGGTCTTGAAGCATCCATCCATCTCTTTGTGCCTGGGTGGACCTTTCCGCAAGAATACTGGCACATCTCCAACATCATCTAGGCTAACCACTGGTTTCTCCAGGGCGCCGTTCAACCATCATCCACCCAGAGGTAAGTTGAAAACTTGAAGTCTTGAAGAATTGATCATCATGTAGGTCTTGAAATTATTAACTCTCAACTCTCATGCATCACACAACCAACCCCATCTACTAATAGCATAGAAAAAATGTAAAACAACGTTTCCCGAGGCCAAAATGTGTCAAAGGGTTGAGGGGTACCTACCACATGATACTACAACAAGTAACCAAGTTTCCAATTTACCTACTTTGCATGCAATTGGGGTGATGGAAGAACTAATGCAATAAAACATAGGTATACATGATCAAGTGACTTGCCTGATTGACGGTCTTCGTACTCGAGTGACTCTAGGTAACAAGCTTCGCACACTGGATGATCTAACGAATCAAACAAGATTACACCATAAGCATAATTACAAAACAATTCACACAATTCAGCAAGAGTAAACAAACAATACTAAAACCATTCAATAGTATCAATCAAGAGAAAGAAATCAAAATAAAAGAATATTTTGTTTCACAAAAATTTGTAGTGTCAAAAACTTTTACTACTACTACTTTAAGACAAACAACCAAGAAATAGCTAGTAAAAAAAGAATATTAAAGAAAATCAATATTAGTAAACAGAATCAAATTCACTAAAACTTTTGTGTAAAGAAACACTACTAACATGAAAATAACTAGAATGTTCCTATAGCTTTGGAATAGGAAACAAAACCATGATATTATTATCACTAATATTATTAACATCATATCACTTAACAGAATTGAATTACTAAAATTATTTATTACAAATCTAACTAAATCATCTAACTAGTTTGTGAAAGTAAAACTAAATTGTTTTATAAAACTATAACTAATGAAAAGATATAAAGATTCCTATAACCACATGTTATAAAACTAAACAATCATTTTAAATATTAACAAATTATGTTATCTAACAGTTTGAAACAACAGAAACTAATGAAAACTATTAACAAAGTCTAGACTAACTCAGATTTGAACTATTTAAAATTTAAACTAACTAAACTATATAAAGAACTAAACATATTGTTTTTTTGTTAGAAACAGTAACTAAATTTATTCAAAAATTACTCAAATCATGTAGAATGATAGGTTTAACTAATACCAAACAGTGGCAAAAAGATTCACTCAAAAATATATTATTAAACTATAGTTATACAGATTTTAGTAATTCGAACAAATTTGATTAGATTCAAAATTTAAAGGTCAAATTTGAAAACTAAGCATACTGACATAAACTACATAAAATATGTGAACTAATGCAAAAAGAATCAACTAAAAACTCTAAATAGTTTAAAAGATATGATAAAAACAAAAACAGAAAACATTCTGTTTTATAAAACAGAATCAGAAAAAGGAAAAATAAAACTCATCGGACAGGGGCTACGTGGCGAGTCATGGTTGGTCGGGAGGGTGTGTGTGCGGGCGTTTGCGGGCGGGTGACCAAAGCTTAGCGCGTACCCGTTCGGCTTTTAAAACGATCTAATCCTACGCGTTGATCTACGATCGAACGGACAGGGAGGGGGAGAGGTGCTCATAGAGAGAGGGGTCGCCGTTGAGGGGGTTCTCCGGTGAGGCCGAGGCCGCGAGGTCATCGGGGAAGATGCTCCGGTGGTTGGGGACAGCGTTTGAGGGGTGCAAACGACGGCGGCGGGTCTCCGGCGTGCTCTGGTGGGGTCAGAGGGGAGTGGGGACGACAGAGGCGACAGGCACGAGCTCCGGGAGCTTCGGTGGGGATCCGAACTCCGGCGAGGGTGTGGGCAGCGCTCTGGCGAGGTAGAGTGGGGGATCGGGGTGGAATGGAGTGCGGGGAGTCGACAGGGTATTTATAGGGCCAGTGCGGTGGTCGGGGAAGGAAAGAGGAGGGAGAACCGGGAGAGGGATCTCTAGCGACGGCGGCTCGCGCGCGAGGAAGAAGGCGACCGCGACGTCTTCGGGATCGGACGGTGGGGTCAGGGTGTCAGAGAGAAAGAGAGTGGCGTCAGCGCGTCAGTCGGTCAGCTTGGAGCGGTTTCGGGACTTAACTGCAGTGGGCCGGCCCGTTTAGAATTAAAAGGTTTCCTTTTTAATATCCAAAGCAGTAAAACTTATTTAAAAGCATTCAAAACATTTCCAAATATGGGAAATATATATATCAGAATGATCAGGAGAATCAATGCTATTCAATGAAAATTTTTCCTCTGTCATTTGAATAATTTGAAAAAATAATTATTTTCAGAAATTGCCTATTTGGTTTTAAAACCTTTTGCAAATATTTTTCAAAAGACCCCCTGGTTTTATTGTTCAAATATTTCACCAAGATGTCCTTGGTGTGGAGTGTCATGTTACTCCCCTCTTCCTTTGAACTTTTCGAGTGATTTTCAAATAGGTGAAACAAGAAAAGGGGAAAGATGAAAGTGACATTTCAGAAATTCAAAAGAAACACTTCAACCATTATATTCATTCAAACAATATGATCATGATGCATAGCTATATATCATAACATTCCAAAATGAAATTTTGGGATGTTACAAACCTACCCACCTTAAGATGAATCTCGCCCTCGAGATTCGGGTTGGCTAGAAAATAGGTGCGGATGGTCTCTACGAAGATCTTCTTCGCGTTCCTAGGTGGCTTCTTCCTCGGGGTGGTGACTCCATAGAACCTTACAGAACTTGATGATCTTGCTTCGGGTAACTCTGTTGGCAGTCTCAAGGATTCTGACAGGTTTCTCCTTGTAGGTCAGGTCACTGTCAAGTTGTATGGCCTCTAGGGGCACTGTGTCTCTCAAAGGAATATCAGCCATCTCAGCATGGCATTTCTTCAACTGGGAAACATGGAAAACATCATGAACTCCGGACATTCCTTTCGGCAATTGCAGCTTGTATGCAACTTTGCCTCTATGTTCCAGAATTTTGTAGGGGCCTATGAATCTGGGTGCTAACTTTCCTTTAACACCAAACCTCTTGATTCCTCGAAGTGGGGACACACGGAGATATGCTCGATCCCCTACTTCCTATGTCACCTCCTTGCGTTTGTTATCAGCATAGCTCTTCTGCCGGGATTGAGCTATCTTGAGTCGGTCTCGAATCAGTTTGACCTTATCTTCAGAATCTCTGATAAGATCGGGACCAAAAAGTTTTCGGTCTCCAACACCATCCCATGTTAATGGTGTTTTGCACCTCCTTCCGTATAAAGCTTCGAAAGGGGCCATCCTCAGACTGGTCTGATAATTGTTGTTGTATGAGAACTCTGCATAAGGTAAGTTGTCATCCCAACTGGACCCATAGTCTAGCGCGCAGGCTCTCAACATGTCCTCCAGAATCTGGTTGACTCTCTCAGTCTGCCATCGGTCTGCGGATGAAAGGCTGTACTGAACTCTAGTCTTGTACCCAAAGTTTCATGTAACTGATGCCAAAACTTTGAGGTAAATTGTGTTCCTCTATCTGACATGATACTCCTCGGAACTCCATGCAGACATACGATCCTGGTCATATATATCTTGGCTAGCTTAGCACTGGTATAGGTGGTTTTCACTGGAATGAAATGAGCCACCTTGGTCAAGCGATCGACCACTACCCAAATGGAATCATATCCTGAACGGGTCCTAGGTAGTCCTGTGATGAAGTTCATACCGAGCTTATCCCATTTCCACTCGGGTATCGGCAAAGGTTGGAGTAATCCTGCTGGTTTCTGATGTTTTGCCTTTACTCGCTGACAAACATCACATACCGCCACATGTTCGGCAAAATCTTTCTTCATACTTGTCCACCAATAACTTTCCTTCAAATCCAGGTACATCTTGGTGTTGCCTGGGTGTATTGTGTATGGTGAATCGTGGGCTTCTTGAAGTATCAACTTCCTGAGCTCTAGGTCATGGGGCACATAGATTCGGTTTTCAAACCATAGAGTACCCTGTTCATCCTCACGAAAGCCTTTAGCCTTGCCTTCCTTCATTCTCTACTTTATCTCAGCTATCTCATTGTCTGATTTCTGGGCTTCTCGAATTCTTTCGGTCAAAGTGGACTGAATCTCAAGTGTGGCAACATATCCTAGCGGAACTATCTCTAACCGAAGCTCTCTGAGATCTTTGGTTAACTCCTGGGGTAATCCTCCAGCTATGAGTGTGTTCACATAGCTTTTCCGACTCAAAGCATCTGCCACAACATTTGCCTTTCTTGGATGGTAATGTAATCTCATGTCATAGTCCTTAATTAACTCTAACCATCTCCTCTGTCTGAGGTTCAACTCCTTCTGCGTGAAGATATACTTCAGGCTCTTATGATCAGTGTACACATCGCAACTATTTCCGATAAGGAAATGTCTCCAAGTCTTGAGTGCATGCACTACGGCTGCTAGCTCCAAATCATGGGTGGCATAATTCAACTCATGGGGTCATAGCTGTCTGGATGCATATGCTACAACTTTTCCCTCCTGCATGAGTACTCCTCCAAGTCCTTGACGGGATGCGTCACAATAAACCTAGAAGTCCTTCCGAATGTTTGGCAGTATCAACACTGGGGCTGTGACCAAACGTTTCTTCAACTCCTGGAAACTGGCCTCACATTCCTAAGTCCAGATATACTTAGACTCTTTCTTCAACAACTCTGTCATGGGCTTGGCAATCTTTGAGAAATTCTCAATGAATCTCCAGTAATATCCGGCAAGTCCGAGAAAACTACGGATCTCCTTAACTAAGGTGGGTGACTTCCACTCAGTGATTGCTTCAACCTTAGAGGGGTCTACTGCTATTCCTTCTCCGGAAATAACATGTCGAAGGAATCCGACTTCCGTCAGCCAAAATTCACATTTACTGAACTTGGCATACAACTGATGCTCTCTAAGCTTCTGCAGAACTAAACACAAGTGCTCCTTGTGTTCTTCCTCACTCTTAGAGAATATCAAAATGTCATCGATGAACACCACGACAAACTTGTCCAAGTATTCCATAAACACTTTGTTCATCAAATTCATGAAGTAGGCAGGAGCATTAGTCAAACCAAAGGACATGACTGTATACTCGTATAAGCCATACCGGGTGGTGAAGGCTGTTTTGGGTATATCATGTTCACGAATCTTCAGTTGGTGATACCCTGATCGAAGATCGATCTTGGAGAATACTTTGGCGCCTACTAGCTGGTCAAATAGGTCGTTAATCATCAGCATAGGGTACTTATTCTTGATAGTCACCTTGTTCAATGCTCGATAATCGACCACCATCCTCAAGGTTTTATCTTTCTTCTCCACCAAAAGAACTAGGGCTCCCCAAGGTGATGAACTTGGGCGAATATACCCCTTGTCCAATAGCTCCTTAATCTGCTTCTTGATTTCCACTAAATCATTTGCGGGCATCCGATAGGGTCTCTTGGAAATTGGGGCTGTCCCTGGTAGTAGCTCTATCAGAAACTCGATCTCCCTATCTGGTGGCATGCCTGGTAATTCCTCCGGGAATACATCTGGAAAATCTCGTACAACCGGTACTTCCTCCTGAACAACTCTTGTGAGGGAATTTAACCGAGCACTCATTTGTGTGCATCGGGATACATACTTAATCCTCTTGTTCTCCGGAGTGGTGACTGAAATAGACTTGCTGGGGCAATCAAGGTTTCCTTCATACTTGGTCATCCAATCCATGCCTAGTATTACATCCAATCCCTGGGATTCTAAGATGATGAGGTCGGTAGGAAAAACATGGTTTCCTATGTGAAGTTTCAGGGTGTGGCATCCTATCCTTGCCATCATCATTCCTCCTGGGGAATTTACCTTAATGGGCTGACTAAGGGTTCTGGTGGGTAAACCATACTTTTCCACAACTACCCTTGATACGAATGAATGAGTTGCACCAGAATCAAAAAGTACCATAACTGGACGTGAATGCAATAAAAACTTACCAACCACAGTCTCGGGCTGATCATAGACTTCTTCCACCTGAGCACGAGGAAACGGATTTGGCTTCTTAGCTGTGGGATTGCCGTTTCCATTCCCTTGCTTGTTCTGAGGACATTCAGTGGTATAGTGTCCTGTCTTCTGACACTTGAAGCATGTGATGTGGTTCAGATCCTTCTGAGCTGGAGCGGAACGGTGTTGGTTGCCATTCCCACTTCCATTACCATTCTTGAAGCTACCATTGTTGGGACAATTATTCCCATTTCCTCCATGATTGTGCACTGGATGCGTGTGTCCTCCATACTTACCGGTCCCTGATCCGGTATTTCCCGAGTACGGGGTGTAGCGGGGCTTCTAATGAGCTCCAGAGGTAGACTTCCCATGTGCATACTTCCTCTTACGGTTCTCAATTTGCTATTGCTTCCCCTCCAAGATGAGGGCCTTGTCTACCAGCTCCTGGTAGTTGCTGAAGGTAGCCACCATCAGTTGCATGCTTAACTCATCATTGAGTCCTTCCAAGAACTTTTCCTGCTTGGCTGCATCGTCGGCCACATCTCCTGGTGCATAACGAGCCAACGTGCTGAAGTCGTCCACATACTGGGCCACGGAACGGTTTCCTTGGCGTAAGTTGCGAAACTCATGCTTCTTCAGACTCATGGCTCCAGCTAAGACATGTGCGGTGCGGAAAGCTTGCTTGAACTGCTCCCAAGTCACACCAGCAATGGGGTATGTGGTGGTGTAGTTCTCCCACCATGAAGCTGCAGGGCCCTCCAATTGATGGGCGGCAAAACGCACTTTTTCAGCCTCAGTGCATCCTGCGGTGGTGAGTTCCCCCTCCATCTTATGGAGCCAATCGTCTGCCACAATGGGCTCTGTGCTGCTGGAGAAGGTTAGGGGATTCAGTCTCAGAAAATGGGTGAGGTTGTCGCCATGTGGTGGAGGGTGGTTGTTGTGGTTGTTGGTCTGATTCTGAATCAACAGCTGCATCAGGGCGTTCTGCTGCTGAAGAAGCTGGGTGAGCTCTGGCGGGAAAGTGAAGTCGGGCTCACGTCGCGGAGGCATCTTGCTATTTTCAGAGGGGTGAGAATTAGAATAGAACGAGGACCTAAAAGGGAAATTCACTACCCATATGCAATGCAACAAACATATCACACCAAACACTCATTCATTTATTCAACTCAAAGTCAAACATCGAGATACAAATCTCCATTCGAACTAAACATCGACCTACGCCTTAACGACGAAAATAGAGATACATGGGGGCATAACTAAAGTTCTCCTCAAAAGTACATGGTGACTGAGCCTCCTCCAGTGGTGCTCTCCTCATAGTCATCATCGTCGCTGATGAAAGGAGCCATGTCTCCCTCGGGATGAAGATTTTCACCCATGTCCATCTGTTCCTCCAGAGTTGCGACGCGAGTGTTCAGCTTGTTGACTCTAAGAAATCCTTCACCTCATACTCATGCTTGTACTCGGCTTCCCGTAGGTCAGCTTCGAGGTCAATCTCGCGGTTCATCAGCCTCTTGATCGTCTTCGTGTCGGCACGTACGTGAAGCTCCAAGGTCCTGACGTGTGTCTCCAAGGTCTGGATATAGGAATTTGTGGTGTCTTCAGTGGGAGTGGTTATGATATTTCCATTGGCATCCCTTCGACAAATCACGCTGAGTCCAGGTGAAATGGTTCCACCTCGGTATTCCTCCTGAATACGTCCAAGGGCACGATGAATGGCCATGTCTCTCCCAAGTATCCAGCTGGGTGCCACAAACTTGAAGGCGATGGGTTCCTTCCTATTCCCAAAGGTCTTCCTTGGGATGTGCACCTCGATCCTGTAGCGTCCGTCTTGGGGAAAAGACATGATAGGAGTCCTGGTGATGCTCGGCAAAGCAATCATCACGTCCGTGACGATCCTCATCAGCTCCTTGCCAAAGGGCATCGTTGCGTCAGGCTGGCAAAACTCCGTGATCAAAACTGGGATGAAGGTGGCCATCTATAAATTTTGAAATAATCGGAGGGAAGTCACAAACAAGTAGATGAGAGTATAAGAATTTTAAAGACAAGGAGAAATAAATCCTAAGGCTTTCCAATACTAGAGGTTATGTCCTACGGTCAGCGTGTGCTCTGATACCATTTCTGTAGCGACCCGACCTGAAAGGTCGAAGCTCCGGTGTTTCTGTACCATCCCAAGATCATGCTGGTACTCACACGGTACATCAATATATATATCAAAGGGAAATCACACAACATAAATTAATCGAAATCTCATATCGAGTCCTTTATTACAATAATGATTACAATAAAGTGGCTGAAGGCCAACTCATGAGATAAACCATAAAATAGCGGAAGCATCGAAGGTAGATGAGTCCATCTTACTCCAAGGGGATCTCAGCGAGTGTAGAGCATATCCTCACTCCTGGTCAGAAAAGTACTCTGCAACATGATACGTTGCAGTCGTATGGGTCACCATATTGAATATGCCGGCAAAGTCACACGAGAGGGGATAAAGTAATCATCTAGTCTATATGCAAATATGGTAGGTGGGGTAGTAAGTTTTTGCATAAAGCCAAATTTTTCCTACAACAAGTGAGGGCAAAGGCATATTTACTACAATGTTGGTTGATTAATGAGATGGTTCCACCAACCAATTCTCATACCCAGGTTGACATTAATGACCCACATCAAATATAATCAATTGTGTTGAGAGTCCCAGATAGTTTCAGTTCCTTTGGCTCAAACTGTCCATGACCGTGGACACGGCTAATCGATTAGGTTTGGGTACTCTGCAGAGTTTTGCACATGTTCCCCACAAGATTTGGTCGCCTCCGTTTGATTTCTCGCACTTCAGGATGTTTGAGAAACGGATGACCAAAACATGGTCTTCTAAAGGGTTTCCCTGAGACTCTGTTGGTGCCCATCCTTTCCTACCGTTCTTCTACATCTCGTAGCACCGCCTGTCCAGGGTCACCACGATATCCAACCAAGCCAGAGCCCATAATGACTTGTGGCTGTGCAGGTAAGCCTTGGGTCTTGAAGCATCCATCCATCTCTTTGTGCCTGGGTGGACCTTTCCGCATGAATACTGGCACATCTCCAACATCATCTAGGCTAACCACTGGTTTCTCCAGGGCGTCGTTCAACCATCATCCACCCAGAGGTAAGTTGAAAACTTGAAGTCTTGAAGACTTGATCATCATGTAGGTCTTGAAATTATTAACTCTCACCTCTCATGCATCACACAACCAACCCCGTCTACTAATAGCATAGCAAAAATGTAAAACAACGTTTCTTGGGGCCAAAATGTGTCAAAGGGTTGAGGGATACCTACCACATGATACTACAACAAGTAACCAACTTTCCAATTTACATACTTTACATGCAATTGGGGTGATGGAAGAACTAATGCAATAAAACATAGGTATACATGATCAAAGTGACTTGCCTGATTGACGGTCTTCGTACTCGAGTGACTCTAGGTAACAAGCTTCGCACTCTGGATGATCTAACGAATCAAACAAGAGTACACCATAAGCATAATTACAAAACAATTCACACAATTCAGCAAGAGTAAACAAACAAAACTAAAACCATTCAATAGTATCAATCAAGAGAAAGAAATCAAAATAAAAGAATATTCTGTTTCACAAAAATTTGTAGTGTCAAAAACTTTTACTACTACTACTTTAAGACAAACAACCAAGCAATAGCTAGTAAAAAAAGAATATTAAAAAAATCAATATTAGTAAAGAAAATCAAATTCACTAAAACTTTTGTGTAAAGAAACACTACTAACATGAAAATAACTAGAATGTTCCTATAGCTTTGGAATAGGAAACAAAACCATGATATTATTATCACTAATATTATTAACATCATACTACTTAACAGAATTGAATTACTAAAATTATTTATTACAAATCTAACTAAATCATCTAACTTGTTTGTGAAAGTAAAACTAAATTGTTTTATAAAACTATACCTAATGAAAAGATACAAAGATTCATATAACCACATGGTATAAAACTAAACAATCATTTTAAATATTAACAAATTATGTTATCTAAAAGTTTGAAACAACAGAAACTAATGAAAACTATTAACAAAGTCTAGACTAACTCAGATTTGAACTATTTAAAATTTAAACAACTAAACTATATAAAGAACTAAACAGATTCTGTTTTTTTGTTAAAAATAGTAACTAAATTTATTCAAAAATTACTCAAATCATGTAGAATGATAGGTTTAACTAATACCAAACAGTGGCAAGAAGATTCACTCAAAAATATATTTTTAAACTATAGTTATACAGATTTTAGTAATTTGAACAAATTTGATTAGATTCAAAATTAAAGGTCAAATTTGAAAACTAAGCATACTGACATAAACTACATCAAATATGTGAACTAATGCAAAAAAGAATCAACTAAAAACTCTAAATAGTTTAAAAGATATGATAAAAACAAAAACAGAAAACATTCTGTTTTCTAAAACAGAATCAGAAAAAGGAAAAATAAAACTCATCGGACAGGGGCTACGTGGCGAGTCGTGGTTGGTCGGGAGGGTGTGCGTGCGGGTGTTTGCGGGCGGGTCACCGAAGCTTAGCGCGTACCCGTTCAGCTTTTAAAACGATCTAATCCTACGCGTTGATCTACGATCGAATGGACAGGAAGGGGGAGAGGTGCTCATAGAGAGAGGGGGCGCCGTTGAGGGGGTTCTCCGGCGAGGCCGAGGCGGCGAGGTCGTCGGGCAAGGCAGTCCAGTGGTTGGGGACGGCGTCCGAGGGGTGCAAACAACGGCGGCGGGTCTCCGGAGTGCTCTAGTGGGGTCGGAGGGGAGTGGGGACGACAGAGGCGACAGGCACGAGCTTCGGGAGCTTCGGTGGGGATTCGAACTCCGGCGAGGGTGTGGGCAGCGCTCTGGCGAGGTAGAGTGGGGGATCGGGGTGGAATGGAGTGCGGGGAGCCGACGGGGTATTTATAGGGCCAGTGCGGTGGTCGGGGAAGGAAAGAGGAGGGAGATCCGGGAGAGGGATCTCCGGCAACGGCGGCGCGCACGCGAGGAAGAAGGCGACCGTGGCGTCTTCGAGATCGGGCGGTGGGGCCAGGGTGTCAGAGAGAGAGAGAGAGCGGCGTCAGCGCGTCGGACGGTCGGCTCGGAGCGGTTTCGGGACTTAACTGTAGTGGGCCGGCCCGTTTAGAATTAAAAGGTTTCCTTTTTAATATCCAGAGCAGTAAAACTCATTTAAAAGCATTCAAAACATTTCCAAATATGGGAAATATATATATCAAAATGATCAGGAGAATCAATTCTATTCAATGAACCATTTTCCTCTGTCATTTGAATACTTTGAAAAAATAATTATTTTCAGAAATTGCCTATTTGGTTTTAAAACCTTTTGCAAATATTTTTCAAAAGACCCCCTGGTTTTATTGTTCAAATATTTCACCAAGATGTTCTTGGTGTGGAGTGTCATGTTACTCCCCTCTTCCTTTGAACTTTTCCAGAGATTTTCAAATAGGTGAAACAAGAAAAGGGGAAAGATGAAAGTGACATTTCAGAAATTCAAAAGAAACACTTCAACCATTATATTCATTCAAACAATATGATGATGATGCATAGCTATATATCATAACATTCCAGAATGAAATTTTGGGATGTTAAATTTCATAAAATCCGTTGCAGCGAAAAGTGAGTGACGACGATGATCTCATGTGCTTGGAAATAATGGCACAACTTCCTCGAGCCATAAGGTGGCCGAAGAGCATCTTTTGCACGACAGAGTGTCTTGACCTAGCCTCCTGCAAAAGGGAGCTGAAAATATAAATTGGGCGCTGCACCATCTTCTTCTTCTATGTCGCTTCATTTATCTTCTCAGATCCTGACTTGTCATCACCAGAGTTTGTCGGGGAACATCCTAGCTCATCGCTTGGTGGTCTTGCCTCTATCACTGCTTCTTCGTCGACTTCTGCCTACGCCACTAATGCAGCACTAACCACTTCATTCGTTGTCGCCAAGTATAGAAACAACTTCTCTTGTGGTTTAGGTGCGACTAGTATTGGCGGAGAGGAGAGGTACCTATTCAAATCCTGCAGCGCTGCGTCCGCTTCCGGAGTCCACTTCATTGGTCCTGCCTTTTTCAAAATTTTGAAAAGGGGCAGGGCGCGCTCAACAGATTTTTAGATGAACCTACTCAGAGCCACAACGCAGCCGGCAAGACGACACACATCTTTGACGTGTCTTGGTGCTTCAATCAGTTCAATTGCCTTGATCTTGTCAAGGTTCGCCTTGATCCCACGTTGAGACACAAAGAATCCGAGAAGCTTGCCGGACGGAACACCAAACACACACTTGTCAGGATTGAGCTTCAAATTAATCTTGCGCAGATTTGCAAATGTCTCTTATAGATCTTGAATGAGTGTTGCTTTCTCCTAGGTTTTAACCACTATGTCATCCATATAAGCTTCCATATTTCTACGTAGCTGAGGCTCAAAACCGACCTGGATTGCTCTTGCAAATGTTGAACCAGCACTTTTCAACCCAGAAGGCATGCGCACGAAGCAATACGTACCACATGGGGTGATAAATATGGTCTTGTCTTCGTCTTCCTTAGACATGAAGATCTGATGATATCCTGAATAAGCATCAAGAAATGACAGCAAATCACAGCCTGCGGTGGAGTCTACAATCTGGTCAATGTGCGGCAAGGGAAAAGGATCTTTTGGACATGCTTTATTGATATCTGTATAATCAATGCACAGCCTCCATTTCCCATTCGCCTTGCACACTACAACTGGATTGGCCACTCATGTCGGATGGAGCACTCCTCTCACCAAACCTGCCGCTTCCAACTTCCTGATTTCCTCGGCAATAAATTCTTGCCGCTCTAGGGCTTGCTTCCTAACTTTCTGCTTGACAGGACATGCATGAGGAGAAACAGCAAGGTGGTGATCAATTACCTCCCTGGGAACACCAGGGACATCATATGGTTTCCATGCAAACACATCGACATTCGCCCATAGGAAGGCAATGGGCGCACTTTCCTATTTGTCGTCGAGGGTGGAACTTATGGTGAAACTTCCTCCCGTACCATCCGCCTTGACGGGCACCTTCTTAGTTTCTAGTGGAGCTGCCTTGGATTTCTTGTTCTTGCCGGTGGAGCTCTATGGTACATCATCAACGGGAGCGCAACACTTTGAAGAGGTGCGCTTGCCAGAGTGTGTGCCAGAGGTCTTACTGGTCTTCTTCCCCCCGGGAGCTTCAGTGGCAGGAGCAAGTGCCTTGGCGGCAGGTGCTGCAACGGCCTCTCAGTAAAGTTGGTCGGTGCAAACAAGTGCATCCTTCATGTCAGAGTTGATTGTGATGACGCTCATCGGCCCGGGCATCTTAAATATGTTATATAATGTGATGTTGTCCTAAACTTGGCCAGCGATGGACGGCCGAGGATCCCATTATATAGCCATGGAATCATGGCGACATCGAAAACAATCTTCTCTGTTCTGAAGTTTAGGTCGCTACCAAATGTTATCGGTAGCGTGATCTTGCCCTTTGGTTGGCTCCTCCCTGGATTGATCCCCTGAAACGTGCCCGTCTCCTCGACATCTTCATCAAGAATTTGCAACCTTTTATCACATCAGGTGAGATTAGGTGCAAACCAGCCCCATCGTCGACTAACATTTTCGTCACCTTGAGGTTGCGAATTGTTGGTGAAACCAACAATGGTAGACACCGGACCGCAGTTATGTGATCAGGGTGATCCTAGGCATAAAAAATGATAGGCATGTCAGACGATCTCACTGGTTTCTAGGCTTTGACGGATGGCTCTATCGCATGAATCTCGCGCGCCCACTGTTTAAGCTGGCGGTGAGAATAATGCATCGAGGCACCCCCGTCGACGCACATGACGTCTGTAGCTTTTTGTAATTCACGCTTGCTAGACACATCGTCCTCTTCGTTGCCATCATCATCCCCTTCTTCCTTGTCGTGGCCTCGAGCAGGCCTCTCCTATTGCTTGGCCTTGCCGCGGCAACCTCCCCAGCCATCGCGTTTCTTGCCGGATCCCTCTGCACCATCTTGGGCCTTCTCCTTATCTCGCCTCACGTACTCAGCTTTCTGCCTCTTGGCAAGCTGCTCAACATGCTAGCAGTTTTGGAGATCGTGGCCATTGGTGTGATGGATCTTGTAGTACTGCTTGTCGGAGTCCTCCAGCTTGTTAGCAGTCGCCAAGGCCTCACAAGAGACGCACCTAGCAACATCCTTGTCGGGGCCGTCAACCTTAGTCTTCTTGGCAGTGTTGAGGTTGCCAGATTCCTCAATGGCAAGCACGGACTTGTCCTTGCGTTTCTTATTCCGTCGTCGGCCTTACTTTGCCGGGGCGGCAGTGTCTTTGTCTTCAGAGTCGACTCCAGCACCAGCATCTTTGCCGGGGAGTCTCCTTCCTTCTTCAGCTCAAGCACATCTATCGGCCAGAGCATAGAGCTTGGTAACATCCCTGACTTTGTTCATCGCCAGTGTGACAGCCCAGGTGCTGTCCTTACCCTAATTGGCATGTAACCCCATTGTTGAACCTTGTATGAACCTTGTGTCATGATCTATGAGATGGTTTGCACCTTGTTTCATGTGATTGAAATGCATTCATGCATCATGGCATCCATCATTTCATCATCATGCCATTCATCATGCTTGCTATGTTGTGTGTCTTGGTTTGGATCTTGTGTTGTGATGTGCTTGATGTTGAGGTGGTTGGTGTATGGTTGGGGTCATGTGTGCTTTCCTCTTCTCCCTCTCTTTCTACAACATCATCACCTCCCATCTTCCCTCTCTTCTTTAAAATTATATGACCAGATTTAAGTTGCTAATTAAATGATTTTAAAAATGTTCATGTGGTAGCCCAATATGTCTTATAAATATTGGAAGTGAAGTTTTTGATATTTGAATGTGTTTGGATTTTGAAACCTATTTAAACAGGGGCTGTTTTATTAAAATATTAAAAATAACTTGTGCAATAATTGCATTTAACATTTTTATAAACAGGAGCATAATATTTCCTTCCCAAATATATTTTGTTTCCAATGAAACCTTTTCCTTTTGCTCTCGGCATTATTATTTATCCTCGCTCTTTTATTTAAAGAAAATCCTACTCTGTTTATTGTTTGAGAGAGAGTGAGAGGTCAGGTGGGCCGAGGCCCAGCCCATCCGAACAGTGACGGCCACCTGCTCCCGTCCCTTCTCCGTCAGGTTCAACAAGAGAGAGCGTGCGCCCGCCGCTCCTTTCCGTCGCTGTCACCGTCAGCTCGAGGGTATTTAGCCTCCCCTCGGCGTGCGTGCCCCCTAGCCTAGGGTTCCTCTCCCTCCAGCCGCCGCCGCTCCTCTTTCTTCCTCCATCGCTCTCCCTCCTCGTTTCTTTCCCCTGTCAAGTAAGGGTTCAGAGAGGTTCAGAGAGCGCAGAGACATCGCCGGCGATCAGCTCGTCGTCTCCGTCGAGCCCGTCGTCGTCCATGGTGTCCAGGACCTCTGGTGTCGTGCCGACGTTCCATTCCGGGTGCTAGAAGGCCTCGGGAGGTCTTCTTCTTCCTCCTCGCCGTTGCAGTGCGGCCGGGTCTTCTTCCCTCCCTTGTCGTCGCGTCCTCGCCTCTCCTTCCCCTCCGTCGCCGTCGCTTCATGACCGATTCGTTGTCGCCATCCCCTAGGTGAGCCCCCGGTCCCCGTAGGCCTTCTCCTCCATGCGTAGCTCGTTTCGGTCGCCGCCGTTGCCTGTTGCCGCGGGTAGCTCGTCGAGCTCCTGTTGCTCGCCTCCTTCCTCCTCACCACGAGGTGAGCAGGGGAATGGATCCCCCGTGCACCCTGCAGTCGGCGCTGCGTCTTGCCTTCGCCAGAGTTGCCCTGTAGCCGCCGTGTGCTCACCGGAGATCCGCGGTCACCGTAGCTCTGTTTCGTTCTTCAATTTCGTCAGGGTTATATGTGCGTGTGTGTGTGTATTAGAGAGCAGAGGCCCCCCTCTGTTAAGCAACGGCAGCGCAGCGCAGTGGTAGAGTGTGTGTGGTGAGTCCAGGGGGTCTGGGGTTCGAATCCCCTTCTCCACGCCCCCCTTTTGTTTTGTTTTCTTTTTGCTTGTTTTCTTTCCTTTTATTTCTTGAGTATGTATGTGTGTGTGTCTTAGAGTGTGTGCATGTGTGATGGTGTGCATTGTAGTGTGTGGTGTGGGTGTGTGTGCACCATACATGTGTGTGTTCTTGTAAGTGTAGGTTAGTGAGTGTGTGTGTGTGTCACCCACACATGCTTGTGTGTGTGGCTTGCTGGTTGTACATGTGCTTGCTATTTCACCTATACTAGTGATGTTAGCATGGGTGTGGATGGTTGTGCCTTCTTATATACATATGTTGTGGATGTGTGTGTGCTTAAGGGTAGGGATGCATGTGTAGGTTTCTTTCATGTGTATATGTGCATGTATACCTCTCCTAGATAGTTTCATCCTTGATCTTGATGCCATGCCATGCTATCATGTCCCTAAGGTGATAAATAACCCCTTGCAACATGTATATATGGTGCACCTATCTTTTTGTGACATTTGCATTAAGTTCCATAAGTGACATAAGTAACCCATGGCCTAGGGAGGTCCAATTTCAACCCCCTTTGCTCCCTCTTGTTCCATGAAAGCATATATGTATGAGTAATGATTTTGGGGTAGAATCAACCCATGTATGCACCTGTGAAGTCACATTTGACATTGGGGCAACTTGACAAAACTGCATTTTTATGCTGTGATGCCCTTTTGTCTTTTTCATATGAATTAATCTATGCATGCTTTCAAGATCTTGCCAACATGAATTTGTTAGTCAAAGTTGTTGGGAATGTCCCAGTATTTTTGTTACTCATGTTAAGTCACCAGATAAGTGGGAACCATACTGTTAAGTTGCCTACTTTCTGTTTCTGCCAACCGTTTAAAAATGGCTAAGTCTGGAGATTCTGCTGTTATTGTTTTGCCATGTAGAGTGGGTTGTAGCTATTGATGTGCTGTGAATTTGAGCATGCTCTGTGTTACGTATTTGTATTAGATATTGTCATCTACCATCCTGTTAATTTTTATGCCAATAGGAGCTCTCTAGCATATATAACCAGTGTTGTCAACTTGCTACTTTGTTAACCCAGATTCCGGAAAACTGGAATTTTCACCAAGTCCCTGAAAAACTGAATCATCTTGCCAACTTGATTTCTCCATGCATATTGATGTGTGCCTCTTTTGCTGATTGAATAGTTGGATAAGTTGATGTGGGTGTTGAGAAGATTCTGTCCATGTCTTGGTTGTGGTTGTAGGGTTCCTGTAGCTCTAGTTGTGAGCTTTTCAAATTGCTATGTTGGTGTTTGTGGCAGATTTGGTGTGTTTTTGTGTTGTGACTTGTGGGAGCTATACTCCATGGAATTGAGTGATTCTTGAGTCTATTGTGATTGGTGTTTCATCACCTGTCCAGTGGCCACCTTGGAATGCCAATAATTAGCCCAGGTATTGGTGGTCTTGTGTTTTGCCTCTATACCTTGTCGTGAGCGTATCTCGAGAACCGTAGCTCCGTTTCTTGCGATCCTTATATGCATTTCCATCGATTTTGCATGATGCATCCATATTTTCCATGTTCATGCATGTATAAATAACTTTACATGAGGTTCTGTCCAGATTCATTAATAAACAACTTTGCATGTGTAACATGAATAGTTTTGGAGTGCCATGTTATAATTCTTCATGAATGATCATGCATCATTTTGATTGTGCATTGCAACTTGGTGGGATGTTTATTGTTGCTGTTTCACTTGGGTAGACGCGAGTGTTGATACTGAGTACGAGGACCCAGGAGAGTACCACTACGAGGATCCCGCTACTTGTTCCGCTGAAGAACCAACAGGCAAGATGATCGTACCCGGATCCCAATACTATCTTTGCTTGCTTGTTTCTCATTCTTATCGTTACAATTGAGCTACCTACCACATGATATCAGCCCCCATGTTGCCATGACAGCCTCTAACCTCCACATCCCAGCAAACCGTTGATTGGCTAAGTTCCCACTGCTCAGCCCCTCTTATAGCGTTCTTAGTTGCAGGTGCAGGTTGTTCCATGTGACGACATGGATTGGATATCACAATAATTATGTTATTTAATTTAATGCACATATATATCTAGTATTGGTGGAAGGCTTGGCCTTTTTCTGAGTGTTTTGTTCCGCTGCTACCGCAATTAGTTCCTTGTTACTGGTGTTATGTTTTCCATACTTTGCGCTCCTAACATGCTCGTGGTTGTTATGGGGACCCCCTTGTTATTCGGTTGAGATTAAAACTTGTCTGGCAAGACCCAACATTGGTTCTACATTTGCTTAACAACTCAATAAAATTACATAGGGTCTTGCAAACCCGTGGATAATTTAATTAACCCTGGGCCAGTGCTCCGCATGAGTGTTGGTCCAAACTAGAGCACTGTGCGGGGCCAACCTAGGGCAACTTGGGAGATTTCTATCAGGCCTCCGTACGCGTAGCTTATCCGTCGTGTCCTAAGACTGAGATACGCGGCTCTTATCGGGTTCGTCGACACGTGAGGTGGTCTTGCTGGATTTGTTTTACCTTTATCGAGTGTCTTGCATGTGGAGTCTGACTTTCTTCGGGTTTACTCGAGGTGGTGGAATTCCTTTGGAATTACCTATGATGATCGCGAGATCCGCGGTCGAGGTATTCCCATGGAGTGTGGTTAATTTGGTAATGGATTAGTTGGAGCACCCCTGCAGGGTTAAATCTTTCGGAAAGTCGTGCCCGCGGTTATGTGGCAACTTGGATATTTGTTTAACACCCGGTTATAGAAAACTTGAAGTAAACTCTAATTAAAATACACCAACTGTGTGAGTAACCGTGATCGTCTCTGCTCGTGAACATGATCCGAGAGAGAACATGGTGGGGTTATGATTGACGTAAGTAAGTGTTCAGGATCTCATAGAGATTACTCTAGATTCGATCGCTAAACGTAGACCACTCACATTTATATTCCTGTTGCGTAAGTTAGCCACCATATAATGCTTAGTGCCGCTGCAAACTAAACATCACCCTTCCATCCTAAAGCTTAAATAGTGTTGGCACCCGGGTACTCGATAGCTGAGTCCTCTATGGCTCACAGTTTACTACAACAATCTAGGTACAGGATCGGATGAGTTCGTGCAAGATGATCTTACCCAGCTCCAGTGGGAGTATGACGAGGAGAGAGGCAGGATGTATGTGACATATCCGTATGAGTAGAGGACCTGGTCGTGATCTTTGGGATAGCTTGATAGTATCATTTGCAACTTCTTTTATCGTTTGATTTCGTCCGTAGTCGGACCCTGTGTTCAACTTGATGCTATGATTTGAGTGACATTGTAAGTGCATGTGGCGAGTGTAAGCCAACTTGTATATTCTTCTCATTCAATATTGTATGTTGTGATGAGACTATTCTTGCTAACGGCAAGATGCGCCTCTATCTCTTGCGAGGCCCTCGTGCCTTAAACGGATAGGCGCGCATCTTGGGCGTGACAGCCAGCTCTTTGCGAATCCTGCGGTTGCGCATGCTCTGAGGAAATGCGCTAATAACAGCAGCAGGATGAACGTCTGGGATGTTGTGATGTATACAGATGAATCTCTAAATGTACTTGTGCAAGGTTTCGCCTTCTTTCTGGGGGATGATATGCAAATCACTTGCTTGGCCAGGAGCTTGGTGGCCTTCGTTAAAGGCGCCAACAAATTCATGACACAGATCTGCCCAGGAAGAAATGGAATTCTCTGGCAAATGCATCAACCATGACCTGACGTTGGGCTTGAGTACCAATGGGAAGTAGTTGGCAAGTATCTTGTCGTCACGAGCCTCGGCAGCCTGCACCGCAATGGTGTCGGTGCTCAAGAACTCCGACGAGTGATTCTTGCCATCGTATTTATCCGGGACCTCCGGTTTGAACGTTCGGGAATTGGGCCACTGGACTTGTCGCAGTTCATAGGAAAAGCCTAGACAACCCACCTCATAAGGTAGGTCGACAGGATAACCTAGCGCAGGCTTGTCTATAGTGGGTCCCGCGTGCCTATCAGATTGATGGCATGCTTGCCGCCGCCGCTCGATGGTAGTCCGAGCATCTTCTTTGCTTCGCTCTTGAAGAACTTGACGTTGTTCGTGGTGAGCCCGCGGATCAAACGATGCCGTTGAATCGTCACCAAGAGCGCCGGTCTGTCGAGTCGGCGATCAATGTTGCCGCCATAGAGGAGAGTGCACCATGGTTGTGCCACCTCCGGCCTTGTCCCCATTGGTGTGTGCTGACTTGATGGACCGCTGCTGTAAAGGCTCCACCCGCTATATCCCATCTCTATCAGCGAAGTTGACGAGGCTCTGAATAGTAGCTCTCCACTCATCAAGCTTATCCATAGCAGGAGGAAAGTTTAGGAGTAGCTTTGCCCTCGCCAACGCTTCTACTGATGTAGTTGGCAGCGCAAGGTGCGAAGAACCGGAGGTGCTCTGACTCCTAACCGTGTTAGAAGGAGCTCCATCACGGTCCCGTGACCGCGCGCCACTTCCACCAGCGTTTTGGTGTGCATGCTAGTCCCACGCATCTCGGGAGTGATGCTCAGGAGTCTTTCCATGGGGGTGCTTAGAACCACCAATGTCACGATGCTGCTCATCGCGTGCGACATGAGAAGGCCGTGGCGTATGCATCGGTGTGGGTATCTTGAAGATGCCCTTCCGTCCCTGGAGTTCACTAAGTTACCCGTAGGCAACATAATTCTATCTTGAGATCCAACAGCGTGTAGGTTGCCGTTGTCGCTGCGGATGGCGCCGCTGGCTTGGCCTTGATCACCAGAACATCATGGAGGCTCAAGACCTCCGTGTGTATCCACACTGTCGCTTGCCCGAGTGGCTAAAGGTGCATTAGACGTGGATGGATCAGCTGCCATGAAACCATTCTTCTTGGGGGCCATGGAGATGAAGACGATGAAGAAACTGTCGCACTGATCATTAGATCAGGTTCGCACAACCCTCTCCCCCTACCTGGCGCGCCAAAGTTGTCAGGGTACAACACCTATGGGATCGTGTGGATCCCTTTGTGGTTCGACAGGGAGACGGTATGCACAAAGAGCAGATCTAACGAGTAGCACGGGGAGATTTTTGCCCAGGTTCGGGCCGCTGAGAAGCGTAAAACCTTACTCCTGCTTTTGTGTATTTTGAGTGTTTGGGTTCTCGCTACAGGAGCGCCATGCGATGAATAGTACACAGCCGCTACGCGTTTGAGCCAGAAGGTCCAAGAAGAATCCCTCTTTCATAGTGCCTTTGGCCTCCTTTTATATGACTAAGGGGTCTCCAACAGTGGCATATAGTACATACACGAGGTGTACAGTTGCTACAGTATTATTATACCTAACACTGACGGTGTAGGACAAACACATTTAATGCTTCGTCAGGCGTGCCTGACCTTCTACGGTATGGGACAGGAGCCCGTCCCATCGGCACCGCTTAACCTCCTCCATGCTAGCGCCTTGACACGTATCCAGGAGGGATGACGCCTGGTCTCTACGCTGGCAGGATGGCGAGGTCTTGTCGGGGCTCCGTAAGCCATCCCGGCAAGATCTTGCGATTGTTGTCTTGAACGTTTTCCTGATGTCTTCGTGCTTGCATCCAGTAGTCCTCTGGCAGGCCTTGCCACTAGTGTTGCTACAACTGCCCGTGCACAAGTAAGGGGTACTAAAAGCCCAAACTTTTGTACACCAACAAATTGCCTCTTAGGATGCTTGAGTTACATGTTTGATATTTGCGGTGTAAAAATAGAAACTTTTGATGTAGTGTTTGAATTTTCATATTTTACTGGAATGTGGAAAGTTTCTGAAATTTTACACGGTTTTCTAATCTAAATTCTTTATCACTTCCTAAATTTTCATAAAGTTTTGAGTTGCATAAGTACACGGTTTTCATAAATTGCTACAGACTGTTCTGTTTGGACAGATAATTGTTATAGTTTTGATATCTACTTATCCTATAGTTTCCATACCATATATTGGTAGATATAAATTTTGGAAACAATAGTCAACAATAGATTATGTTTTAAAATTATTTTGCATCTTGTCTTGGCAGTACATGAAGTGTGAATTTATTCTTATGTGTACTCATCTAGCTCACGAGTTCTTTTCGAGGTTTGTGTGGATGAAGTTTTTGAGAATAGGTGAAACCTTGGTTTGAGAGGATTGAACGAGATACAAATTCTCAAGCTTGGGGATGCACAAGTCACCCCAAGTAAATATTACAAGAAGTCTCAAGCATCTAAGCTTGGGGATGCTACGCATCCCAACTCTCTTCATCAACAATTATCGGTTAGCCTATGTTGAGACTAAATTTTTATTTTTACACATCATGTGTGCTATTCTTGGAGTGCCATTTTTATTTTTTGTTGCTACTTAAATAAAATACTCAAATTAGAAAATATTTATTGAGAGAGAGAGAGTTCTCAAATGGCTACCCATTTACGTAACTACTCGCTTGATCTTCACTTATATGTTTTTGGAGTAGCTTGTCATTTACTCTTGTGCTTCACTTATATCCTATGAGTAAATTGTTGAATGAATTGAATACCATGAAGTTGAAATTATATGTTCATATCATCCCTAGTAGTAGCTTCACATTGGGTTTAGAAAGTGAAATATTTTGAAGCTTGACAATCACAATATTGGTCATACAAGCAATTCGTGAATGATTAGTATAAGAAAGAGAACTTTCACTTACAAATATATTATCCTGGACATCTTCTATACTCATTAATTATTTTTAAAATTGAGCAAATTAGTTGAAGTTGGACAAGGAAGACGACGTAATGAGTTATGGTTGTGTATATTTGCATAGAAGTTATATTGTTATGGATCCTCCAACATGTGGTGTTTATTTAGGATCTTTTGCTAGCCGAAAATCATACTAAGTAGACATACTACTTGTGCATCCAGAAACCATTAAACCCAGTTTCTTTCCATGAGTGTCCACCATGCCTACCTATGGATTGTATAAGATCCTTCAAGTAAGTTGTCATTGGTGCAAAAAGGCAATAAAAATTGCATCTAAATGTGTTTGATCATTTAGTGTAAGAGAAAATTGAGTGTTGTATGAACTTGTGATGGAAAAGTAATAAAAGCAACAGACTGTATAATAAAAGTTGCTATCCTAAGGGGCAATATAACATGACATTCTTTCGTATTAAGGGATTGTGCAAACAAAACCAAAAAGCGCATGATAACCTCTGCTTCCCTCTGCGAAGGGCCTATCTTTTACCTTGCAGTATTTACTTTTATGCAAGAGTCAATAGTATGCATTCTCATTTCAACCTCAATTATTCTCTAATTGCCAAGCATCATGTGGTGGGGAAATATCTAGGCACATATGGCTAGTCAAATATATTTGATCATGACTTATTATTGTTGACAATTAGTCCCTATCTTTCTTTGTGTTCAATGTATGCCATTTGTTCTAGAAATATGCTTTGAGTACTACCAATCATAGAAGACTATATGATGATTGAGTATGTGGAGCTCTTACTTAGACTTCGTTGAGAATAAGTTCAATTGCAATTGTTTGGTGAGTAAGAACATAGGTTGTTAAGTTTCAAGAAAAAGCATTGTTTGAACCATAACATGTGAATTGGTTGCTACTTTATCATGATGAGTTTTATGAGAAAGAGTTGTTGTTATGATTCTAGGAAAAGTGGTTGAAATTATCATTGATCAAACTTATGCATTATGCTAGCATTCATAATTCATAATGATTTCTTTTATCATCTACCTTGTCGTGGGGAACGAACACCTATGGGACCGCGAGGGCCCCATTCGGTTCAGCGAGGGGGGCATGCTCGCACAAAGAGCCGGTCTGGTGAGCTGCACATGGGGTGTTTTTACCCAGGTTCAGGCCACATGGATGCGTAAAACCCTACTCTTGCTTGGTTGTATTGATCATGTTCTAGGGTTCGAGCTATAGGAGCACCATGAACGGCTGCTACGTGAGCTTGGGAACCTTCTCGGCCTCTCTAAACTTTGGCTTGTCCGGTTGTCTAACAGCCTAACTATCGAAAGCCCAAAAGCCAAAGAGTCCAAAAGTCCTCTTTTGTAATGCCCTAGGTCTCCTTTTATACTCAAGGGAATCACAAAAGTGGCATACAATGTGCACGCAGGATGCATAGTGTTGCTACAGTGCTATCATATCTAACCCTAACGGAGTAGGACAAGAGCATTAAATGCACCATGAGGGGCCTCAGTCCGTCAGTGGGATGGAACGGGGGCCATCCCATCGGCACCGCTTAGGTCCCTCCGACATCGATGCCGCGACACACGTCCAGGTGGATCGACACCTATCCTGTGTGCTGGCGGTGCTTTTTGGGGCCTCGCCTTGCCAGGATCTTGCCTTGCCGGGGGCCTGGAGGCTTTACGGCCCTCCCGACATGTCTTGCGGGTAGTCTTGAGTCTTCTGTGCTGGTGCTTGGTAAGCCCTTGCTAGGTCCTGCTGCCGGGGCAGCTACTACTGCCCGTGCACGAGTAAAGGGGCACTAGATGGCCCAAAAACTCTAGTGCACTGACAGGAGCCCCGGGCCTGGGCCATACACGTCGCGAGGCATTGTTGGGCCAGGTCCAACCAGTGCACGGGCACGCGTGGCGGGGCTTTTGCAGTTGTGGTCATTGAGCTCGTCGCGCTTCCCCATGATGCCCATTGAATGCGGGTAGTAGGATACGTGCGCGCCTTGGCCGTCGGGTTTTTTAATTACCGCGTCAAGTCTTTTCCGCCACACACGCCGCATGCATGGCAATGGGCGCTCGTGACTTAAAGTCCCTGAGGAAAGGCAGTAACTGCGGTGCCATGGATTGCGGGGCGGTTGCTGTTCGCTCCATGAACGAGGGCGTCGCTATTAGAGGAGGTGGGCGGCATCTTTTGAAGTGGGGGAGAGCCAGCCCCCACGCTTCCTCCTATAAATTGGGGACAGCGGGGACGGAGCTCATCCATCCTTCTTCCGCCTTTCGAGTGCAAGACTCCACAGCCCGCCTCCTCCTTCATCTTCTTGATCTTCAGGTAGCGTTCATCCTTTGTCATGACCAGGGGGCGAGGGCGACCTCCTTCCTTGAGTGCGAGGAGGAGCTCTCATCAGGATCACGCTGCCGCTTCAGCCATGGAGGCGGCGGGAGGTTTGAGTTCGCGTGGAGGAGGTATAGGGGCCACGGCCACCGCGGAGGTCGGGGTCGAGGGAAGCAGCGTGCTACTCCACCCCCTTCCCCGATGCCAAGCATCTCCGATGAGGAGGCCCATGCCTAGGGGATGGTGCTGGACTTCGTCCTCAAGCTGGGTGGTCCCCTTCGGAGCCACCTGCGTCTCCCATGCCCCTTCGCCAGGGTGATTGGGAATGACTGGCCATCCTTCCTGTGGCTGCGGGTGGCAGGGTGTTGCAATGGTGCGATGCGGGTGGAGGCTGATTACCCAGTGCGCCACATCATGTTCCTCAGGTGCGGTTGGAAGACCTTCACCCGTGCCCACAATATCCAGGTAGGGCACGTTCTTCGTTTCAAAATGATGGAGGCCGATACGCTCTCCATCAAGATTTATGGGAGCTCTGGCATCCGCCTCAGCTGTTGCGAAGAGAGCGCGAGCAGTGCCGAAAGCCTGTCCTCGGGCGAGATTGATGGGGAGGACAACAGCGAAGACAACGACGACTAGCCCGGTCCTCGGTGATCAAGTCGGAGTCCGAAGATTCGAGCTCAGACTGACCACGGGTTGCACTGTCATCGCGAGCCTCACGCCTCTCCCCCTCCCGGCAAGATCTCCTTGCCGGGTGCTTTAGTCCCGGGCGCTGCCTCATATTCCAGCTCCAGCAGGCCCATTGACTTCGACTTCATGGGTCCATCCTCCTTTCCATCTGCTCCGGCCTTCTCCTCCACGCAATGCTGGTCTAGGAGGGGCTAGCTCTTGCTTGCCCATCTGGCTGCCCTGCTCGTCAACGTAGTGCTGGTCCAGAGGGGCCAGGCCGGGCTTCTGTCGGGGGCCTTTCGCCATCTTTATCTTCTTGTATCCCGCCTCTCCTTTCCATCTTTTTCTTCTTGTAATCTCCCCTAGGGGAGAAAGTCAAATAAAGATGTACTTAGAAAAAGGGCAGTATCTTATGTAAATTTCACCCCATTTTGAATGAATGAACGCGTGTTATCTTCCTTGTTAAGCTGACTTCTATGTATGGAATTTCCCCTACGCTCTTTATGGATGAATCTTGTCGGCATGTGTAGTCCTACCACAAGCGCTTTGAGGAATGGGTCCTTAGCAGCCTGCTGTCGGTGCCACTACCGGTAAGACACCTTGGCGTCCTTGGCGCGGCCGTTCAAGGTGTCGGCCTTACTCGAAAACGGGATAAGGGCGCGAGCGCTATCACTTGGATCGTTGAGCGGACTCGAAACAAAACAAGGAGCACGAGCGAAGCCGCTTAAGCCGTTGAGCGGTCTCGAACGCAGTGAGGGCGCGTTCAATCGCGGCAAGGTTCCCGTGCATGCAGGTTTTCCATACAGATGTCAAAACCGCTCAAGGAAAATAACTTTACGGCAAAGTTCCACATGGGGTTTTCACAACTTATATTTTTGTTGCCTTTCTCCTTCCGGCAAGTTTTTTTAGAACGTCGCGCTCATGGGTACCCATACCATCATTCCACCCCCCGGCAAAGTTGCACACGAGGAAACCTTCTGCCCTTTGGACAAAGAAAGAAGAGAAAATATGGATATGGAACCTTGGTTGTTTATTAGTTCTTGCCGGAATTAAGAGTAATGCATTTCTCCAGATAAACATGTACATAAGTAAACATGATAGTCGAGCAGGATTGCAGAACACTTATCTATATTTATCTACGCATAGGGTTTGAGCCTGGCTTTGTACCAAGGATTACATGCTTCATCGGCAAGACTTGTACAAACGGTGGTTGTCGGGGCCGGCCCGGCAACCGCGCCTCATGGGTAGAACTTTCGAAGATGCCCGATATTACAGGACTTGCTCACTGGAACGCCATCCTCGATCTCTAGGCGGACTGCGCCTAGCCTAGTGACTCATACTACCCGATAATGGTCTTCCCACTTTGGCGTCAACTTGTTTGGATTCTTGGTGGACTAAACTCGCCGAAGAACAAGGTCGCCTTCCTCAAGACTTCTGGCATTGACCTTGCGGTTGTGATAGCGGCGCAAGGCTTGCTAGTAGTGTGCAGCTCTCACAGCAGCCTGAAGATGGTCTTCCTCGAGGAGCGTCGCGTCGTCTTGGCAACTGCTGTTGCTCGATCACATCATAAGTGAGCACTTGAGGTGGCCCGTATATGAGTTCCATGGGAGCACTGCCTCCGCCCCATAGACAAGGGAGAAGGGTCTCATGGGAACAAGCCTGACAATAGAAGGTAGGGGTACGAAGGGAGAGGGCAGAGTCCTAGCTACGGCAAGGATGTACACATGAATGTAGGAGTTCAGGCCCCTCTCGTGGAGGTAACAGCCCTACGTCTCAGAGCTCTAGAACTTTGTCATGTGGATAGTCGTGATTACAATGGTTGCGAACCCTTGTACCAGAGGGGGGGGGCGGCTTATATAGAGTTTGTTGCCCCTCGTAATTGCCAGGCATCCAAGGGTCCGATCGTGGGTATAAAGACTAGCGTTACTAGTAACGTACATCATAAATGCTACTAATGACGACTGGCCTAACGCTTGCCTATTGGCCTCCTGGGGTTGGCTTTTGGTCTTCAGGCATCGAGTGGAAGTGAGGTCTTCCGAGTAACAGGTGACTGTCGAGTGGAGTAAGAAGCTTCTGAGTGGATCGATTTTCGAGTGACTTAAGCGTCATGGGGAATCCAGTCAGAATCTTTCTTGTGATCTCTAAGTCCTCAAATGCAGTGTCCTTAGGTAGGGTATGTAGGTCAGGCCTAGGACCCTACCCTAGGTACATATCCTCGTCATTAGCCCCCGAATGGATCAGGGTTCGAGTGGTGAAAGGGGGCATCCATGCCAGTTCAGAACAAGGCATCGAATCTTCCGAATGATATTTGGGGCTTTAACGAAACTTGCATCGACTGAACTCTTCGCCATTCGCCCGGATCTATTCAGCCTTGAAAGTGTCCGAGTGAATGTTCAATGTCGAACTTGTTCCGAGTGAACTGAAGGAATCTTTGGAGGTGGCGGGTCGGTCTGTCAGGCCCGAATCTTGCGAGATATGAAAATTGGGGAAGCGCGCGCGTCTGTGATGATGACGCCACGACCGGAGTGAGTGGGGGCATGACGCGTCGATTTCCGCGCTGCTCCTTTCGCCACGTACAGGGCGTCGTCTGTGGTTGGGATACGCAAGGATCTCGCGGGTCCACCCATCAATGAGGCACTCGGCGGGTTATAAATCCTGAGGCGCCGCGGATTGCACAGTACCTTTCCCCAAATTTCCTCTCTTCCTCCACCTCCCTTGTCTCCAGCGCTCCACTCCGCTCTGCTTCGACGAGCTTTGCTGCTACAATGACGAAGGAAACCATGGAGAAGTTGGAGCGCGCCAAAAAGGAAGCCTTGAAGGGCAAGGCCAAGAAGTCCTCGACCGACCGATTCACCGTGCCGCCGGGGTGGATCCAGGGGGACTTTCTCCCCTTGGTGGTCACCCATGCGAATGTAGAGAACCTTGTCGTTGACGGGCTCATGGCGGACGGCGCCTGGAGGCTGCCAGAGGGATAGCACGAGCCAGAGCCGCGCGAAGGGGAGCGGGTTCTTCTCCTCTCCCATGTCGAAAGAGGTTTTTCCATGCCTCCCCATCCATTCATTAGAGGGTTCTTGAACTTCTTTGGAGCTCAGATCCACCACTTTCCGTCGAATGCCATCTCGTACTTGTCTGCGTTCATCACCTTGTGCGAGTGCTTCCTGGGCTGCTCTCCTCACTTGGGACTGTTCAAGCACATTTTCACTGTTAGATCGCAGACTGTAAAGAAGGCCCTTCTTGAGGCTTGAAAGACTCATGTAATGCAGCTGTGTGGAGGTCTAGGAATCCAAAAGAGATCTCGTAGTTCTTTTCCATCCATGACCTTTCCTGAATCTGTTAGAGGCTGGCAGTTGACATGGTTCTATTGCAAAGATGTAGCCTCTCCCAATATGTCGACTAGCCTTTCCCCTTTCACATTTGATTGCCTTGCTATCCCGAAGTCTTTAAAAGTATCAGAAGGAGAAAAAGTCCAAGTGGGAATCTTTGTGGACGTTGTAGTGAAACTTGTCTATGGTGGAGTGACCAGCATGGACCTCCTAGAGACATTCCTCAGTCGACGGATCCAACCGCTCCAAGCCAGGGACCACACTATGTAGCATTACGCAGGCCCCGGAGACTCGACCCGGACGCATCCAGAAGAGGTTTTGCAGGCCACTCTCGAGCAATGGCTTCACAGTATCACCAGAGCTTGTGACAATCCCCTGGGAGCCAAGAGGATCCAACTTTATTCAGCTGAAAATCCACTGAAGAATCTGGTAAATAACACCTTGTCGACTGATACACCATACTGTCGAGTGATTGATTATTTTATTGACTGACTTCATTGTTTGAACCGTGCAGTAGTGGACACACATGTACTCGCCCGTGCCCAACGGGAACCAACCTGAAGATGGTGGGGAGAGCGAGGGCGGCATCATGGACGTCGACGGCTCTTATGACAGTGAAGAAGAATATGAAGACTCGGGTGAGAACGAGGAGGAAGTCGAGTCTCCTCCATGCACTAAGCACCGCTCCAAGTCTCGTCAAGACCCTGCAACCATTGCGGACAAGGCCCCAGCTCTGAGTGAAAAGAACGTGAAGCGGAGCCAATCGTCGATCGTCGAGTCAAGTGAACGTCCGGCGAAGCAACCCAAGCCCAACGCAGCAAAACCTCGCAAAGCTCTGCCCCGCATGAATATGGTTGTGCATGTCGTCTCCATGTAAGTGTTTACTTTCAAGTCTCACAATCGATTGGGACTTCGAATTCTTGTTGACCGAGTGTCGTTTGATCCACCAGAGCCGCTACCTCAGTGACGTCGCCTCCACGGGATAGAGATGAGGCAATGGATGTGGATACTGCTGACGCGGCCACTTCCCACGGAGGTAATCAAATCTTTACCTAGTACTGCTTCTCGAATGGGATTCGTCGATTGCAAGAGTTAACGTTGCCGATTGGTATTTGCAGAAATCATTCAACTGGAAGATGATGAGGAACAACCACAGGGTACGAGAGGTGAATGTGAGACCTTAAGCACCCCATGCATACGCACCCGAAGAACTCCGTCAGCACAAACGCCTCAGCGGTCGACTGCTGGATCCTCCCAGGGGATAAGCGACTCGACACGCTTCAGATCCGATCCAGGGGTGCCTCTATCGACTGCTCCACCGGCTGCTTCAACTATCGTGACATCGACTCCAACCGAACCAGCTCAGACTACTTGGACTGCCCCAGCCACTATGCCGATCTCGCCGATGACTACTTTTCCTCTGCACCGCATCCCAGAAGATTAGACCGGTGCTGCAAAGGAGGCCATGCTCCAAGCGGAGCAGATGATGTTGCGCACCAAGGAAGCATACGAGGCCAGCAAGTTGGCTTACGATGCCAGCACAGCACTTCACACCAATGTCCGAGTAAGTTCGATTGTAAGTACATTTCCGATTGAATTCCTGTCTTGTTTGATTATACACCCACTAGGTGTTTGCTTTCCGCTTGTAGAATACTTGAAAGTTCTTCCACTCGAATAGATCAGATCTTAATCGTGTAGGTTTTGGTCTAGTGGGGGCATGCTGGTGCACCCACTGCGTGTAGTCCCCAAGACTGCTGTCGAGTGCTTGCACTGGCAGGGGTCTTAGAGATCAACGTATGCAGAATACGTTTGTTGCTCGACATGTCGAGCTAAGTTTGTCCTGGCCATCTCACACCAAAGCTACCTTGTAGGTTTCATGGATATCATTCATCAACCATGATATGACGCTGCTTCGGGGTAGTGGGGTGGCGGATCACTCGACGGATCGAGTGTTAACGGTTCCAGATGATGTTCATATGCTTGTGCACATCTTTTCTCTCTCTGCCACTCGACGGATCGAGAGTTGGTAGATCCAGTGGGGGCACACTGAGTGCACCCACTGGGTGTAGTCCCCCAAACCGCCGTCGAGTGCTTGCACTGGCAGGGGTCTGATAGAGACCGTCGAATGCTCAGACAAGGCAGACCTTCTCGAATGTTTTAGAAACCAGTGGGGCCACGCTGAGTGCACCCACTGGGTGTAGTCCCCGAGGCTACTGTTGATCGTAGACGATGAGCAGTAGTCTTAAAAGCTTGTACTCAGGACTTCTGCCGTACACGGAGTACGATTTTCACTCGACATGTCGAGTGTACTTTATTTTTTTAACCATTCCCACCCCGAGGCTACCTTGTAGGTTTCATGGATATCATTTCATCAACCATGATATGACGCTACAAAGGAGCAGCGTGGGGTTGACGGGTCACTCGAAGGATCGAGCATTAGCAGTTCCAGTGGGGGCACTCTGAGTGCACCCACTGGGTGTAGTCCCTCAGACCGCCGGCGAGTGCTTGCACTGGCGGGGGTCTGATAGGAACCATCTTGAACTCTGGGTTGTTTACAGTACGCGGAGTACACGTGCCACTCGACATGTCAGGTGGACTTTTGCTTGAATTCTTCTTCCCCTGACCGCAGGTTTCAGGGACATCATCTCATCAACCATGATATGACGCTACTTCAGGGTAGTGGGGCGGGGTGGGGCGCACCACCCAGTCAACTGTTTTTGACCTTCTGCACTTGGGAGTCTAGGTATTTCTTGTCGACTGAATTTCTTTCTTTGTTGATTTCAGAGAGCTGGCAAACTTGGCGTGCAGTACAAGGACCTTGAAGATGAAAGGAACCGGTTGCGAGTGTACTTGGAGGTCTCCAACAGCAGTTTGGAGCGAGTGTGGACTGAACTGAAAACTCTAGGAGGTAACTTCTGTCGACCCGGCGTATTCTTATCCTCACTGTCCATGCTTTGAACTGAGTGGTTTCACTCGAACAGACGTACGCGATGAAAACCGTCGACTCCAAGTGCGACTCAACAATGCTATTTCGTTAGATACCATGAAGAAGGTACTGGAGGACAAGGACAAAGCACTTGCTGATGCTCAATGGGTGGCGAAGGAGAAGACTGAAGCTGCTGATCAGAAGTTGGACGCCGCCAAGAAAATGGAGGTATAAAACTCTAAGCTGAAGCAGGAGTGGGTGGAGCTTATCAAGAAAACTGAGCAGCTAACCAAGAGGAGAAATGGCTTGGAGTAGCACTTGGGGGAGTTCGCAAGGAAGATGTACATCATGCTCGACGGTGAGTATCTCTATTGACTAAACTACATAAAATCTTCGACGACTGTATCCCATTAATTCTCCTCCCATTCCTTCTGCCCAACAGAATTCTGCCAGGACTTTGAAAAAGAAACTAAAGAGATCGGGTGAAATTTGGATCCCACCAAGTCACTTGTTGGAGATGCAGTGGCCATGAACATGTTCCGACTCAACATCAGGCTCCAGGGTGTCCAAGCATATGTCCTCCGACTGAAAACTGCAATGGAGAAGATCGACAAGGAACTATGGCCCGAGGACACTCTTTAGCTTGACCTTACATCCATGATGGCACGCCGTAACGACCTTCCTAGTCGAGTGCAGGCCTGAAAGAAATCTACTGCCCGCTGCGGAGATAACGTGGCACTCTCCCTTGTAAGGGTCCATTGCAAGGAGGCAAGGGAGGAAAAATTGAAGGAGCTCCGAGTGATGAATACGAAGAAACTTGGACACGTTCGTCGAGCCAGCCAGCCCATCGTGTGCTTGAACAACTTGGTCTTCGAGAAAAACTTTATTTGGCTCGGTATGCCGAGTGGAAATGTATCAACTTTAAAACTTCATTCAGGCCTTAAGCCTGAACACGTTTGTTCACTCGCGAAACATTTAGCCACGATGGAACATTTGAATTTATCGGAATTTGGCTTCCAATCGTTTGTTCGACTGAATTTGTTTTTTGACTTAGGCGAAAACTGGTTCGCAGCTAAGCATCCGAGTGTGAGGGTTGCTCAAAACTCAGAATATTTTTGAACCTAGGCGAAGACTGATTCACAGCTAGGACGTCGAGTGGATGGACTACTATCCACTCGGTAGGGTTTTTAACTTAGGCGACAAACATGTTCGTAGCTAAGCCCTAGGCTTGAGGACCGCTCAACACTCGGAGTGATTTCGAACTTAGGCGAAGACTGGTTCACAACTAAGTCGTTGAGTGAATGGATTGCTATTCACTCGGCAAGGTTTTTAACTTAGATGGAAGCATGTTCGTAGCTAAGCCCCCGGGTGTGAGGATCGCTCAACACTCGGAGTAGTTTTGAACTTAGGCGAAGACTGGTTCGCAACTAAGTCGCCGAGTGAATGGACTACTATTCATTCGGCAAGGTTTTTAACTTAGGCGAAAGCATGTTCGCAGCTAAGCCCCCGGGTGTGAGGATCACTCAACACTCAAAGTAGTTTTGAACTTACATGAAGACTGGTTCTCAACTAAGTCGCCGAGTGAATGGACTGCTATCCACTCGACAAGGTTTTTAACTTAGAGGAAAGAATGTTCACAGCTAAGCCCCCGGGCGTGATGATTGCTCGACACTCGGAGTGACCCCAAGCGAGAAATTATTTGATCAAAGTTGACAAAACACTGCGGAAGTCTAACTTGCATATATGACATGCTCTAAAATATTTTTATTACATCGAAGACCTTTCTGTCTCTAGGTATAGAAGCGCCGGAGCAAATCTGCATTCCAGGCATGTGGCTCGTCCATTTGCTTCTTGAGGTTGTACAAGTGATAAGCTCCGTTGTTCAACACCTTTGTGACGATGAAGGGATCCTCCCACGTAGGAGCGAGCTTGTGGGGACGCTGTTGATCCACTCGGAGCACCAAATCTCCCTCATGAAACGACTGACTCTTGACATTCTTCGCATGGAATCGCCGCAGATCTTGCTGATAAGTTGTGGTCCGGATCAGGGCCATCTCCCGCTCTCCCTCTAGGAGTTCGACGCCATCTTGTCTAGCTTGTTCAGCTTCGGCCTCAGAATAAAATTCCACTCGGGGAGAGTTGTGAAACAAATCACTCGGCAGTACTACTTTGGCTCCATAGACCAAGAAAAAAGGGGTTCGTCCAGTCGACTGATTAGGCGTTGTTCTCAGGCCCCATAAAACATATGGCAACTCGGTCACCCAGGCTCCGGTGACATGATCTAAGTCGTGCATGAGACGAGGCTTCAAACCTTGCAGGATGAGGCCGTTAGCTTGCTCAACTTGTCCATTGGTTTGAGGGTGTGCAACAGATGCATAATCCACCCGAGTGCCTTGAGAGGTGCAGAAGTTTCTGAATTCTTACGAGTCAAAGTTGGTGCATTATCGGTGATGATGCTGTGAGGAACACCGTATCGGAAAATTATTTCCCTCATGAATGTGACTGTCGTGCAAGAGGTCAACTTCTTTATCGGCTTGGCCTCTATCCACTTTGTAAATTTGTCAACTGCGACAAGCAAATGAGTGAATCCACCTTTTCCAGTCCGAAAGGGACCAACCATGTCTAGGCCCCAGACAACAAACGGACAGGAAAGGGGGATTGTCTTCAGGGCAGATGTTGTCTTGTGGGATAAGTTTGCATAATACTAGCACCCCTCACAATGATCGAAAATATCTTTGGCCATCTCATTGGCCCGTGGCCAGAAGAAACCAGCTCGGTATGCTTTAGCGACGATTGTCCGTCAGGATGCATGATGGCCGGAAGTTCCCGAGTGGATTTCATCTAGAATCACTCGTCCTTCTTTGGGGGAAATGCAACACTGCGTTATGCCAGTCGCGCTTTCTCTGAACAGTTGATCCCCTATCACAGTAAAAGCTTTCGACCTACGCACAATCTGTCATGCTTCTGTCTCATCTTCAGGGAGTTCTTGTCTATGGATATATGCAATATAGGGCACCATCCAATTGGGAATGACGACTAGATTCTCCATAACTAAATCAATTACTGTAGGGACATCGACTTCAGTGGGATTGGTGGAGCTCATAGCTTGCAAGGGCTCTTCGGTGAACGGATCTTCCTGTACCGAAGGAGTATGGAGATGTTCTAAAAACACATTGCTAGGGACAGGTTGTCGAGTGGATCCAATCTTTGCTAGCTCGTCAGCTGCTTGATTCTTCACTCGGGGAACACGATGAAGTTTTAGACCTTCAAACTTCTTCTCAAGCTTCCTAACAGCACTGCAGTATCCATTCATGGCGGGGTTTCGAATGTCCCACTCTTTCATCACTTAATTGACCACCAAATCTGAGTCGCCATAAACCATCTGGCATTTGGCGCCGAGTGAGATAGCCATGCGCAACCCATACAAAAGTGCTTCATATTCTGCTTCATTGTTGGAGGAATCGAAGTGGATTTGCAAGACGTAACTGAGTTTGTCTCCCTTCGGATATATCAAGACAACACCAGCACCAGACCCATTCAACATTTTAGAGTCGTCAAAGAACATGGTCTAGTGTGTCGAGTGAACTTGGATTAGTAGCTGCTTCTCCATCCACTCGGCCATAAAATCTGTCAGTGCCTGAGACTTGATCGTTTTCTTGGCTTCAAACTTGTTTTCAAAGTATAGGAGTTCGATTGCCAACTTAGGAACTCGACCAGTTGTGTCCCGATTGTTGAGAATCTTGGATAACGGAGCATCACTGACGACTGAAATCGAGTGGTCTTGAAAATATTGTGCCATCTTCTTCACTGAAAGGTAAATACCATAAACCTGCTTCTGATAATGAGTATATCTTTGCTTCGAAGGAGTCAATACTTCGGACACATATATACTGGGTGTTGGACTTTGTAAGCCTTTCCCTCCTCTTCCTGCTCGACGGTTAACACTGTACTGACGACCTGATTAGTGGTCGTGATGTACAGGAGCAATGGCTCTTTGCTGCAAGGAGCAACAAGCATCGGCTGGGTGGAGAGCAGGATTTTGAGCTCGACAAACGCTGCTTCGGCCTCTAGAGTCCACTTGAACGTATCTGACTTCTTCATCCGCCGGTACAAAGGCAATGCCTTCTCACCGAGATGAGAAATGAATCGACTCAATGCTACCAAGCAACCTGTGAGGTTCTGAACATCGTGCACTCGCACGGGAGTCTTCATTCGGGTAATGGTGCCGATTTTCTCAGGGTTGACATCGATCCCTTGTTCGGAAACGAGGAAACCGAGTAACTTGCCTCTAGGGACACCAAAAGTACATTTAGTCGGATTCAGCTTTATACCGTATCTCCTCAGATTGGCGAATGTTTCGGCCAAGTCAGCCAGCAGGTCGGAACCTTTGCGGGACTTGACAACGATATCATCCATATACGCCTCGACATTCTGAGGGATCTGGTCGAATAAACACTTCTGAATCATGCGCATGAAAGTAATGCTGGTGTCATCGTTTTCTCATGACAGATGTCATGGGTAGGCTTATCGTAGGTGGTTGGGGCCGGAGGACGCCGACGGGCTCCGGGTGCGAGATTGGGCACAAGCTATAGTGACACACGATGTACCCAGGTTCAGGGCCCTCTATGGGAGATAACACCCCTGGTCCTACTTGGTCTCGTTGGATGGATTAATATGTTTACAAGGATGCTCCTAAAGCTGCGTCTAGAGGAGGAAGAAGGAGCAGCCGGCTCGTCTTCCTCTATTGGTAAGGATGATATGTAAGGAGAGTTCCGTGTGGGGTGTGTGCGTGGGAGTTATCTGTCCCCGTTGCATGGGGGCTCGGGGGGTTTTATAGGCCAACCCCCTGGCTTACAGTATTTCTAAGGTACAACGGTGGCGAGACCCGGCTGGCAGTCTCTCCGGCTGACCAGGGGGTCCCGCCCTTCGAGCAGTCTCATCGTCTATGGGGCCCACCGGCTGTGCGATCCCGTCGCCAGAGGGGGACCCGCCAGCCGGCTCTGCGATTGGGCCTCGCCCACCTTCCGTGGCACGGGTCACCCGGGAGGCGTCATCTAGTGCTAGCCGACCAAGGTGTCCGGTACGGCCAGCTGCACTATAGCCATGCCAAGGCAGGTAATCGAGTGGGCAAGGGCGTGCCGGCACTGTTTCCCCGCCCGGTCGCACATGCAGAGGTCAGCGGCCTGGACGGCCGGACTATAGCCATGCGCGCCCGTACATCAGCGGCTACTGTGGCCACAGTGTCGCCCGTCATGGCGGTCATGTTGTGTCATCATACCCGTGCGTAGAGGGACTGGATGTTGCATGTCCGCCCTAGGGTCAACGGAGGAGGCAGCCCGAGGGTAGCTTGTCGTGCCCTAGCCAGCTAGGGGTCAAGCCGGCTCCTCAACCAGCCGTCCAGATCGCCAACCGGCGGCAGCTCGAGCCAGCCATGCCCCAGCCGTCCGTGGGCAGTCGGTCGCATAGTTTTTCTTCAAAGCGGAGGGGCAAGAACCCCATTGCTTTGGCCTACCTAGGGGTAATAACCGCGTCAGTAGTCCTCGAAGCCGGCGGGGGTCCGTGTCCGGTAGACGGAGGGGAGCCGACGGCTTCCCCCCAGCAGTAGCCGCCATCGGCGCGAAACTGAAGAGCCAGCCGGGTCGGCCGTTGGACCCAACACCTCGGGTTCCGGCACGTCGCTCTGGGTCCTGGGCCGGTGTGTTGCGTGCGGCGCGGCGAGTAATGATGTGTGGGCCCCGCGCATGTAGGGACACGGGACGTCGCCCTGGGCCTAGCCCGCTAGGCCTCGGGCATAGCCTAGTAGGCCTGGAGGTGCGGGCCAGGATCCTCTGCGCCACGAAGCGGCTGTTATGGCCCAAACCGTCCATTTGTGCGCGGGGTTTCCGGGGGAGTGGGCGCAATTAATCCCCACGTCCCCCGATCGTGGCCTCCCCTTTAAAAGGGAAGGAAGGGTAGGGGCGGAGATACCCGCATCCCACTCGCCCCCTTGTTGCCTCATCTTCTTGCCTTCGCCGCTCTCCTCTCCCCCTCGCGCAACTCTGCTCCCGAGCCTGCAAACGCGCCCGCACGCCGCCATTCCGCCACAATGGGCGACGGACGCGGGGGAAGCTGGGCCGAGTCCATCGTCACCGAGGGAGACATCGTGGACCTCCACTGCACGCGCATGCTGTCGCCGGCGGAGAGCATGGACGAGGTGGTGTCGGCGCCGCAGTCGGGGGAGCACATCGTCTTCCTCTGGCATTTCTCCCATGGCTTCGGCCTCCCTGTGAGCCATTTTCTTCCGACTGCTCATGGACACCTTCAATCTCCACCCGCACCACCTTGGCCAAGCGCGATCCTTACCTCGCCGGCTTTGTGACGCTGTGCAAGGGGTACCTCGGGGTCCTTCTTTTTCTCGATTTCTTCAACGCCCTCTTCTATCTCAAGGCGCTGAAGAGTAGCACATGCAGGGGCGGGGCGGTGTACTGTCATGGCACCGGGCGCTTCCTGCCCTTCTCTCTGATCGACTCCATCAAGGGGTGGCGTCGGACGTTCTTCTACGTGAAGAGCACCGACCCAAACCTGGACTTCATCCGGCTGCCACCATTCGTCGATGTGAAGTCATTCAGGATGAACTGGCTGGGAGCCGCCCCGCATGGCGTGGCTCTGGCGGAGCTCGGCCGGCTCATGCAGTTGAAGAGCGTCGAGGGGTTGATCGCCGCCGATCTGGTGGTGGCCTTCATCTCGCATCGGGTTCTACCTCACCAATTGAGGCTGCATCGGATCTGCGACATGTACGGCCGGCATGACCCCTGTCGGCTATCCACCATTGACCTGACGCCGGCTCAGGTGGCGACGCGGGTGAACGCCCTCACGACGTTCAAGCTGAATCCCGCGTCATGGATATTCGACATGGAGCCGTACGACCGCATCAACCATCCTCCCCTAGTAAGTCTTTGACGATATAGCTTCTCTTTGTTCAATTCTCGCTAGCCCGCCGCCGACAGCGGACCTTACTTTGACGTGTTGACTGCAACTGTTGGTGCGACAGAACATGCCGGATGGCCCGCACCCCCAAATCTTCGAGGCGGAGCGCGAACACTCCGACTCCAAAGACTATGAGTGGGAAGGCCCGTCGGAGGACGGGTGGACTCCTCGGGAGGATTTGAGGAGCCGACCGACCCGCGAGCCGGCGACCCCAGTGGAGCTGGAGGGTCCAACGCAGCTGGGGAGCCTAGCAGAGCCGGTGAGTTTCCTACTGCCCCCGCGATCAGGGACTGGACGGACGATGACGATGATGATGATGTGATGATTCTGAATGAGCCTCCTCCCTCAGCTTTGCAGGGCCGGCATGGGCGTAGCGAGGAGCGGCCGGCTCAAGCCCCAACGGCCAGAGCCGCCGGCCGGGTGAAGAGGCCGGCTCAGGAGGAGCCGGTGGCCCCGCCACCCGACCATAAGCGGGTGAAGGTGGCCACGTGGATGCCACCGACACGCGCCAAGTGGGCTTTGCCCCTCGTCATCGGGTAAGTTTTTCTTTTTCTTGCGTGTGTTTTTTCTGGGTCGCGAGCCCGTGGGTGATTGACCTTTGTACACTGCAGGGACCCCATCGAGCTTCACGAGGGGGAGCCGGCGGGGGATCCGACAGATGCCGCCAGCCGGCAGGCCCGCGAGCATGCAGCCACCCAGCGGGTGGGGAAGAGGAGGCTCGCGGAGCTGCAAGCCTCAAAGTCCGGAATGCGAGGCGGGTCCTCGCACTACGGGACTTCGAGCGGCGAGAGGCGGAGGAAAAACAGGGACCCCGCGCGTGCGGCAGACTCGATGGAGGAATCGACCCGTCTGTCGAGACCCCCGTCGAGCGAGCCATGAGGGGCGGCCATGGAGCCGCCTACACCCCCGTCCACGGAGGGGGCGGCCCGAACGAGGGTGGTGGCCATGGAGCCGGCTCCCGAGGCGACCTGGCTGGAGGTGCCGGATGCGACTCCGCCTGTGGCCGAGTCGGCCCGGGCCGATGTGCCGGAGGCTCCGACGGCCCAGAGGCGGCGCCGGAGGCGGCGTCAGAGGCAGCACCGAAGGTGGTGTCCATGGAGACGGAGGTACCATACCTCATGGTCGTCATGTCGGAGCGGCGGGAGGTGGAGGCGGCGACGGCGGCGGGCGACGGGCCAGCGGGGGGCGACTCCCGGACCCTCGCCGTCATAACCCACCCCTGGCAGCCGGCACCGTGGCGAGCCCAAGCGGCAACGACTGTCGAGACCCCAATCCTAAGTCATAGGAATCTAGCCTGTAACGCATCACATCACTTTGCGGCCTCACGCACGGTAACTCCATGGCTGCAGCCTTACCTTAGCCAGGATCGTTTGCGTCTTTTGGCTCACGTATGTCAATATGTCATAAGCATTCAAACGACAGAGAACCCGAGCCGACATGACTACTCATAGAACCCAAGTGGCACATCCGTATGGAAACATGCATACGTAACCCAGCAATGCAGGTGTTGGCCTCAAGCATGTGTAGACGAGTCATAGCCAACTACAAGGACTCCATTACGTCGTGGGACATTAATGTCATCACTGCACGTAGACGAGTCGTAGCAGGCTACATGGACTCCATTACACTGCGAGACATTTCCTCGAAGGGACAGACACAGCAGCAAAGAAGGATACATGTCGATCAATCAATGTGTTCGAAGCAGTAGCAAGCTACCAAGGCTCGGTGGAAGCACAAAGAGGCAGTTTCCCGTAAATAGTACTACTACAGGCACATGACTACATACCGTTACACGTCACACGTATGCACGACATGCCCTATATGCATAGATACAACTATGGCATCACAACATAACCATACAACAACATAACTTTTATTTAAGAGGCTCAGAGGAGCCTTGCATAATATGTTCTTACAGGTAGGGGTCACATGACCCGACACTCAAGTCATACAAACAAGTCATACAAACCAAGCGGAAGCATAAAGCTGTCTGAGTAAAGACGGTTGAAAGGGTAAAAAGGCACATGGCCTGACTATCTACAGTCCGCCATAGGCATAAGGTCGTAGCTGGGACACCAACTATTCAGCATCGTCGACATCCAGATAGAACCCACCTCATGGGTCCTGAGCCTCATATGCAACATTTATTAATCAAACATGAGTACAAACGTACTCAGCAAGTCTTTAAAGCATACCTAGTCTATTCATGCTCATGTATCAACAAGGGGGAGAGGTGGAGTTTATGCAGCAATGCCAGCTTTGACTCTTGGCTACCTATACTACACATTTTAACTCTTTGTTCAAATTTTAGATATCGCACACGAGTCCACTAACTCCACACCAATACACCACCATGGATTCACTTCCGTCTCCTATGAGGGTTCCATCCACAGTACTCACACTTGTCTTGACATTTTTATGAGTATCCATTCAATTATCTATGAACAGCATAAGTTCTCCGAGTAGTCCATATCCGAGGACGCGACTATTCGAACAGATTCATACCCTGCAGGGGTGTGCTTCTTCACACACGCTCTCGCCACTTATCGTTGTGTGCTCATAAAACCATGCATCTCGGCAACCTTCAAGCGGAAGCCCAGCGAGGGAGTCGGCCATGACCGTCAATCACACAAGACCTCTAGTCCAGGCTATCGCCTATTCGAGACTGAACCCGCACGGAAGTCTGGCCAAAGTTTCTGCTACGGCCCCAAACGATGTGCGTAGGGTTCCCAAGCCCACCATTCGGGTGACACTTGGTACACCGTGCCACTGCCTACCGCGTCGCAACCCACCCCTAGGGTCAGCGCTACGCACGGCCTCCAGCATGCTATAAACACCAAAAACTACTTGCAACACGTGGACCAAGGCCTAAGCGTTTGATAGGTCGAGAGGGTCAATTAAGTATCCCAACGTGTGGTAGTAACTAGCCTTGGATCACAAACACGGAACTCAGTTCCTAAGAACGATCCCAATGAGACAACCCGCTATGTACTCTTACATAGCCTCTCATTGCTACCTTTCCCAAATTGGGTTCATCATTAAGCTTATCACATTAGAACAATATTGTTTCACTCCATTTCATCACCCAGATGAATCAGACCTGACACAACTCTAAGCATAGAAAGCATAGCAGGCAAAGTAGGTAAAGCACATCGTGGCCCAAGCATCTACCAAGTATGCTAGGTTGCAAGGTTTAGATATTTATTGTGACAATGACAGATCATGCAAAGAAATGGGTTCATCTACCGTACATGACAGATAATTAAACGTTTGTCCTAATGCAATAAACAAGAGCAGGAGCGAGAGAATGGGATGTTATCGGAATGATCAATTGGGTTGCTTGCCTTGTTGGGAAGCGGGAGGGTATTCTCCTTCGCTGGAATACTCGGGGGTATCCTCAGAATCAGGGCCTACCGCAATGCAGATAAGTAACAATCAACACACGGCAAGTGCAGCACTATGATGCATGATCATGACATGGCAACATGGATGGATGAGGTAATGCAACTATTAACCAAGTTAAATGAAGTAGTTTTGAATATAGGTTCCAACTCGTTCTCCATTTCATATTTCATATATTGACCTATTACTAAATGTCAATGTTCATCTACATAGGTTTCTCTAACATGCATGATAATAGCACCATTGGATTCATTGGATTTTTCTGATAAATTTACATATATAATTTATTTCAATCTGAGTTATAAATTAATTTCTATGAATTTTCTAAGTTTTAAATAGTTTATGGAATTAATTTAATTCATAAATTCCTTTATTGCATCAGCATGATATTGGCATGACGTGAGGTGGTCAACAGCCCGTTGAAAGGTCAAACCTGACCAGTGGGGTCCACTGGTTAGTGACCCAGCTTCTAATAGAATTAATTAACCCACTAATTACTAAATAATTAGCAAGGGGCCCACTGGTTAGTGGGTCATTAGTTTAATTAACTTTTATTAATTAATTGTTTTTAAACAAAACCTGATTAGCAGGGCCAGGCCCACTTGCCAGTTAACCCTGGATCAAACCCCGGGGGTCAAACCGGTTGACTCACTGGCGTTGAGCCGTCGGCGACATCAGGGATGGCGGAGGGGATCGGAAACCCTCCTCCAACGACCAAATGGACGGCGGAGGGCACCGATCGGCCCTGCGTGCTCGCGCGCATCGATCCCGACACCTCCTAGGAGCTGGGATGGCCGGAGTTGGCGCCGACGACGAGCGCGGTGGATGCCGGAGCTCGGGCAAGCACAGGCTCGTCGAGCCGGAGGTCGAACGGGCCATCTTAAGGTACCTACGGCTACCTGGGACCCTCCTGAGCACGCCTACATGCTCAGGTGTGAGCTTGGGCCGCCACAGCGATGGCCATGTCCTCGCTGGTGGCGAGGGGCTCTCAGGCCCAAGGTGGGTCGATGCTAGGGCATGCTAGAGATGAGGAAAAGAAGGGGGAGGACCAGGAGCTCATAGTGGATGCGACGGCGTCAAGAGCAGGCTCGGAGAGGCTTCACTTGTGGCGAACGGACGGCGGCGGTCGCCGATGACCGAGGAGGAAGAAGGCGACGGGGTCGGCGTTGGGAGGCCTCCGGGCTCGATTACTTCAGCGGAGAGGTCCAGCTCGTTCAGGCGGAGTTACTGGGGCGAGGGGGCGAGGGGGAGCGGCTGGAGCGGCAGCTATGACGGGGAGAAGGCGGCGGCCATGGTGGGCAGAGGGGGAGAGAGAGCTGCGGGTGAGAGAGAGGGAGAGAGAGATGGGGACGGCTCTCAGAGCTTATCCCCATCGCGCTGGCGAGGAAGGCAGGCAAGCTGGGAGCTGCGTGGCAGCTTCGGCGTGAGCGCACGGCGAGCACACACTCGTCCTCCTGGCCGCCAGGAGGACGACGACCCCCTGGGCCAGGTGGGTCGACCTGGCCTAGGCCTGAGGCAGGCTTCCTTCTTTTTTTAAGTTCCAGTTTTTGTTTTTCTTTTCTGACATTTGTTTTATTTTTATTTAGGCACAAATGCTAGGTAAAAAATACTCCAAATATTTTATAGAGCTTAGTTTGAATATTTCAAACATCTACAAAAAGTTTTAGAATATTTTGAATGTTAAAATAATTATAATGCTTTATTTGGCATTTTTCGATAGCTTTAATATTTATTTTTGAAATGCTATATAGATTCAAATATTTAGAATGAGCCATGATATATTAATTCCCACATTTATCAGACATAGGGGACATTTTTGATGGGCATTTTGGATTTGTTGATTTTTCTCAACTATTGAATTGGTTTGATTCACGTGAGGTATTAGGGTTTCTGTTAATCCCCATTTCAAATTGATGCAAAAAGTGAAAACATGATTCACACACATGCTAACCTTAGTAAGATAACTAGGGATGTGACAACTCACCCCCACTCAAAAGAATCTCGTCCCGAGATTCGGAAGTCGTCGGGAAGAGCGCAGGGTACTCTAGTCAAAGACAATCCTATCTTTCCCATGTGGCTTCCTTCTCGGAATGGCGTGACCACTGAACCTTGAGAAACTTGATGTGTTGACGCCGAGTGGTACGTTCAGCTTGATCAAGAATACGAACAGGGTATTCTCGATATGTAAGGTTATCTTGGAGATCAAGCGCTTCGTGGTCTACTTCGTGGACAGGGTCCGAGAAGCAATGCCTGAGTTGCGAGACATGGAAGACATCATGAACCTTGGAAAGATGCAACTGAAGTTCCAATTGGTAGGCAACCTCTCCTCTCTTAGCAAGAATGCGAAAAGGTCCAATGTAACGAGGAGCCAACTTGTCGTTAATACCAAATCGATGGGTACCCTTCGGAGGTGTAACCCGAAGATAAGCCTTCTCGTCAACTTCATGGGTCACAACCTTATGATGGCAATCATATTGGCTCTTTTGACGAGATTGGGCTGTTTTCAACTTTTCATGAATAATGTGAACTTGCTCCTCTGCATCCGCGATCATATCCGGGCCAAAGAGTTGCCTCTCTCCGGTTTCTGACCAGTTAAGAGGTGTTCGACACCTTTGTCCATAGAGAACTTCAAAAGGGGCTTTGCCCAAGCTTGATTGATAACTATTGTTATAAGCAAATTTGGCAAATGGAAGAAATTTCTCCCAATTCATACCGAAGGATCTAACACAAGATCGGAGCATGTCTTTGAGGATTTGATTGACTTGCTCAACTTGACCACTTGCCTGCGGATGGAAAGCAGTGCTAAAGGATAGATGAGTCCCCATAGCAGTTTGGAAACTTTCCCAAAATCGGGAGGTAAAGATACTTCCGCGGTTAGAGTTAATCTCCAAAGGAACACCATGAAGAGAAACTATTTGAGAAACGTATAGCTCTGCTAGCTGGCTAGCAGTTATACTCTCCCGAACAGGAAGAAAAAGAGCCACTTTGGAAGACGGTCTATGACCACAAAGATAGCATTATTCCCTCTCTTAGTCTTGGTAAATCCGGTGATGAAATCCATGCCGACCTTATCCCATTTCCATTCAGGAATAGCTAAGGGTTGAAGGGTGCCAGCAGGCCTTTGATGTTCTGCCTTAACGCGAAGACAGACATCGTAGTTGGCAACGAACTGAGCAATTTCTCTCTTCATCCTAGCTAGTCCACCAGAACCTCTGGCATAGGTCCTGATACATCTTGGTACTACCAGGATGAATCATGAGAGGAGAATCATGAGCCTCCTTAAGGATCAGCTGTCTTAAGCGTCTGCTCTTAGGAACCACCAATCGGTTCTGAAAGAACATGACACCCTGATCGTCCGTGGAGAAATCTTTAGCGTTTCCGCTAGCAATATTCTCCTTGATCTGAGATATACCCTTATCATACCTCTGGATAACTACTATTTGATCCCTAAGAGTAGGTTTCGCCACTAGGTTGGAAAGGAATCCTTGTGGAACAATGTGAAGATTCAACTTCCAAAATTCCTCATAGAGAAGTGGTTGACTTTGTTGTAACATCAGGTTGTTACAATAAGACTTACGACTTAATGCATCAGCCATGACATTGGCTTTCCCCGGGGTGTAAGTTATTCCTAAGTCGTAATATGTAATCAACTCAATCCATCGTCTTTGTCTGAGATTCAAATCCGGCTAGGTGAAAATATATTTCAGACTTTGGTGATGAGTGTAAATTTCACAACGATTACCTAGAAGGTAATGTCGCCAGGTTTTTACTGCTTGGAGTATAGCTGCAAGCTCAAGCTCATGTTTTGGATAATTATCCTCATGTGGACACAACTGTCGAGATGCGTATGAGAATGCAACCTAATCCTTGTCGCGAGGCGTCGCAATAGATAACAAAGTCCTTTGAGAAGTCTGGTGGCACCAGCATTGGAGCAGAGGTCAAGCATCTTTTCAGTTCCTGAAAACTGTGCTCAGATTGTGCAGTCCACTCGAACTTTTTATCTTTCTTGAGGAGTTCAGTCAGATTCTTCACAACCTTGGAGAAGTTCTCGACAAAGCGGCAACAATAGCTCGCTAAGCCAAGGAAACTCCGAACTTGCTTAACCGATTCAGGTTGAGTCCAATCAAGGACGGCTTGAACTCTCTCGGGATTGACAGCAATACCTTTACCAGAGATCATGTGGCCTAGATAGGTCACTTCTGGTAACCAAAATCCACACTTGGAGAATTTGGAATACAAACGATGCTCTCGAAGTTCATCAATACCAGCCTTAAATGCTTGGCATGTTCCTGTTAGTTCTTTGAGTAGATGAGTATATCATCGAGGTAAACCATGACAAATTTATCCAGATACTCCATGAAGATCGAATTCATCAACCGAGAGAAGGTGGCTGGGGCATTGGTTAATCCGAAGGACATGTTGGTGTACTCGTATTGGCCATAATGAGTAACAAAAGCCATTTCTGGAATGTCCCCGTTTCTAATTCTGATTTGATGGTATCCCAACCTCAAATAAATCTTGGAAAAGACAGCGGATCTAGCGAGTTGATCATACAAATCGTTGATCTTGGGAAGCGTATACTTGTTCTTTATGGTGACCTTTCATTGGCCGATAATTCACAACCATCCGATCCGATCCATCCTTCTTCTTGACGAAGAGGACGGGGCAAGCCCAAGGAGAAGAACTAGGACGGATGAAACCTTTCTTCAAAGCCTCATCGAGTTTTTTCTTGAGTTCGGCTAGTTCTAAGGGTGCCATCTTATAGGGTCTTCTGGCTATTGGGACAGTCCCTGGAATGAGATCTATCACAAACTCTACATCTCTAACAGGTGGAATTCCTAGCAGTTCTTATAGAAAGACATCCGGAAAGTCCCAGACTACCGGAATATCTTCTAATTCTGGAAGAGGGCTAGCATTGAGAGAATAGAGTTGGCATTTGACAGCTCGAGTGGAGACATTAACTATCTCACCTGATGGATGTGTAATCTGAACATTCCTAGTATGAGTATCAATCTTAGCATAATGGGCTTTCATCCAGTCCATGCCTAAGATGATATTGATGTCCAAAACTTGAGGGCTATCAAAGATGCTAGGAAGACTAGCCTATCCACAAGAATCTCATTGTCATGGCTTACCCTATAAGTTTTCCATTTTGAACCAGGAGTTTGAACTACCAAAGGAGTAGGCATATCACAAAAAGATATGTTATGCAACTGTGCATAACTTTCTGAGATGAATGAATGAGATGCTCCAATATAAAACAGAAAAGATGCTGGATGACTATTGACAAGGAGCGTACCTAGGATAACATCAGGATCCTCAAGGGCTTCTTCAGCAGAAACATAATTCACTCGCCCACGAACAGGAGTTGGCTTCACATAGAAGGCTTTTCCCGGCTTCCCACGTCCAGCCGACTTGGCGTTGTTCTAGGGACACTCACGGGAATAGTGTCCTGGTTCTCCACATTTGTAGCAGACAACGGTAGCGTGGGGACCAACATTGACAGGAGGACCTCCAAATGTCATGGCTGGAGGGTTGGGCTGAGCTAGGCGAGGTGCCTGGAAGGATGGCCTCGTAGTGTACCTTGGTGGCAAAGCTGTGTTGGGCACCCACACCCGGCGTTTGTTGGGGCCTGAGCCAGATGCGGGGCTGAAGTCACGGGTGTGCTTCTTAGTTGCCTCGTAGTCAGTCTATCCTGGGTAAAAGCACAGAACTCCTCTCTCTTGCGATCCATCAGCCCTTCCAGGATGTGATGCGTATGGAATGCCTCACTGAAATCTGCCCAAGTTGTTGCAGGGCCTGCGGGGCGCATGGCTTCATAATTTTCCCACCACAGATTAGCGGGTCCTTCGAGAAAGTATGCAGCAAAAGTCACCTTGTTGGCCTCAAATACATTAGCAGCTCGGATTTTGTGGGACATGCTAGTCGGCCAGTCATCAGCGTCGAGCGGGTCGATCGAATGATGAAACTTAGGTGGGCACAACTTGACGAAGTCATTGAGGGACACACCATGATTACACTCATTGCGGGGAAGACGCGTTGTGCTCTGCTCAATGCATTCCAACAACCTATTGGTCTCCCTTTTATTCCGCTCAGCTTCAAGCATCACTTCTGCCAAGGAGGGCGCCTACGGCAGGTTCTCTTGTCTTGGACGGCTTCCCTCGCCCTGCTCGAAGGCAGGCATGGGGTTATTCCTAGTTGACACCATCCTGGGAAAACAAACCCACAGCTTAGACAAGGAAGACAACAACTCTAAGACATGAGATGAGGAATGTACTGAACAACAGGGCATGCAAGGGTAAACACCCGATCAACATGGTAATAACAAACTGCCATATGAACACCATGATTCATACACACCATGTCATAGTTCAGTACAAGCCCAAGCTGAAGTACAAACTACGGAAAGATGATACAACTCATCGGAGGCATTACAAGATTCCTATACATTATCTATCTACACCTTTGGAACTCACTCACACCTCCGTCATATCCCACAAGACACGCAGGACTGTGGTAATACGACTACTGCCACACTACTACTAACATCCACGTACTCAAGCATCGCTGTAGAACACTTCATATAGGTTACCCCCATGACCCGGGAGCTGGACCTGAGGATCTGGAAACACCCTGGCATGCGATCCCTGGAAACCGTAAGGACACGGATGTGGCCTCGGTCCCCTCGTTGGTGGCAGCAACGGTCCTCGAAGAGGAGTGATGCCTCCAACATCGGGCCAGTCTATGTGTGCTGGCAGATGAGTCCGCGATGGGCTCAACATCTCCAAATATCCATAGCATGTCTACAACATAGGTGCTAGCTGCATCAGGGCTGTCCAAAGACGTGCACGAGTAGCATATAGCTCCATGCATAGGGCACGTGCATCACGATCCCTGTTCTCCAACATCTGAGTGGTCACCTGAAGCCTAGGGTCCTCATGAGAATGATCATAATAGGCTGCACTAAGATAACCATCCTCTCCTCCTAAGGTAGCAGGAACATAGTAGAACTCGGTTTTCTGAAGCAGTCCATGGTGAGATCTCATAATAGTCAACATGGTGTAGGCGGACTCTTGAACTGCCATGTCTATGGTGACACCTAACCCATATGACCAATGCAGCGGCTCTACAGCTCCAGGATGTGATGGATATATCCTAACAGTACACAGGTACTGGCTCTGGTTGAAATCTCGATACTGCTCCTCCATAGTATACTCTGGGTACCAACGGTAACCAGTCTCCATCATAACTCTAACCAACATGGCCGTGTGACCTGGTACATCGATGCACCTAGTCAGACGAACCACCTAACAAGAAGGACAAGGGGGCATCTGAAACAGGGAATGATGCAAGACATTAGAGATCCTAGTAGAAATTGCACAGCATAACGGTTGTAATTGCTCAAAAAAGATTTTGAGACAACTGCAAAGATTGGATAGCATAACCACTCAGCTTTCTAGACCCAAGTTTCTAATCCAACTGATTGTCACACCAATCAATAATCTAGTAACGGAGTTCACTTGCGAAGAAGCTAGCTAATAGTCCATGGTTAGTAACTCATCATCCTAAGCAAAAGATGAGAAGCCTAGTTCTTAACCTCGTAGAAAAGATGAGAGTGACTCAGAATAGAATAACTCGGGAAGAGGAGTAAAAAGAGCCTTACGTTCCCTTCCACAATCAATTCCCTTACATTTCTATAGTGTTTCTAGACTCAACTTCGACTGGTTTGGCTTGGTAGTCCTACAATCAGTCAAGCTCTGATACTAACGCTCTCGGGACCCCAATCCTAAGTCAGTGTAACACATCACATCACTTTGCGGCCTCACGCACGGTAACTCCATGGCTGCAGCCTTACCTTAGCCAGGACCGTTTGCGTCTTCTGGCTCACGTATGTGAATATGTCGCTACCATTCAAACGACAGAGAACCCGGGCCGACATGACTAATCATAGAACCCAAGTGGCACATCCGTACGGAAACAGGCATACGTAACCCAGCAATGCAGGTGTCGGCCTTAACCGTGTGTAGACGAGTCATAGCCAGCTACAAGGACTCCATTACGCCATGGGACATTAATGTCATCACTGCACGTAGACGAGTCGTAGTAGGCTACAGGGACTCCATTACACTGCGAGACATTAGCCCCGAAGGGACAGACACAACAGCAAAGAAGGATACATGCTAGTCAATCAATGTGTCCGGAGCAGTAGCAAGCTACCAAGGCTCGGTGGAAGCACAAAGAGGCAGTTTCCGGTAAAGAGTACTACTAAAGGCACATGACTAGGTGTCGGATCCCATACATACCATTGCACGTCACACGTACGCACGACATGCCCGATATGCATAGATAAAACTATGGCATCACAACATAACCATACAACAACACAACTTTCATTTAAGAGGCTCAGAGGAGCCTTGCATAATATGTTCTTACATGTAGGGGTCACATGACCCGACACTCAAGTCGTACAAACAAGTTCATACAAAACAATCGGAAGCATAAACCTATCTGAGTACAAACAGTTGAAAGGGTAAAAAGGCACATGGCCTAACTATCTACAGCCCACCACATGGCATAAGGTTGTAGATGGCACACCAGCTATTCAACGTCGTCGATATCTAGATAGAACCCACCTGATGGGTCCTAAGTCTCATCTGCAACATTTATTAAGCAAACATGAGTACAAACGTACTCAACAAGTCTTTAAAGCAGACCTAGTCTATTCATGCTCATGTATCAACAAGGGGGAGTGGTCGAGTTTATGCAGCAATGCCACCTTTGACTCTTGGCTAACCTATACTACACATTTTAAATCTTTGTTCAAATTTTACATATCGCACACCAGTCCACTAACTCCACACCAATACACCACCATGGATTCACTTTCGTCTCCTACAAGAGTGTCATCCATGGTACTCACACTTGTCTTGAGATTTTTATGAGTATCCATTAAATTATCTATGAATAGCATAAGTTCTCCAAGTAGTCCATATCCGAGGACGCGACTATTCGAACAGATTCATACCCTGCAGGGTGTGTTTCTTCACACACGCTCTCGCCACTTATCATTGTGTGCTCATAAAACCATGCACCTCGATAACCTTCAAGCGGAAGCCCAGCGAGGGAGTCAGCCATGACCGTCTATCACACAAGACCTCTAGTCCAGGCTATCCCCTATTTGAGACTTAACCCGCACGGAAGTCCGGTCGAAGTTTCCGCTATGGCCCCAAATGATGTGTGCAGGGTTCCCAAACCCACCATTCGGGTGACCCTTGGTACATCGTGCCACTGCCTACCACGTCACAACCCACCCGTAGGGTCAGCGCTACGCGCCGCCTCCAGCATGCTATAAACACCAGAAACTACTTGCAACCCCTGGACCAAGGCCTAAGCGATTGATAGGTCGAGAGGGTCAATTATGTATCCCAACGTGTGGTAGTAACTAGCCTTGGATCACAAACACGGAACTCAGTTCCTAAGAATGGTCCCAATGAGACAACCCACTATGTCTTCCTACATAGCCTCTCATCGCTACCTTTACCAAATTGGGTTCATCATTAAGCTTATCACATCAGAACAATACTGTTTCACTCCAGTTCATCACCCAGATGAATCAGACCTAACACAACTCTAAGCATAGAAAGCATAGCAGGCAAAGTAGGTAAAGCACATCGTGGCCCAAGCATCTACCAAGTATGCTAGGTTGCAAGGTTTAGATATTTATTGTGACAATGACAGATCATGCAAAGAAATGGGTTCATCTACCGTACATGACAGATAATTAAACGTTTGTCCTAATGCAACAAACAAGAACAGGAGCGAGAGAATGGGATGTTATCGGAATGATCAATGGGGTTGTTTGCCTTGCTGGAAAGCAGGGGGGTATTCTCCTTCGTTGGAATACTCGGGGGTATCCTCACAAGCAGGGCCTACCGCAATGCAGATAAGTAACAATCAACACACGGCAAGTGCAGCACTATGATGCATGATCATGACATGGCAACATGGATGGATGAGGTAATGCAACTATTAACCAAGTTAAATGAAGTAGTTTTGAATATAGGTTCCAACTCGTTCTGCATTTCATATTTCATATATTGACCTATTACTAAATGTCAATGTTCATCTACATAGGTTTCTCTAACATGCATGATAATAGCACCATTGGATTCATTGGATTTTTTTGATAAATTTTCATATATAAATTATTTCAATCTGAGTTATAGATTAATTTCTATGAATTTTCTAAGTTTTAAATAGTTTCTGGAATTAATTTAATTCAGAAATTCCTTTATTGCATCAGCATGACATCAGCATGACGTCAGCTGGTCAACAGCTCGTTGGCAGGTCAAACCTGACCAGTGGGGTCCACTAGTGAGTGACCCAGCTTCTAAAAGAATTAATTAACCCACTAATAACTAAATAATTAGCAGGGGCCACTGGTCAGTGGGTCATTAGTTTAATTAATTTTTATTAATTAATTATTGTTAAACAAAACCTGATTAGCAGGGCCGGGACCACTTGCTAGTTGACCCTGGGTCAAACCGGTTGACTCGCCGGCATTGAGGCGCCGGCGACGTTAGGGACTAAGGGGGGGATTGGAAACTCTCCTCTGGCAACCAAATGGACGGCGGAGGGCACCAATCGGCCATGCGTGCTCACACGCGTCGAACCCGACACCTCCTAGGGGCTGGGATGGCCGGAGTTGGCGCCGGCGATGAGCGCGGCGGATGCCGGAGCTCGGGCGAGCACGGGCTCGTCGAGCCAGAGCTCGAACGGGCCGACTTAACGCACCTATGGCTACCTGGGACCCTCCTGAGCATGCATACGTGCTCAGGTGTGAGCTTGGGCCGCCGCAACGATGGCCACGTCCTCACCGGCGGCAAGGAGCTCTCGGGGCCGAGGTGGGTCCACGCTAGGGCGCGCTAGAGATGGGGAAAAGAAGGGGGAAAGGACCGGGAGCTCACAGTGGATGCGGCGGCATCAAGATAGGGCCCGGGGAGGCTTCACTTGCATCGAACGGACGGCGGTGGTCGTTGGTGACTGAGGAGGACGAAGGCGACGGGGTCGGCGCTGGGAGGTCTCCAGGCTCAATTCCTTCGGTGGAGAGGTCTAGCTCATCGAGGCGAAGCTACTGGGGGGCTCAAGGGCAAGGGGGAGTGGCTGGAGCGGCAGCTACGGCAGAGAGAAGGCGGCGGCGATGTCGGGCAGAGGGGGAGAGAGAGCTATGGGCAAGAGAGAGGGAGAGAGAGCGATGGGGACGGCTCTCAAAGCTTATCCCCGACGTGCTGGCGAGGGGAGGCAGGCAGGCTGGGATCTGCGTGGTAGCTCCGGCACGAGCGCGCGGCGGGCACGCGCTCATCCTCCTGGCCGCCAGGAGGACGATGACCCCCAGGGCTAGGTGGGCCGACCTGGCCTGGGCCTGAGGCAGGCTTCCTTCCTTTTTTTAAGTTCCAGTTTCTGTTTTTTCTTTTCTGATATTTGTTTTATTTTTATTTAGGCACAAATTCTAGGTACAAAATACTCCAAATATTTTATAGATCTTAGTTTGATTATTTCAAACCTCTACAAAAAGTTTCAGAATATTTTGAATGTTAAAAGAATTATAATGCTTTATTTGGCATTTTTCAGTAGCTTTAATATTTATTATTGAAATGCTATATAGATTCAAATATTTAGAATGACTCCTGGTATATTAATGCCCGCATTTATCAGACATTGGGGACATTTTTTATGGGCATTTTGGATTTGTTGATTTTTCTCAACTATTGAATTGGTTTGATTTAGGTGAGGTATCGGGGTTTCTGTTAATCCCCATTTCAAATTGATGCAAAAAGTGAAAACATGATGAGCACACATGCTGACCTAAGTAAGCTAACTAGGGATGTGACAACGGCAGTCGGGCCCGGAGGACCCTGCGGACCATGCAGGAGGTGCTCCGGGGCTAGGAGGTGTTGACGCGCGTCCTAACTCTACCGGCTCCCCCCGGCAGGAGGCCCGGTCCCCTCGTTCGAGGAGTTGGGGAGTGTTCTGGACCGGTGCCGCCAAGAGCTGGCCCGGCTCGTAGAGGCGGCTGACGCCACCCTACAGCGAGCGGAGGTAAGTGTGGTTACTCTTGGTGAAATTTTCAGTGGGGGCACGCAAGCGCACCCACTGGGTGTAGTCCCCAAGATGCAGGCCGGCTGGCCAGCTGACGGGCAGCTGGGCCGGATCTCCTTGAGCATCTCTTAACTTTGACTTCATGTGGCAGGAGGGGAACTCCCAACGGCAGAAGCTATTCGAGGAGGAGGTCGCCATCCACGACAGTGGGTAGCACGGCTTCTACCGGCTGGAGGAGGAGTTGACGCGGTGCAAGGTATGCTAAGTCCTATGGGAGGGGCACATAGCCCCCGGGAGCTAGGCCGGCTGCCTGGCAGCCGGAGCGGACATAGAAGGGCCGGCTCATGCTTGTTTTTTTTCTAGACGAGCTGACCGCCCTCTGGGTGGAGAAGACCGGGGCCGTCTCCGAGCGGGACCAGCTAGCACAAAGTGTCCAGGTGGTCATACAGGAGAAGGACCAGCTGGCCGCGCTACTGGTTGGCGAGGAGGCGGCCCGGGACTGCCTCAAGGCCGACGTGACGCGGGAGGTGGCGGCCAAGGAGGCGGCCGCCAAGGAGACGGTTGACGCTGCCCAGCGAACCGCTGCCCTCCAAGGCGAAGTGACACGCCTCAAGAGGACGATCGAGGATCTTAAGGGTTCCCTCGTCAGGGCGGAGGCGGCATTCGCATCGGAGAAGAACTCGTCGCTCCACTTTGCCATCGAGGTGGACGACTCCCTTGAGCGTAAGTGTCTGCTTTTCCTCTTTCCAGCCGATTGCTTTTTCCTTTGCTGGTTCTTGTGTTTGATTTTCCCTTCTTTCCTTCTTCCCTTTCTTCTCTTAGGGCGCTTCCCGGAAACCCAGAGCCGCGCTGAGCGTGTCGTCGAGGAGTACCGGGAGTACCTCCGGGCGCACGGCCGCTCCATCGAGGGGGACACCACGTGGGATATGGCGAAGCTTGGGCTCGCCATTGAAAACCGGCTGGTCCACCTCGAGCGGAGCATGGAGCAGCTGAAGACGGCCGGCAAGGAGGTCATTGCCGCCCTGTGGCCGGACCGCGGGGGAGTTTCGGCGAACCGCATGTCCTTATGGCTGGAGCATGTCGTGGCCCGGCTCGATGCTAGGAAGGCATCAGCTGCCCGAGTCAGCGCGCAGATGGCGCTCCGGTTCGTCACGTCATGGTATCGTGGCATGGATTTGGGCCGGTTGGCCACTATGCGGGACGAGCCGGCCGAGGAGCGAAAGGCCCATGAGCTGGCCCTTCTCCGTCGGGCCAACAAGCTCGCATCGTACGTCGACGCAGATGAGTTCCTGCCGGCACTTAGCGAGGATGGCGAGTCGGTGCCTGAAGACTCCTTCGGCATCCCCCAAGGTCCGATGGACGAGGAGGTTGCCGACGAGAGCACCGACTCAAGCGGTGAGACTGCTAGGACCGTGGAGGCCGCCTCGAAGGCCAAGGAGGTCGACCCAAAGGCTGCGACCACCTCCAGGACGGGAGTCAAGCCGCCCAGTGACACGCCGGCTGGAGACGCGCCGGCTGGCGACGCGCCGGTGGCCTGAGCCCCCAGGCGTTTTTATCTTTCTTTTTCTTTCCTGCAAGTTAGGCTCAAGTCCACCCACTGGGGGTGTAATGTAATGAATCGTGCTAGCTGTGGGCCACTTTTGTCTTAACATTTGTGTTGTGAATATTTGATGTGTTTGCCTTATTGTGTGTGCTTGCTCGTCCTTATCCATTTTTGCCCTTTTGGTTCCTTCTATTCCGCCCCTTTTCCCCTTTGGTTCCGGCCCCGCTAGCCCGGCAGCGGGGAGCCGGTCTGTAGCTGGGTCGGGGCGTCCGCCTCGAGGGAGCCGGTTCTAAACTTAGGAACCGCGAGAGCTTTCTAGGACAAGTAGAGTGGTAGAGGCGAGGCAGCGATTTGGCTGGGCCTAGCCAGCGTCTCCTTTGCGATCGATCTTTCGTGTGAGCTAAGTTTGCCGCCTAGAGGCCCCATCAGCCGGACAGTCGGGAGCCGGATCTATGGCTAGGAGGGGTGGGAGGGTTTGCTCGGCTCACATTACTTGGTCAATTTTTGAGAGAGGCGACCTATGTCCAGACGGCGAGCCCCCGGGCCCAAGAGCTGGGTCGGGGAGCGAGCGAGTGAAGAGACCTTTGATGGAAACGAAAAGGGTGTGCCCCAAGAGCTGGCATGGGGCACCCATTGCATTCATAAGCCCTAAGGGGAAGGGATACATGCATATACTGGTCTTTTAGCAGTAAAAAGGACGAAGGAGTGTTGCATTCCATGGGCGCTCGGTCTCCTCGCCGGAGGCGTCTCTTTTGCGCTTCTGCGGCTTCTGGGCGTCTATTAGATAGTAATCATTGTTGTGCAACGCCTTGCTAATGATGAATGGGCCCTCCCGTGGGAGGACAGCTTGTGTTGTCCGGCTATTCGTTGGATCCGCCTGAGCACCAGGTCCCCTTCGCGAAAGGAGAGTGGCCGGATCCACTTGCTATGGTAGTGTGGGAGCTTCTGCTGGTAGATCGTCGTTCGTCTCAAGGCCAGTTCGAGAGCTTCTTCGAGTAAGTCGATGCCGTCTTATCTTGCCTCCTTTGCGTCCTTCTTCATGTATAGGGAGACCCGAGGCAAGTCGAACTCGATGTCGGTGGGGATGATCGCCTTGGGCCCGTATACAAGGAAGAAAGGCATGTAGCCGGCTGATCGGTTAGGGGTGGTCCTGAGACTCCAAAGGACATCCAGCAGCTCATCGATCTAGCAGCCGAACGACATTACCATTGGCGTCACGAGCCGGGGCTTGATGTCGGACAGGATGAGGCCATTTTCCCTCTCGACCTGGCCGTTTGACTATGGGTGAGCGATGGAGGCCAGGTCGAGCCGGATCCCTTGCTTGGAGCAGAAACGTGCGAGCGCGCCCTTGGCGAAGTTCATGTCGTTGTTTATGATGATGTTGTGGGGGACGCCATAGCGATCCGTGATCTCATCGATGAACCAGACGGCCATGGGGCCGTCTAACTTCTTGATTGGTCGCGCCTCAATCCACTTGGTGAATTTGTCAACAACCACCAGCAAATGTGTCATGCCGCCTTGTGCGGTCTTGAAGGGACCCACCATGTCCATCCCCCACACGGTGAAGGGCCATGAGAGGGGGATGGTCTGGAGAGCTGATGCCGACAGGTGGCTCTGCATGCTGAAGCACTGACAGCCCTCGCACTCGTCGACCAATTTCTTGGCCGCCTCGAGAGTAGTGGGCCACTAGAAGTCGTGGCGGAAGGCCTTGGCCACCAGGGTCTTGGAGGCGGCGTGATGCCCGCACTCACCCTGGTGGATGTCAAGGAGAATCTCCAGACCCTTTTCCGGCTCGACGCATCACTGAAAGACGCCGGTGGTGCTGCGATGTACGAGCTTGTTGTTGATGATGCCGTATGCCGAGGCCCGGCGCTGAATTTGCCTTGCCAAGGCCTTGTCCGGGGGGAGCTCACCATGTAGAAGGAACGCCAAGATAGGCTGGGCCCATGAGGGAGCCGAGAAGGGGGACGGCTCGGAAGCCCTCGGGCCTGGATGATCAGTCCCTAGGACCGGCTCGCCAGCCATCGAGGCCGGCTGGCCGATTTTCATCAGGACAGTAGCGTTGTTGGAGCCGGCGGACTTGGATGTAGCCGGCTCAACTGGTGCCGACAGGGCAGCCAAGGTCGTGGGAGCCAGTGGTGAAGATGTCGTAGGGTCAGCCGGAGCCACCAATGGGCCAACAGCGTCTATCGGCGCGAAGATTGATTCCGATTCTGGGGAAGGCTTGATCGATGGCTTGAGCAGCCGCTCGAGGGAGATGCCGGCTGGGATGGCCTGTCGGGTGGAGCCGATCTTCACCAGCGCGTCGGCCGCCTCATTGTCCGCCCGTGGGACGTGATGGAACTCATAGCCCTCGAAGGAGCCGGTGAGCTGTTGTACGAGGAAGCGGTAGTTGGCCATGTTGGCGTCCCTGTCATGCCATTCGCTAGAGATCTGCTACACCACGAGGTCAGAGTCGCCGAAGCATAGGATACGCCTGATGCCGATCTCCCTGGCGAGCCGGAGGCCGTGGACGATGGCCTCGTACTCGGCCATGTTGTTGGAGGCGGCAAAGTGGATCTGGAGGGCGTACTTGAGCTGGTCACCTTTCGGGGAGGAGAGGACTATGCTGGCACCCAGGCCGGTCCTCATTTTCGAGCCGTCCAAATGCATGCGCCAATGTGTGGAGTCTGGGGGAGGCGGCACGAACTCGGTCTCTACCTAGTCGACGAGGAAGTCAGCCAACGCCTGTGACTTGATGGCGGTGCGAGGTTCGTACCAGATCTCATGATCGGCAAGGGCGATGACCCATTTGGCGATCCGGACGGTGGAGTCCCGGATGCTCATGATCTCGCCGAGACGGGTCGTGCTCACCACGGTGATGGTTTGCTCCTCGAAGTACTGTTGACCTTCTTGGAAGCGAAGTATATGTCGTAGCACATCTTTTGGTAGTGGGGGTAGTTCTGCTTGGACGCCGAGAGGACCTTGCTGAGGTAGTAGACCAGGCGCTGGACTGGCAGGGACTTGCCCTCCTCCAGCCGCTCGACCACCAGGACGACGCTGATGACGCGGGTGGTTGCCGAAATGTAGGTGATCAAGGGTTCCTTCTCAGCCGGCCAGGACGTTGCTGGTGTTGTCGTCGCCTTGGCAGGCAGGGTCGTCTTGACCCGGATGGCTGAATCAGCCATGGCGTACTTGTCCGCCTTGGTCATGTGCTCGGCAAGCGTAGCCGGCTCGGAGCACAGAAGATTGTGCTTGAGGGGAGTGCCGTCTCAACAACCTTCGATGAAGTACTGTATGACTTGCACCTCGTGCACCCCCTCGGAGGAGTTGCAGAGCTTGGTCCATCGAGTGAGGTAGTCGTGGAGGGATTCGTCCGGTCCCTGAACACACATGGCAAATTCACGGGGGCGGCCAGGCCGCTTGTAGGTGTCGATGAAGTTGCGGACGAAGGCCTCTTCAAAGTCTGTCCAGGTGTTGATGCCGATGGCCGCCAGGCTATTGAGCCAGGTGCGGGCTGAGCCGATCAGCATGAGGGGAGCATAGCAAACAGCTACGCGCTTTTTCCCCCTAGCGATGCCGACCGCGGTGGTGTAGTCGATCAGCCAGTCCTCGGGCTTGGTGGCCCTGTTGTACTTTGGGGTGTCTCGGGGGAGCATGAAGACGGTTGGGAACGGCTCGTTCCGAATCCAAGGGCCGAAACATGCCGGGCAAATCGAGCCCTCCTCGAGGAGGGCCGACTGCGCAAGCCGGTCGATGCGGAGGGGAGCATCGTTCTTGCTATAGGGGACTTGCGGACCGAGCCGAGCCGAGAGCTCAGGGTAGATGGCGGGTGGAACCGATCATTCTGGCTCACGCCGCGGGGGTGGAGTATGCCCGTGGCTGCATCGGCTGTCGACTGCCGGTGCCTCGTGGCGGCGGTTGCTGCGAGGCGGGTTGTTGGTGTGCCGGCTGTTAACAGCCGGCTGCTCGCTCCCCGGCAGCTGAGAGGGACGGGGTGGCTAGCCTCAACCCAGCGGCCGGAGACACGAGGGGAGCAGGAGTGCTGAGCCGGCTAACGGCCAACAGTCCCCGTGCCCTCGCGCTCGGGCCGAGGGCCTTCAGAGGCGGTGCCGCCAGCCGCAAGCAGAAGCTGTTGCGTGTCGATAGCGTCGATGAGGTCCTTGAGGTGACACTCGTGGGCGGCACGTTCTTCGCCCTCCAAGGTAGCCAAGTTCTCGTAGGCTACCTTGAGGGCCCGTAGGTTGGCTATGGGAGTGTCATAGACAGGCATTTTGCCGCCTAGAATCTCGGCGACCACGCGACCACGCTCGCGTACAGCCCCATGCCGGCTGGGCTCGGTGCCAGCCGGGGTGAGACCATAAGCGGAGGCGTATTCCCGCTGGGCGGCCTCCATGCGGCGCCGCGTGGCCGTGAGGGCGGTGGTGTCCTCGAATAGGACGCGGTGAGCCGCCTCGAGCTCGGCCATGGCAGCATCGGGGTTTGTCGTCGGGGCAACAGGGGTGCTCAAGCCCCAAAGGGCCATGCCGAGCGGGTCGGAGGTGCCGACGCGGGCCACCACGGCGTTAGCCTCGTCCCGCGCACGTCCGGAGGAGGTGGAGGAGATCATGGCTATTGCCCCCACGCGATTGTGGGAGCTGATGGACGGAGTCACAGCAAGTGCGCCCACAACCATGGGCGGGCCAGCGCAGACAAGCACCTGGCTGGGGTACTCGTGGGCGGTAGGAGCTTTGGCGAGGCTGAGCCTCCCGAAATGCTCAGTGAGCGCGTCGATGTCGAGCGTGAGGTCAATGGAGCTGCCCGCAGGGCGTATCGGAGCAAGCCCCACGAGCCTGCGGTTTTTCCTGGACATGAAACGAAGGCAGGGAATGGCGAGGGGTCCCACCCAGAGCATGAATCCGGTCAGTGCCGCGTACGGCCCCACGGTGGGTGCCAACTGTCATCGTTTTCTCACAACAGATGCCATGGGTAGGTTTATCGTAGGTGGTTGGGGCCAGAGGACACCGACGGTCTCCAGATGCGAGATTGGGCACAAGCGGTAGTAACACACGATGTACCTAGGTTCAGGGCCCTCCATGGAAGGTAACACCCCTAGTCCTGCTTGGTCTAGTTGGATGGATTGATATGTTTACAAGGATGCTCCTAGAGCTGCGTCTAGAGGAGGAAGAAGGAGCAGTCGGCTCGTCTTCCTCTGTTGGTAAGGATGATATGTAAGGAGAGTTCCGTGTGGGGTGTGTGCGCAGGAGTTATCTGTCCCCGTTGCATGGGGGCTCGGGGGGTTTTATAGGCCAACCCCCCGACTTACAATATTTCTAAGGTACAACGGTGGCGGGAGCCGACTGACAGTCTCTCCGGCTGACATGGGGGCCCCACCCTTCGAGCCATCTCGTTGTCCATGGGACCCACCGGCTGTGCGGTCCCGTCGCCAGAGGGTGGCCCGCCAGCCGGCTCTATGATTGGGCCTCGCCCACCTGCCACGGCACGGGTCGCCTGTGAGGCGTCGTCTAGTGCCAGCCGGCCGAAGTCTCTGGTATGGCCGGTTGCACTGTAGCCACGTAGGGGCAGGTAATTGACTTGGCAAGGGCGTGCCGGCATTATTTCCCCGCCCGGTCGCACTCGCCAAGGTCAGCAGCCTCAACACTCGGACTATAGCCATGCGCGCCCGTGCGTCAGCGGCTACTGTGGCCATAGTATCGCCCATCGTGGCAGTCGTGTCGTGTCGTCGTACCCACGCACAGAGGGGCGGGACATTGCATGTCCGCCCCAGGGTCAACGGAGGAGGCGACCTGAGGGCAGCCGTCTGTGCCCTAGCCAGGCGAGGGTCAAGCCGGCTCCTCGACCAGCCGTCCGGATCGCCAGCCGGCGTTAGCTCGAGTCGGCCATGCCCCAGCCGGCTGTGGGCAGCCGGTCGCATAGTTTTTCTTCAAAGTGGAGGGGGGAGAACCCCATTGCTTTGGCCTACCTAGGGTAATAACCCCATCAGCCGGCATTTTTCAAACCGAATGGCTTGGTGATGTAGCAAAAACACCCGAATGGGGTGATAAAGGCTGTTTTTATTTCATCTGGGCCAAACAGACGGATCTGATGGTACCTAGAGTAAGCATCTAGAAATGATAAACGCTCGCATCCGGCAGTCGAGTCAACAATCTGATCCATGCGGGGGAGCTGAAAATGAACCTTCGGGCAGGCCCAATTGATATGCTTGAAGTCAATACACATACGTAGTGACTTGTCCTTCTTGGGAACCATGACAACATTTGAGAGCCACTCGGAGTGGTAAATCTCCCGAATGAACTTGGCTTGCAAGAGACAAGCCACCTCTTCACCGATTGCTTTACATTTTTCTATCGCCGATCGACGCAAATGCTCCTTGACGGGTTTGGCTTTCGGATCAACTCTTAGTCGGTGCTCAGCCAGCTCCGTGGGAACCCCCAGCATGTCAGCAGGCTTCCATGCGAAGATATCCTAGTTCTCACGGAGGAACTGGATGAGCTCAGCTTCCTATTTGCTGTCGAGTGTTGATGATATGTTGGTCGGAGCGGCAGTTGAATCTGCCGGGTGAATGTGCACTTTCTTCATTTCCCCTGTCGACTCAAAAGCTGACTCGGAAGCAAGCTTCTTAGCGCGCAGCAAATCAGTAGGGCCAGCGCTCTTCTTGTATTCTTCAATCTCAACCATGGCCATCTGGTGATCGGCAATCTTGGAGCCTTGCTGGAGGGACTCTTCGACCCCCTGTCGATTGCCATTGACCGTGATCACATCCTTGGGACCTGGCATCTTCAACTTGAGATACACGTAACATGGGCGGGCCATGAAACGAGAATATGCGGGCCGACCCAGAATGGCGTGATAAGCGCTCTGGAAATCCACGACTTCAAACGTCAACTTTTCCTTTCAAAAATTTCTATCTGTTCCAAATGTCACATCCAATGCAATCTGGCCGAGTGACTTGGCCTTCTTCCCGGGGATGACTCCATGAAATTGCATCTTGCTTTCACTCAGTCGGGACATCAGAATGCCCATCCCTTTAAGGGTATCTGCATAGAGGATGTTCAGACCGCTGCCACCGTCCATGAGGACCTTTCGGAGTCGAGTGCCCCCCCCCCAACCGGATCAGCCACCAAAGCTTGTCGGCCAGGAGTGGTCACATGAGCCGGATGGTCTGTTTGGTCAAACATGACAGCATACTGCGACCACTTGAGGTAGGTGGGGGTGGTAGGGACAGCCATGTTGACTTCTCTGTTGATGACCTTCAGTCGACTCTTGCTTTCCACATCAGCAAAAATCATTAGTGTTGCGATGACATCTGGGAATGTTTCTTTGTCTTCATCATCCTTCTCAAGAGTCTTCTCACTCGACGGACTCTCTTTGAACTGCTGAATGAGCAGTCGACACTGTCGAGTGGTGTGCTTGGGCAATATCAAGTTGCCCTCTTCATCTTTTCTCGTGTGTATCGCACATGGTAGATCCAAGACATCAGTCCCTGACTGATTCTTTCCTTTCTTGGGGGCGAATTGACCTTTGGCCTTCCCCTTATTCTTTCCTTGGGCCGCTAGAGTGGCCGCCTCTGCCTGAGCAGGGCCTTCAGCCTTCCGCTTCTACTTCCGACTGGAATTGCCGCCGGCTTCGTTGTCGACTCATTTTCCTTTGCCACTGCAGAGGCAGTCTTCCTCGTCGCCATTGGCATACCGAGTGGCGATTTCCACCATCTTACTCAGCGATATGTCGCCTGTTCGACCGAACTTCAAGTAAAGGTCTATGTACTTTACACAAGCCTTGAAAGCACAAACAACCTGATGTTCAGAAATGTTTTCCACTGTATGATGCAGAGTGGACCAGCGCTGAATGTAATCCCTCAAGGTCTCATTGGGCTTCTGAACACAATGCTGCAAGTCAACCAGCCCGCAGGACACTTGCAAGTGCCCTCAAAAGTTCTAACGAACACTCGGGTGAGATCTTCCCAGCAATATATACTGGATGGAGCCAAGCGATTCAGCCATACACGAGCCGAACCATCCAACATCAAAGGAAAATGTTTCATTGCAACATTATCATTGCCACCACCAATCTGGACTGCCACTCAGTAATCATCCAACCAAGTCTCTGGCTTTGACTCGCCAGAAAACTTCTCGATCCCAGTCGCCAACCTGAAGTTGGGGGATCTCTGCAGAATATATGGCCCTGCTGAAGCACTCGGGTCCAGAAATAATAGTTGTGCTGCCACTCAGAAAATCCCTATCTTGTCCATCTTTGTGGGCTCTGCCTCTGTCGATTCGCCTCTGAGTGAGGAGATCGCGGGCATCAAACCTCGAATTCCGCTCGGCACCGAATGCGCGTCTTTCGTCCTGGTGTTGGGGCACGTGCGGATCACCCTGCAGAGGAGTGGGCACTCGACGATGGTCATCACGGTGAAACTGGTCTCTAAGCTGATCATCACGAAAACCTCCGCCCCTTCGGCGCAAGGGCGGCCCAGGGCTATGTGACGACTGAACCGTTTCTGCCCTAGGTGGGTTATTGTGAATCCTATTGCGCGACGGCGAAACAACAGAATTCTGACGTTGCGCTGCATCTAGAAATGCTTTGATCTGCATCAACTCTCTACCAGCCTCGGACCGTCATGGCTGAATGGAATCTGCTATCATAGCAGCAGTTGCAATATTTAACACAGGAGTACGGTATACCTCAACATTGTTGTGAGGTCTAGTCGGAAACAGTTGTCGCTGACGTTGACTTGGAACTGGTGGACGCTGGCGAGCGCGCTCATCGAGTTCTCTCTGAAGCTCTTCAAGCCGTATGCACGTGGCCTCCAAGGCCTGGGCCTCAGCGGTCGTGCCGATGATGGGAGTATGATGAACTTCTCCATCGCGACGCGGCTGTTCACTCGACGGTCCGCCGACTTCCTGCCTGCCGTGGCCAAACCCCAGCGACAGGCTTAGATGAGAGCCAGCCATCAGGACCTCCGCTGCGGGATTGCAGCTCTCACACTCGGAAGGAATATCAGACTGATCAGAGTCCGACTCAAATACACCATGAAGGGACTCGATGGGCTCGATCGCCGCAATCTACAAAAAAGAAATCTGGCAGGTCACTGCATGCTTGACTCAGCGCTGAAGTCGTGAGCGACCGGATCGCTTGCAACGACGAACAATGGGCAAAGTCGATGAATATGGAGTCAACGGCTGCCGTAGCAATATACCGCAGGAGCTCGTGAGGAAGTGCGCAGCCCCACGGACTGGTAGCGCCTCGATGTCGAGTGGCGCTTCCTGAAGCCATGCCGAATCGTCGGCGATGAAGGTGAGCGCTCCGAAACAGATCTCGAGCCCCAGAGCAAAAACACTGCCGGAAGACATGACGAAGCGTGAAAAACGCAACCTCGCCAGAAGTCGCTTAGACGCCTGCCCCACAATGGTCGCCAACTGTCGTGGGAACAAGCCTGATAGTATAAGGTAGGGGTACAAAGGTAGAGGGCAGAGTCCTATCTATGGCGAGGATGTACACACGGATGTAGGAGTTCAGGCCCCTCTCGTGGAGGTAACAGCCCTATGTCTCAGTGTTCTAGAGCTTTGTCATGTGAATCATGATTACAATGGTTGCGAACCCTTGTGCCAAAGGGGAGGGGCGGCTTATATAGAGTTTGTTGTCCCTCATAATTGCCACGCATCCAAGGGTCCGATCGTGGGTATAAAGACTAGTGTTACTAGTAACGTACATCATAAATGCTACTAATGACGAGTGGCTTAACGCCTGCCTGTTGGCCTCCTGGGGGTGGCTTTTGGTCTTCAGGCGTCGGCTAGAAGTGAGGTCTTCCGAGTGACAGGTGACTGTCGAGTGGAGTAAGAAGCTTCATTAGATGCAGTGTCCTTAGGCCCAGAGCGTCATGGGGAATCCAGTCAGAATCTTTCTTGTGATCTCTAAGTCCTTAGATGCAGTGTCCTTAGGTGGGGTATGTAGGTCAGGCCTAGGACCCTACCCTAGGTACATATCCTCGTCAAAGGGTGTCTAGCCGGTAGCTTGATTTGGGGTCGTTCTAATTGACCAAAGAACCACTGGCAACTCATCAATCCAGTTCCTTCCGCACTTGTGCAGCCTATGAAAAGTTCTCGTCTTGAGACCTCGCAGCACTTCTGCATTAGCCCTCTCTACTTGGTTGTTGCTCCTTGGGTGGGCAACGGAAGCAAAACAGATTTTGCTACCAAGGTCTTGGACATATTGCATGAAGGTGCAGCTCGTGAACTGTGTGCCATTGTCGGTGATGATCCTGTTGGGAACGCCAAAATGGCAAACTAGTCCCTTAAAGAACTTGACGGTTGACTATGTTGTCACCTCCTCACTGCTTCCACTTCTGGCCACTTTGTTAACTTGTCGATTGCTATGTACAAGTACTCAAAGGCCCCGGCAGCACGGGGAAAGGGGCCCAAGATGTCGAGCCCCCAAACCGAAAATGGCCAGGAGAGAGGGATTGTTTGAAGGGCTTGAGCTGGTTGATGTAGCTTCTTCGAATGAAACTGGCATGCTTCACACTTGGTTACTAACACAGTCGCATCCTGGAGGAAGTGGGCCAATAGAAACCTTGTTGGAATGCCTTTCCGACAAGTGCTCTTGATCCTATGTGGGAGCCACATATGCCTCTGTGTATCTCTGCCAACAGCTCCACTCCATCCTCCCAAGAAATGCACTTGAGTTTCATGTCATTCGATCTCTTTCTATACAGGACGTTGTCCACGAACTGGTACATATGAGACCGGCGAGCTACTTTCTTTGCTTCCTC